>OY755184.1:478804-1089455 GCA_963576735.1 Bedellia somnulentella | reverse complement strand
CTGCCAATTTTCATAACGCTATGACCTTTAGAAGATGGTTAAATTAGTTTTCTTAGATTTGATTACATAGTTACATACATACAGGTCGACCTAATAAAAGCGTGTTAAAAAGAAACAAAGGATAGAGAAATTTCGCGCTGGATGCCAACTGACACTGTAGCTCAGTTTGGCAGAGCGACAGGGGCGTATACCGAAGGTCGCGGGTTCGAACCCCGCCAGTGTCGAAATTTTTCTTTCCTTTAATAACATCTTTTATTTATGGGTGGATTTCAACAAGACCGTTAAAATATTGATTTCCGTGGATTTTTATAAATCAAGGTTTTTATTTATTTTTGATCGATATTATTGAAGTTTTTGATAATTTATACATTATATCTTAATATCCAGCAGATAACTTATAAAACTAGTGAGATTTACATTATTAAAAATTCAATGCCATGGCAATGAAACAAGAGTACATGGAAATGAAATACGCGTGCACGGAAATGAATCAAGCGTCCACGGCAATGAAAGATCTGTAACACGGGAATGAAAATACTTTTAAAATTGTATATCTCACAATGAGAAAGCCATATTCAGATATTATTATTTTTGCAGTGAATGTCTGCCTTAATTGAATTAACTAAACATTTGTCAATTATTTTTAACATTGTTTGTCTCAGACATAGGCCTCCTTCAATGATCTCTGAGACAAACAGTCCTGTGCTTTTCTTGTTATCCATCTTGTCTGATGATCAACTTTTTTTTTAATTGTATTGTATTTATTCTGTATATATATATAAAAAAAGTTAAATAAAACAAAGGTATCGGAATCAAAATAGGTAACGTACTATTATTTATTTAAATTGTAAAATAACTAGATTGTCAAAATAAAATAGACAGGTAGTTATACAAAATATCATTTTTAAACACTTACAACACAAATTTTGTTTTTAAATCCAAAGCCATTTGACAAATTTAAGAACCTACAGGACGTTTTACTGGCAATAATCACAGCCCATTATTATCAAAAAGAGTAATACTATAATTATCTTATTTTTCATCTTTTGTCAAGTAAATATAAAAAGTCATAAGCTTAAAACTTATGGATAATCTTTAACAATTGCACAATCTTTGTATTATGTTATTTTTTGGCATTGCTTTAGCTCAGCCAATCTTTTTCTTTCTTTTCTCTCCTCTTCGGTTAATTTTTGTTTGGACATCACGACACCTTAAAATAAGCAGCCCATTATTATCATCATCTAAAGAATATGTGTGAGTGAGCGATTTAGGTCTACTAGGTATTTCATGACGATGAATTAACATTTCATTTATAAGTTTTAAGATACCTCTGAGTTTGATGTATCAAATAAAATAAATCTGTCATATTTTTTTCGATTCCTATACTAATTATCAGTACTAATAGCGCTAATTAAAAATGCGGTCGAAAAATTTTATAAGTTTTGAAGCCTAGTATAAAATATCTTCCTTAACACGGATCTTATAATATTGTCTCATTGTCATATAATACCTTGTATTAACTATGAGCTCATAGTAAGCTTGAAAGCATAATTTTGTTAAATACGTAAAAATTCCATGAGACCTGTATTGTTATTCGTTATTACTGTAATACTTTAGATTTAATCATACCATGGCAATGAAAAAATTGATTATGGGAATGAAACACTAAGCCACGGAAATGAATCACCAGGCCATGGAAGTGAATGACTATGCCATGGAAATGAAAAATCAGGTCACGGCAATGAAATTCTTTTCATTTTAGTGGCTGTTTTTTCATTTCCATAGCAAATTTTGGCCACGGAAACCATGAAAATGAAAGCATGGCAATGAAAAACAAGGCAAAAATGTTAAATTACTTATAACTTATTTATTATTCGAATGATTAAATACTTAACATACATCCATAATAGAAATAGTGTTCTATTGAATACCTTTACAAGAAGACAATCTTTCAAAAACATAAGTTATACCTACCCATGGCAATGAAAGAGAAAATGACGAGTAACGAAAAAAAATGATACTTACATTTAAGGCGCGAAAACTCAGATACTTATGTACTTCCTCCTACGTTGAGCACTTGGGCGGCACTAAGACGTAACGTTTAGCGCAGAGTGGGGGTGAAGAAAGTCTTTTAATAAAATTATATTCCTAAATAAGTATAGGGCATGGTAATGAATGGTGTTCCTGGGACAAATGAGTTTGTAGTAAGTATTAGTTGTATTGTTTAAATATTTGAATAAACGTTTTTCGCAACGATACTACAACTATTCAAGTAACAAATAAAGCTATGTTTTTGTAAAAACAACCAATAGATTTTTTTCAATAAGCTATAATTCACGTCAAGGTGGCGTGCGGACAACCTCGGAAATGAAAAATTTAGAGGTTTAATGTTTTTTTGTGGAATATCTATTAGTCCTATAACTAAAATATTTATGGCTCCGCATAGATTACTATTTCATCTCATTAGAAAAAAATATTTAAAAGTTATAACTACGTCTTTTTGTATGGATTTCATCGATGCCATGTTATAAATGGCCCCGGGAAATTCACTCTTATGAGTAATAATCCCCACATGAGGAATTCATGTCAAAAAACATTAAATTATGTGATAGTTAGGCGTTTCCAACATTTGCATTCTATCTGAAAAGGTAGACAAGTGGCCGTCCGAATTAGTTAAAATTCGGAGGTAGGAAACGCAAACACTACTTGAACGTGTAAAAAAGAAACAAAGGATAGAGAAATTTCGCGCTGGATGCCAACTGACACTGTAGCTCAGTTGGCAGAGCGACAGGGGCGTATACCCGAAGGTCGCGGGTTCGAACCCCGCCAGTGTCGAAATTTTTCTTTCCTTTAATAACATCTTTTATTTATGAGTAACTTTGTAAAGCCTTGAATATTTCATCGTATCATTTCCGAAAGTAGGATTCAATATCTGATTAGTCATGAAGTGATGATTGATTACTCGAGATAGAATTGGCAAACTTAATGTGTATACGGTAATATTTTTGGCTTTCAAATACTACTTATACTCTTGGCTCTAAATCCCTAGAAGGGGTAGTCAGAACTTCGGAATAAGAAATTCCTCAGCCAATTTTGGATATTGCGTGGGAGAATGATTTTAATATAAAAGTTGTTGGTGACGGGTTTCCAATATCATCGCCCTACTATTATTTAATAAAAAGCCCCAATATCCTTAGTCGACTCTTACGAACACCCACGGGCAAAAACGGGGTAGTGCTATTCTAAGCCGAGACTACACAGCTAATATAAATAAAATAAGGCTACAATAAACACTAAACTATATATATATACCTTAAAATTCTGTGGGTGAAACCATGAAAACAAACTAGTGTATTAAAATACTGCAACTTAGATCGGGTAACCCTTTTCTCAAGCCCTTCGCCTTTGGCATAGTTCCAGCGACTGACCTCAAATGATCCTTATATTGATGTTCAATGAGAATATATTTTTATGATTGATCGATGCTGTCAACCCTTCTTAAGTGATTTCTTTAAGGTGGGTAAAATGCGTCGATAGTTGCTTTTGAAAGACAGCTTCGTTTTAATATCTAAAAAGATATTGTATAAGTCTGCGTGCGGTATATAAAAACATTTACACAGAGGTTCAGCATTCCACCGTATAGGCTATGAATGTCACTACCCCTTTCTACCTAAGAGTCGCAAGGGGCGACTAAGGGTATGGGGCTCTTGAGGGGGTTTTTGGGCAATGCGGTTGGAGACCCATCACCAACGATACTTAATTTCTACCACCTTCTCCACTATCAACTTCCAATGTGGCTGAAGAGTTTCTAGCTCTAAAGCTCTGGCTAACCCTTTTTGGGTAGTATGTATGTAGCATGCATAAATTTAGTTCAAGAAACACGTTAAGTGCAGTAGTTGAAAAAGTATGCAATTCTTCATCAATTAGCCCAGTGGGTAGAACACTTGGTTATCGTGCAAGCGACTAGTGTTCGAATCCTGGGTCGGGCCTACACCAATTTGTCTTTTCTAAAGACTTATGTGTGGTTAATTTATCATGGTTGATAACGGTGAGGGAAAACATCGTGAGGAAACCCACATGGCTGAGTTGTACTTAGTCATGTGACAGTGTATTCGTACAAAACAGCGATAGGCCTGCCCCCTATCACGTGAGTACACTGTCCATGCAAAACGTGGGTACTCTGAACACCAGGTGACAATGTCACGTGATGTTCAGAAGGATTAGTACCTCTGCCAACCCCTTCGGGGATATTCGGCGTGAACGTTTATGTATGTTATGTATGTTTCTTCATCAATATTTCTTAAACGTTATCATTATCACTTAATATGCCGTCCGTGAAACGATTTTGCAGACAATCGCTTCTTTCTTATGTAATTTAAGATCTTTTAACAAGAGTATAAATCCATTTCCAACCCACTTAAGAGTCGATTAAAATGTGTAGCCTCTTTTAAATGGCCTTAGGTTACGTTCCGAAAAAACAAGCTTAATTTAATTTAATTGAGATAGTTTTTATTACTTTTTATTCATCCTGACCTATAAATAGTGACCTGGTAAAACGAATTACGGGAAATATGGCAAAGAAATCCTTCTTTTTATGAGTAGGTTGTTGCTGAGCTTATTTTAACGCCTCAAACGTGTCGGCACTCACTAAGTATATTATCACCATATAAACGACTTGACTTCTTTTGAGTACATACAATTGGGGCGGGTATGTTTTTAGACCCAAAGGTAGGGAACCTCCTTAGATTCTACGTGAAAGCCTTAAGATACACAAGTTTAGGTGTTCTTTACCTATCGAAACCTTCAAGCTATTTTTAATGTTTGTATATTCCTTCCTGCGTTCGTCAGGATGTTATATTGCCACTAAAATTTATGATCGTATGACGTTTATCTGTTTTTGTACCTTTTTTCATTAGGTAGAGCTGTTTTACAGTAAAGGTATAAAAACTTTTTTTTTTAAATGTTGCAATATAAGTGTGAATTAACTGAAGCACCGGTGATCCTGATTGGAATGTTAATCACCTCATATCAATAAAATGCATAATCTCTAAATAAATCATATAGTGTTAGGGGCTATCTTCGTTCACGAGGCCAATTTTGTATCACCGTCATTTGAATAAAGGATTGGTGAGATTAATGCCTGAAAATAAATGCGATCAGAATTTAAATGATTTTGAGAATCTTGTAAAGTTGGTAAAGTTAGCCAGATAATTTGTTTCAATATTAACTTGAGTTAAAAGTAAAGTTTGTAGTCGTCAAAGTCGAATGCGGTACCAATTTAATTGTTGACGAACTTATTATTATTTGAACGTTCTTCATCCAAAAATGAATAGTTAGCTTGCTATTGTTTCATAATAGTATGTATTTCGCTCTTTAATTAAATATAAAAGAAATAAAAAAATCTCAATAGCTCTGTGGCCACGCCACCATTTCCCTGCGTTTTTATCTTATCTTAAAACCAGCCAAGATTTTGAGCTTGCTAGCTGAAAATTAAAATAAGAGTACACTTGCATATATGGGCGATAAAAATGCACTTGAGGAATTGAAATAAAACATAACTCTAATTTACAGGATGTCCTCAGATATATATAGTGTACCTAATATTTTCTTGGACTATGTAGGTTGCGATTTATCTGAGGGCAATATGTGAATAATAATTATTAAGCATATAAACCGAAAACAATAAAATAAGTTTTTCATCAAGCGTACCACTTCACATAATTGAATTAATAAATATTTTCTCAACCATAAAATTGCCTACGCCACTAACAAAACTCGACTACGTATTGGCGTAGCAAGTTACCGTCTACGCAGCGCGTGTTTTGGAACGAAGCCTTTGTGAGAATGTTCTGTTGATGTCAAGACGTCAAAGTTTTAATTGTAATAGTTATCAACGCGAATTGTAATAACAGTTCATTGTTCAGACACGTGTCGGTTTTGTAAACGAAGGTTGTGTATTGAACTTTGGAAACGCTTTGCTTTAGGTGTAACCAAACAAAACTCAAAACGATGGAAATAAATGCGGAAAATATAACCTTATTTCTAATAACATAACATAACATAAACGTTTACGCCGTTTATCCCCGAAGGGGTTGGCAGAGGTACCAATACTCCTGAACTCACATGGCAAGCGCCATCTAGTTTCCAGAGAAGGTACCCACGTTTTGCTTAGACAGTGTACTCACGTGATAGGGGGCAGGCCTATCGCCGTTTTGTACGAATACACTGTCACATGACTAAGTACAACTCAGCCATGTGGGTTTCCTCACGATGTTTTCCCTCACCGTTAGCAACCATGATAAATTAACCACACATATGACTTTAGAAAAGACAAATTGGTGTAGGCCCGTCCCAGGATTGGAACTCACGCCCTTCTGTTTTTCGGGCGGGTGTTCTACCCACTGGACTATCATGTCGCTTTCTAATAGTTGGTAGAAAACACGGACAAGTTTCTTTCAAAGATATGACTATATGAATCCACCTAATTTTAGCTGAGTTTATTGGAATGGGTTGTATATTTTAGTATTTTAAATGCTTTCATTAATACTACACTATTTGTGCATTGCAGTTATAAATATGCTTTTGGTTTTTGGAGACCCGTCACCAAAAACATTTATTATTACCCTCTTTTCCCCACTCAACTTCCAAAAGTGGCTGAGGAATTTCTCATTCCAAAGCTCTGGCTACCCCGTTTAGGGAATTATAGCCGTGAGTATATGTATGTATTGTTTCTACTATGCCAAGTCATACGACTGTGATTTATTAAGAAAGGGTAAGATGGGATACGCTGTGGAGCAAACTGAGTACGCTTTTTAATCGGGTAGACAGCGATCAAAAATGTGTGCCTCTTCGTCTTCCTCATCTTCTGGCACATGATTTATGCACCCAATGAAAAAAAAAACTTTTTTTGCCGGTTTTTCTTGTTAGTTGTCTTATTAATCTTCTTCGCAGTCTTTTTTCCAGGTTTCTTTATTTGTTTTTTATCTTTGTCTGTTAAACCAAAAAGCAGTGCTTCCAGCTCTCTTAGCTCAGCTATTTTGCTAGGCTGTGAAAACAGTTTTGAATCGTCCCAAATATATTTTTCCTGCAGTCGTTATAAAAAGTCATTGTCAGGATTAAACAGTATCACGAGCTTTTCTTATTCATCGTTGTAAGGTTAACTTTAGAACATCGTATGTTGCCGAGGCTCGAAGCAATCCCATTCTATCAATGACAACAGCATTTACTGCTCTTCTCATGTCTTCTTCGTTCCAATTGCCACGATCTTTTTTTTCGTTAATAGTTGTGAACCATTTTACAATAAAAAATAATAAATAAATATTTTGGATCCTGATTTATGTAGAATGGACAAATATTTGTAAATTATATATATTATGTTATATATTGATAGGGTGGGGCCACAGACCACCCCCAATAGACTCCGCATACAGTATGTATATTTGTATGAATCCAAACTCACAACTCTTGGAGGAAAGCACGGGTAGCGGGGTACAACGCACAATGCCTGTGATTGGCTCCTTCAAGGTCGCACTATATTTGAACTCTTTAATAGTGATGGGACACATTTGGAAAATGGTATAGATAAATTAGTTTGTAGGGAAAAAAATAATAGATTTTAACATTCATATCTTTAATGAAAAGAAAGAAGGAAATGGAAATACATATATATGGGCGGTAAACAAAACCAGTGTCGTTGAAACGATGAGTAGCTTCAATCCATTTGGTTTTCATCTCGGGTAATTTAGGAAAACTCAAATATAAACGATATTCTATCAGAGCAAGATTTGAAATATTTAGATACTAGCTGGTCCCCTCGACTTCGTCTGCGTCCTTTTAATTTTGATATTAGTTTTGCAAAAAGATTAAATAAAACAAATAAATATATATTTGTACTTCTATTTAAGAAATAATCTGTATACGGACATATTATACACAGATTAAGTTAGCAACCGTGATAGCCCAGTGGGTAGAACACTCGGTTATCGTGCAAGCGACTAGTGTTCAAATCCTGGGTCGGGCCTACACCAATTTGTCTTTTCTAAAGACATATGTGTGGTTAATTTATCATGGTTGTTAACGGTGAGGGAAAACATCGTGAGGAAACCCACATGGCTGAGTTGTACTTAGTCATGTGACAGTGTATTCGTACAAAACGGCGATAGGCCTGCCCCCTATCACGTGAGTACACTGTCCATGCAAAACGTGGGTACTCTGAACACCAGGTGACAAAGTCACGTGATGTTCAGAAGTATTAGTACCTCTGCCAACCCCTTCGGGGATATTCGGCGTGAACGTTTATGTTATGTTATGTTATTAAGTTAGCCCCAAACTAAGTAAGATTTGTATTATGGGATACTAACTTAACGATATATTTAAAATTATTTATTACACATTAATGTAAGCTCATCACATAAATATTGCTCTGAAATCGGGATCGAACCCGCAACCTCCGAAACGGATTGGCTTCGTAGTTCCCGTTCCGAAACCATTCCGTTCTAAAAGTATCTCTGGACATCCTTGACGTTTTGCTAGAAAAAGACGTAATCACAATCAACGTAAAGAGTGAATGTGACGGAACTATGGTGATGACCAGTTTAAATTGATCTCTTGAATTGCAATTTAATTATGATTTTATGCTTAGTGATGGAATGTAATACCGTCTTTTTGGTAGTTGTATTTTGTGGTTGATTTCCCACACCACTTTATTAAACATGTAGGCATTTCAAAGCAATAGTAATAAATAAAACAGTATGTATAAATATTTTAGGAGCACAAACACTCAGTTCCTAGTTCTGGTCGCAACTGAAACAGTGCGTAGGTGAAATTTTATACGTCTACTCAATTAGTCAAACGTGTTGCGGATATCGAGTGCCCTGTAAGCGGAATCTATAGGGGGTTATCTATGGGTGGGGCAAAACGGGATAGTATCCCATTATGCCCCGATTATCTTGCCCCGATCCACACGTAGGTAAAAAGACGACCGCGAACCTTACCGGCGCAAAAATCTGGTTTGAATTTAACGTTTTGTACTGCTATGATAAGCTCGGGATTAAAATAATACATTAACACAGGTAGTTTCATGTCTATACATCATGCGTCGAATCAAACATCACGTAAAAACACTTGCAATATAACATTTTTCTCTCTACAAGGCAAAATCGAATTTTAACCTATTTGCTCAGCTTGGACGCACTAGCGGGGAGTGAAGTTCGAGCAAATGGCGCTTTTGCCGCTACGAACACAATTACTATTCACGCAAACAAGCCTACTTCCCGTCCTGCCCCGAACTTCATCTTGCCCCGGTCTCCTCTATATATAATGGAGAATGGTAATGTTAGTAGAGGGCGACCACGAAGGATACATTTATATCAAAAAAATGTTCTAGAAAGATATCTTAACTGTCAAGAATAAAATAACATGTGCAAAAAAAGCGCTATAGGTTTCCTATGTTGACCCTGCAGATAGTCTCTCCCTGCCCCGATGAAAACATAAGAAGTGAGTAAATCACTGAATAATATAACTGTTTCCCCAATGGGAAGTAAGAGTGTGAGTAAATTACATCAAAATATATCGCTTCCGAACATACATTCAAAAGTAATAAAATACAGCGAAAAACACAGTAAATACTTTTGTATCGCAGCAACACGGACACTATAACAAAGTGAAGGTTTTTATTGCTCCATAAAAACATCAAATTCACGCGCTGTCAAAAATAAAAAGAGATATATTATATCCTTCGTCCCCTGCGGACATGGCAGTGTGTTAACTTTTCTTTGAAATTTAACTTTTTTAAATCTATGTTACTATTGTGGCATGAATCAAATCAAGAAATTAATATAATTAAAATATACGTATGTGTGCTCTCGCCATTAGTTCGCCACTGGGATAGACAGAGACTATAGACCGCCACTTTGTACAATTCCGTTAATTAATACTAATTTTCATTTAGTGTGTGTAGTGGGAAACATATGGTAAAATAAAGGATGAGTGGTTATGAGTTTTCAGTGAGATCGCCTTAATTTAATTCATCTTGTAAGACAGCCGCGAGGAATAATGGTTGAGTGATATTCTAACCCTTCAATCCCTTCAATTCCGAACCACTACAACTGTAGACGAGTGACATAATTATAAAAAAAACTTTTCCTTCAATCCTTGAAATGACGTAATCTAATGTCATTAGCTTTAAAGGATTAGTATTCGATGCGGTATAGCTGGACTCTACCACAGTGTTAATTACACTATTTTATAGCAATTAAACTGAACGTGATGTCGTTACACAAAATGTTAGAACCTAATAAATATTAATGTTCCTCTTTATTCAGTGGAATTAATTTATATAATAATACATACATATATAAATCCATAGATGGGGTAGCCAGAACAAAGGAATTAGAAATTCTTCAGCCACTTTTGGAAAGTTAATGTTTTTTAATGTTTTTTGTTAATAATAATTTTAGTATTGTCTTTAATATTTCAGTTTCTATCTACTTTATTTAGTTACAAATACAAATATTATTTATTTCAAAAAACGGTTCATACATTGTTATACAGTGGTCTCCACACTAGGCGCGTAGCCTGTGTAGTGGCGGCCAAAAATTATTAAGAGTCCAAATTTTCCACATATACTTCATTTGACTGTTTTAGATAGGTGCTGATTCCTTGGTGTTTCTCCTTTTCGCGCCGACGACGCGGCAGACTGAGTCTAAGTCCTGCTCCAAATTAATCTTGTCGCCAGTCAGTTGAGCCGTGAGACCAACGAGGTGGTCTAGGTTCTCGTTTTCATACATACATACATACATATACTCACGGCTATAAATCCCTAGATGGGGTAGCCAGAGCTAAGGAATTAGAAATTCCTCAGCCACTTTTGGAAAGTAAGTGGGGAAAAGATGGTAAAATAAATAAATATAAATAAATAAATAAATATATATGGACATATTACACAGATCAAGTTAGCCCCAAACTAAGTAGAACTTGTATTATGGGATACTAACTCAACGATATATTTAATATTATATAATACACATATAAATAACATCCAAGACTAAGAAACAATCATTTATGCTCATCACATAAATGATGCTCTCAGCGGGGATCGAACCCGCGACCTCCGGACCGAGAAGCTAGTCACCTATCCACTCGGCCACGGCTGTCGTCAAAAATAAAGGTTTTTGGTGATGGGTCTCCATCCGCATCGCCCAAAAATCCCTTAAAAGCCCCAATACCGTTAGTCGCCTCTTACGTACACCCATCGGAAGAATTGGGGTAGTGCTATTCTAAGCCGACACTACACAGCCTCTAAGCCGACACTACACAGCCAGTTCTCGTTTTCGCATTCGGGAATACGATTTCGATCTCATGACGTAGACGGTTTTGTTCTTGTGCATTAATTTGGTCCTGAAGTAGAGCTATGGTCGAATTGAGATAGGCGACATCTTTGTGTTGATACTCCTCAAGGCTGGTCCATTTTCCTTCAATTTGCTGGATCCGGAGTTCCCATGAGTTCACAGTGGTGGATAGAGTGGAGAGCTGATCGGTTACTTTCTGTTTAAAATCGGACAGATTTTTTGATAAATTATCAAATGTTTGGTCCATGTAAGCTATCAGGCCGTTAGTATTGATGTTTACTATGGAAGCCAGATCAGATTTTTCTTCTGTAATGGGCTTGTGGAGCGAGATCTGAGGGCTGTGCTATAATTGAGTGGCGAGGGGTGCGGGTTTGATTTTTTTGGTGGGCTTGCATTGCTGGCGTTACCATTTAGGCTTATTCATTGGAAGGATTCGTTTGAAATCCGCTTCAGATAACCCTTGGCACAAGTGATGAAAAATACCAAGACATTGAGCACACTTAATTCCATCTTCCGGCTTAGTTGGTTTTGGTCATTTTTTTGCATTCTTTGCATTCCATAGTTTATATATCATTTATTAATTTTCAAATTGATATGTTTTATTTAAAATAGGGATTGAAATCTGGTTTAACTTGCTACCGATTATATTAGTAGTAGGCTGCAAAATTCGGTTTTGGCCTTTGGCTGTTTTGTTAAGATATAAAAATAACAACACAAATGTCAAATGTCAGCTCTGTCAAACATATCTTGTCAGCTGATTGTTTTTTGTGAACTCAGACCAACTACCTATAGACAGATAACGCGCGTGGCACCCTATATGTCTCTCCTCCGCGCAATATGGTAAGGCTTTTCTCATACTTTCAATAACGTCAACCATATAATGTTACCGAACATATATGGCAAATATCCTTAAATAATAAGTTTATAAATAGATGAATTATGAGCAAACAATAAACTAAAATACAATACATACCTACTAACAATGACTAATCAATAAATAGACAACAATCACCAGATTTTTGTGTTTTATTCCCAACGTACGTACCACCAAAATCTGTACCATGGCTACTCGGTGGGAATGAAAACGTAGTTTAAAAATCATTCTAACAGGCTAATAGATGAATAATATTTTTGTTACAATAAAACAACTCTTTAAATCAAATATTCATTATAATTTAATACACGTTTTCCAAACAAACAATACAAATTTAATTCAATTTAAATCAAAAATCAAAGTTACTGTCTTTTAAACAATATTTTTTTTAATTAGTTCCGAATTCCTTGTTCAAAGTAATTATCTTATTCACATGATGAATTCTTACTTCTATAGGACTATTGAGATTTTGAAGTGGGCAACACCGTTGTTTTTTGTTGTTGAAGGTTATGGTTATGTTATAACAGCAATCTTCTATTGTAAATCTAATAAGGTTCATTAAATGTATTCCGAGTTTTCTTTGATACGCCACTGCGAAGTGATTCATCTGGGGTTTTTTACTCGCTTCGATAACTGCAGCCCAAAACTTTTTATTTACCTATTTTTAAAGCACGATCACATAAACAAGGTCTCTGCCCTAAACAAGCTTGCTTCCTACGAGTCCAAAATATGATTTGTTTTACGTATTTGCACAATATTATCTAAAATCGATGAAGTAAACAAAGCGTTTATTATTTCTCTAACAAAATAGTGGCAAACTTGTGACGTATGTAGGTAATTCCATATTTGCAATACAGTGTCAGTCGAATATATATCGCTATAGTGGAAACATTGTTTTATTGAAGTGCTCCTTCCTATTAATAGTTTCTGGGAATTTATTACCTTCTACGTACATATTTAGCAGCGGCGACGAGTACGGACTTATTCACGTGTGTTGTGTGCAGTGATTTAGTAAATAAAAATGTCGATCGGCAAAATGGGTGAATTTGACTTGAACAACAATGATTGGACTTTGTACGTGGAACGGTTGGAACAGTACTTCGTTGTGAATAAGATCAGTGACGAGTTAAAAGTCCCAACGTTAATTACTGTAATGGGTTCGGAAAGTTATGAATTATTAGTTAATTTGTGCACACCGGAAAAACCGTTTAAAAAAACGTTTGAACAAATTAAATTAATAATGGAGAGACATTTACAACCGAAGCCCAGTATCTTGGCGGAAAGATACAAATTCCGACATAGGAAGCAGGAGTCTGGGGAAAATATAGCGCAGTATGTAGCGGTATTAAAAAGAATGTCAAAAACATGCGAGTTTGGCGTTTGGTTGGAAGAAAGTTTGCGTGATCAACTGGTGTGTGGCATATGCAGTGAAATTATTCGCCAGCGGTTATTTGCTGAGAGCGACTTAACATACTCCAATGCATTCAAGCTGGCAGTCAGCATGGAGGCGGCAGAGAAAGATGCGGCCATAGTTGAAGGTCATAGCAGAGGTGAGAGAAGTTTCTCGACGGCGGGCATGACACCAACGGTCACTTGTCAATCCGTGGCGGGAGCGCGGAGAGGGGACAAGTTTGAGCGGCATCAAGGAGTGCGACGGGGGAGCAGAGGTAGCGGCGGCGGCGGCGGCGGCGGCGGCGGCGGCGGCTATGGCAGTGGCAATGGCAACAACGCACAGTGATCGCACAGCGCGCGCGCACCTGGCTCAGTCACAAGGACATATAGCAGTGGTCAATGTAGGACGTGCGGGCAACAACACCATTATACGACGTGCAAATACGTGAAGTATGTTTGCCGCATATGTAATCAGCAAGGACATTTACGGAAGATGTGTCCGAATCTGACATCACAATACAGTGTGCAACAGGCAGGGGTTGTAAAGGACAGGGAATCGAGTAGCGATGAAGAGGTAAACTATTACCTAAATCAACTAAGTATTACCGACTGTAAACCTTTATTTGTCACATTAAATGTTCAAGGTGTTAATTTGAAAATGGAGTGCGATACAGGTAGTATTGTATCCTGCATCAACAAAGAAATGTATTTTCAATATTTCAGTCATTTAGATCTTAAAAAAACCAACTTAAGGTTACAATATTTTACAGGTGAAATTGTTTGTCCATCCGGGGTTATTAAACCACTAGTTAAATATAAAAATAAATCGGAGCATTTAGACCTTTATGTAATACCAGACGGTAAATCTATGTTATTGGGTAGACAGTGGCTAGCAAGTTTGCAAATAGATATTCCCTTGTTAGATTATGTTGATACGAGTCTCAATAACATTGAGAATGAAGGATTTAGCTTTGATAAATTCAGTTCCAGATTCTGTAACGTGTTTGCGGAGGGTTTGGGCCGTTTCACCGGTGGTGAAGTCAGTATCCATTTGCGGGAGGGGGCGCGGCCTGTGTTCATGCGCGCGCGACCTCTGGCGTACGCGCTGCGTGAGCCGGTGGAGCGGGCGCTCGAACAGCTGACTCGGGACGGCATCATCACACCTACGGAGCGGTCCGACTGGGCCACGCCCATTGTACCGGTGGTTAAGAGTGATGGTAACATCAGAATTTGTGCTGATTATAAGATAACATTAAATAAAGTACTAGAGGTTGACCGTTATCCGTTGCCCAGAGTGGAAGATTTGTTAGTAAAATTAGACGGGGGGGTAAAATTTAGTAAATGCGACCTCTCACAAGCCTACGCACAGCTAGTTTTGGATGATTCAAAAATAGTCACGACTATTAACACTCATAAAGGTTTATTTACATATAATCGATTAGTATATGGCCTTGCCTCGAGTCCGGGAATTTTTCAAAGACGTTTGGAACAATTGTTTGCGGACATTTCTAGAGTAGGGGTGTTTATCGACGATATAATTATAACGGGTAGGGACAATTCTGAACATTTAGATAATCTAAATAAAGTTTTCGAACGTTTAGAAAAATATGGTCTTAGGGTTAAAAAACAGAAATGCGAATTTTTCATGGATTCTGTAACCTATCTAGGTTTTGTAATTGATAAGCATGGAATACGTACGTGCTCGAACAAAGTGAAGGCTATAGTGGATACACCAGCCCCCAGGAACATATCAGAATTAAGGTCATCTATAGGCATGATTATGTATTATGCCAAGTTTATTAAAAATGTTAGTACAATTTTAGCTCCACTTTATAGATTGTTACGTTCAGGTATAAAATATGAATGGTGTAACAAATGTGATCAGGCTTTTAGAAACATAAAAAACTGTCTCATAAGTAGTGACGTATTGATCCATTATTCGCCAGAGTTACCATTAGTTCTCACCACGGATGCAAGTAGTACAGGCATTGGAGCGATACTGTCACATTTAACGCCAGAAGGCGAACGCCCGATAGCGTATGCGTCTCGTTCGCTGACTACTGCTGAGCGAGCATATGCGCAAATTGACCGAGAAGCGACGAGCATTATTTATGGAATCAGGAAATTTCATCAATATTTATACGGCAGAAAATTTACTTTAAGGACAGATCATAAACCTTTGACCTATATTTTTGGGGATAAGGTAGGTATACCTGTGATGGCAGCATCACGTTTGCAAAGGTGGGCGGTGCTTCTGTCAGGTTATGATTACAAAATTGAGTATGTAAACACAGCTAATAATTGTGCGGATGCGTTATCGCGATTGCCATCGTCAAATGCAAAAGATAATAATATGTACGAAATAACGTATGCTAACTTTGTCGAAAATTTCTTGCCAGTTACGAATGAGGATGTAAAAAAGGCAACAGCGAAAGATGTATTACTCAACAAAGCGTTGTGGTATATAAACTCCGGTTGGCCACTCACGTGCCCGTCAGAAAATTTAAAACCTTATTTTGCGAGACGCCATGAACTTTATATAGAAAGGGGTTGCATCTTGTGGGGCTATAGGATGGTAATACCAGAGGCATTGCGATCTGTCATACTAAAACAGGTGCACAGCGGTCATCTCGGCATAGTTAAGATGAAGAGTATCGTACGTAGCTACGTCTGGTGGCCAGGGGTAGACACCGACGTAGAGGCAACAGCGCGGGGCTGTGAAACATGTGCAATGGAGGCGGATGCGCCTGCGAGGCATGTGCCGCAACCCTGGCCATACCATACTCGGCCGTGGACGAGGCTTCACATAGATTTTTTAGGACCTTTACGAAATAAAACTTATTTGATTTTGATTGATAGTACATCAAAATGGTTAGAAATAGAGGAAATGACGCAAACAAACGCAACTAACGTTATTAAAAAATTACGCTGTATTTTCGCCAGGTTTGGGTTACCGGTAGAGCTAGTTTCCGATCAAGGACCTCCGTTTACGAGCGAAGAATTTAATTTATTTTTAAAAAGAAATGGCATTACATTAGTTCATTCACCAGTTTACCATCCTGCATCTAATGGAGCAGCGGAAAACGCGGTAAAACTTTGTAAAAAGGCAATTAAAAAAGCGTATAGGGATAATACCGACGTGGATGCTGCTTTACAGTCATTCTTGTTAGCGTATCGTAACTCTAATCATAGCACTACGGGAGAGAGCCCAGCAATGCTGTTACAACGACGTAACTTAAGGTCTCGGTTAGATTTATTAAGTAGCGATAGAGCTTTAGAAATTAAAGTCCACGAGGCTCAAAAACGCCAATGTATCAACGCTGGGGGTACACCTCGTTCCTTCAAAGAGGGAGAGCCAGTATGGGCAAGAGCTTACGGGGGTACGAACAAATGGGAGAAGCAGTTTATTATTAATAAAGACGGTTCGCGTACTTACATTTTGGGCAACGGTGATAGTAGAGTAATAAAAAGACATTCTGATCAAATTAGGCGAAGATCAGCAGTGTTTTCTGATGTTGCTTGTCCTGACAGCCGTGACAGTGAAGTGGGACCGTCCGTTAGTGGTGGTGGCACCGTCTCGTATTCAGAGGAGGAAAAGTCGATAGACGAGAGTCAATTGGGTTTAGATACACCAACCATTGTAGAGGAGCTGACCATACCGCCACCAGTGGAACGATACCCACAAAGAATTAGGAAACCAGTTGTTAGGTTTCCGGACATAGAAAATATTGATTAATTTTTATGTGCATTGTTGTGTTTGATGTTTAATTATGGGTTACTTTTAGTGTGGAGGTGTGACGTATGTAGGTAATTCCATATTTGCAATACAGTGTCAGTCGAATATATATCGCTATAGTGGAAACATTGTTTTATTGAAGTGCTCCTTCCTATTAATAGTTTCTGGGAATTTATTACCTTCTACGTACATATTTAGCACTATTACTTCATCGATTTTAGAAAATATTGTGCAAATACGTGAAACAAATCATATTTTGGACTAGAAGAATTTGTTAATCATTAAGTTAAAATATGGACATACTTACAAAAACTAGCATATATAATAAATATTTCGATGTTACTAACTTTCCAACTTCATATGTATCTTGTTTATGCGAAATAAAGATTTTTATTATTTATTATTATCATTGTGTTATACTATCACTTAGTGAGTAAGTGAGTATGTATTTTTATACTTGAAGGTCACCTGGTGTATAGAATACCCACCTTGTCTCACCAGTATATGTATAATTACTTAATTGTTCATTCATTCTCGCAGGTGGGGACAACAAGAGCTTTACAATTGAAAATCCCTCAGCCACTTTCATAGGTTTTATAAGATTTGTGATTGTGGTAGCTTCCAGCCATCAAATAACAAAAATTGAGTGGAATTTAATGTGAGTGTGTGGCATCAAACTGCAATGTGATTTAGGTAAAATATAATTATTCTTTATTTATTAGTAATAATCCCCACATGAGGTTTTCATGAACAAAAAGATTTAAATTATATAATCGGTATTTATTCTACTCAATTTCTTTTAATGATTTTTCTCTAACTAGGAGTTGATTTTCTTCATGGTCACCATCATTTCATAAATCATTTTATTGGCCTATCCTTTTGAATAAAAACTAAAAGTAAGTAGAGGCTGAGAAATTTCAAATTCTATATTTGAGATTGCCCTTTGATCGTATGTATATGTTGTATGAACAAGTTTTAGCTTGAAGTATAAGCTAAAGAAGAGATGTCAAGTAAAAGTAAATGATTTCACAGTTCACTGAGTTAGTTTGCATCGAGTTACTTGTTCTAAGACTAAGTGACATTTCATTTTATTACTAAGTTATAGAAGTTGAGAAACTGTTCGTTTGACTTAAATTATTGGAGCAACTTAATAAAACTTCTAAAACGTGCTGTATTTTGCATAGATTTGCGACTCCGATAACCGGATAGCTAATTGGCCTCTGCCTCTCATGCAGATTGACATAGGTTCAAAGCCTGATTCGGGCGTATAGTTATGGGGTAGACATTATGTGTGGTTAATTTGTCATGATTTTTAAAGTTGAAGGAAAACTCCGTGAGCAAATCTACATGACTGAGTTTTACTTAATCATGTGACAGTGTATTCTTGGTGTATTCGCACAAAACGGTGATATGTCTGCCCCCTATCACGTGAGCACACTGTTTAAGCAAAACATGGGTACTCTGAACACCAGGTGACGATGTCACGTGATGTTCAGTAGTATAAGTACCTTTGCCACCCCTCCGGAAATATTCGGCATGAACATTTGAGTTTAAGTTTATAAATGACCATTCTAAACCCAATATTGTATTTACTTGTAGACTTGACTTATACCATACACATGAAATTACCATCCATGTTTTATTACTGAAACAAATTTTAAAAAACCTTTTTGATTGTTCGTTATTCCAAACTAAAATTACACCAACTTTAATGTAAACAAAAAATATATAAAAATTCTGACTTTAAATCTGCAAGTTACACACAAAAACACACCAACTTTAATTAAACCAAAAGAGCATGAAAAAGTATTTTTAAATCCGTATCCTTTATGTAACGCTTCCCAGAGCGAGTTTCGTTTCATTACAATTTCCAACGAAATCAAAAGGCTAACTTCAGTGAACGGCGACGGCGAAGGTTCTGTAGGAATATTAAAGTTGTTGCGCATCACATCCTATTAGCGAGTCGACATTATTTGTTTAAAGCTCACGTTATCTTTGCGTGCAGCCGGTATGGCAGCTTTTTTGGGCCTCAATTCTGCTTTAGCGGTTTAAATTGTGATTCTTTTTATTGATTTGGATTTCTACTCAGCAAGATATGTTTCTTCTGAAAGTCCTAACTTTCCATTGGTAAAAGCATGTTTATAATCGGTTCAGTAGTTTTTGAGCCTATTCATTAAAATCAAACAAAGTTTTCCTCTTTATAATATTAGTGCAGTTGTAAATATAGACAGGCTTTGCCCTACAGTAAGATTAGACTGTCTTTTTCATTTGAAAAATAATACAACTACGTTCAATATAAAATACGCTACGGGTGCGGAAACATAGACCACAATCCTTATTTAATTGGTTTTGCAAATCATTTAAATAGGGGTAAAAATTGTTCTTAAAAGAATATGAGTATAATGAATAATGTTTTTTTTACATAAATTTCTGTCCCCACAGCTTGCTTTAAAAAATAATTATTTTATAAATGTCTTTAGTAAATATAAAATAGGAAAATATCTTGTTCTATGCAAAGATAACATACCTATTCAGATTTTTATAAAGAAACTCAAACTCAAAAGTTCACGCCTTACATCCCCGATGGGGTTGGCAGAGGTACTAATACTTATGAACATCACGTGGCATTGTCACCTGGTGTTCACGTTTTGCTTGTTCAGAGTAGTCACGTGATAGGGGCAGGCCTATCGCCAGTTTGTATGAATACAATGTCACATGACTAAGTACAACTTAGCCATGAGGGTTTCTTCACGATTTTTCCCTCACCGTAAACATTCATGATTAATCTTCTTATAAAACTATACGCTCTTGGTCATACTTATTTTATATTTTAATCAAAAGACAGGTAGATTTAGCAGAATAGGAAGCCGACTGTTTAATTATAACTGAATTCTGTTTGACGAGCTCATATTAATTTTGATACTTTGCACTTGTTACTTTTGTTTGTAAGTAATCCTGTGGGTTTTTAAACTTCAATCTTTCAGCTCACATATATAAATATATATGTCGTGGCCATATCGTAGATTTGAACACATCGTGAAATGATCGATCATTTCATGAAATGGTCGTATTTCATGAAATGTTCAACTGTTTATTGGCCACATCGTGATGTGGTTTGGGCAGATCAATGATAAGAAATCGTTTCTCGATATGGCCAACTAAACGCGCGGCCTCTTCATGAAATGGTTAAGATTATTTGGTCATATCGTAAAATAGTTACATTAATTACCGGTAGAGGCGCTGAAAACGCTTTGTTTATGAGTGAAGATGGCGGCCGCTGACAAAAGTGTTATTTCTCTCAGTAAAAAAATTAATAATTCGTTATTAAGCGAGGAAGAAAGTAATAACAAAAGAGTTTTCGACGAAAAGGTTCTCGAATACTTTGCTAATTACGAAAAAACTGAGCAATATGTTAAAAAACTGTACAGTTTGGATCGCATTTCAAAGGGTTACCCTATTTCTACGATCTGGCCAAGCGTGGATGACAAAATCGTGAAACGTTGACGATTTTACGATCTGGTCAAATTTAGTTGGCCACATCATGAAATGTGACCATTTCATGAAATGATCGATCATTTCACGATGTGTTCAAATCTACGATATGGCCACGACATATACATATTGAGGGAACTGCTACTTACAAATAGATATTAGACAATATCATGTATAAACGACGTGACGTGCCATTCTGGCCACTATGGACAAGTGAGTAATATTAATACATTTCATAAATACACTATGATAGCTCAATGGGTAGAACATCAATTATCGTGCAAACGACTAGTGTTCAAATCCCGGGTCGGGCCTACACCAATTTGTCTTTTCTAAAGACATACGTGTTGTTAATTTATCATGGTTGTTAACGGTGAGGGAAAACATCGTGAGGAAACCCACATGGCTGAGTTGTACTTAGTCATGTGACAGTGTATTTGTACAAAACGGCGTTAGGCCTGCCCCCTATCACTAAATAATATTTTTCTTAAAATAATTGTTGTTGTTGTTTCAGGTAAGTGAGAACATCGTGCTTTCGTGGCTTGAAGTCCGAAGATCTCGGATTCTAACCCCGGGGGCTTTCATTTGTAAGTTATAACCCAGTTTGGAAGAATATTGCAGGCTTGGATCACCTGATTATCGGAAAATTAAGATGTTTCCGTGCTCTGGAGGGCGCGTGAAGCCGTCAGTCCCATTTACTACCACGGCAGTAGTCTGACAAATCATCCTATCCAGGGTAGGCTCGACCCCCTTGGTGAGGACATATAAGGGTTGTGCGGTGAAGTGAGGAGAGAAAATCGTGATAGAACCCACGTGATCAAGTGTTAATTAGTAACTACTAGCTATATGTTTTAAATAACGTCTGATCAAGAAAAGACCTGTTCTCTGAACACCAGGTCATATAATGTTCTGTAATGATCAGATAATTAATATGTCTGCCATCCCTTTACGGTGTTAACGAGTTTCGATGTTGAATTTTATATAAACGTATTTAAGCCAGGACTAAAATATGTATGTCCATTTCGTATCCCGAAGTGAGAATATGTTATATCATTGGTCATGTATCTTACCAGTAAATTACGACATCTATCATCGGAAAGCGATTTCTATGATATATAGTCCATATGATGCCGCCTTGATTTACATGTAGAACATGTTTACACAGATTTACACATTTTCGTATTCTTTTGATCTTTCCTTTCATAGTTTATAATATAACTCATACTTTTAGAGCAATGAAGTCCGTGTAGTGTCGAATTAGAATAGCACTACCGCATTTCTTCCCGCGGGTGTTCGTAAGAAGCGGTTAAGGGTATTTGGGCTTTAAGTCCCCACTCAACTTTCCAAAGGTGGCTGAGGAATTTCTCATTCCTTAGCTCTGGCTACCCCATCTAGGGATTTATAGCCTTGAGTATATGTATGTATGTATGTATATGTATCTATGTACGAGTAAAGAGCGATGCAAATCATGTTGCACTACCAATTCGAATGGGAAAAGAAGCACGATTTTACAATTATTTGTTTGAAGGTTAAGTATTATAGACAGGTATCGTATGTAAGTAAATGTGTCGCAGTGAGTAATAGCTTTAGGTAATAACATTATCCATAGGTGGTGCGGAACATGATGGATAATGGAATCAATAATGAGAATTCGGAATTGCACGTTATGTATGATAAGTTTTTTTTTTGTTTACACTACTGATACTACACAGCCTATACTCGTTCTTTAAATCAGTGAAAAATACGTGAGATAGAACCAGCCAATACACTTTTATTTATTGTCAAAATTGAGAGTGAATGAATATTGTTTGTCTCTTATATAATTTTCAATGGTTGAACTAATATTATTTATTGAGATCATATTTCGATTACTAGACTACCTCCAGTACCATTAAATGTATAAAATTTCCGAATGTGGCTGAGGTGTTTCTAGCTCTGAAGCCCTGGCTACCTTTTTGGGATTTATGGCCATGAGTGTATGTATGTATATGTCGTGGACATATCGTAAATTTGAACACATCATGAAATGATCGATCATTTCATGAAATGGTCGTATTTCATGAAATGTTCAACTGTTTATTGGCCACATCGTGATGTGGTTTGGGCAGATCAATAATAAGAAATCGTTGCTCAATATGGCCAACTAAACGCGCGGCCTCTTCATGAAATGGTTAAGATTATTTGGTCATATCGTAAAGTAGTTACATTAATTACCAGTAGAGGCGCTGAAAACGCTTTGTTTATGTGTGAAGATGGCGGTCGCTGTCAAAAGTGTTATTTCTCGCAGTAAAAAAGTTGATAATTCGCTATTAAGCGAGGAAAAAGTGACAACAAAAGAGTTTTCGACGAAAAGGTTTTCGAATACTTTGCTAATTACGAAAAAACTGAGCAATATGTTAAAAAACTGTAGAGTTTGGATCGCATTTCACAGGTTACTCTATTTCTACGATCTGGCCAAGCGTGGATGACAAAATCGTGAAACGTTGACGATTTTATGATCTGGTCAAATGAAGTTGGCCACATCATGAAATGTGACCATTTCATGAAATGATCGATCATTTCACGATGTGTTCAAATCTACGATATGGCCATGACATATATACAATTCCGGTGAACAATTAATGATCGTTTTACAAATGTAGTCTTTGTTCTCATGTACAAGACAGTGACAAATATTACCCATTAGTTTCATTCCAAGATGGAAGTATATGAACACTTTTGTTAGTACGAACTAAAACCAATTGATTAGCTTCAGTTTAATCTATACGCAACTTAGAACAAGGCCGAGGTCTACTATTTGCATGCTTCTATTATCTTGAATAATAAAATCTGCTGCTCAATGTAAAATTTTCATTATATTTTATGTCGGTTTAGAATAGCTTTACTCCATTTCTTCCGGTGGGTGTACGTAAGAGGCGACTAACGGTATTGGGGTATTTAAGGGATTTTGGGCAATGCGGTTGGAGACCCATCACCAACAACCTTTATTTCATCATCTTTTCCCCGCGCAACTTCCAAAGGTGGCTGAGGAATGTCTCATTCCCAAGCTCTGGCTACCCCTTCAAGGGATTTATAGCCGTGAGTATATGTATGTTTATGTCTTTTAGCTTTGTTGTGTTGACTTAGAATTATTTCTTCCAAAGGGTGTTGTATGACGTTACTCAGAAGTTTGGCAATTTTAAAAACCAGAACCATTACCCATCCTACCTTATCTTTACCCAATCAATTTCAAGAGTGGCTGTGGTTGCTTTCATTCTTAAGCTTCTCCTGCCCTTTAGTCGACAACTTTGATAATTGAACTACACATGTGACTTCACTTCACTTCAGCATAGACACATTGGTGTACACCCGACTCCGGATTCAAACTCAAGTCTCTGGCACGAGAAGCAGTGTCTCCCCACTAAGATGTTAAGTTTCACAATATTCACTTATCTCTGTTATTGTCATTATAATAGGTTGTTTATAGTTAGTTAGTTTAAATAAAATTTGTTACAACCCCTTTCCTATTCTAAAGACTACATATTCCAAAAACGGGGGAGCTTTGCAATGTATAATTACTCAGTCACTCACGTTGAAGGAGAAAGTTTTCTCCCCTATCACCTACAAAAATTAGTTATAACCGTAGCAGATACTCAGTGAATTCTAAGTTCATGTCACTTCTAGCATATAAACCACTTGCTTAAAGAAAATATATCTTCTCTTTTGAGATTTGAATGAGGTAATAGATTAAAATTAGATATGGTTTGGCGATGGGTGTCCGCTCGTACCACATTTCCTAAAAATAATTATTAGAATTTACAATTCTAAACGCCTAAAACATAAGCGAAATGGCCTCATGCAACATCCTGAGGGAAAAATGT
The DNA here is from genome assembly GCA_963576735.1 of Bedellia somnulentella. Taxonomy (NCBI): domain Eukaryota; kingdom Metazoa; phylum Arthropoda; class Insecta; order Lepidoptera; family Bedelliidae; genus Bedellia; species Bedellia somnulentella. The sequence continues at coordinate 1,064,753 of OY755184.1, read as the reverse complement.
GTTATTACTATTGTCAGCCGACACTCACCGGTCTGTTCAGTTCTTTTCCTAAATATTTTCTTCTGAAATCAAAGGTACAAAATATATGATCGCCTGATCGCACTTATTCTCATTCAGTTTTACCCAGCAGAAAAATAAATCAGAAACAAGTGCTGTTTTATTCTGACTCTACATAAGTTTATTCGTTTCAAATATTTTCCATGAAAACCAACTTCATATAATGATTAAAAGAGTCCATGTATTCATTTAATCATTAAGGGAAGTAGGATTTCATGGAAAACATTTAAAACACTTTTAGCACACAAAATCAGACTTTTTAAAAATATTAATTAACACTCGCGATAACTAAGAATGTAAGGTGTGATTGGTGGTTCAACCTGTTGCCGCCATCCGACGAAAACCGACGCGTTAGTCACATCGAGGACGCCGAGAAAAGCGCGCGTAATCTCACTCTCGAACTTGGCCGACTCGCGACACGGCTCAACTGCCAATCACACGTAATGTTAAACCGAGACGAATTCCTTATCGCGTTGTGGTAAAAAGTATCATAGTTTCTGTTTCTTGTGTTGAAGTATTTTTGTGTGGTGAATAGTAAAATAGTTTTTGATTGCACACGATTTGGAAGATTCTACGTAGAGGTATGTTTATTGTATTACAGTTTTAAGTGAAAAATATATGGTATGGTAATGTAATTAAAATCAAATTTGATTTTGGGTCGACCGGAATAGATGTTTTCAAGTTTAATTATAAACCTAAACAATTCACTCGTTTGATACCTGGAGTGTTCCATTGTTAAATTGAAAATTTAATTTCCTAAGCATGTGAGTAAATTGTATTAGTCTCGATATTGATGAAATTTTGTTTGGTATGCTTTTAAAAGACAGTAAATGTTTCAGGAACTAGTGCCTTCAATATATAGTTTAACGTATAAAAAAAGACTTTAATCTTCATAAAAAATAATTATTCGCATAGTAATATCTTAAAAATCTGATGTGTAATGTAATTTGCAAGAGCTAAGATATAAGAAAATATTGCACTATCTGCTCTAGTTTTAATCACAAAGTGACCATTCAAGAAAGAGTTTATTTAATTAGAATAACATATTTTAAATATGCAAAATGGGAATTGAAATTAACATCACAGAGGTGTAGCTTGTATGTAAACTAATAATTTGTAAATTATACTAATATTGATAAATTTCTTCGCTTAATTCCGCTAAATAATACCTGCAGTCTTCATGCAACATGCACTGTGCATATTAGTATTGCTATGGATTTCCGCAAAGTAACGCCTGATTCAATCCAATTTGTAAACTAATAATGAATTTAATATTCTAAAACACGATATCTCTTCTTACTCATAAATTGTAAAAAGTATTCAAAATTAATGAAGTAATTAATTAATTTATAGAGATGCTCCATCGAAATAATCATTCATCATAAAATATGCACTCGATCGAAAATATCGACTCGAAATTAAATCGATATTGCTTAATGTTAGTCCTAAATTCAATATATAATTCTGCGAAGCTTTATTTATATTTAGAAAAGTCTCACCTGTGGGTACATTACGGGGCGACTAAAAGCAACAATTATAACCGAAATTTCACCGGCTTTACTGCATTCACATTTCCATTTACAAATTTTACCCATTAGATTTCCAAAAGTGGCTGAAGAATATCTAACTCTTCTCTCTCTCTCTTATTTTTGAAATATATTGCATTTGCTGCGTAGTGTCGGCTTAGAATAGCACTACCCCATTTCTTCCGGTGGGTGTACGTAAGAGGCGACTAACGGTATTGGGGCCTTTAAGGGATATTTGGGCGATGCGGTTGGAGACCCATCACCAACAACCTTTATTTTTACCATCTTTTCCCCACTCAACTTTCCAAAAGTGGCTGAGGAATTTTTAATTCCTTAGCTCTGGCTATCCCTTCTAGGGATTTATAGCCGTGAGTATATGTATGTATGTATTGCATGAAGTTCATATGTATGTGTGAACTGAATGTAATTTTTCATTATATTAAGGTAGGCTTAACAACTTAACTTACTTTAACTGCTGTGTAGTGTCGGCTTAGAATAACGCTACCCTATTTCTGCCGGTGGGTGTACGTAAGAGGCGACTTACGGTATTGGGGCTTTAAGGGATTTTTGGACGATGCGGTTGGAGACCCATCACCAACAACTTTTATTTTGCCATCTTTTCCCCACTCAACTTTCCAAAAGTGGCTGAGGACCTTCTAGTTTCTTAGCTCTGGCTACCCCTTCTAGGGAGTTATAGCCGTGAGTTTATGTATGTATGTATGCTTAACAATTGTCGGTCTGCGACTTGTATAGAATTTGATGTTAGTGACGCAAATTGTATTCTACTAAATGTAAGCGACACTTTTTCTGTTGTTGTTGGCTTCCGGTCACCATTATATCATCAATTATCTGATTGAAAACCGCTGCCAATTACCTGTTGGTTATATATGCGATGATAAAAGACTAAATACTGACAGAACTGCAATAACAGAATATTTTCATGATTCTTTTCAGTTTAGTGTCGGGTTAGAGTACCGCTATCTCTTTTATTCCCAATAAAAAATCTAGTAGTTTTCACAGTAAAAATATTGCAACTTGCGATACAGTCGATGGTCGCAAAGATCCGTGATAGGAGACCGGTAAGATATATTTATTATGCTAATTAAACTAGACTGAATTTCACCAATTATCCCGATTGTAGTCGCGCTAAAGAATGTAGGAAACTGGGAAATCTAATTTGAATTCAAAGGCCAAGAATAATTTACTAATCGAACAAAGTAGCTAAATTTACATATTAAACTATATATTCGATAGAATGAATAATCATTGTAGGTTGGTTAGGTCTACATAATGGAAGTATAGCAGTAACGTTCAAAGTGTATGTGCTACTATACGAACCTACGAACTACTCCATTGATATTTGAAGCATGCTAGCGTAACAGAAACTGTATCTCAAACGGCTATGAATTTCATATTACTATTGATTGCAAAGATATCTACTAACCAAAGTAGAAGATATCTTTGCCATTAATAGTTATACTTAGTTACTTACTTACTTATACTCACGCCCATAATTCCCATTGGGGTAGGCAGAGACTATCGATCGCCACTTAGTACGATCTTGACAAACGTCTCTTGCTTCCCCTACATTCATTATTCTTCTTATACATGCTCTTTTATTCTTCTCACTTCGGACCCCCGCCTTTATAAGAACGTTTTCTATCTGGTCAAGAAACGTTTTACGAGGCCGTCCTCTACTAACAATCCCATCCACATTGGCTCTATATATCTCTTTCGCTACTTTATTTTCATCCATCCTCTCTATGTGCCCAAACCACCTCAACATTCCTTTTTCTATCTTGCATACTACGTCATCTTTCAAATCTACTCGTTCACGGATCACAGTATTTCTCACTCTATCACATATTAATAGTTATATACGTACATATACTGACGTCCATAAATCTCAAAAAGGGGTAGACATAAAATGAGAGCTAAAAATTCCGCAGTCACATTCGAAAGTGGATAGAAGACAAGATGGAAGAAATAAAGCATCGTTGGTTATGGGTTTCCAACCGCATCGCCCAAAAGCCACCAAAAAAAGTCCATACCCTTAGTTGCCTCATACGACACCCTTGGGTAGTATAGAACAGTGTTATTCGTATTCGTGGCAATATTTTAATATCACAGTTTACACCCAACACTTTGAAATATTGCTGATGACTTTGAAATAATTAATTACTTAAAACGACCAAATGATTTAATAATAGGCGAATAAATAAATCTCCCTTATTTATGCCGCATTGAAATTTTCCAGGACACCTGAAGCCTTAATTTTAAGAATTCAAATTACCTTAATTTCACATTTTCATTAGCAATTTATAAAAAGATATGGGCTATATATAACTTATGTTCATCATAATTATACTAGAAGTTTTGCTTTACAACAATTTGACAAAAACCTGAAATACTTTAATAACATTTGTTTATTAAGTCTGTGACACTATTTTCTGAGCACTTGTCTATGCAGCGGCTATAAATCCTTAAAAGGATGGACAAAGCCTTGTAATTAGTAACTTTAGTCTCAGCCGCTTTTGGTAATACATACATATAATCACGCCTATAAATCCCAAAAAGGGTAGCCAAAGCTTCATAATTATAAAAAAGCCCCAATATTCTCAGTCGCCTTTCCTGCACAATGACACCTTCAGAAAGCAACAAATAGTCTAATGCTGTTCTAAGTGAGCATAGATCGTTGTGTGAGTTCTAACAACATGTACACAGCGAATGGTAATTCATGTAATCAAAAAGTTGTTGGTAATGATAGTTCAACCAACCTCTGAAACTCCATTTCATCAGGGTACCAACACACAATCGTCAACCACCCCGGACATACCGAGGTTATATGGCAACGAGAACAAATTCTGCAGTATTGAGATCTGCGGACTTATTTATTACCTCAATTCATTTATAAAGTTGAATATTTAGAATAAGGTACAAATTGCTTCGTATGTATGGTTGGAAAATTGCTACCTATGTTCGCATTAGTGATAATACGGGTTAATAATATATGTTATGACATGACTAAAAACATGGCGACGTCACGGCCATTCTAAAAACCAGAGCTTCAGAGCTAAAAACTCCTCAGCCACATTTGGAAGTTGATACGTGACGAGATGGTAGAAATAAAGTATTGTTGGTGATGGGTCTCCAACCGCATTGCCCAAAAACTACTAAATAAGCCCCATACCCTTAGTCGCCTCTTACGACACCTGTGGGTAAAAAGGAGTAGTGACATTACATTAACACTACACGGCTACACCCGTGGGTAGAATTGCTTCCTAGGTTCGTATGAGTGATGAAATTGGTTAAAAATGTATGTTATGGCAAAAAGTATAAAACTATTATAGAAAATGATACTGGAAAGTAATTATATTCGAAAACCTCATCAATTGAAAAGTTAGTTATAAATAAGTCTAAACGAAATTCGCGGTATATTTGCTTACAATCTGTTTTTAGCTGCAACATTGTGCGTCGATTTGAAATTCCGATTTCAACAATACGCGTTAATTTGACCGAAGAGTTTACTAATAAATTATTCGTCTGTCCCGTAAATTTACTGTGATTTATTTATTTGCACCACATTTTGCTCTGGCTAGGATTAAACGGAAGCAAACAAGAAAACAGAATTCTGTTGTTTAAAGAAGAAAATTAATTTAAAGTACTGCTACTATATATTATATCGAATACTGTACTAAAAACCTGAGAGAGTCGTGCTTTATCTATGTGAATAATCTTAGTTATTTCTCTGAGGCTGGATGTTATTTTATAAGCTCTAGTTACTTTACAGTGTTGTGGACTAAAAAGTTTGGTTAAGTTTATCTGCAAAATGAGAAGTGTGAATTTTCAGTGCGGTATGTTCTTATCTGTACCTACATAAAAACATTGTATTTGTATGCAATAAAGTGTTTAATAATAATAATAATATGAGGTGGGGCAACACTGATTAACTTTTGCTGAACTGAATTTTTAATTAATGTTTATATTGATTAGTTTAGTCCTTTTTTATTTTGCCTTACGTAATGAACTAATGGCTTGAGTACATGTATGTATGGCTTACGCAACTCCAAAAAGTTAATTACTTATTTTAAACCTCTGGCTACCATTTGTTGGGATTAATACCCGGGAGTTGATGTTATGTCTGTAAAGTGTAATTTTTATTATAATAATCAATTACTTTTTCAATTTTTATTTATACTTTAATTAATTCTTGTTCACCGTTGATACGTAACACGTTTAAAAATCATATTTTAAATATTACACATAAGGCTGTTAACCCTCCAGAGATGTGCGATATTCACTTCATTAACCTGCATCATCAGGATGCTGAATGAGGCGAGTATTTAGGCAATTCTATTGGTTTGTTCTCAGCCTAAGGCGATATTCTTAAGATAGGACAATAAACGTACCTGTATAGGGAGACTTATTAGTATAACTTTAGTGATATAAGATTGTAGCTATACTTTATTAAAAATGTATTTCCTTCCCCAAATTTAGCAATTTCTGAAGCCCTGACAATCTTTTTTTAGATTTTTAGCCGTGAGTATATTAAGTATTCGATTAGACTTACGATAGCTAGTTTCGAGGATGATAGTATGTAAATCACACCCTATGACAGACTTAGCCTAGTGCGGGTGTAAGTGGAAAATATTGTGATCGTAACATAATAAACATTACATACATTTATTTAGTACATTTGCTGTGTAGTGTCTTAGAATAGCACTACCCCATTTCTTCCGGTGGGTGTACGTAAGAGGCGACTAACGGTTTTGGGGCTTTTGAGGGATTTTTGGGCGATGCGGTTGGAGACCCATCACCAACAACCTTTATTTCACCATCTTTTCCCCACACAACTTCCAAAAGTGGCTGAGGAATTTCTGATTCCTTAGCTCTGGCTTCCCCTTCTAGGGATTTATAGCTAAGGCTGGTGAGTATATGTATGTATGTATGTATGTAACATACTATCATTTAAGGCTGATATTTTTATATTGATAGACAAAAACGGTAAAAAAATGCTTATAAAACTTTGTCTCTGAATTTTTATGTATTAAACGGAATACCCGTTGATCACTACATCAAATTAATTTATCCATAATTATTTCAAGGGTTTAGTAGTCAACGAGAAACCCTTATAGTTTTGCCGTGCTTGTCTGTCTGTGTGTTTTTTCACGACTAACTTGTGTGTTTACATATAACTACGTATGTATTTCAACGTTTACTTGTGAATGTACGAGTACCTTAAACGACTTGATAGTCCGGTCAATTTAGGCCTAAAATAAGGAGGAAGGTTACATAAATTCATAAGAAGCTGAAAATTGGCACAATGTTCAAAACATGATTATAAATGAAACCTCAAAAGTCCCCATCGTTCCGAGGTGTGCTAAAATTTTTACACGAGGTCAAAGGTCAAAAAAATGAGTTTTTTGCGATTTTAAGCGAAACGGTGAGTTTTTTCGCAAAATTACCCCAGTACAAAATTGTAGATCAAAAAATTTTCTACTAAAAAGATATCAATAACTTTTTTCCTAAAAGCCACCATTTTGAAGATATAACGCGTTGAAAAGTTCGATCATAGGTAATCTTCATACTTTGCACATGTACGCCACGTATGAACATCATTTATAAGGTGTTTAAAAAAATGACTTACTTCAATGTGCTGAAGTTTTTAAAAATAGTGACTCAACTCAACCAGACGTTATCAACAGCGGAATTCAATTTCTTCTCGCTATGTACGGAGCTCCTAAAAAAAACACTTGCTTATATAAGTTGCGATACGCAACTTTTGTTAAAAATACGCGTAATAAAAAGCAAGTGCAACTAGCTTCTTTACCTCCAACCTCAGTAGCTGCTCACCAACATTTATTTCGGGTATATTACCAAGTTCAAGTGTGGCTTGGTAATCAGCTGGACCCTAAAGACTGGGGTTGGAAGTTGATCGGCAATACATTAGAGCCAGTTCTAACTTTACTTCCACCAGCACCTGAGAAACTTCTCAACTCAATATTTTGCAACTGTAAAAAAGGTTGTAATGCTAAATGTGGATGCAGAAATGTTGGACTGTTTTGTTCCCTGGCATGCACAAACTGTCGAGGCCGATCGTGCTCTAATGTTGAGTCAGCTAATCTAGAAGACTCATATGATACCAATGAGGAATAGCTAGTGGGACAGTTGATCTGTGAAATAGAAGAAAAAGAAGAAGAAAAAGAACAGGAAAAAGAACAAGAAGAAGACAAAGAACAAGAAACAGTAATCCTGGAAAATTACGAATCAGACGAGGAATATTAATCATCTGGGGGCACGGCAGTGCCCCTGCCAAGTCTCGAGCAAAACGGGCACGGCCGTACCATCTTTTCTCGAAGCGGTTCGCGGCTGTTTCGCCCCCCCTATATCTTCGACGTGGACAAAGCTAGGAGTTTAGGTTTTCGGTGAATAATAGTAGGCATTAGAACAAGCTTAAGTTCGAAATAACACGCCAAATGAATTAATAGTTTAGGAGTTACGGTCGATCAAAGTTACACCATTTTGTCACTCACTGATTCACTGACAGATCATCAAAAATCTAAGGTACTTCTAGCAGACTTAGAAACTTCAAATTTTGCACCAAGATAGGTCATTAGCCACATATAAAGGAAAAATTATAAAAACATTAAAAAATTATATGCCATAGAAAACAATTTTATATTTGCGGTTTGGCAAGAACATTATGTATGGATTTTGACTGCATTGTTAACTTTGTTCGTTGTTCAAGTACCTATTCAATTGGATGAATACATGTAGAATAGAAAAGAATAATATAAATGTAATACATAGACTATCATTAATACAAATTAATACATAAATTTCATTAAATTAATAAAGCTAAAACTCCATTGTATTGCGATAAATATTGTATGCGCGCTCGATAGATGGCGTTGTACCTGTCTGAATCGCGCTATGGTTTCGTTACAAAGCGCAGTGTAAGTAGTACTTCAAAATAATTCGATAATTTTCACTTGATAGCGCCATCTGTCTATGAAAACCCATTTTGAAACTAAAAAATATTGTAGTGATAATTGATATTCGGAGAACTTTACGTGTTATTTAGTTTAGTTTAGTTATAGTTTGTAAGTTAGTAGATATATATTTATTTAGTTAGTTATTTGTTAGTTAGTTGAGTTCTATTTAGTTTGCATATATATATAAGTTTAAGCCCTATTGTTATAGAAGTAATTGTAAATATAGTGTAATGGAACGTGAAATATTGTACATAAATGGCGACCTTTGTCCACACAGAGTCATCTCTATTCCTGGAGATGGGTCGTGTTTATTTCATTCGTTGTCATACAGCATGTATGGGAGTTTTCAGTCGTCAAACGATATTAGGCGTGCTGTCGTCCATTATGTAGTGGAGAATTGGGATGACAAGCAATTCTATACCTGCGACGAACGTGCAGACGTTTATATCAATGCAGATATGTATTCAGCTGCAATGCTGAAAACAACCACCTATGGATCCGTATCCGTATGGACTAGTTTGGGTGGATTACATTTAATAAATGTGAATTTTAGTAGTATCAAAGCTCAGGAGACAGCAATAGCTGAATATAATCGACTCCGAAGTATATATCCCCAGACTTGTCTACCTTAGAAGTAACGAAGCCTCAGAGAAGAAACAAAAGAGATAGATAGATATAGAGAATGGGTTCTAAGCAAAGCAGTAGCTGACGTCCAAGAAATTGTGAGGTCACCTAAAAGTAAAAGAAAGAAATACACTTACAAAAAATAAATGAGATCCCACCAAAAACATTAAATGTAAAAAAATGCCAAGTGTCTCGATGCAGTCTTTCCATCGTAAAAAGTTTTGAGATCTCATAGAAGCCAAGTCCTATTCAAAATATTTCGTAGTTATAAATCAACATTTAGTAATTGTATCAATAGTTTTCTTTATATTATAATTATAGTGACTTGGCAATGAGCACAAATTAAAAGCTGCTTGCTGCCTGGAATTATGTGCAAATGTTACTGACGAGACCAGTGATCAGATTATTTGTTATGTGTGAATCATGATGGTCACTCCCGACTACATGCTCCAATACAATAATTAAGAATACCTTACGGGCCATCGCTTTATGAAAGTAAATGAATCGAGAGTGCACTAAGACTGACTGCCGTTGCCGAAATTCGGTTGGGACGACACGGATAAACCAAAAGAAAATTAATTTTGTGATATTAATGTTTACGCATGCGGTGTGTGTAACTTTCAACTCCTCCAAATATGCCGTTTTATTTGTTTCTTCTTGTGCTCATTGCCAAGTCACTATAATTATAATATAAAGAAAACTATTGATACAATTACTAAATGTTGATTTATAACTACGAAATATTTTGAATAGGACTTGGCTTCTATGAGATCTCAAAACTTTTTACGATGGAAAGACTGCATCGAGAGACTTGGCATTTTTTTACATTTAATGTTTTTGGTGGGATTTCATTTTCAATTACATCGCCATTATTTTAACCAACCGATATGTACAATAATATTTTACAATAGTTTTAAAACAAATAAAATCACTGCAGACCCGTTGAATAGGCCTACAGGGGATACCACGTTAAAATAAAACGCGCTAAGTACACTACCTCATAGGTGGTGTGGAAACGTGTGCAAAGTATGAAGATTACCAATGATCGAACTTTTCAACGCGTTATATCTTCAAAATGGTGGCTTTTAGGAAAAAAAATATAGATATCTTTTTTGTAGAGAATTTTCTGATCTACAATTTTGTACTGGGTAGATTTTGCGAAAATATCACCGTTTTGCTTAAAATCGCAAAAAACTCATTTTTTTTACCTTTGACCTCGTGTAAAATTTTTAGCACACCTCGGAACGATGGGGACTTTTGAGGTTTCATTTATAGTCATGTTTTGAACAATTGTGCCAATTTTCAGCTTTTTATGAATTTATGTAACCTTGAATGTATAAATTGACCGGATTATTGACTTATGCTAATAAGGTGTTAAACATGATCTTCTACAACAAACCAAATACGTCATGTATCTTTACAACTTGTTAAAGAATATGTATAATTGTTATTTGAACATGAACATTTGGCCGTGGCTTAGAATGTCGCTACCCCTTTCTACCCACGTATGTCGTAAGAGGCGACTAAGGGTATTGGGGCTTTTTATTGAATTTTTGGGCGATGCGGTTGGAGACCCATCACCAAAAACCTTTATTTTTACCATCTTTTCCCCACTCAACTTCCAAAAGTGGCTGAGGAGTTAATAATTCCTTACCTCTGGTTACCCCTTCTAGGGAAATATAGCCGTGAGTATATGTATGTATGTTATTTGAACAACCTTTATTGCTCGGTTGAAAAAGAAATCTTTCGAAATATTCACGAATAGGTTAAATTCAAATCGTTTATTGAGGTTTCTGTTAAATAAAGAGATTGAAAAGACCCGAGACTCAAATCCCGTATATCCCCGAAGGTAAGGCAAAGGTACTAATACTTCTGGATATCACGTGACATTATTGTCACCTGTATGGCAAGCACGAGCGCTATTTTATCGACACGATAACGGTTAGAATGAGATGGCAGTATACGATACTAAGTAAGTGCGTAAGAGATGGCTGCTTTATCCCACGCGTTAACTAGTTAAACACGGCTCGTGCTTGCCCTTCTGGTGTTCAGTGTATTCAAGTTTTTTCTAAGGCAGTGTAGTCACTTACAAGAGCCATGTGGGTTTCCCCACGATGTTTACCACTGCAAATCGTGCAAAGTGGCGATCGATAGTCTCTGCCTACCCCAAAGGGAATGATAGTCGTAATTATAAGTAATTAAGTAAGTTTTCCACCGTGAACAGTTAACAACACATATGACTATATAAAAGCCTCATTACTAAAGAACTTCTTTACATTTAGTTTTCTTACAATGTTATTCCGAAAAACTAACGTTCTAAAAAAAAAATTCCGAATTAGTTAAAATTCGGAGGTAGGAAACGCAAACACTACTTAAACGTGTATAAGAAATAAAGGATAGAAGAATTTCGCACTGGCAGCCAATTGACACGGTGGCTCAGTTGGCAGAGCGTCGGGGCGTATACCCGAGGTCGCGGGTTCGATTCCCGCCTGTGTCGAAATTTTTCTTTCCTTTATTTATTCTTTATTTATTAGTAATAATCCCCACATGAGGTTTTCATGAACAAAAAGATTTAAACTATCGTTCTAAAACCCACGTTTCAGACAATTTGTTTTCATCCAGCATGTTTAAAATCTCAAGTTGAAATAGTATCATTGCCGCAGTTAATGGTTTCATAAATAGCACAACTATGTTTAGAATGACGTGTATGTATGTACTGGTGGTATGCCGCTGTGTGTTTAGCTTGGAGTTTGTTGCATATTTCCGGCTAAGTTGTGTAGAGTCCGATTTAAATAGCATTAACGCCTACCTCTCTGTTAGGAAGAAGTTGGCCAAAAGTTTTGATTTGCAGAAATAAATGTTTTGTGTTGTGATTATTGGTTAAGGTGACCGTATTTTGATTCCCTCAGCCCATATGTCTCCACCGAGGGGCTCGAGCCTACCCTATATAGGGTAATTTGGCCTTAGTCCACCATTTTGATTAATAAAGAAATATTTAAAATTGTAGTTGACTTAACTGTATACTAAAATGTTCCAGATATTCAAAAGAATTAAGCGACAGCCTATATAAATATCCACTTTATAAGATTCAAAATTGCAAAAAAGCAAAACCATTTAAAATGCTCGCGTCCATATTTTTAAAATAATGATTATTGTACAATTATAATGTTTAATATAAAACATATAATAACAATACTTTCTTCTTATATTCCTTTGCTGTGTAGTGTCGGCTAAGAATAGCAATACGTTGGGCGATGAGGTTGGACACCCATCATTAACAATCTTTATTTAAGCATCTTTTACCAACTCAACTTCCAAAAGTGCCATTCTAAAAGGAATTTCAAATTCTATGTATGTATATGTCGCAGGAAAATCGTCAAACTCGTTAACTTATAAGTTTCCTAGGAAACTTATAATTTAGGAATGAATTGAATTTATGATTTAGGAAATTTGTAAGCTTCTCACAGCCATTAGTTGGCAATTGATAGTCTCTGCCTACCCCAATGGGAATAATGGGCGTGAGTATAAGTAAGTAAGTAAGTTGTAAGCTTCCTAATTGCTGCTAGTGACATTGTTAACAGAACCTGTTTCTTATGCTGATTGGTTAAGAAGTGAGTTGAGTAAAAAGCATGAATTGAAAGTAATGACAATGTTTTAATATTTTCAAAAATAAATGAATAACTGGCCTAAGAGCGTTTCAAAGAAGGGTTAGCCCATAATCTTAAGTAATAATAAACGAAAACTACGAATAACGGATTTTTACAATAGTTTCCATTCGCTAATCAACAAACCTTCTGACTTGCTTTTCACTCACTCACATCACAGTAGCTAATCACAATAAAATGTATTTTGAGCTACAGAATTAGAAGGTGGCGCTGGGTATGCAGCCACTTCACCAAACAAGCACTTAAAAAGCCTTTGGTTTCCTCTGGCGACAACCGCGGGAAAAAATATTATATGAGTGCAGTAAATTATTAAGAGTTTAAAATCTAATAATTATCGGTTGAGAATAGCACTAACATATTTCTGATGGTAACCTATACGAACGGATATCATTCGAGGTGACTCCTTAGTCCTTACCTTAAGGTCCTTACCTTGGGGCTTTTTTAGTGTTGTTTTGGCGATGCGGTTGGAGACCTATCACCATGAATGTTTATTTAACAAACTTTTCCCATTAAACTTCAAGAAGTATCTAAACTCCGACGCTAAGGCTACCCCTTCTAGGGAGTTATTGCCGTGAGTGTAGGTATGTATGTATCAGTAATAAAACGCTCTTTAAATTAAAACGGCATTAAAAATTATCCAGGTGGTATTCATACTATGCAACTAAAAAGTATCACGATATATACTTCAACAAATTACATACATACATAGATATACTCACGGCTATAAATCCCTAGAAGAGGTAGCCAGAGCCACAGACACTTTTGGAAACTTGAGTGGGGAAAAGATGATGAGATTCAGGTTGTTGGTGATGGGTCTCCAACCGCATCACCCAGCAATCCCTCAAAAGCCCCAATACCGTTAGCCGCCTCTTACTTACACCCACCGGAAGAAATGGGGTAGTGCTATTCTAAGCCGACACTACACAGCAGCAAAAATTATATTTAATAAATACTCTTCAAACGTTTTAACTTCATGTCAGTGACAGCAAATAATAGCAAATTAATAGATTAGCATAAGTAAAGTAAAGAAAATATAAGTGTTGATTGTCGAGTTGATAGAACGCGCGAATGCGTCACGTCACGTCACGTGACCGCGGCCGGCCAATGAGCATTGACTAACACCCCTCTCTTCGCGCCGTCAGCGCTTCATTGACAAGTTTCCTGAGGTGAGTCCGTTATTTTACAAGTTTCCTAAAAACTATCAGGTAAAGTGTAAATTCACATGCTGTTTGACGGATTACCGTCAACTTACAAGTTTCCTAGGAAACTTATAAGTTAACGAGTTTGACGATTTTCCTGCGACATATATATGTATGTATGTGTGTTACATTGGAAATAACGCGTGCCTTCCACATTAGACCACTGAAATAACACCGTCAATGATGTGATGAGGAATCTTTATTCTGATGATACCAACTTAGTGATCTTATCAAATTTAGCGTGATTGAGTCACTACCTTTCCCAATGGGCACTAGAAGCGTAAAAAATGTTTATAAATAAATGTGGAATAGAGGTCCTCTATTTATAATTCTGCATCACGACCACACGGAGACGAGAGTAAACACATTTCCTATAACATCTGAATAAACGAAACCGGTTTGTTTACTCGTCCAATAGATTATACTTCCAGCAAATATTTGGAATCTGCACTTTCCGCGAGACGCGTGATAGCTGCGATAGATTACATTCATATACATATACTGACGGCCATATTTCCCTAGAAGGGGTAACCAGAGCTAAGGAATTATTAATTCCTCAGCCACTTTTGGAAGTTGAGTGGGGCAAAGATGGTAAAAATAAAGGTTTTTGGTGATGGGTCTCCAACCGCATAGCCCGAAAATCCAATAAAAAGCCCCAATACCCTTAGTCGCCTCTTACGACACCCGTGGATAGAAAGGGGTAGCGACATTCTAAGCCAGCACTACACGGCACTGCGATAGATTACTCTATTATAAAAGTTTGTAAAGTTCATAATTCTTTTATATAGTTTTGGGTTAACTCTATGAGTATGTAGTCCCTTTTATAGTAATAAGAACAAAAATATTTTCACAGTGTGATAATGATTATATTATACTTAGTGGTTTAGCAAAAATTTTATAATTCATACATACATACATACATGTACTCACGGCTATAAATCCCTAGAAGGGGTAGCCAGAGCTAAGGAACTAGAAGTTCCTCAGCCACTTTTGGAAAGTTTAGTGGGGAAAAGATGGCAAAATAAAGGATGTTGGTGATGACCGGCAGAAATGGGGTAGTGTTATTCTAAGCCGACACTACACAGCGTAAAATCGTTATAATACAAATTCACGTTTTCTTTTATTTAATAAGTAATTATTATAATCAGAGTATCAATGATAATTTTCCGATATTCCTTTGATGATTGGTTTCGTTGAATTAAAAAACAGTACTGAAATTTCATACAAAAAATTGGTGCTTAAAATAATTGAAGTATGATGATAGCCGTGATAGCTCTGTGGGTAGAACACCGCTTATCTAGCAGACGATGAGGTTGATAACGGTGAGAGAAAACCTCTGTCATGACAGTGTATTCGTACAAAACGGCGATAGGCCTGCCCCTATCACGTGAGTACAGTGTATAAGAAAAACGTAGGTACACTGAATACCAGGAAACAATGTCACGTGATTTTCAGAAGTATTAGTACCTCTGCTAACCCCTTCCGGGATATACGGCGTGAAAGTTTGTGTTTAAGTTGAATCATCCAATTCCAAATAGTCTGCAACTGTTCAATAACTTTGGAAATACCCCGAACAAGTATCAAAACTACCCGATGATGTTATTGAATATGATAGTCTCATCACTCCAAGTCGAGACAAAGTTGGTAACTAACTCTATTCTCCTCATAGCGGACGTATTCCGTTCCAGACGAGAAGTTTGTTCTGTGGACTCGAGTTTTGTTATCGGACTTAAACTTTGCGGATATCGGTTTAGTCATTTGATAGTGTGCTTGTGGTGGCTATTGTGTTCCCGGTATTTAAAGAAAAATAAATACGAAATAGCAAACGGGGTCCAGTGGCTAGCTGCGCCTAATAGTCACGGGTTTCTCCGGTGAGGTTAAAAATTGTAATGAATTCTCAAAGCCTCAAACGATCTCGCCGTATATCTCGATGGGGTTGGCAGAGGTACTAATACTTCTGAACATCACGTGACATTGTCACCTGGTGTTAAGAGACCAAAGTTTTGCTTGGACAGTGTACTCACGTGATGTGGGGCAAGCCTATCGCCGTTTTTAAATGAATACACTGTCAAGACTCAGTACAACTTAGCCATGTAGGTTTCCTCACGATGTTTTCCCTCATCGTTAACTACCATGATAAATAACCACACATGTGTCTTTGGAAAAGACAAGTTGGTGTAGGCCCGAAACGGAACCTTCATCGTCTGGACGATAAGCTATAAGGTATTCTACCCACTGAGCTATGTAAATAATTTATTTGGATATTTGTTTGTTAGTTTGTTTCAATGTCGATGCTTTGGCTTTCCCCTTTATTGAGGGGTATTTACTCGTATCTATATGTAAATAAACGCAATGAATATTTTCTATTAGTAAGGACTCCTCCATTCTTTCTGTTATTTTGTTTATAATGAGCTAAAGTATATTTAATTCTAAAGCTCTGAGTTACTTTTTTGGGATCCATGGCCGTGAGTATATGCATGTCTGTATGCAAAAGGAGTAGAAGGGAAAAAAGTCACTAACTGTCATTTGAAATGAGTAAAGTATGTCAAAGTTCTGCAACTAATGAATCACTAGTGGGTAACCCTGGCGCGATTACGTCGTGTCCAATAAAATGAGTTTATTTTGAAATTTTCCGACCAATCACAGCGCAGCTCTTTTGAATTTCTAGTGAATTTTTCTGATTGGCCGGTTTGAAAAAATTCCGACCAATCACAGCGCATCTCTGATCGACTAAAGTTTGCGCGCGCTTATGACACTCAAGCAAAGTCTATGGGCCAAAATCGAAACTTTGAAATTCTGTAACAATTAACTTAATCCAGTTACATCAGATGTCTGCATTTTGTGCACACCACGCCCGCAAACTGTACAAAACGATACCTGAACCAAATTTCTAGCTTAACTCGTCGCGTCACAGGCTTCCGGGCAAGAAAGAGGCTTACAGAAATAATATATAAAGATGAGATTACAGAAATATGGAAAGAGATGGCTCCTTTCTTATTACTCTTCATAAAAGTGTTATCCTTCATCAGGCCAGCTTACCAGATATCACGTATTTGATCATCAGACGGCGACTGTAACACTGTAATTAACCTCTTCGACCAGCGCCAGCCAATTTACTTTCACAAATCCTTTTTACAATTCGACTCTAACTCAGATCAGAAAATGGTTTTAGCTTTACATTTTATAAGAATTTATTATCGTATTGAGTTTCTTAGTTAAATTCTCAGAAAATGGTAGTGAGACTTTAAAATCATGATTGTTTCGACCACTTTTGAAATTGTAGTAAATATGTAAAAGTTTTGGTGATGTCTTTCCATTCAGCTCGTCTAACACTTTATCGGGATGTAAGGGTTGTTACAAAATTTTAATAAGACTAAGTGTTATGAGTGTTTGTTTTTGTTTCGTTCTTGGGATTACCGAAATTGAGATAACGATCTTTTCAGGTTTATATAACTAGTATAAATTTACTGTGTAGTGTCGGCTTAGAATAGCAATACCCCTTTTCTTCCGGTGGGTGTTCGTAAGAGGCGACTAACGGTATTGGGGCTTTTAAGTGATTTTTGGCCGATGTGGTTGGAGACCCATCACCAACAACCTTTACTTTACCATCTTCTCCCCACTCAACTTTCCAAAAGTGGCTGAGGAATTTTTGATTCCTTAGTTCTGGCTACCCCGTTTATGGATTTATAGCCGTGAGTATATGTATGTATGTATGTATGTAAGATAACGATATTTTCAGGTTTATATAACTAGTATGGATTTACCTCGGAGAACACATGTGGACCAAACAGCGAGAGTATTCAAAAAGGCAGGCGTCAAAGTTTGAAGAATAAAAGAGCATGTATGAGAGAATGATGGATGTGAACGAAGCTAGAGACGTTTGTCAGGATTCTACTAAGTGGCGGTCGATAGTCTGCCTACCCCAATGGGAACTAATGGCGTGAGTATATGTATGTATAGATTTTTAACAGCCCAGGATTCATTCAGCATCTCAAACATCACCAATAGGAAGTAAATCTATCAACACACTCTACGCACATTCAAAATAAAATGTCTCACCGCAGTGCGAGACTTCAATAAAGGATATAATTAATAAAAAAAAAAATCATTTATTTCAAAATAAAAAGATAAATCTTTGTTTTTTGAACGTCAAATTTTAACTTAATACTAAGTTTACTTCGGATTCGGAAGGTGTTTTGTTGAGAGAAGAACCCGTAAGAAACTCGTCAACACACATCTTTTTTTACGTCCATTACAATTTCGGTGTTAGCCCGGAAACATCCTGCACAGAGCCCTGATGACACCAAGCCACTTCATCATTAATGTAATCATTGACATTGTAATAGGCTTTCGAACTAAGATTTCTTTTAACAGCTGCTTTGAATTTTGTTTCTGATAAATTTAAAATGTCCTCAGGTATTTTATTATACATTTTTACGCATAACCCCATGAAAGATGTATTTAATTTTGACAATCTGTATTTTGGTACTGATATTTTATTGTTGTCTCTCAGGTTTCGAATATGTCTGTCACAATTTTTCACAAAAGAGGCCTGATTCTTTCTTACATACATAATATTTTCATAAATATATTGACATGGCAGCGTCATTATATTTATTGTTTTAAACAATTCCCTCAGGGAATCTCGGGATCTCAAATTGTATATAGCTCTTATTGCTCTCTTTTGGAGAATAAATATGGAAACAACATCAGCTGCTCTGCCCCAGAGTAAAATACCGTAAGACGTTACACTATGAAAATAGCTGTAATAAACTAATCGAGCTGTCTGTACATCTGTCAAATGTCTTTTTTTCCTAACGGCATATGCAGCACTACTAAGCCTGCCAGCTAGTGAGCTAATGTGGGGTCCCCATTGGAGCTTGGAGTCCAGAGTTATCCCTAAGAAAACTGTGTTATCCGAAAATACTAACTTTTCATTATTTAAAATGATTTCGTTATCAACGCACCTAACATTAGGTAATACAAATTTAATGCATTTGGTTTTTTACCATTCAGTACAAGATTATTGGAAGCAAACCATGTTTGAATCTGTGAAACCGTGTTATTCACCTCGTCAATATTCTGATTATTTCTTTCAACGTCAAATACTAAAGAAGTATCATCAGCAAATAACACTATCTCGGACATTTTCTCGACCATGAACGGCAAATCATTAATATAAACTAAAAATAAAAATGGGCCCAAAATAGAACCCTGCGGAACACCCATTTTCACATGAGTTCCAGGTGATATTGCATTATTGATTTGCACTTTCTGTATCCGATCCGAAAAGTAAGACTTTATTAATTTAAGTTAATAGGATATATAAAATCATTTCATAATTTTCCATTATTTATTACTTATCTAGTTGTTTTTATGTTGTGCTTATCATGTTCAAATCTAGCCCCTTTCCCTTTCCCATTGTAAATAGTAATTAATTTTATTTCTAAGTTACATTAATGTTATTAAATTAATGAATAATATTAATAAAAAAAACTAAATTAACTATACTAATATATTTCTTAAGATGTCATCTCAACTGATTATTTAATATCATGCTGTGTACACAGTTTTTTGGTTTTATGTCCGAATATGTATTATTTTTTAAATTTTGTATACCAATGCTATGTCATAATACTGTTTGTGTGCAAAATAAATAAATAAATAAATAAAGCGATTAGTGCTATTTTAAGTCGACTAACTACTTATACTCTAACATACATACATACATACATATACTCACGGCTATTATTCCCTAGAAGGGGTAGCCAGAGCTAAGGAATAATAAATTCCTCAGCCACTTTCGGAAGTTGAGTGGGGAAAAGATCGTAAAATAATTCCAACCGCATCGCCCAAAAATCCAATAAAAAGCCCCAATACCCTTAGTCGCCTCTTACGACACCCGTGGGTAGAATAGGGTAGCGACATTCTAAGCCGGCACTTCACGGCAAACTAACAACTTATACTTTATATGATAGCATTACTCAAAGCAAACACTAAACTGCACTTTCCTTTATAGCAATCCATCTGTAATACATTACCAACTATTGTTATTGCTCGTCATATTATGTGTTATCCTTGCCGGGGTCAGCAGGAAGTTCAACTAATAAGAGTAAGTGCAGTTGACACCGCATTGTCGTACAATTGTTGTTATTAGGTTCGCTAAGTGTGGACTGGTCTTGGGTCGAGTGTTCCTTATTGCTCTGTTCATCAAACAATATAATACTTAAGGAAATGTGTTTGATGATGTAGTTATTGAATGATTGTGATGCATCCCGTTAATGTTCAGGGGTTTTTAGGGATTGGAGGCCGATGTGGTTGGAAAGGCATCAGCTATCTTTTAATTTACATACATACATATACTCACGCTTAGAATGTCGCTACCCCTTTCTACCCACGGGTGTCGTAAGAGGCGACTAAGGGTATTGGGACTTTTCATTGGATTTTTGGGCGATGTGGTTGGAGACCCATCGCCAAAAACCTTTATTTAACCGCCTTTTCCCCACTCAACTTCCAAAAGTGGCTGAGGAATTTATAATTCCTTGGCTCTGGCTACCCCTTCTAGGGAATTATAGCCGTGAGTATATGTATGTATGTATGTACTCGAGTTGTTAGTTTTCATTGGGGTAGGCAGAGACTATCGAACGCCACTTTGTAAAATCTTGGCAGACCTCTCTAGCTTCGTTCACATCCATCAATCTTTTTATACACGTTTCTTTATATTTTTTATTCTTCTTCTTCTTCCTTTAAATAAATATTAAAATTATGTGTAATAAACTGTTAAAAGTTAAAAGCAATTTTCGGATGTTAATTCAGTGAAATAGTGGAAATTATAGAGCAGAAGGGCAAGCACGAGCGGTGTTTAAACTAGTTATCGCGTGGGATAAAGCAGCCATCTCTTACGCACTTACTTAGTATCGTATACTGCCATCTCATTCTAACCGTTATCGTGTCGATAAAATAGTGCTCGTGCTTGCCCTACTGGATGTGCAAGACAGTGAAATTTTAACTATCTAGTCATTTATCCTGTAACTTTTCTCATAAACTTTTACCGAGATAGTTCACATGTCAAATTTATTAGCTGTCTCCTTCAGTCGGTTCGGAAAAGTTCGCTCCCCGCATAATGTACTTTTCCGTGCTTAGGAGGGCACGTTAAGCCGTCGGTCCCGGCTACTATAACGGTAGTAGTCGTTAGTCTGCCAACCCGCAATTGACAGCGTGGTGGACTAAGGCCAAATCACCTATATAGGGTAAGATTGAGCCCCTTGGTGGGGACGTATAAGGGCAGTGAGGAAATTTGTACTAACTGTCAAATACTTCTGTGACCGATATGTGTTGGGAAGTTACGTTATTCATAGATTGTTTTTCAAGTTATGTAGCCAGTGGGGTAGCCAGAGCTTCGAAATGAGAAATTCCTCAGCCACTTTTGGAAGTTGATTGGGGAAAAGATGATAATAATAAATGATTTTGGTGACGGGTCTCCAACCACATCGCCCAAAAATGACTTAAAAAGCCCCTAGACCCTTAGTCGCCTCTTACGATCACCCACGGGTAGAAATGGGGTAGTGTTATTCTAAGCCGGCACTACACGGCAATCTTACTCACAAATCACCGACTATGACAGAAAAAGGGTTGTGTTTTTTGTTTTATTCATACATTTGTGCTGTAAAGTTTTTTCTTATACGTTGTCTAGCTGTCTTATTAGTTCTAGTCCATATCTTCCTGTAAGTGCGGTACGGGGGGACAAAATGTATGGGGCTTTTAAAATGATCACTAGTCTTGTTTACAGTACATATATGTTGCTGTGATTTTTTAAGCTGTTGTTGACTACTCATATTGAACTATATTTAAAACTATCAGTAGTTTTTTTTTTAGTTTTAGCTAAGTGCGGTTTAAAAAATACCATAATTGTTAAGTTCTACAAAACTTTGCTTTAAAGCCCTTTTCTTATGTGTAGATTAAGGGAAATGGCGTATCAGAGACCAGCAATAGTCAGACACATAACATAACATATACTCACGGCTGTAAATCCCTAGAAGGGGTAGCCAGAGCTAAGGAATTAGAAATTCCTCAGCCGCTTTTGGAAAGTTGAGTGGGGAGAAGATAGTAAAATAAAGGTTGTTGGTGATGGGTCTCCAACCGCATTGCCCAAATATCCCTTAAAAGCCCCAATACCCTTAGTCGCCTCTTACGTACACCATATTCTAAGCCGACACTACACAGCATACAATAGTCAGACATCATATTTATATCCCAGAAACCCTGATAACGTTCTTCCATGACACGTAAATCTTGATGCATACGCTCTCCCTGCTCTTCGCTCATATCTCCTAAATTTTCCAGAAACCTGTCCAGATGACTGAAGAGGAAGTGAAGTTTTATGCACGTATTGCATTCCATATCTCTTAATTGTAAAAACAGGTCTTCAATAAGTCCAACATAATTTTCAGATTTTTATTTCCTAGAAAGTTCTGCATCACAGAGCAGCATCAGCGAGATGTTTCCGTACTCTTCCTTTAACTTTGTACTGTGTGCAATAGGTATTCCAGCGTATTCATTTTCGTTATGTAACAGAATGCATGAATAAACGCCAATCACTCGGTTCATATTGTTTGACACCCATTTTAATCCACAATTTCTTTAATGTCGGAACAGTAGGCTATGTTATTTCTCTATTTTAGTGCCTGGAGATAGCAATTTCTTTTCTTTCAGTCTCGAAGCCAGCAATTCTGAAGCTTGTTTAGAAAGATTCAAGTCTCTTACAAGATCATACAACTCATTTTGTGTAAAACATTTTATTTAACACATTTTATTTAACATGTGTATATATATATATGTATGTATGTATATATATGTGTATATATGTGTAAATGAATAAAATACATATATATTGGTTGTATTTTATTGTATAGTTTGCATAGACTGATCAGTACAGTGTGAAGTGTCCGTGACATCACTTGTTACAAAGAGTACTGACTGAAAATCAGTGTTGTGGGTTATACCAGGTTTTACCTAGTGCGAGGACCGTTAGAATGCTCGACACAAAGCAAAAACGCGGATACCCGCAAATTTAAAATTATTTTTTACTGTATAATCTAATGCTTTTGTTAACTATTTTGGAACAATAAAGAATGTTTATGTTTATGTTTATGTTTTATAATATAACTCACAACAAAATGCTGAGTCAGGTGCTCTTTTGTTGCTGACGTAAGCCATGAATGAATTTGTTTTATTTTATTTATTTTACTTTTTTTAAAATCAATTTTGTACTTTTTGTAATTTCTGTGTATTTTTTGTTAGTCAGCAACAAATAAAAATCTCTCTTTTCTTTTTTTCTTTTTATTTTGGCTCACCTGGCGTACTCTCGAAATCAGAATCAATTTGTGATGTGCTTGGTTCTTCATTGTCTTGTTTTAAGAGTTCAGTTAATTTTTTATGCTCTGAAAGTTCAGGTTATTTCTGCACTGGACGCTGAACACATTTAGTAGTTGGGTATTGCCATTTAGCTCGATTTTTGGTGTTTAAGCCGTTTTTGTTCACGCTACAAAAGTAACAGTCGTCGAGATGGTTTTTCGGTTCTTTCCAAATAGTTGGTGTTTTTAGTTTAAAAGAACTTCTTTTACCATTTTTCCATAATCATAAGTATTCAATACACGATTTACAAACACAATCAGGAGCCCAAGATTTGTCATTTTTATCCAACGACATTCCAAAATATAAAAAATAAGCATTTTTTAGTGTCACTGATATGACTTTTCTACACTTCTCAAACACATATTCTCCGCATATGTAACAAAAATGGTTTGGATTATTTATACAACGTCTCCTTGAACTACTCATGTCGTAAAAACTTTAAATATTCGTACAAACACAATAAAATACGTACTTAGGTGTCTAAAAAATGTTTAGAAATGAGAAAGTTAATAACAAGTAAACGCGAGCTAGAAAAAAAAATTGAGGGTAGAATTAAAAAACACTAAACATAAGTAAATGTTACCAGCCATTCCATCCACGGCAACAGGCAAAAGGTTGGATTTCGTAAACTAGTTATCATGTGATATTAATGAGAACTCATTATCAACAGTTTTTTATTTCACTATCTTTGCCTAAGTAGCTAAAGAATAGCTAATTCGGTACCTGTGTTTACATTATTGCCAATGAAGTCATGCGTATAGATAGAGGTTAATATTATATTTATGGATGATGACAAGATGGAGCATATTAAGACAGTGAGAACATGTTACAGTTCATTGATAAATAAGTTAGAAGTCGAGCATCACTTATGAGTTATGAGATGTGAGACCAAATGGATACATAGTTAAATTGTTAATTAGTCATGGAACATGAACAGTTCGGTGATGGCAACGAGACATCAAAGTTTCGTGATTATTATTATAAAATATGCATTGTTTTGTTGTGTCGGCTGAGAATGGCACTGGCCCATTTATTTCAGCGAGTGTCGGCGATAAGAAGCACATAGGTTTTTTTTAAAAAAGGGCGCTTTATTCACATTTATAAAATTTAATCTTTGTAGGTATGAGAAGATCTTTCAGTTTTCTCACTTCTTCTATCCTATTTGTACAAATAATACAACTCTGTAAATTTAGAAAGTACTACTGTAAACATAAATGTTCATAAAACGTTCATAGTACTACTGTATAATAAATAAAACTGACTAATTAAAACTAGTCATCGCACGTTGTTAGGGATTCTTGTGCGGCAATTGCTATTGTCAAGTGTAATACAAGAAAAGGATAATGTAGTATTTTCTGAGATTTTCACGATTGCACATTATAATTAATACAACCATTGATTTTCGGATATTATTATCGCGTGTTATTACATGGTTTTTTAAAGCCCGACGTTTCGAAAACTTTTCAGTTATCATGGTCATGGTTTCAGTCTTCCCGTGACTATGATACTTAAAAGTTTACGAAACGTCGGGCTTTAAAAAAACATGCAATAACACGCGATAATAATATTCGAAAATCAATAGTTGTTTTAATTATAAGAATAATGTACTTGAAGGCAGGTTTCGGTTCGCAAGTGGACTCAAATATATATTATAAAAATATTCGCAAAGGGGTTGGCAGAGGTACTAATACTTCTGAACTCACGTGGCATTGTCACCTGGTGTTCAGAGGTACGACGTTTTGCTTGGACAGTATACTCACGTGATAGGGACAGGCCTATCGTTGTTTTTTACGAAGACGCTGTCTCGATGCTGTCTTATGACTAAGTAAAACTTAGCCATGTGGTTTTCCTCTCGAAGTTTTCCCTCACCATCAACAAGTATGATTAATTAACCACACATATGTTTTTAGATGAATTAGTGTAGACCCTACCCGGGATTTGAACCCATGCCGGTCTGCATGACGGACTTGTTTCTTATTCATTAAGCTATCCTCATATTTACCCATTTTACAAAATTATGTGCGTGTTCAAAATGCTTAGGACTTTCCTAAGAAAAACAAAATCCGCTACACACAGCGTGCTTACAGCGCTCTTCGCGTCCAATATAACAATGCATACAGAGTGTTGTTGAAGCTCCCACGATTTTGTAGCGCTTCAGCTATGTTCGCGGAGGCTAGGACTAGCGATTTTTATGCCATAATAAGAAGCCGTACGGCCTCCATGCTTCAGCGCGTTCGTGCGAGCTCCAACAGCATTCTGCGTGTGTTGAGTGACAGGTGGGACTCCCCACTGCTCCGGCACTGGGTGAGACTGCACACCGCCAGTTGTCGGTAGTCTATGTATTTAATTTTAAATGTTCTTTTTGTTACTAACATAGGTATTTAAGTTTTTGTGATTACTAACAACTATGTGGATGAATAATCCGAAATAAATGATTTTGATTGATTTGATTGATAAAAAATCTTATCCCCACA
Organism: Bedellia somnulentella; assembly: GCA_963576735.1. Lineage (NCBI taxonomy): Eukaryota > Metazoa > Arthropoda > Insecta > Lepidoptera > Bedelliidae > Bedellia > Bedellia somnulentella. Next base: position 1,038,799 of record OY755184.1, on the reverse strand, counting down.
CAGCTTCCAAAAGGGGCTGAGCAATTTGTTATGCTGAAACCCTGTCTACCGCTTCTAGGGATTTACAGCCGTGAGTATTATGTTTACATTTATGTATCAGTACAAAATAATTATTTCCGTGATATTTTAATAATTCTTTATTACAATCGATTTAAATGTCATACCCATGTGTCCGACTGGCGCCCGGTTGTAACATAGATATAGTCTTTGAATTGTTCTAATTAAGGCGCTGTTATACAGAGCTAGCAATATTTTCAGATCATAATAGTTTTACGATATTTTAACCGTCTGAATTGATTGTCATATAAAACTATGTATGCAAGACAAAGTGTATAATGCAATCATTATGAAATATAATGTGAATTAATGGTAATTTTGTGTGGTGCTGGTTTTGTTGTGTAAGTTTGGAGTACCCCAACTATGTAAGATGTTAACTATATTAAATATATTTTCAAAATTCTGTTAAGGCAATTATAATAAGCTATCAATGAATGCATTAAAGATTAAAAAATCATAAAATTGTCAAAACGGAGAGTGTGTCGTAAATAGTCTGTGATGTAACAGAAATAGCCAGGATCGTAAAACTTGCAATTTTTACGATACGTGAAATCTTTGAAGACGTGTGTTTATACAAATAAACAAGTTAGCGAGTGAAACTCAGTTTATCATGTCTGGTAATGATGAATATAGGTGCTATATATGCGAATATAGTATGTATGTATGTACGCTTTGAGAATGTTAGTTAGTTAGTAATAACCGTGATAGCAAAATGGGAAAACCATTTTGACAACAGCCGTGGCCGAGTGGTTCTCGGTCCGGAGGTTGCGGGTTCGATCCCCGCTGAGAGCAATATTTATGTGATCAGCATATTTTTTTTCCTACGCGTGCAGAACCAGGGCTTACCACTAGTGTTTAAATAATAAATAAATAAAAATCCGAACCAATTTTATCAGATCTCAGCAAAAATTTTCTTAAAATTTTATTTGTTGACGCCAGGCAAGTGAATCCAATTTAAACTGACTGCATATAAATGAGAAAATATCGATATCTCACTGACACATAATGATCTGGTGCCGTTCCAATACGTCTGAATAATTCCAATAGAATCAACGTGAGATGACGTTTTCAAAACATACTCTTAGATTTCAAGCCGTGTAGAACCGGCTTAGAATGTCACTACCCGTTTTTTCCTACGGGTATCTTAAGAGGCGACTAAGGGTACGGGGCTTTTTAACCCTCGGCATGCCTGGTGAGAAAAAGTTACATGGCGTACCTGGTGGGTCTGCGAGACCCTAAAATTCAATATATTTTTCTTCTACAAATTGGTATCGATTTGTATAAGTTATGATTACATAATAAGATTAAACATAATTTAAATGTTTTTATTGCATTCTATCTGAAAAGGTAGACAATTAGCCTTCCGAATTTGTAAAAAAATCGGAGGTCGGGAACGCAAACACTACTTAAAAGTGTAAAAGAAACAAAGGATAGACGAATTTTACGCTAGCAGCCATTGACACGGTAGCTTAATTGGCAGAGCGACGGGGGCGTATACCCGAGGTCGCGGGTTCGATTCCCGCCTGTGTCGAAATTTTTCTTTCCTTTATTTATTCTTTATTTATCAGTAAAATTAAACATGTTTTTAGGATATTAAACAAAAAACATTTTGGAATCAACAGTATTTTTAATTGGATTTTTAAATTAACTTGTACCTCGTTTTTAAACGTAAAATTAAACATCTTATGTTTATAAACATGCAAAATCAATTTAAACTAAAGAGATCTCAGTGAAACGTTGGGGATCATTAGGCACATATGCGATCTTTTATTCTAAGCTGAAATCTTTAGTCTTATATTTGCTTTCGCCATCATTTTCCAGAGCTTTGTTTTTGAAGCAATTTCTGCACTGGAAAGTTGCATTATCCAGGCACAGTTGGCTCTTGCACGTCTCACAGATGTATTGTGTTTTGCGGTCCTTCTTTGATGGACAAACGTGATATCTAGGCCTTACACCTGAAATCATTTTTTTTAACCATGGACCTTCTTCGAGACCGGTACGGTCGGCAATCCGTTTGCGGAGATCTGCAAAAAGGCGATTAGTTTTCTGTCTTGATTTTAGGTGCGCTTTTGATGACAGGGCAGTTGAGCATTTGAACAATTTTTGCATTTACTCCTGCAGAGTTGCAGAGTTCATCCACTCATACTCATCTATCAGAAAAACAGCGTTAGCAACCATCTTTTGTACCTTCATGAGACTCTTCGTCGCTGGAGTTAAATACAATATCCTCTTCATGATCTTCGTCCAACTCTTTGAGTAGCAAACTAAATAAATCCCTGTCTTGATGGGCCTCTTTATATTAAACTATAAAAGAATACAATAACATAAAGTTAAATTCCAAACAAAATAAAGACCTTCATGAATAAAATCCACCAAAACCGTTAAAAACCTTAATACACCCAAGCGAAACATTGATTAAAATATTATAATTCAAAAATTTGTCCCAAATAATTATTATTTTTAATAAATTTGACAGAAAACCACAAATAGCAACAAATAATACTTACATAAAAACGTCACGCCGCGCCGTATGCCATTTGGGGTCTATGAGACCCAAACGCACTTTGCACTACACATGCCCTGTAATTACCGGAATGCACTCCGGACTGAGGTAGCAGGCGGAGGGCGTTAGTTAGTTACCTATGGTCAGCTACTGAGAGAGCGGTTACCCGCAAAATTCAAATAACATTGAATCATAACGGTTCAACTGCCGCGGTGGGCCTCTCAGACTCAACTAGGCATGCCGAGGGTTAAGGTGGTTTTGGGCAATGCGATTGGAGACCCATCACCTTTACTTTATTTCTACCATCTTCTCCATGTATAAAGAATATAAGAAAAGAAACCTATTTCGACATTCCTAGAACTCAACTCCGATGATTTTGAATAAGATAAAAAAGTTTTTATTTACAGGTTTGTGTGCAAAAATGCAAATTTGTTAATGACTGGACTAGTTAAAAATATGTATGAGAAATTAATAATACTGAAATATTTGGCTCTTCTTTGTCACTTATCCCGGTGACTTTAAAATTCATTGACATGTGTTAAATGTATGAAAGTACGTGTTATATGAATTAGAGCGTAATTAAAGGCACACGGTGGAGCGAATTTGAAACATAAAAGATAATAATGAAGGTCGCGCGTCCGGTGCAAAGAGGTCAGATTTGCGCTAATTGCTTGAGGAAGTTTAAAATTTTTGAGGATCAAAGCTGTAGCCCACTGACATTTGGAATAAGATTTATACTGAAGATTTCTTATTATTATATTCATAGGATAGAATTCAGTGGATAATTCATGACTGACTTATATCTATTCAGTTATATCTAATGACAGTTTCTGCTTCTCTGTTTGAATAAATTTGTTCTAATTGTACACAATATGCCGAAAATCTAAAGTATTTCATAAAATCTTTCATTGGTCGAGTCTTTGTCTACGTTTGTCGTTTGATGATACCTACTATATTATTATAATTTTGTTAGCAGCCGAATCTCCTTGCATTTGGTAAATATTGTCACAATTCTGGAAAGTGGATGCAGCGAAGGGCTCTTCGTAAAGATGGTAAATTTAGTAGGAATGTAGGTAGAGATCTATACGCTAGGATACCTCTTTTTGTTCGATAGGCCTCCTTAGGCCGGGTGCGGTAAGAGCTACCATAGGGTATACTAGACTGGGCCGTCTACCTAATCAGGTTGTGCTGACTGTAGAAAAGAGTATCATAGTATCATATGAATAGATAAAATCAATGAACGAAGCTATATGAATCTATGCCTTGCTTACCTTTAATATTCATTGAGAACCGATTACATCAGAAGTATTTACCTACATTTTGTACCTAGATGTGTATTATGAGTCATGTTTCACTGGAGCGAAGCCGGGTTTTCATCTTGTTTGTAAAATATTACTGCCCGTGGTATTCCGGGGTGAACCACAAGAATTGTATAATTTAAGCAGTATATCATTGCAAGATTATTATATCTTCTGAATGCAAGACTCTACATATTTCGCATTACCATGTTATTTCACAGTGTCTTGGTTCAGCTTCCATTTGAAAAGGTAATTTGTAAGCTGTGGATCGGAAATGAGTCTAGGGCTTACAGAGCATTGCTTTGTGAGGTTGAATATTTGATTATTAGATTACTATTTCAGATTGAAATGGAAATGACACGTACAATTTTGTGGTCTATTATTGCTACCTATAGATACTTACGGCTATAATTTCAACAAGGGGTAACCAAAGCATTAAAATAAACTATTCTTCAATCAGTTTAGGGAAACGATGAGTGAAAAGATGGTAAATTTGGGCCAATTTACTCGCCTACTTATCATATAAAATAATGTAGGGCGGCTTTATTCTAAGCTCACCCAACACAGCTGAAGCTAATTATATTTTGAAAAATAAAATATACATTGATTCTAAGTTTGGCTAGTTACATGTATGATAATCACGGACTAACGGTTATAATAACAGAAAGGTGTATCCAGAGAGATCAAAGTATTCTTTGACGAAAAAGGCTTACTGATACTTTGTAATTTACCAATCCTTATGCAATTGATCCCACTGGACTACTCCAATTGCAGAGGCCTACTCTGCCTAGTGCCTAGTCTCTGCTTTTTACTTTTATTTAGTCGACACTACACAATTGATGATATATCCTATAAAATAAACAGCTTGTTTCAATGATACAAAGAGCAGTTTAGTTGTTGGCATCGTGATGATAATTGGAGAGTCAACAGCGATTGGTTGCTTAAAGTCGATCTAGCACAAAATTTTCTAGCCTTTAATTTGGCATGTTCTATAATTATATGAAATTAGTAGTGTTGAGAAGCTAGTCATTAAATACTTTGTCTTGTTACTTTGAATATATACACTTTATACATATATATACTTTGACAATACAAATACATAAACTTAAAGTTTTCTCCGTCATATTCAGTCATAGGTTAACTAAATTCACAATGGTCCCTCCCATCCAAAACTTATGCTAATAATGGCAACCATTCTGTACAAGGGTAAAAGGAAGAGGCTTCAGAAGGGTCTACTGGGGTCCCATTTTTTGCCTCGTGGGTCATTATATAAACTATCATGGATCCGTTCCGTTATCCGTTTCTATTGACAAGAATATTCCGAATGGGTAGGCAGATGCAGGACGTTCTCTGCCGCAATTTTAAGACTTTTTTTGAACTTATTTTATATGACTACACTCATACGTAAATCAATTAGATTTTCATATTATACTTTCAAATGACATCAAGAAGGAGATACACGAAATAAAGTTAGAGAGAGCAGTAAAGACGCTTTATATTTTTTATATATATTAATCTCAAAAAGAATAGCCAGAGTTTCAGTATTAGAGTTTTCTTCAGCCACTATTGGATTTAGAATGAGAAAAATATAGGCAGGCAAAGCTGTGTAGTGTCGGCTTAGAATAGCACTACCCCATTTCTTCCGGTGGGTGTACGTAAGAGGCGACTAACGGTGAAAGGGGCTTTTAAGGGATTTTTGGGCGATGCGGTTGGAGACCCATCACCAACAACCTTTATTTTTACCATCTTTTCCCCATTATCATTTTCAAAAGTGGCTGAGGAATTTCTAATTCCTTAGCTCTGGCTACCCCTTCTAGGGATTTACAGCCGTGAGTATAAGTAAGTAAGTAAGTAAAAATATAGGCAGGTATTGGCCAACAAACACTTAAAAAGCTTTAATTCCCTTGGAGGCCTCGTACCATACACGTTGAAAAAATGGGTTAGTTAATAGTTATATTCTAGTGTACAAAGTTATTTAATTTGATTATATATTTAAATTAAGTTAAATTCAATTTGATTGAATTGTTGGAAGAAAATAAATTGCGTTAATTTTAGTACCGCGTGGTTTTCGAAAAACTGAATAAGCTTCCTTTATTTAGCGAGTAGCTCGATGAGTAATTTTCATTGATACTTGATTGAGTACTATATTATGTTGAGTATTTAATCATCAAGTTGTATATACAGCTACTAAAGACCTGGGTAAAGGTTCTATTCCCTATAAAAGACTCTGATAGAAACAAACACCTTTAACAATATTATCTTTCCGTTCGCTTTTTAGTAGAAAATTATACTTTTAATTAAACCCGTCTCCTGTACTTTGCTGATATTTAATCAGGGCGAGAACTTCGTAGTTTGGTGCTTGTAAAGTGTAGTCAGTGAGTGTGGCCACGTTCATAGGCGAGTAGCGGAGCAGTAGCGATTAGTGGAACTACTGAAGCTCTGCAGTCAATATAAAAAATATGCATAATACTGTTAAAAATCGTTTTGCTTTATCATGCACTACTTCCAGAAAAAGGCAAATCTTGGCTGGTTTAAGATGACAAAAAACTGCAGATAAATTTACCCAATAGAAGATTAGAATTTTAAATCAATCAGAGAACCGTAAAAAAATACATTCATGTTGTTTTTATTGTTAAATTCATATTTTGTGAGGTACAACTTTCGTGAGGTCACATGTACAGTGTAATGTTAAACAAATTTTTAAAAATATTACAGAAAAACGTTATTATCTACCATACCATCGCATTACATCTTTGTTTTAGTTCTACTACTAATAACATTGATTAAAGCTGGACTTCCTATTGGGATATTACACATACATTTTCATAAATTTTTAAACTGTTTGTAAACGCTCCCAAAATCGCTGCCGCTTGTTCCACGGCCCCGGACGGGGCGACAAAGCGGTGGAGGCGCGGACGTTATTGTATAGTTTTACAACGACTTTTTAATTGCTTCGTCTCTCGGCCTAAGAGCTTATTCCATTTGCCTGAATTCAGAACGTCCGATAGCCACAGAATCTGAATTCAGACTAGTGGAATAACGTTCAGAACGCTAGGCTTCCGATAAAGAGACAAATTTCGGTTCCTAGCTCACTACATTTTTTGTAGCTCCGTCTCAGGAAGGTGGAATAACGTTCAGACGATTTAGTCGCCTCGCGCCCGCCACAGCGAGAGGACGTGCCAAAATTTTTCATGCCTATGATTGCAAATTACGTAAACAAAAAAAAGATAATAAAAGTTTTATAGCAGATATACATATGCTCACGCCATTAATTCCAGGGGTAGTTAGGTAGGTAGGGGTTCCATTTCATAGGGGTAGGCGGATATGTATAATTATATTCTTACATACATACATATACTCACGCTATTATTTCCGATTGGGGTAGGTAAATACGTTTTATGACATACATGCAAATTATATTATATTATAAATACTCACGCCATTACTTCCCATCGGAGTAGGCAGATACGTTTAATTACATACATACGCGCATATACTCACGCTTTTACTTCCGCTTGTGGTAAGCAGATAATTTTAGATACATACATACATACTTAAACTCCCGCCATTTTTCCGTAAGGGGTAGGCAGATACGTATTGTTTTAAATATGCATACTTATACTCACGCCATCACTTCCCGTGGGGGTAGGCACAGGCGTATAATTACATACATGCATACATATACTCACGCCATTATTTCCCATTGGGGTAAGCAAATACGTTCAATCACATATATGCATACATATACTAACGCCATTACCTCTCATTGGGGTAGGCTGAAACTATCGATCGCCACTTCGTACGACCCCGGCAAACTTTTTAATAAATATGCTTTTATTTTTAAGTCATATAGGAGTTCCCGCCTATTTAATATTTTGTGTGAAATATGACGTAAAAATATTTGGAAAAGGTTGTGTACATGAATAGGATATATGTAAGTATAGTAGCGAAAGAGATATAGACGCAATGTGTCGTCGTTTATTGAATTAGAGTGGGATAGTCCATAAGAGAGTTTGATAGAGAGCGTTTTAACAAAAGACGGGAGCAATTTCGTACGACCGCCCGCAAAAATCGCGCGCGCGAATGATTCAGAAACTGAAATCGGTGTAGTGGAATAACAAGCGTCTGTGGCCTTCTGCGGCAGTGACTGTGAAGGACCTCCGATTTCAGCAACGATAAAAGTGTAATGGAATAAGCTCTTTACTTTATTATTCAGCAGCTATAAATAAAGCGGGTAATTCAAGAGTAATGGCGCGAACGGGAGCGCCATTTTGTTTTCAGCAGTTGCTGTTTTTTTTATTATTGTATCTACTCGTCTTTTTATATTTTTTATGTCTTACGTACGAGTATCTCAGACTGAGTGGCAATATTTTCCTTCTTAGTCTTAACCCACTGTTTGCAGGGTCAGTGCTGTATAGTCTGGGTCTAGAATAGCCTTTTCTACCTAAAGGTGTCGTAAGAGGCATCTAAAGGTTGTGGGTCTTTTAAAGATTTTTTTGAGCTATATGGCTTGAGACCTATCAACAATCATCCTTATTATAGAATATTTTACCTATAAACTTCCAAAAATAGTTGATTGATTTTAATTTCGAGGAACTTGCTATCCCGTCGTGGGATTTAAAACCGTGAGTATGTGTGAATTCATAATAATGCGAAGTGATAGGCCTGCTTCAGAAACGGAGCCCATAACTTTCTATTGAAAAAACGGCTTAAGCAGCAGTTGAAAAGTAGCTAGTGTTCAGGCGGTACTTGTTAGACTACCAAACCAAAGATAGATACAAGATACTACAGATACAAAGATTTAACACACGTAACACAAACAAATAACTACGTTTTATTACTTACCAGCCACTAGACATGTTCTAGCTATATTATGCTTTAGTAATTGAAGGCTTCGTTTTGATTATATTCGCTGTGTGGTGTCGGCTTAGAATAGCACTACCCCATTTCTTCCCATAGGTGATCGTAAGAGGCGACTAAGGGTATAGGGGCTTATTAAGTGATTTTTGGCCGATGCAGTTGGAGACCCATCTTACATGACTCATATTACAATCTTTTCCCCGCTAAACTTCCAAAAGTGGCTGAGGAATTTCCAATTCCTTAGCTCTGGCTACCCCTTCTAGGGATTTTTATCCGTGAGCATATGTATGTATGTATGTAATCAAATGCACGTATATGGGTAAAGCGTAATTAAAACCTAATTTCAAAGAGTGTCTAATATTGTCAATCTAAATTATATCAGACAGTTTGAAATGATTATAAGAACTACAATTTTGTGAATGTGCCTTTGTTTCACCAAAGTCCATAATTTAATAATAACTTAATTAATTGTTGTTGCAGATTTCACTCCATCGCAAGATTTGTTGAAGGTAAGAATAAGTCTTTAAGTTTATCAGAGCGAATTCGTAGAGATGTGCCTTTGGATAGATTTATTTTTTAGTCGTAAAAGAAAAAAGTTGCCCAACAAACAAATAGCATGCGAGTCAGCTTGCCCCACACGATCTCAGTAGACATACATACATACATATACTCACGGCTATAAAACCCTTAACGGGGTAGCCAGAGCTTTGGAATGAAAAATTCCTCAGCCACTTTTGAAAGTTGATTGGGGAAAAGATGGTAATAATAAATGTTTTTAGTGACTGGTCTCCAACCACATCGCCCAAAAATCACTTAATAAGCCCCTATACCCTTAGTCGCCTCTTACGATCACCCACGGGTAGAAATGGGGTAGTGTTATTCTAAGCCGACACTACACGGCATTTTCTACAATTTACTTTCAAAAGCCGAAACAATCATGATTCTAAAGTTTAGCTACCACTTTCTAAGAATATAAACAATTCTTGTGAACAATTTTTTTGTGAAAGAATCCTCTGTGCTACAGAAGAAATGAATGGAATATTTTTTTATGAATCTTAATATCATTTCTTTAACTACTGGTTATATAGACTTTCAGCCTGGACGGGAGTTAAATTACAGTTACCTTATAAAGTAAAGTTATTTTTTTTTCTTTATTGAAATAAAAAAGAATTGGAATATTTTACTGAAGACTACTGCAGGCGAGCCCGCTTGCACTCGGTCAGTTTATTTTTATTAGACTACATATCGAGGGAGGCTTCAGTGCTTATTGAAAATCCAATGAATAGAATGAAGCGCTTTATATTCTTTTTGATTTTGCGTTATTCGATGTTTTAAGTTTTTTTTTTCTATTAGAATATTAAAAACTATTTATTCGCGTGGGTATCATAACCGATGACAACTTAAGGTTTTGTAACTTTCAACGAGACTTATAGCCGAGAGCGTATATATATGCTAAAGCGATAGTAAAAAATTAAATGCAAAAATATTGGGTGGCCTCTCAAGATGTTACCTAGAACAGATTTCAATACATATTACGTAAAAGCTAACACTGTACTATTGTAATGTATTCAAAATAAAAGGCCAAGAGAGTTGCGTGGTTTCTAGCTGACCCGAAATAACAGCTCGCGAGTCGGACATACAACATCTGTATTACAATACTTGGGAGCGAATGCTGTACCAACTTTATTTTTGCATATATATCCATTTTAGGGTTTCGTAGTCGAATGACAAAGGACGAATTACTTTGTGATTTGGCAATTTTTTTGTTTGGTATTTACGATCATGAATTTGGCGTTTAAAATTTTTGTTTTTAAATTTTAGGAAAAAAAAATGGTTTTAGTCATTCCTTTACAGATATTGTAAGCTCTAAGCCAAGCATGTTGGTTTTCATAAGGGTTTCCTATAGGGTATCATTGTATTTTCAAAAGCAATTTCACGCCGTTTATAATCCGAAGGGGTTGGCAGAGGTACCAATACATCTTAACAAGTGACAGCGCCACCTAGTGTCCAAAGTAGGCTTTTGAAGTCAAGGGGGAAAAAAATTGAAAATTAAGGTTGTTGCTGATATGATTCAAACTGCATCGGCCAATTATCACTTATACCCAAGACCTTGAATAGCCTCCTAGGACTCTCACGCGAAGTAATGAGTTTCTGTTGTTCTATGCTGACACTAAACAACCATTTTGGACTTACAACAGGGTATATAATGCTATTGAAAAAATAGCGAACGTTTAAGCATAAACAATTATTTTATCCTCCACCACATATAACAGTAGAAACTGGAAACGACACTGAAATATCACATTCAAATACTCCATTCTCCAATAAATAACAAAATTAAACTCCAAATAAAATAAACGTTGACACTATTCTCAATTGAAACCGACAACTATTATTGAACATCGATTATTCGAATATCTCTAGTTTTTGTGGATCATCGAACATTTACTCGATTTGAGAGCTCTCTATACGACCCGGTTTGATGTGTTTTTTTAAAATGTGGAAGCTCTGTCCGGATATCTGTCATCATGAGTGCTAATACTTGGACAACCTTTCACCCGGTTTCCGTCACAATGGCTTTTCATCACTCACAAAACCTCTTGATTTTTGATTTAGAAGTATGAGATTTTGTATGGCATAGATAATATACTAACAAATAATATAATTATACTTTTTAAACTTGAACGGTTTGTAGACATTATATATGATAATCGAGATTAACCAACGAGAACATTTTTAAATCACTTACGTGATATGTTTGCCCGACGCGTCAGCGCAACTACTGGTGCCCTGGTCAGTCAGTCCGTTAAAAATATTGTCTTTTGTTAATCCCGATTATTCTATATGTCGTAGGATTATTTAATGTTTAGAATTTTGTAAAAAACCTAGGGATTTTGAAAAAACGCGGATAATTAGATAACGGTGATAATATTTTATAGTCTTACTAGGTTTTTTGCAAAAAAACTAGTTGTTTCAGTAAGACTACTACTATTATATACTACTATTTTAATGCTGATTTGTGATTACTCGCCTACATCTAATCTGTTTGGTTCGTCATTGTAGTATTGAGATATAACATGCTATAAAGCTAGAGTTATAGAGGGTAAGAAATGACAATACTTATTTCATACTCAGAAATTTTATTTATATTTTTAATTTTTTTGTTGGAGTAAAATTACAATCACGGTCAATAAATATATGCGGACTTATAATACACAGATCAAGTTAGCTCCAAACTAAGTAAGACTTACTAATAAATAAAGAATAAATAAAGGAAAGAAAAATTTCGACAGAGGCGAGAAATTTTTCTTTCATTTATTTATTCTTTATTTATTAGTAATAATCCCCACATGAGGTTTTCATGAACAAAAAGATTTAAATTAAGTAAGACTTGTATTATGGGATAATTACTGAACGATATATCTAATATTACATAATATACCTATCCACTCGGCCACGGACGTCGTCAATGTAGGTAGGAACAAGTGGTAAGTCTAAAAGAAGTAGTACGTCCTAAATTGTTGTATAAAACCTTTAGTAATTAAAATTAAAATAACAATCACATTATATGGTGGTAGGAATAATTCAGTAAGTACGTCTTAATTAACCACCAATCGGTGGAGGTGGAGGTGGCGTGTATATTAAGGGGCACTGGAATCGACCAATTAGTGTTCAGTATTAATAAAAACTGACGTTTCTTTTCGCAATCATACTAAACCAATTAGTTGTTTTACAACAAACCTAGAAAGTATTTTCTAAGATTTTCACGATTGCACATTATAATTAAAACTATTTTGATATTTTATTTTCGGTTATTTTAATCGCGTGTAATTACATTATTTTTAAAGCCCGACGTTTCGAAAACTTTTCAGTTATCATGGTCACGGGAAGACTGAGGTGTTATTTGTCAATATACAGTACTATAAAATTATTAATACTAACTACCTTCACAAAATTCTTAAGTTACAATTTGCTTTAAAAATAATGTAATTACACGCGATTAAAATATCAGAAAATCAAAAATCAAAATAGTTTTAATTATAAAACCTAGAAAGATTGAAAAATATTATCACTGTAGTCTAATTATCCTTATATTCGCAAAATCCCTAGGTTTGCTAAACACCTAAACATCAAATCATCCTACGACATATATAGTACAATCACATACACATCTGTAAATCCAAATACCAAACAAGAGCGAGATGGACTCGCTAATGAAGGGTTCCGTAGCAGCACTAGCAGCAGGTAGGTAACAGTAATATACAAGTTTTTGTAGTTCGTTGTAAATTTGATTGACGTGTTATCTACTATATAAATATAAGGTAAAATAACGTAATAATCATCAATGGTTCACGTTTTATGCGTAAGGCCTGTGATAGTAAAATTATTGTTATATTTTCAGTGAAATTAATAAATTAGGTAAGTAATTTGATTTATGACGTTTAAAAATAGAACTACTGGCTAGATCTCATTCAAACCAATTTTCGTTAGTAGTTTGTATAGTAATACACATCATATATTTTTTTCAGTTTTATCATGCCCATATTTTAGAAGTTACGGGGGGGGGGACACACATTTTACCACTTTGGAAAAGTCTCTCGCGCAAACTATTCAGTTTTGAAAAAAATGATATAAGAAACCTCAACATCATTTTTAAATACCTTTTGATAGATACCCCACACGTATAGGTTTGATGAAAAAAAAAATTGAGTTTCAGTTCTATGTATGGGGAACCCTAAAAATTTTGGTTTGTTTTTCAGATTTTATTTTAAAATCTTAATGCGGTTTACAGAATACATTTACGCACCAATTTTCAATAATGTAGTTCTTATAGTTTCGGAATAAACTGGCTGTGACATACGGACGGACGGACGGACAGACAGACAGACATGACGAATCTATAAGGGTCCCGTTTTTGCCATTTGGCTACGGAACCCTAAAAAGAATAGACGGTGCTTCAAAATTTGTTACTTTTGGAATTTTAGTGGAGAAAAGGTTGTAATATAAAGGATGGATTGATAAGTCATCAACCACATAGTCCATCAAAACCCAAAACTGAAATATTCACCTACCCTCGAACGGCCCGGTCTTCTGTGACCTTGTATTTTTCCCTGCAGGATTAAATGGAGGAGGTCATATTTTCTATTGCGCATTATCCGTCATGCATGAGTGCAATCTAAGCGAAGACTAGTAAGATATAAATTAGGATTCTACAACCTATATTTACAACTATAATCTTGAAAAAATATAAAAAAAGAGCTACAGACTGACTTACTTATACTCACAATCATTATTCCCACTGGGGTAGGCAGACACAAACGATCGCCACTATGCACGATCTTGATCAATCTCTTTTGCCCTTACATTAATTTCTTCTTGTCATACATGCTCTTTTAGTCTTCTCACTTCCGCCTTTATAAGAACGTTTTCTATCTGGTCTTAAAACGTTTTACGAGGCCGTTCACTACTAACAATAGCATCCACATTGGCTGAATCAAACATTTTGGACCAATTTCTATGCAGACACTAGATAACCCACACACACTTATATCTGAAGAAAAAACAGTGAGTAGTAGGCTCGATACCTCATCTGAAACCAGATCCTCTGAGTGAAAAGCGTTTCTTAGTTCATTAGAGTTGAGTATGTAACATAATAGATATACATTAACAAGTTAGTTTCAAGTTAAATGAATGTTGCTATTCCGGCATAGTTTGGAGCCAGGTGCTAACTGTAGAGAAACTAGGACGCGCTTATACAACTCTTATGTGACTTATACTATGTATGTACTCTCGTGCAATTTAATGTTCTAAATATGAAGCACAAGGTATTCGGACTTTTTAAGTGATGGTTCACGACGTCGACGACGCGATAGCTCAATGGGTAGAACACCGGTTAACGTGCAAGCGACTAGTGTTCAAATCCCGGGTCGGGCCTACACCAATTTGTCTTTTATAAAGACATATGTGTGGTTAATTTATCACGGTTGTTAACGGTGAGGAAAAACATCGTGAGGAAACCCATATGGCTAAGTTGTACTTAGTCATGTGACCGTGTATTCGTACAAAACGGCGATAGGCCTGCCCCCTATCACGTGAGTACACTGTCCATGCAAAACGTGGGTACTCTGAACGCCAGGTGACAATGTCACGTGATGTTCAGAAGTATTAGTACCTCTGCCAACCCCTTCGGGGATATTCGGTGTGAACGTTTATGTTATTATGTTATGTTATTCTAAGTGATGGTTGTTGGTGGTTGCGTGATGCAGTTGGTAACCCATCACTAGCAAAACTTTTGTTATACATTCCTTTCCCTACTCAACTTTGAAAAGTGGCTGAAAAATTCTAATTATATGTTTTATTTTATTTGGAATATTAACGGCAAAACATGCGTGCAAATTATAAATCTTTACCAATATGAATAGTTTCATATATCTCTTTTTGGGAATAAAAGCCATTAGTATATGAATGAATGGATAATAATTATCTTTTTCTGGCTATTGGCTATTATAAAATCATATTCTAGCAATATAAACTCTGATAACGATGACATTCAGAAGTACCCATAATACCAACGTTATAAATGCAATTTCCTTGGAGGTCGTATTAATGGCTTATAAGAGTGGTATAAAAATATCCGTGTTACATTATGGTTTTATAACAGCAACTTTGTCACTTTAATAGAACATCTGTTTGTGATACTACACATTTACGACTGAAATACTGCTGAAGTTGGAAATCTTTATTACAAACTTTCAAGTTCTCGTTCGAAGAAGTGGCGCTTCGGTTCAAAGCCTCTTTAAGCTGCAATCTAAACAGAAAAAGACCCGACGAATAGCAAACTAAGTGTTTTATTACTGGTGCATCTATTAATGCTATGAACGGACACTAAGCACATCGCGAAGAAAGCGACATGTGTCATAGTATTCGCGCAATACAATTCCTTTTGATGTTCACACATGCTCGTCACAATTCAGTCACCTGCCTTTTTTGATTCTCTTCTATTTGATCTAAATACGTCCTCTATTATGGGAGTCCCCTAGTGAGATTACTATTCACATTACTAGCCACGGGTGTCCTATAAGGCGACTTAGGGATGGAGCTTTTTAGGGTTCCGTAGCCAAATGGCAAAAACGGGACCCTTATAGATTCCTCATGTCTGTCTGTCTGTCCGTCCGTCCGTATGTCACAGCCAGTGTATTCCGAAACTATAAGAACTACATTATTGAAAATTGGTGCGTAGATGTATTCTGTAAACCGCATTAAGATTTTAAAATAAAATCTGAAAAAAAAACAAAATTTTTAGGGTTCCCCATACATAGAACTGAAACTCAAATTTTTTTTTTCATTAAACCTATACGTGTGGGGTATCTATCAAAAGGTATTTGAAAATGATGTTGAGGTTTCTTATATCATTTTTTTCAAAACTTAATAGTTTGCGCGAGAGACTTTTCCAAAGTGGTAAAATGTGTGTCCCCCCCCCGTAACTTCTAAAATATGGGCATGATAAAACTGAAAAAAATATATGATGTGTATTACTATACAAACTACTAACGAAAATTGGTTTGAATGAGATCTAGCCAGTAGTTCTATTTTTGAACGTCATAAATCAAATTACTTACCTAATTTATTAATTTCACTGAAATATATAACAATAATTTTACTATCACAGGCCTTACGCATAAAACGTGAACCATTGTTTTCTTATAGTAAATCAGTGATAAGTATATAACATTTTAATTTGCTCTGCGCTCAGAGTTATTTAAGTGGGTTTTTGGCGACCCATCATTAGTGGTGGGTTGGAGACCCATCACTAACGATACTTTATTTCTACTATCTTATCCCCTATCAACTTCCAAATGTGGCTGAGGAGTTTCACCTCTAAAGCTCTGGCTACCCCATTTTGGGGATTTCTGGCCTTAAGTATATTTATGTATATAAAATATTCGTATTAATTTAAACGCGTAATATTAAAACAGTCAAGGCACACTTCTAATTCCGCCACAACAATACAATCATACAAATGCAACCGGCGGGCGACACATCGGGTGCGTTCATTATTCTGCAAACACAAGTTTCATTAATCAAATGTCACTTTATGTCCGTGTGTGACGCAAGTATTACATTAATTATACGTGTTGTGTGGTCTGGAGTATGTGCTAGACACATTTATTGTTTAATACAAATATGGTGACTTGTCTTATACATGCAACTTGGCGGCTTTATTAACCCGCTAAGCGTTGAATTAGTTTTATCTCTAAAACTATACACATATTATTATTTTTTTATTCAACGCGTCATTTGTATGTCTGTAAATTACTGTTTGTATTTTTGGCTTAGAATAGCACTAACCGATTACTGCCTGTAGTAGGTGCCGTTAAAGGTGACTAAGGGTGTCGGAGCTTTTGAGGTTATGGGTAGGCGATGTAGCTGGAGACCCATCACCGATCATCGTTTATTCCACGATCGTTTCACCACTTTACTTTAAAAAGTTGATGTGGAATTTATTCTTAAGCTTTGAATACCTCTTTTTATTTTAGTAATAAAGCAATTATATAAAGATAAGTATCTATGTCATTGTATGTATGTTTGACTAAACGCATATACATACATCTATAACACATATACTAAAAACTTTTTTTGTATTTCTCTGCGTTGCTCTGCTGAGTCAATTGATTTGAGAACATTCAACAGTCTACATAATGCATTTAAATCCTTCTTAAATATAGTGAAACTTCCTTTGGGAGATAGGCAATCTCCTGGAAAATACAAGAGCCTCAGGCAAGTATCAGCGTTGGAATCGGTTTAATCAGAGCAATGCTTTATGGGCGTTTTCAATTATACTACAATAATAAAACATATTATCCACAAGGGATTATACTGGAACGTATAAAATTTTCATAATATATTTCGCCATCAATCAACTGGTAATTACGTAATGGATTTTTAAATGAGAAAGGTTAAGCGTCTTGATGATATTGTCTTTTTTGTTAACTTACAAAAACAATAAACTCATGGCTTTAAATCTAAAAGACGGGTTACCGAAGTGTCACAATTAGAAATTTCTTGGCCACTTTTAGCAGTTGAGTGTAGGAAAAAGATGATAATATAATAAAGGATTTGAAGAAAGAACTCTTGCATTCGTTCATCACTGTATTTGTTTAGTGTATTTAAATTGGCAATTTTCTTTTTTGTCTGCTTTCCTGAAAGTCCGAAAACTGACTAAGTTGACAACAAATTTTAATATTATAACCAACTAATGGTCTATTTCATTTTCTATTTTCCTATTAAACTTTTTTGTATACACTTTATACGATTTAGACTAAAGATTTATATGATGATAGACCATAGAGAATATTTTAAAAACAATTTAGCCAAACAAAACTGGGACGGATCCCTTTACTTAATCTAATTACTTTACGTAATCTTTGTTGATAACAACTTTTTGTGTTCACAATATATTTGCTTGACAAACAAACGTAAAAAGTTACTGATATCATGATAAAGTTTGTGACAATTACGAATAAATTTCCAAATGAGGAAACGTACTTAAATCAATAACTCATAATTTGGAGGTCTTGGTATTTTAATCCAAGGAGTAAATTGTGAAATTCTATTTGTTAGAATTTATTTTCGGTCCATGCACATACATTTTTGTACTGGTAATAGAAAAACAAATAACCTTTCTTCTGAAGCAGTCAAGTAATAAAAAGGTAAAATAACAAATGATTTGCGATTCTCTATAAATATATATATAAGGATTCTTTAAAAAAAAACTCATTGTGCAATATAAATATCCTATATTCTGCTGCACTCATGCTGCATTAATCATATAAGCGATAGAGCTTTTAAATAATGCTGGGAAATGGACGTTGCAACAAATCACCAACAAAATCCTTTGATTGATCATTTTTTTACTCAGTAACATTTGAACTGGCAATAAATTCTACATTTAAAACTCAACAAAATAAATATTAACAAATAAACCCGTAAAATAAATATTAACCCGTGGTTTTGGAGCTTTTTAAGATATTATTGGGCGATGCGGTCGGAGACTTATATTTAAATCACTAGTGGATCGTCCCAGCTTCGCACGGGTAGCGTTGTTTTTTTAAATATCTGAGGTTTCTTTCTTCAGTCCCTGCTTAAGCATTGTGAAATTCAGCGCTATGTTTTCAATTTATTTAATTTATAGCACTCCCTAAACAGTGTAGTTTGGTGATTTAGAATGCGCTTTAATGAACGGTTCAGTATTTCAATTAAATAGCAAATTTTGGAATAAAACGCTATGAAGTATTTATAACAATCTGAAAAATAAATCATTACGTGATGTAGGATGCAATTACTGGCGCCATCTAGTATGTTATATATAAATTAGTAAAGATTTGGTTTTGGTCACGGGCGCGCTGGCTTATTTTATGTATAATTTCGGTGTTTGTCTACCGATTTCTATGATATTTTTTTTATTGAATAGGTAATAATGTTACCTTTTTTAAATTAGGGATGAGTGAGAGGTTTACAAACGTAAGAGTAAACAAATATAATCAGAATGTTTCGAACTGTTAAGCTATCAGGAATTACACGTGTTATTGTGAGTCAACCGTAAAAGATAGACATAAACTGTCAATGATTTTTTTTTAGATAATTTTATGCAAAATTTTTCCGTCATACATGATTTCTATGTAAGTTTAACCATTAAGGCTGCACACGCGACGGAAGCTTAAAAAATGAAGTAACTTCTCCCGTTTTCCCAAAATTCCCCAAAATTCCCCTTTACTACTCTGCTGGAAAGTATACAAAAACCTGCGCAGGAGTATGAAGAATAATTGTACTAAGTTTCGTTAGAATCCGTCGAGTAGTTTTTGTTTCCATAAGGAACATACAAACCGACAGACAGACAGACAGACAGACAGACAAAAATTTTACTGATTGCATTTTTGGCATCAGTATCGATCCCTAATCATCACCTGATAGTTATTTTGAAAATATATTTCATGTACAGAATTGACCTCTCTACAGATTTATTATAAGTATAGATTTCCCCACTCAACTTCAAAAGTGGCAGAGTAATTTTTAATTCCAAGGCTCTCGCTACCCTCTAGGGATTTATAGCCGTGAGTATGTATGTATTTGAAAAAATACAGTTTTACACAAATAAAAAAATATTGTCTTATCACTGAAAGCTATCTTCTCCAGCGCGGCTAGCACGAGCCGTGTTTAAACATAACTTAAAAATGTATATATGTATTTTATTTAAAAATCTTTATATATATTGCATATGTATTGTATTTATTGAATATTATTTATTTTATGGAATACTATCTGTAAGTGTGTTAGAACTTAATAAATATTTAGTAATATTTAAAATAGATAGATAATAGTTTGATGTATAATTTTAGTTTTTAAGCAAATCAGTTTAATTTATTGGACATCTACCGAACATGTTTTTAATCCAGCAAATCTTTCCATTCATGGGTTGTCTGGAAGAGATCGCTCTTAGTGATAAGACCGCCAGTTGTACTTAGACTTTTGTACCGATCTTTTTTTTGTAATTGTTGTTTTTTTGTAATGTTCAATAAAGAGTTTTAATATTTCTGATCATTTCAAAGTAAATAAATACGCAGACCTTCTCACACTCAACAAAACTGCAATTTTTTAATAAACGTTTACATCTCGAGACATACCGACATGAGCGATGTAGTATGTTACTCAATGGGAAATAATTCATAAAGTTTTGTCGCAAATCATTTACGATACTTTATCAATCTAACGGAGCTGAAAGTAAATGAATGATAAGGGAAACGACTCGCCGACTAAAACTTGACTAACTTTTCTTATCAGAAATTAAAGATGTATCAGTAATTAATGTTAATAGAAGTTTCTTATAAAGAAATGATTGTTTTAGTCTTTGAGCTATGAACTTTTTGTAAAGCTCTTATGTGCATATATGATAAGAAGAATGGGGTTATACTTTCCTCTGAATATTTATTTATTATACATATATGTAAGTATGTAACACATTGTTGTTCTGAAGAAATATTTTTTGTTTTAATAAAGATTGATAAGTATTGTGATCTCATGGTTCTGACTCTTCATTTGCTGTGACAAAAACGTGATATTTTTCATGAATCAGGTTATTAATAGGGTTGTTGCTGTTGGTTTGTTTGTTGGTCTCCCATAAGGTTGACCGACGACTTGGTAAAAAATTTTGGGCACAGAACCTGTTTTATGGAGATCTTTCGGAAAAGCCTTTCTCCACCTGTTGACGTCTTTTGGTTGATTCTTCTATATAATTATTCTATAATTCTGATTTTGATTGATTTTCGTATAAACTTCAACTGATACACACACACACACACATACTCACGGCTGTAAATCCCATGAAGGGGTAGCCAGAGCTAGGGAATTAGAAATTCCTCAGCCACTTTTGGAAGTTGCGTGGGGAAAAGATGGTGGAATAAAGGTTTATGGTGATGGGTCTCCAACCGCATCGCCCAAAAATTCCTTAAAAGCCCCAATACCGTTAGTCGTCTCTTACGTACACCCACCGGAAGAAATGGGGTAGTGCCATTCTAAGCCGGCACTACACAGCAAACTGATAATTTTGTATAAAACCAATAAGCATTTTTATTTATGCTTCTTTTATGTTTATGCTACCCTGGTACTTTAAATACAAAAAATATACTATAAATACATAGGTATTATACCTTTTGAAGACTGTATTTTGGCGGAAAATATATTACGACCCATTCCCATGTATATTGCAAATTATTTAGTTCATGGCAAATACACCACGATAAAATATTATTAGACAGGTAATCAGCCAAAAAAAATATTCGATTTTAAATCATACATCCAATTTCACTAACGAGGTATATGTCTATTCATCTTTTTTGGGCTACATAAAAGTTGGAACCTTTAGATGTACCAATAAGTTTTGATTGGTTGGTAAGACTACTGGGAATTATTTTCCCAATAGTTTTACTAGTAAGTCTATTGGGACAAAAAATCCCAATAGTTCTACTGGTAAGACTATCGAGTAAGACTACTGGGAATAGCCGCTTAAATTGCCCCATAACCTTAATCGCCTCTTAAGACACCCGTGGGTAGAAAGGGGTAGTGACATTCTAAGCCGGCACTACAAGGCACGGCACGGAACTTTTACGAGATAAGATAATATGCTACACTGTATTGGATTTATTCAAATAGCTGTATTTTAAAATACTAGTCATTAATTGCTGCAACTTCGCACAATTAATCAGGGTATTAGAAGCTATATTTCCACAAAATTTCAATTAATTTGACCGAAAGGCGTTTTCGTAAGATTTTGTGCGGGT
Source organism: Bedellia somnulentella (assembly GCA_963576735.1). Taxonomy (NCBI): domain Eukaryota; kingdom Metazoa; phylum Arthropoda; class Insecta; order Lepidoptera; family Bedelliidae; genus Bedellia; species Bedellia somnulentella. The sequence continues at coordinate 1,016,747 of OY755184.1, read as the reverse complement.
TTCTTTATTGCCATAAAATGTCTGCATATCTTTAATGTCGGCTTAGAAAAGCACTGATCTATATTTCCCACAGGTGTTGTAAGAGGCGACTTAGGAATTCAGGGCTTTAAAATTTATTGTTGAGTAAAATAAAGTAAAAAAGTAAAAGACATTTATTTCGCACAATTTACATAAGTGACAAAAAGAAATACAACACACAGTTAAAACATGTAGTAACGAATATTAATAAAATTTGAAATAATCACGATTAATGTTGGATGACAGTAAATTGGTAAAAGAGATCTATATTGTAATATATAAAACCTTACCTGTAAATATTGTTAATCCGTTTTATTATTATTTATTTCCTTTTATGTTAGTCTCCTGCGGTTATATATCATTGTTTAGTTCCTTTTTATTATTTTTCTGCGATTTGTCGATAATATTTTTATTTCTCTGGTTTATGTTATTGTTTTTATTTTGTTGTTGTTATGGCAACGACGGAGCTGAGAGTTGTAAAATTTTATTTTATCTTAAACTTTTCTTTAGTGATCAATTTTCAATGTGTTTGTGTACGAAGGTTAGATAGTTTTAAAATATGTTAAATGATATAATTTTAATTCATTTTTGGTGTGTAAAATGATAGCGCAGGCATTTATTTATTTTTAATGTAAGGCTAGGACATTTTACTTATTCAAATTTATCTGTTTTCATCTTTTTATGTTAACTGAAACTCTTTTTAAAAAATCCTTCTTTTAGGTTTTATTGTCTATTGGGATTTTTTATTGATTGTCAAGATGTTTTTTTTATGGAGGAGGAAGGAATTTATCAGGCTAAAAGATTTCCTTAAAAAGTATATCTGACTGAAGATTTTTTCGGATAGCTACTACTACCGTTGTTATATTGAACAACCTTTACTACTTGGTGTCCTTTTGCTTAAAAACACCTAAGAATAATATATATAATTTTATACCCTGGCAGAATTTGTTAAACCAGTCAGAGTGGTATTCCGAAGTGACCAATCATTTGGTCTTATTGGCTTGTGGACTAAAAATCATCAAAGATTGATATCTGGACCTTTGATTTCGCCGGCTATACTACTGGTTTTGGAGATTTCTAATACCTTTGCTCTAGCCAGAACGTGGAAGTTTGGAATCGCATCAGTATCGTTATTTAGTTATATTTATTTTATATAATTCCTTCTTGTAATATTTTTGTATTGTGTACATCTAATTTTTAATAGACTGGTGTAACTTCTTTCTTGTTTTATTAGTCTCCTTGCTCTCCGCGTTTCGTGTCTTAGGTTTTATTTCCATAAGGGGATTAAGACTTAAGACACGTAACGTTACAATATTCAATTAACAATTTAAAGTCGTTCAATAGTTAAGTTAACGTTATTTTGTTACCACTATTCGTAAAAGCTATGTCACACTAATGTTATAATAACGTTTACTAAACGCGAAAAGGGCCCCAATTATACGACCTTCAATGTTGTATAATGGTCATACAAAAGTCAGAAGATGACTCCGTTAACATCATTTAAAAGTCGTGTGAACGTTTATGAATTACCACTTTCATCGCGCAGTAGTCGCACCGTAACTTTACAACCACCTGTTTGGTTATATTGCGGTCGTACAGATGTTTTTGAATTATTAAAACGTTTTATATGAGTCTAGTAACAACCCCTGAAAGGCTGCTTAGTATTTCTTGTTAGTTGTTGTTTTTATTTGAAGATTTAAGTGCAAGATAAATAATTACAAGGAAGTAAGGGAAAATAAATTAGAGTATTATGTGACTTTCATATTTTGCTTACAATATTTGTCTTTAATACCGTTTAGTTCGACTGGGAATTTAAGTTTCACGATAATATACCTATGTAAATACAATTCATATTTTCATGCCCCTTCTTAGTTTTGTGTTTAAAACATCATATTTTTATTACCAAAAATAAATTTATTTTTAAAAATGTCAGACATATTGCTTTGGTTGCATACTTACCTCTTTATGGCGTTTTAAAGACACAAAGTCTTTTTAAGGTTATTTGAAGACCATGCAATACGCCATTAAAGCCAGCTATTAGGGTTCCTTATAACATTTAATAATTTTTTATACATATAACAAATAACTTTGCAGTACAGATCCACAGAAGAAAAGTAAGACCTGATGTGGAGGTCTGAAAGCCGGGAACCTCCACATCCAGTCTTAGTTTTTCTGCGTTTTCATACTATAACAATATTCGTTAATTAAAATTAGATAAATCGCCAAATGTAAAAGGTATGTAAATGTATTTTTATAATAGTTTTTTTTAATGTGTCAACATTTACCTAAATTAATTATCTTTAAATTTATTTCAGTTAAATCCAATTCTTAGCAAAAGTAAAGAAAAATTTATAAGTAACTTCTATCGGAAATATGGTTGAATATTTGTATCATATTCTAATTATTGTTTCAATAAGCATACAATTTTCTATTCATGATTTTACATGGTAATTAAAATACTTAAAATCAATAATTATATTTAATTTATTTTGAATATGGACGAGAGGAACAAAATATACATATTCACTATAAGGAATGCCAACAATTTAACATTTGACATTCTCTACAAAATACGTAGATTCCGATTTAATGATGTTATTCATATCACACATATGTATAAACTTTTGAGTGCACGATGAGAAATTTTCCAATATTTCAAATCCTCCTAAAAGGTTTTTTCATTATCTGTATCCAAGATTATATTATTCATTTCTTTTTACTGGACAGTGACAAGACAATGATCGCTAAGATAGTCTTCTGAAAACATATTTACATATACTTACCTACGGCCGCAAATCCCTAGAAGGGGTATACAGAGCTAAGGAATTAGAAAATCCTCTGCCGCTGCTGGAAAATTGAGTGGGGAAAAGATGGTTTAGTAAAGGTTGTTGGTGATGGGTCTCCAACCGCATCGACCAATAATCCCTTAAAAGCCCCAATACCGTTAGTCGCCTCTTACGTACAGAAACGGGGTAGTGCTATTCTAAGCCGACATTACACGGCGAGAAATTAAAAACATTACATTTTAAAAAATAATAATTATAATAAATACCAAAACAAAGATGACTGATGAAAAGTTTACCATATATTTTATGTTAGCCGCATTAGGAACACTTTTAACAAATTCAACTGTTTAACTGCTAACAAAATTAAATAAAATATCACATGTATTAAATAAAACCATTTTAACATTACTATTAAAATTTATCAATCAATAAAACATTTACTGATATAAAGGAAATTCGATATCGTAAAAAATCCTAAGCTATATTTTAATACTTAATAAACTAAATTAGTACTGAACCGTTTGTTGCTCTTGCGTTGTACCCTTTTTTTCTTTAACATTATTTGTGGTAAATACCAAGGTAGCCTTGTACTTTTTAATAATTCGTAATGTCGAGATACTGTTTTTTGAAAGCTCCACTATGTTTAAGTTTTCTCCATGAATAATTCGATATCATTTTTCGCATCAAACGTCACGTAAATATGGCGGCCAAGGCGTTTTAAGGTCAAAACTTAACTCTAATGTGACTACAAAGTCAGGGCATGCCATTAAATGGACATAATGTAATATAAAAGTTATATTTGAGTTGTAATCAAACAACCAAGTCATTTAAGTGTCTTAAATTGACTGCTGTATGACATACTAGTGACCGTTTTATAAACGTCAATGTTAAAACCTGTATACAACTACTGCATTATATAAATGTCATATAATGGTTTGCCAAGCACCAAATTTTGTCAGTTGGAAACGTTTATTCGACTGTAACGTTAGTATGACTATTGCGTGGTCGTACAAACGTATTAGCTAAAACTTAAATAAAACGTTTTATACTTTAGTCTTGCCAACGTTGCTATGACTAGTTTAATATAACATATTCGTCGCACGACTAAATAGTTAAATTAAATACGTCTATAGGACCTAGTAATCATCTAATTACTGTTGTAGGACAGCTATTCAACTTTATGTCGTACAAATAATTACTTATACGACGTTTTTGTTTATTGGGTAGAGCCCATGTGGAAGGTAATGTTTAGTAGAGGACGACCTCGGAGGACACATTTGGATCAAATAGAAAATGTACTCAAAAAGGCAGGTGTCCGTAGTAAGAAGAATAAAAGAGCATGTATGAAAAGATTGATGGATGTGAATGAAGCTAGAGAGGTTTGCCAGGATCGTACAAAGTGGCGATCGATAGTCTCTGCCTACCCCAATGGGAACTAACGGCGTGAGCAAATGTATGTAATGTTTCTAAATGTAACATGTAACCTACTTCCAAAATGTTGAGCGAGGTGGCTGGAGACCCATCACCAACGATTCTTTGTTTCACCATAAAAAAAAATCCACTTAACTTCCAAAAGTGGCTGAGAAATGTTTAGTAAATTTGAAGCTCTGGCTACCCTTTTTGGGAGTTATCATATCACATTGACTATAGGGAAAGAAATAAAAGAAAACATTTATTCATGTGTATACATAACATAAATCTATATGTTCATATATAGGTAGTTTCTACGTGATTATACATCGAATAAATCGAGCGGAGACGCTGGCGTTATTTAATGTAGTGTGTAAGATCTTGTTCACAATAATTTTTATTGCTTCATTATTTCCACAATAGCTCCTATTTTTGTTTTATACTATTTTTTACAATAACAATAGTATACAATAAATATAAGAGTAAGGGCACAAAAACTTACATACATACATACATATACTCACGGCTATAAATCCCTTAACGGGGTAGCCAGAGCTTTTAAATGAAAAATTCCTCAGCCACTTTTGGAAGTTGATTGGGGAAAAGATGGTAATAATAAATGTTTTTGGTGACGGGTCTCCACCCACATCGCCCAAAAATCACTTAATAACCCCCATACCCTTAGTCGCCACTTACAATCACCCACGGGTAAAAATGGGGTAGTGTTATTCTAAGCCGACTCTACTCGGCTTATTTACACAAAAACTCATTTTTCCAAAAATACATAGGATGTGAATTCCTGAAAGGGGTAGCCAAAGATTCAGAATAAAAATTCCTCAGCCACTTTTGGAAATAAAGTAGGGCATAGATTGCAATATAAAGGTTGTTGGTGATGGATCTCATAACTCATCTATTATCTGAACTATTGATATATATGGAAAAATCACACAGCAGGTGCACAGCATAACATCTGGACTTAATATTTGGAAATTCATATGACCTTTAGTTAAAATACATACATACATATACTCACGGCTATAAATCCCTAGATGGGGTAGCCAGAGCTAAGGAATTAGAAATTCCTCAGCCACTTTTGGAAAGTTAAGTGGGGAAAAGATGGTGAAATAAAGGTTGTTGGTGATGGATCTCTAACCGCATCGCCCAAAAATCCCTTAAAAGCCCCAATACCGTTAGTCGCCTCTTGCGTACACCCACCGGAAGAATGGGGTAGTGTTATTCTAAGCCGACACTACACCATACCTTTAAAATACCATACCTTTTTATCTAATAATTTGATATATTCTAAGTATTTGAGTAGGGCTTTGGCGGTTTTATTTGTATGAAAGGAAGGTTTTCAGTTTTATGGATTGTTGTTAACGAATTATTTCTCCTTTCAGATAATCGGACTAAAAATCATCTTATTGAACCCGTAAGTAATATAATTAAGCTACTCAGATGTGAAAGTGATAGAACACCTTTTTTTTCTTTTGAATGTCATCATTGTCAAATAAACCTTGTGTTGATTAAAAATCTAATTCTCATACATAAATATCGTTATTTGGTGTAGTAACTCTTTCGATTATATACTGTAGCAAGACTATAGCCAATCCTTTATGCAGCTGTGTAGTGCCGGCTTGAAATAATACTACCCCATTTCTTCCCATGGTTGGTCGTAGGAGGCGACTAAGGCTATCGGGTCTTTTTAAGTCATTTTGGGCGATGCGGTTGGAGACCTATCACTAACAAACCTTTATTTCACCATCTTTTCCCCACGCAACATTCAAAAGTGGCTGAGGAATTCACAATTTCCTAGCGCTGGCTACCTCCCTTCAAGGGATTTATAGCCGTGAGTATATGTATGTATGTACTTAGCGTTAAAGCTAAAAAATTAAATATGTGAACGATATTTTTCTTTAATTGTCTAACAATTACTATCATAACACTCTGTTGCGATCATCCGAATGTAAATTTGACTTACAGGCTGTACACTGACTTACATACATACATATACATACGTACACACGTATACGTACATATACTCACGGCTATAAATCCCTATAAATTACCCCCTTTATCCCAGGGCTTTGGGATAAGAAACTTTTGGAAGTTGAGGGGGAAGTTTTTAGTGATGGGTCTCCAATCGCATCGCCCAAAACTCACTTTAAAACTCCAAAAACTCTTAGTCACCTCTTATGATCACATACGAGAAGAAAAGGGTTTGTGCTATTCTAAGCCGACACTACACATCTAATACATATACTCAAGGCCATAAATCCCGCAAAGGGGTAGCCAGAGCTATAGAGCTAGAAACTCCTCTGCCATATTTGGAAGTTGATACTGACTTGTAAGTGTAAGTAATCTTTATTATCAGTTTAGGATACACAAATTTCCAATCCCATAGCCTTGGCGTGTCAACTATGCAAACATACATTTTACGCGAAAATGTGTCAACTAAGTATACGCATATCATTTCCCTGGGGTATATCTACATGTTAACCTTTTTAAAATACATGGGAATACTCTCAAACGTGGAACCCTACCTGTCTTCTAAAATACCTAAATAACAAGATAAAAAGTGGTAAAAACAACAACATTTGCCCATAAGACAAGTAAAATTAAATTATTATTTTTTATCAAGGTGTGAGATTAAACTATAAACACAGAAAGTATTGTCAAAGCTTCCATAAATGCAATTACTGTTTTTGTACGCAGTAGCTCATAGACATTTCTGAAACTTAACATAACATAAACATAAACGTTCACGCCGTTTATCCCCGAAGGGGTTGGCAGAGGTACCAATACTCCTGAACTCACATTGCAAGCGCCATCTAGTTTCCAGAGAAGGTACCCACGTTTTGCTTAGACAGTGTACTCACGTGATAGGGGGCAGGCCTATCGCCGTTTTGTACGAATACACTGTCACATGACTAAGTACAACTCAGCCATGTGGGTTTCCTCACGATGTTTTCCCTCACCGTTAGCAACCATGATAAATTAACCACACATATGACTTTAGAAAAGACAAATTGGTGTAGGCCCGTCCCAGGATTGGAACTCACGCCCTTCTGTTTTCGGGCGGGTGTTCTACCCACTGGACTATCATTTTCTTAGACTTAAACCTTATTAATTGATATAACAACTGTAGGATTGGGCTCTTACAAGGTAGACCGACAGCCTGGTCAAGGTCGCGGTAAGCCGATGGACGAGGACAGTCGTTGTAGAGATCTTTAGGGGAGGCCCATCTCCAGCAGTGGATGTCTATTGCCTGATGATGATGATGATTACTGTAGGATTGAAATTCTTTTCTAATATTTATAGCACCTAAGGATGATTAAATAAATGAATATGTTCATAAACCAGTTTAAACTTAGCCTAAGGAAAATAAGCCAGACTAACTCCACCCCATCGCAGTATGAACTCAGTGTCAATTTACCAAAGCAAACATACAACTCCATTAGCTGAGAAACGCTCCTTTAATAACGTGTCCGAGGTATGGTAAGCAACCTACATGTTTGTAGTCGGCTGTTTGACGGCAACTACATTGCCCTTTGCTTTGCAAAACAAAAAGTATTTTGTTTCTTTTTTTGTGCGCCAATTCCTTTTTTGCTTAATTTTGCCCATTAAGCAACATTGGTACTAGATCTAGCGGAAATAGTAAGAGCAAAATTAGTTGATAATAGTTGTATAAGCTCTTTATACAAAAACCTATCCATTCCAATGAGAGGTTTTCCTTTTTTTCTTTTTTTCTTCTTCCCTGTTCTCAGGATAGATGGCGCCAGACTTGCTATGTTACTAGTAGGAACGGAACGTCACACCGTTTTTCACACTTGGATGTAATGATATCGTAAAACGGAACGTACATAAAAACGTTCTGATTTGAAAGTCGAAATAAATATCAGTTTAAGCCAAGATAGCTTAAAAGTAAATAAACAAAAATGGATGGATTTATTTTTAACATTTTTTTTGTTGTTTTTACTCGCCAAAAAGTTACTCTATGGTGATGTGACACATGTTTTTAAAGTAGACATTGGCGAAGTTATTGTGGCAACACGATTGAGGCCACGAAGGAAAAATTAAAGTAAGTAACGTAGTTACATCAACGCCATCTACAGAGCTCTAGGAAACTATGTTGTTTTTTTATTTCTCAAAAAGAAAACCTCTCATTAACTTTTAATTTCGATAGACTACAACCATGGAGTAAATTACATTATTTTATTTTATTTTGTTGGATTTTAATCCAATGAAAAATGTGGCGTTTTCTAGCATCTTTTAGATGATATTGTAGCGACAATTGCTTACATATTCACACTATATTATTTTTTAGTCTTTGATAAAGGTTGTATATTTTGTTGTATTCTTTGAAGTGTCTGTCGTATGTTTGTTACCTATTATTACATTATTTATTTGTTACATTCATAAAATTCATAATGAGGGTTCATCCAAAATTCCTTATTATTATAGTGATCATATGCATTAATTTTCAATAAATGCCCCCTTCAAAGGTAAACAAATTATATATTCTCATGTTAGGTTTATTTTATTTACAAGGTTTTCTGATAAATTACTTTTGTATTAATGTTTATTATATTAATTTTAAAAAGAAAAATGTATTAGGGCGCCATCTATGAATAAACGGAAATAAGGAAAGGGGTTGACTTCTAGAATAAATACACTCGTCCCACTGACTAGTGACAGTTGTCTTGATAAATTTAAAGAGTTAACTTGTGCAATATTTTACTTTGACTCGACATTGGCGAAATAATTGTGGCAAACACGATTGAAGCCACTTAATAAAAAATGGAATTAAAATGGATACTTTATTGTGTTGGTGAAATAAATAATCTATCTTCTGAACCTGAGTTTTATTGAAGATCTCGTTACTGAGTATTATAACAATTCAGAAGTGGAACTATCTACGCAAAACGGAGCTGAACGCGAGTACCGTATTATTATTCCTTAATATTTATATTATTGTTTAAATAAAGTTCACCAATGAACCATGATTCATGGTTTCGTATTGTATTAGGGTTATAGCGGGGCACAAGCTCTATAAATATAGCCAGCTACTCTGTTTGTGGACGGCTCATTGCTTCACTATCCAAAATACGTGTAAAGTGGAAGTAGATTTTGTTTCATGCCGACCTACACTTGGTCAGGGTTGCTCCCCGATAATAGAAATACCACAATTTTATTTCTGCACACGTGCCTAATCGTTCGTATAGCCATATGCCATTGCTTACTTATATGCCTCTATTTTGTGTAATAATGTCCGGTAGTCTTTTACGTAGACGAAAATATTAAAATTTACATTCTTATATATAATACCTATATGCACATATATGTTCGTATTTGTACATCCATTGTATAGGCCCTACTATGATTGGGGTTTGTAAAAGGGGGGTAAAATTTCAGTCAGTTTCTGAGATACGAACAAAAACTTGTCTAATCATCATGTATTTCTGCATTCTCGGTCGAGGCATGGCGTCAACAGTTAATGAGACAAAGCAAGTGCAGACGTGAGTTCCTAGGACGTCACGTCATCGCAAGGCCTTGTTCCAAAGATCAAGCCTAGGCCTGACCACCGCAGTCTAAGCTGTAGCAGGGGCTCACGCGTGGGACGGCATCGTGGTCAACGGTGTCGTCGTAGCTGGAGCCATCTTAGCCAGAGCCGTCGTTATGACGGTCGCAACCGCGGCCGAGGCCTCATCCATTGCCGATCTCGGCGCCCTAGCGCTAGTGATTGAACCTGATGAGTCGAATGTGTGATAGTGACGTATCGCCTATAACAGAATCGGCTGTGTAATCGCTGGATCTTCTATAATGTACAGGTTACTTATTTTTAGTTAATTAGTTAAATAATACATAAATTTATATTCACGTCATTATTTCCCATATCATATATGCTGTAACCAAACCATCTTAAAATTAAATTTTCTGTTTATATTTTTACAATGTCAAAAACAAATGCCTGAATAATTTTAACGAAAAAGAACGAAACAAAGTAAATACAATATTAATAGCAACAAACAAATGAGACAATATCAATATATCAAGAACAGCATTCAGAGTTTCCTTGTCATATGCTTGCATCAGCAATAAGAGGGCATCTGGCTCAGCACTTAGTGCTATCCCACAACACAGATTTTCAGTCAGTACTCTATAAGTGAAATCACAGACACTGTATACCATACAGATAGTTCTATTTATATCATGTAATAAAATATAACCAATAAATATAACTATTATATATCAATAACTATATTATCAGGGATACTGTGAATTTTGAGTATATGAAATACACACATAAACAAAAGGTCGTAAGTATGCAGTAAGGAAGAATATGAATAAAATAATCATTTATTTCAAAGTAAACGGATAGAGCTTTGTTATTGGACGTGACATTAAATTTTAAATTTTGTGTTAAAATATACTTTTATATATAAATTCGGAGGGTCTTTAGTTGGGAGGGGAGCCCGAAAGAAAACTCACCCAATACCTGTGATCATCAGTATCATCACACATCTTTTTAAGTCAACTACAATGTTTGTGTTAGCCCGGAAACCTCCTGCACAGAGCTCTGACGACGCCAATCCATCTTATCATTGATGTAAAAACACAATACCCTGTATCAACTAAAATATACATAAACAAGTCATTGATTAAATTGTCAGATAAGAAATTAAAACGAAGTGCTGGAAACATTGGAGTTTGCTGAACAAGCAAGTAGCTCTTAGTTTTGCTTCAAAGTACTCTTATTTATCTCTCACTCGATCACATACCTAACCTACTATTTCAAACAATACACTTACAATCATATGTATAATCTTAATACCGACATATTATAGATCGTCAAATCACTAATTACTGGCGAGAACAAAGATTTAATGCGCGTGTATCATATATTTATATTATCTTATTATATTTATCTTATTCTTATAATGAGTATATTTGTGAACTGCGCATGTGTGCGAGACAATTTGAGTTGGGAATGCGAGCTGCGAGGCAATTAGAGTTAGTTTATTATTAGTTTAGTATATTAATATTTTGTAAATTTGGCCTCGTATTTTATTCTAATTACATAATATGTCTCAGTGATTGTTTTGATAAGCAAACATTCATAGAATAGTAATCTTTATTTGCCCTTATAACATGGTACAATAAGTTTTTATAACATAGAAAAGATCAACATGTTTTACCTTTTGCAGGCATGAAATTTTTAGTTCAATAAGGTAAACAATTGGCTTTGTCACTGATTTTTAATTCAACGTGGCAGATTCGTTTTTATTTTAATCCTCCCCTAGTTTCCAAGTAGTCATGGGAAAGTTTGTAAGTTGTCAGTTTTTCCGTCGGTATAAAATCAACAATCATACTTTTTAAAGCTATTGTATTAAGTAAAAACCCGTTAATACAGTGTTAATACAGGACGTCCCTCACAATATAAATTTTGGATATAATGGTTAACTTTGTCACATTCACCTACTACTTTTTATAATTAAGCCTGCAAGATTTTTGAATTTCTTAGAAAGGGCATTTTCAATTCGTCAATGCAACATTTTAAACTAGTGGCAACGGAACAACTAAGTAGCTGAGCTGCTTATTTTATATTCATTTTATGATTGATAAAATTAATATGTTTTACTTTGTTAATTCATTACCTAAGTGAAGGCCACTATAATTTTGCATTTGGCAAAGATAACTATCGAAGTCATAACGATATTATTAATTATCAAAAACTCAAACGTAAATGAGAAATATAATCGAAACTTCACATTATAATGATTTCAAAGAATATAGAAATACATCGATAAAAAAAAAAGAAGTTAAATCACAATCAAAGTAGGTCTTAAACTTTATGAAATTGCGCAAAAATTAGCCTATTTTATATCCTTTTCGAATATAAGTCCTATGAAAAAAAAGAGTGCTCATGTGATGATATGGCAAAGTATTTCCGAAAAATTCGTATACAAAGCTTTTGTGGTAATTTTAAAATATATGTATAATGAATGACAAATAACACCTCAGTTTTCCCGTGACCATGATAACTGAAAAGTTTTCGAAAAGTCGGGCTTTAAAAATAATGTAATAACACGCGATTAAAATATCCGAAAATCAATAGTTGTTTCAATTATAATGTGCAATCGTGAAAATCTTAAAAAATACTATATATGTTTGAATACTACATCTATACATATCCGGTTTGGGGTAAATTAAGATCAATTAGTGCTTCTATCCAGAATTTTACGTGATTTATGTATAAAATAAAGACAAAATTAAAAATCAAACTCGTGAGAATGGAATTGGTTCACATTTTGTCAATGCCTATGAGAATGGAATGGGTTCGTAGGCTTTGATAAAAAAAGACTAATAATCCTTTCTTTTCAAAATTTTATACATCCCTTTTATAAAATAAAATTCATAGGATTTGATGAAAAATATAATAATAATCCTTTCTTTCCAAAATTTATACATCCCTTATATAAAATAAAATTAAAAATCAAACTCGTGAGAATGGAATTGGTTCACATTTTGTCAATGCCTATGAGAATGGTATGGGTTCGTAGGCTTTGATAAGAAAAGACTAAAAATCCTTTCTTTTCAAAATTTTATACATCCCTTTTATAAAATAAAATTCATAGGATTTGATAAAAAAAAACTAATAATCGTTTCTGTCCAAAATTTATACATCCTTATATAAAATAAAATTAAAAATCAAACTCGTGAGAATGGAATCGGTTCACATTTTGTCAATGCCTATGAGAATGGTATGGGTTCGTAGGCTTTGATAAAAAAAAGACTAATAATCCTTTCTTTTCAAAATTTTATACATCCCTTTTATAAAATAAAATTCATAGGATTTGATAAAAAAAAAACTAATAATCGTTTCTGTCCAAAATTTATACATCCCTTATATAAAATAAAATTAAAAATCAAACTCGTGAGAATGGAATTGGTTCACATTTTGTCAATGCCTATGAGAATGGTATGGGTTCGTAGGCTTTGATAAGAAAAGACTAATAATCCTTTCTTTTCAAAATTTTATACATCCCTTTTATAAAATAAAATTCATAGCATTTGATAAAAAAAAAACTAATAATCTTTTCTGTCCAAAATTTATACATCCCTTATATAAAATAAAATTAAAAATCAAACTCGTGAGAATGGAATCGGTTCACATTTTGTCAATGCCTATGAGAATGGTATGGGTTCGTAGGCTTTGATAAAAAAAAAGACTAATAATCCTTTCTTTCCAAAATTTTATACATCCCTTTTATAAAATAAAATTCATAGGATTTGATGAAAAATATAATAATAATCCTTTCTTTCCAAAATTTATACATCCCTTATATAAAACTAAATTAAAAAACTTTCTCATGAGAATGGTGTTGGTTCACATGTTATGAATGCATGGAATTAGTTCATAGGCTTTAGAGTAAAGAAAAAAGAAAATGATGTAAGTATGGAATAGGTTCAGATGTTAAAAAAAAATATGAATAGACCATGTCTAAATGAATGCATTTGGTTTTTAGTCATGAGAAAACAATATACATTTATTTATTTATTACGGATTGCCAACAGTGAAAATAGTAAACAATCTTAAAAAGTACATGAATTGAAATGACACATATCAACTAAATACACCAAATCACATCAGGCTTATCACATCATTCGATTTAAAAATTGAAATAATTAACAATTTTACTAACATTACAGATACAACATTCTAAAAAAATGAATATTATAAAATTTAATTAAATTGATTGAAACTAAATTAAAATTAAATTAAAAAAACAATTAACTATGCCAATTATAGAAATTACAACAATAAATATATTTAGATCTACTTATGTTGTTACTTTTTATTTGTTTTCTAAATAGTTTTTTTTTATTTCATTATTGTTGCTCTATGATTTTAATTTAGTATATGAAAAAAGTTTATTTTTCCATACTTAACAACGAAATGATAATTAAATTGATTTAGCTCTCCTCAATTTTAAATAGTGTTATTTTTAAGTTAATGTATGTAATCTAAGTAAGTGAGTTAAAAAGAAAAAAAAAACAAAAGGAAAAGAAAACAGTTGTAGTCTACCTGTAATGTTTTTGTTGAGCATATTTTATATTGATTAAGAATTAAATGTTGTTGTAATGGGAACTCAGATTAAAAGTGTTCATATTGTATCTTTATTTAGCATATGTCTTAGTCTAAGCTCTGTAATTGTACCTTAATTACCTTGTACCTTAATATGTTAAACCCAAAATTGTACAATATATTTTTGAAAAAATGAAAAAATGTGAATGCAAAGAGTTTCTTTGTTGCTTCTTCTCTTTGCGAACACCTTCCGAAGCAACGGATTCGTCAGTAAATTTAATTTTATAACTTTAAAGGGAGATATGATAATTTATTAACTTTATTTTGTTTCTTTTTAATAAATAAAGTTTATCTTAACCGAGTGTTAGGTTAAGTAAGCTATTTAATGAAATGCGTGTATGAGGACATACACGAGGTCAGGATGGACGAGTGTTAGGTTTATTTTATTTACAAGGTTTTCTGATAAATTACTTTTGTGTTAATGTTTATTATATTAATTTAAAAAAGAAAAATGTATTAGGGCGCCATCTATGAATAAACGGAAATAAGGAAAGGGGTTGACTTCTAGAATAAATACACTCGTCCCACTGACTAGTGACAGTTGTCTTGATAAATTTAAAGAGTTAACTTGTGCAATATTTTACTTTGACTCGACATTGGCGAAATAATTGTGGCAAACACGATTGAAGCCACTTAATAAAAAATGGAATTAAAATGGATACTTTATTGTGTTGGTGAAATAAATAATCTATCTTCTGAACCTGAGTTTTATTGAAGATCTCGTTACTGAGTATTATAACACTCAGTGCAACCGAACTTGATCCTAATATAATGAAAAATTTTAGCGTTTAATTTATATGAATTTATAACCATTTTGTAGGGCTAAGAATGGTACGATTAAAAACATTTCTATTATAAGGTAATGCCAATTCCAACATAATAGGTGGTGTGTGAACTTATCTTTTACGAATCCACATTATTCGCCTGACCTTCTTGTCTTTGTGTAATCAACAAAAGAACTTTTAAGACATTCAATTTCCGTAGAGAACGTTTGTGCAAATATTTATTTCGTATGGAAATGATAAATAAAAGAGATCTCCTTTGCAGCTATAGAGGAGTGAGGTCTTTGCTGCCAAATGGCTCTCGATATTAGGGCTGTAATTTGAGAAAGTAATAATATTTAAACGAATCTTCCTACTGTAATGATTTGTTTTATTTAAAGCACATATTTTTTTAATAAATCATACGTAACTATTAATAATAGTTAGAATTTGAATGTAAATATAGTTATCATAAAACTATAAAGAAAGATCAGTAAATTGCTACGTAAAGTCTTTTGTTTGGTACAGAATAATGTTACATACATACATACATATTCTCACGGCTATGAATCCCTAGAAAGGGTAGCCAGAGCTTTGGAATAAGTTTCTTTTTTTATGTTGTGTCATCTTTTTTTTTATTAATAATGTCTCAAATTCAAGCATGCAATCGCGTTTGCAATCTTTTACAATCAATTACTGTTGATACAAAAATAATCATCAACCATGATAGCTCAGAAAGGAATAACAGCGCCCTCCTCAGAGAGGTACCACCAGCTCATAGACGTCTTCAGAAGACTCATGTATCGCTGCTCGCATCTGTGAGCTTCCTGCAAATTTCACTCACAATAATACTTTAATGAAATAGTCGAAGTTACAACCCTACAAGCAACCCATGTCGTGTTATCTGTCTACGAGACACGCAGTCTTTACCATCTTATCTTGTCAGGATAATACCTTGCGACGGCGGCGGCGGCGAGCACCACTTCTTTCATCCTTTATCTGAACACTGGCTGATTGATTGCTTGGTGATAACGACACTGTTAACTAAATTGGATCAAAAATACCGATTATCCAAACGCGTGGGCGTCTTGTGCATAAAAACATGTGATTTAAGTTCTTTGCTTGCTTTTGCTTGTTAAATTGGATAAAATAAAACGAAAATGAGACTTACAGAGCGGAAAATTTATTGATATGATATTAGTAGTTACAAAAAAGAAAAAATGGTAAAGGTTTTCATTTAAAATAATGCACACTCGCATCAACGAATGAAAATAGAAACAAATTTTGCGAAAATTGACTGAATATTTAAGGACAAGTTATTTCCGAAACATTGAACGATCTGCCGTTGAATAAACAAAATTGATGTCCTTCCGGTCACGTGGTCGTTTGATTGCGGAAATAGTAATGATGGATTCAGCACCAAATTGGAACATTATTGAAGTAACATAAGATAATATAAACGTTCACGCCGTTTATCCCCGAAGGGGTAAGCAGAAGTCACAATACTTATGAACAAAGTTACAGCGCCACCTAGTGTCCAAAGTAGGTACCCACGTTTAGCTTTGACAATGTACTATTTATCATAAAACTTCAACCAATTTTATTATTTATGGCAGGAATTATTCTAAAATTTTCAAAAAAGTTTGTGGTGAAGCTAAATCTAGATGCATAAAACATAAAATTAAGAATTCTTCTGACAAGAGTAAGACTGTCTGGAAAATAATTAACAGTGAAACTGGAAAACTAAAGACCCCACATGATCTAAATTTATTATTAGATAATGAACTGAAAATCATTTTATAAATACCCCCACTCAGACTACAGAGAAATTAAATTCATGTCCCCAAAAAGCTCTTGAGTTGTTGGAACAAAATGTTACCAAAACAACAGCAAAGTTTTCTTTTAAGTACGTTGACAGTTATGATATAATACTGTGAGAGAGAGTGTACTAACTCAGGACTATCGGTGACATATCCTGAACACCTCACGAGAATGACATGTGTTGTTTAAAGTTATATTACCCCTGCCCCTGCCACCCTTCCATACCCTTACCCTTAGTCGCCTCTTATGACACCCGTGGGAAGTAAGGGGTGGGTAGTAAGTGATATTCTAAGTCGACAATACACGTCAAAAATAAACTCATAAATAAATAACAAAAAAACATATGAAAACAAGGAGAAGTACATAAGCATTTGATTTGTAAAAAACTCGAATCACAGTTTATGTTATGCTCTATTCTCTTTATTGACAAAAGCACAGGTGTAGAAGCTATTTGCGGAGAAAATCCAATATGTTTCACACTGAGTTATTGTTCTTTCATCTTAGTCTCAGATTTACTTAAGTTTATTGAGTGTTTTGTATGGCAAGTGAAAAAGTTGTATGATGCGAAAATGTTACTTCTTCAGTAAAGTAGCAAAGTTTATTGAATAATTTAAACTGACACTACAGTAGCAGACTTACTCAACTCAAACGGGTTAGCAGAGGTAGTAATACTTCTGAACATTACGTGACATTGTCACCTGTGTGTTCGGTACGCAACGCATTAGTTCCCATAGGTGGAGGCAGAGATTATGGATCTCCACTATAACATACATACATACATATACTCACGGCTATAAATCCCTAGAAGAGGTAGCCAGAGCTAAGTAATTAGAAATTACTCAGCCACTTTTGGAAATTTGAGTGGGGAATAGAAAGTAAAATAAAGGTTGTTGGGGATGGGTCTCCAACCGATTCGCCCAAAAATCCCTTAAAAGCCCCAATACCGTAAGTCGCCTCTTACGTACACCCACCGGAAGAAATGGAGTATTGCTATTCTAAGCCGACTGTCGGCTTTTGATAGAATATTCCTTTATTTGCTGTGTAGACAGCAAATAAAGGAATATTCTATCAAAAGCCGACACTACACAGCTATACATCTCCACTATAAAAGGGCAAATAACATAAATACATGCATATATGAACGGCCATAAATCCCAAAAAGGGGTAGCCAGAGCTTGAGAGCTAGAAACTCCTCAGCCACATTTGGAAGCTGATAGGGGACAAGATGGTAGAAATAAAGTATCATTGGTAATGGGTCTCCAACCGCATCGCTCAATAACCACTTAAAAAACTCCATACCCTCAGTCGCCTCTTTATGAACTTATTTGATTTATCGACGTACATCAACATTTTATGTCAGTATCAGTGTACCGTTTCATACATACATACATACATATATACATATACTCACGGCTATAAATCCCTAAAAGGGGTAGCCAGAGCTGAAGAATTGAAAATGCCTCAGCCACTTTTGGAAGTTGAGAGGGGAAAAGATGGCAAAATAAAGGTGTTTGGTGACGGGTCTCTAACCGCATCGCCCAAAAAGCCCCAATACCCTCAGTCATCTCTAACGTACACCCACGGGAAGAAAGGGGGTAGTGCCATTCTAAGCCGACACTTCACAGCAACCGTTTCACATTTTTAGTATTGAACCTTGATTGAAACTGAACAACCCCAGGAAAAGCTATATTAAATGAAAGCCTATAAAAGACTCGATTTAAACGATAATGTTTTGTTTTGTTTTGGAATTATATCAAGTGCAAACGTAATTCGAGTAATATTCCTGATACTATGTTTCTTGATGGTGTGAAGGGTGATACTGGTATGCAGATCGCTGAATTATTTAGTACAAACTTTAGAGCCGTTTTTGAAAAAGATATTAGTAACTACACATCCCAAGAATGTCATAGCTCTTGTATAAATTTACATAAAATTTCTATCACATTGTCCTTGGTTACTCGTTATTTGAAACAATTGGATACTTCAATTGGTGCGGGACCGGACGGTTTACATCCCTTATTTTTACAAAGAATTCATTTATCTATTTCCCGACCCGTTCATCTATTATTTCAATTATCTATCACAAGTTGTATTGTTCCCGATCGTTGGAAGTTATCCTACGTCACACCAATTTTTAAGACCGGCGACAAACATGATATAAAGAACTACAGACCAATATCTAAAATTTCTGTTCTTCCAAAACTACTGGAAAAAATTGTTTATGATATGATTTTCCCCATAATTAGACCTCATATCATAAGTGAGCAGCATGGATTCGTCACTAAACGTTCAACTGAGACTAATGTTTGCAAATTCATTGAGAATGTGTCTGAGGCTATGGATGCTGGTCACCGTGTAGATGCTGTGTATACAGACTTCTCAAAAGCTTTTGATAAAATCTGCCACTCTATATTAATTGCTAAACTCGAGAACTTTGGTATACATGGAGACCTGCTACGTTGGATTGAGTCCTATATACGAGGACGATGGCAAGCCGTAACTGTAAAGGGCTTCACTTCTTCATTTGTGCCAATAACATCAGGTATAATTCAGGGTTCTCATGTAGGCCCCCTGTTCTTTAATATCTTCATAAATGACATTTACAAAGTATTTTTCCATTCACTCTTTCTTCTATTCGCTGACGATACCAAAATATATAAAACTATCACGTGTTACGGTGATTGCCTTGCCTTGCAGTCGGATCTTGACCGCTTTGCTACCTATTGTAGTAATAATAATTTACAACTTAATTTAGACAAGTGCCATATTATATCCTTTTGTAGGAAAACCAAATATGATTTATTCCCCTATTCACTTTTTTCCAAAGTCCTTTCAAGAACAAGTGAGGTTAGAGATCTTGGCATCATAACTGACTCTAAATTGCTATTTGATAAACATATTTCTAGCATATTCTCCAAAGCGTATAAATTGCTAGGATTTGTACTTCGTCAGTCAAAAGAATTTAAAAGCCCTCAAACTATTGTAACACTTTATAATGCATTGGTACTACCAATACTCCAATATGGCTCAAAAGTATGGAACCCCATGTATCAAGTATATATCAAAATGCTTCAAAGAATTCAAAATAAGTTTATTAAACACCTCAACTATAGATTTCCATACTTTAACAACCTTCCTAACTTGAAATCCTTAAAATGTGCTAGAGACACTAGGGATCAAGTAATGTTATTTAAAACCATCCACAATCTAATTGATTCACCTTATTTGTTATCAAGGTTAAACTTCAGATGTCCGTCCCACAACACTAGAAACTCATTCACATTCCACACACCATCTCTTAGGACTAATTATGCCACCAACACATTTATTTCCCGTGCTATTATTTCTTACAATACAAAATTTTCCGAAGCTGACATTTTCAATTTATCATTAACTCAATTTAAGAACTTTTGTAAACAGTTGGAGTTTGTTGAATCAGCGGATTGACCCTAAATGTTTGAGTCATACAATTTTCTCTTAATATAATTATTTGAATTTATATTTATTTACTATATTATATTTATATATTTACTTATTATGTTATTATATTAAAGTATGTATTTTAAGTACTTTCATTCATAATTATCTTATATATTATTAATTTATGTATTTTTAACCTTGAAAAGTAAGTATCTTATTTAGGTATATTTTATTATCATAAAATATTATTAACATTATTTCCTAAAATCTATATGCATATTTTGTAATCTTGTAGTGTTTGCTTGGTCTGGTGGGAATGACAATAGAATTCATTTAACTTACTTAATTTCATCTGTATAAATTATCCACATTACAACTGATGTATAATTGTTTTGTTTTCAATAGTTATTTAATTTGCGTTTTTCTGTATCGTCTGTTTATCAATTGGTAGAAACTTTATAGGTCAAGAACTTCTCTGTATTTTTGTCTTATTTGAAATATTGTGTACCGTTTGTTTCTCAAATAAATAAATAAATAAATAAATAAATAAATAAATCACGCCGAATATTTCCGAAGGGCTGACAGAGATACTAAAACTTTTGATTTTGTGCGAATGTACTGTCACACGACTAAGTACAGTTTTATGCATGTGTGTTTCCTCACTATATTTTCCCTCACCACCAACCATGAGCAACTAAACAAACATATGACTTTAAAAAGACACATTAGTGTAGGCCCGACTTGGGATTCAAACCCACGCCATTATCAAGCAATGTTAAATAAAAAATAATAAGTTCATCTTTTTTTTTTATTTGAATACAATAATTAAAAGGCCTTCATAGACTAAAATTTTTAGCATAACACAAAATTTAAACTTTTTTAAATCGACAAAATAATAAAACAAAATGATATTTTCTTTTTCAATGTTAATTATTATAACTACACTTTAATTATAACAGAGGTCAATCAACATTATCGTCAATTATACAATGTAATAGGAACTTTAAAATCACATAAAAAAAATTAATACTTTTTTTATGACACATTCTAGGGTGGATTTCAACAAGACCGTTAAAATATTGATTTCCGTGGATTTTTTTAAATCAAGGTTTTTATTTATTTCTGATCGATATTATTGAAGTTTTTGATAATTTATACACTATATCTTAATATCCAGCAGATAACTTATAAAACTAGTGAGATTTACATTATTAAAAATTCAATGCCATGGCAATGAAACAAGAGTACATGGAAATGAAACACGCGTGCACGGAAATGAATCAAGCGTCCACGGCAATGAAAGATCTGTACCACGGGAATGAAAATCCTTTTAAAATTGTATATCTCACAATGAGAAAGCCATATTCAGATATTATTATTTTTGCAGTGAGTGTCTACTTTAATTAAATTAACTAAACATTTGTCAATTATTTTTAACATTGTTGGTCTCAGACATAGGCCTCCTTCAATGATCTCTGAGACAAACAGTCCTGTGCTTTTCTTGTTATCCATCGATAGCCTGTAATCTTGTCTGATGATCAACTTTTTTTTAATTGTATTGTATTTATTCTGTATATATATAAAAAAAAAGTTAAATAAAACAAAGGTATCGGAATCAAAGTAGGTAACGTACTATTATTTATTTAAATTGTAAAATAACTAGATTGACAAAAATAAAATAGACAGGTAGTTATACAAGATATCATTTTTAAACACTTACAACACAAATTTAGTTTTTAAATACAAAGCTGAACAAGGCACATTTTTTTAAAACTAAGACAAATTTAAGAACCTAGAGGATGTTTTACTGGCAATAATCACAGCCCATTATTATCAAAAAGAGTAATACTATAATTATCTTATTTTTCATCTTTTGTCAAGTAAATATAAAAAGTCATAAGCTTAAAACTTATGGATAATCTTTAATAATTGCACAATCTTTGTATATTGTCTGTTTCTCTTATGCGATTCTGATCTCGTAGTACAGGATCGCTTCTCATTTTTTGGCATCGCTTTTGCTCAGCCAATCTTTTTCTTTCTTTTCTCTTCTCTTCGGTTAATTTTTGTTTGGAAATCACGACACCTTAAAATAAGCAGCCCATTATTATCATCATCTAAAGAATATGTGTGAGTGAGCGATTTAGGTCTACTAGGTATTTCATGACGATGAATTAACATTTCATTTATAAGTTTGAAGATACCTCTGAGTTTGATGTATCAAATAAAATAAATCTGTCATATTTTTTTCGATTCCTATACTAATTGTCAGTACTAATAGCGCTAATTAGTATGTGGCGGTCGAAAAATTTTATAAGCTTTGAAGCCTAGTATAAAATATCTTCCTTAACACGGATCTTATAATATTGTCTCATTGACATATAATACCTTGTATTAACTATGAGCTCAAGTAAGCTTGAAAGCATAATTTTGTTAAATACGTAAAAATTCCATGAGACCTGTTTTGTTATTCGCCATTACTGTAATACTTTAGATTTAATCATACCATGGCAATGAAAAAAATGATTATGGGAATGAAACACTAAGCCACGGAAATGAATCACCAGGCCATGGAAGTGAATGACTATGCCATGGAAATGAAAAATCAGGTCACGGCAATGAAATTCTTTTCATTTTAGTGGCTGTTTTTTCATTTCCATAGCAAATTTTGGCCACGGAAACCATGAAAATGAAAGCATGGCAATGAAAAACAAGGCAAAAATGTTAAATTACTTATAACTTATTTATTATTCGAATGATTAAATACTAAACATACATCCATAATAGAAATAGTGTTCTATTGAATACCTTTACAAGAGGACAATCTTTCAAAAACATAAGTTATACCTACCCATGGCAATGAAAGAGAAAATGACGAGTAACGAAAAAAAAAGATACTTACATTTAAGGCGCGAAAACGCAGATACTTATGTACTTCCTCCTACGTTGAGCACTTGGGCGGCACTAAGACGTAACGTTTAGCGCAGAGTGGGGGTGAAGAAAGTCTTTTAATAAAATGATATTCCTAAATAAGTATAGGGCATGGTAATGAATGGTGTTCCTGGGACAAATGAGTTTGTAGTAACTATTAGTTGTATTGTTTAAATATTTGAATAAACATTTTTCGCAACGATACTACAACTATTCAAGTAACAAATAAAGCTATATTTTTGTAAAAACAACCAATAGATTTTTTTCAATAAGCTATAATTCACGTGAAGGTGGCGTGCGGACAACCTCGGAAATGAAAAATTTAGAGGTTTAATGTTTTTTTGTGGAATATCTATAAATCCTATAACAAAAATATTTATGGCACCGCATAGATTACTATTTCATCTCATTAGAAAAAAATATTTAAAAGTTATAACTACGTCTTTTTGTATGGATTTCATCGATGCCATGTTATAAATGGCCCCGGGAAATTCACTCTCTAGATATTTGTATTGAATCCAATAAAACAAAATCTATCAACTATTTAGGCGTAGTACAATAATCTAATCATCGTCAGTATCCATAATATAATCTTTTGGAAATGCACATTCTTGACATTGGCACCTTGGATTCAACTAAATTCCTTTGAATTTTTCGTAACACAAAAAGTCGCGCGCGGAATCTGGGACCGCAAACACAAATAAATACGCACATGCACCCTTGCAGCAAATGCCACAGGGCTACTAAGGTATACATGTATATTCTATACCCCCCCGAGGATATCATGAAAGCGCGATCGTCTATTGTTTATAGTTTAAGTAAAAATACTAAAATTATTTCGCTGCGGACTCACAGATCGCGCGCGACCGCTGGAAGGTTAAGCTGATATTTCACGGTAAAACACCCCAAGAATATAATATCGTATGTATAAAATATACTATTTAATTTTTCAACCACTCATAGAATACAAAAGTGTGCCCTTCTAGACAAAGGTATAAAAAGTTAAACAATACAAAACCCAAGTACGAATGACGGCTGTAAACTGTAAAAGTTCAGTGTTGTCAGTACAATACCACTTCCAATATAAATAATAAATCGAGTTGCCAACTGCATGCTAATTTTTCCCTCCCGATTTCAACAGCGAAATGCGACTGGCAACAGAATTCAGTGTACAAATCTATAAAAATGTGTCAATACATTTTACTTCTCTTTTCAACTTGGTAAGTTAAAACAAGAGGCATAGTTGAGTCAATCACGTAGTTTGGTTTTGTATTCAGTGTTCAGAATGTTGTTGACTTTGTGGTCGTTTTGTAAAGGACGTCTTTTATCTGCTGCGATAGAAACAGTTTATTTATGGTTTCGGTTCAGTGTTTACAGTGTGCAGTATATATTGCAGTTATAAATCTTTTTAACAATGATCGGCATCACATACAGATATCGTTGGTGATTTGAAACAGGGCTTCTGGTGATGCTTACATTTCAAAATATTTTCTACAATGGAAATGGTCGTCAGTGACGGTTCTTAGCGACATGATAGTCCAGTGGGTAGAACACCCGCCCGAAAAACAGAAGGGCGTGAGTTCCAATCCTGGGACGGGCCTACACCAATTTGTCTTTTCTAAAGTCATATGTGTGGTTAATTTATCATGGTTGCTAACGGTGAGGGAAAACATCGTGAGGAAACCCACATGGCTGAGTTGTACTTAGTCATGTGACAGTGTATTCGTACAAAACGGCGATAGGCCTGCCCCCTATCACGTGAGTACACTGTCTAAGCAAAACGTGGGTACCTTCTCTGGAAACTAGATGGCGCTTGCCATGTGAGTTCAGGAGTATTGGTACCTCTGCCAACCCCTTCGGGGATAAACGGCGTGAACGTTTATGTTATGTTACGTTTATGACGGTTCTTCAACAAAACTTCCAAGTATCTTTCAGCATCTTAAATCAGAACCACGATCATCTGAACCGGAGGGTTATTCCAAGCCGACAAACTCGGCATAAATAAACGATGTTATTTATTTTCAGTAGTGACTATTCTGTCTATTACATATAGTATGTGATCCCTAACAGCGGACTATCCCGCGGGACATAGAAGGTCGGTAACAAACGAAATTTTGAACGACCCAAATAAAAACTCAAGATGTATTTTGCGAAGAATAGCTTTTCTCTCGTAATTTTATTTTGGGCTTAGAGATTTCATTCAAACTGCGTTGCGTGTGTGCAGATTATTTGATTGCTATTTTATGTTTCTTTGTATCTCTACTTTTATTTAAAGTCATGGTTCTCAAAAAACGGACTTTAAAATTAACAAATCTGTGGCAAAAGCCGAAAAGTCTGGTCGGACACTGACGATATTTTTATTAAAACATTTACTCTAGATTACTTAAAACATATTGCTGAGATTTTACCCAATCCAAAAAAACTTTCAAAGCCTTCTTTCTTCAGCCTAAGCAATTAAAGATAATATTACGAGTGTTTTTCATACGAACTTTAGCCTTGGTCTATTATCAAAACTTGATGTCAGATGTCTATGCTATGTATACTATGCTGTGTAGTGTCGGCTTAGAATAGCACTACCCGAATTCTTCCGGCGGGTTTACGTAAGAGGCGACTAACGGTATTGGGGCTTTAAAGGGATTTTTGGGCGATGCGGTTGGAGACCCATCACCAACAACCTTTATTTTACCATCTTTTCCCCACTTAACTTTCCAAAAGTGGCTGAGGAATTTCTGATTCCTTAGCTCTGGCTACCCCATCTAGGGATTAATAGCCGTGAGTATATGTATGTATGTATGTATGTTGATGTCAGAATACTTATATAAATTTACTAGTACCCCGAAATAGCGATCTAGCCAGTTAAATAAATAAATAAGACTATAACTTGAAGCTCAACACTTCCAAAACAAAGCTCAGCTTTGCACGTACATTGTTTATTAACTTGGGATCTCACACAATTCGGGATAAGTAGCCAATCTTGTTCTATCGCGTGACGGTTTGATAACATTGCTTTAAAACGGCTGTACGTCTTGTTACTATGGGTTTTACTTTAAACTGAGTTTAGGGTATGCAACCCCGAACCCTTAGTCGCTTCCTATGACACCCGTGGGTAGAATGGGATAGTGACATTCTAAGCCTATTCTAGTGGCAGTCGTTATTAACAAATTATTAAAAAAAAACATAAAGTCTTTTCTAATGTCATATGTGTGGTTAATTTATCATGGTTGCTAACGGTGAGGGAAAACATCGTGAGGAAACCCACATGGCTGAGTTGTACTTAGTCATGTGACAGTGTATTCGTACAAAACGGCGATAGGCCTGCCCCCTATCACGTGAGTACACTGTCTAAGCAAAACGTGGGTACCTTCTCTGGAAACTAGATGGCGCTTGCCATGTGAGTTCAGGAGTATTGGTACCTCTGCCAACCCCTTCGGGGATAAACGGGTGAACGTTTATGTTATGTTTATGTTTATTAAAAAAAATCATGAATGATAACGTTACACGTTATACGTATAAAATCTCACTAGTTTTGTTTTATAAAAACTGTATTCTCAAACATAAGTCGAAGTTCCAAATTTTTTAATTCAGTCTGAATATATAAATTGGGGAAAAAATAATAATAGATAATTGAATATCTGTTTGTAATAATTAATGTGAGTCGTTAACTCATCAGCATCACTTATCGATTTGCAACTTTCTCAACTAACTTTGTAAAACCTTGAATATTTCATCGTTTCATTTCTGGAAGTACGCTTCGATATCTGATTAATCATGGCGTGATGATTGATTACTCGCAAACTTGACTACTGGCAAACTTAATGTGTATGTCGTAGGATGATTTGATGTTTAGGTTTTTTGCAAAAAACCTAGGGATTTTGCAAAAATCCGGATAATTAGACAACGGTTATAATATTTTCTAATCTTACTAGGTTTTTTGCAAAAAAACTAGTTGGTTTAGTAAGATTGTACTTCTTTAATGCTGATTGGCTGATTTCTGATTGCTCGCCTAAACTTATTCTGATTGGTTCGCCATTGTGGTATTGAGATATTACAGCTAGAGTAATAAAGGGTAAGAAATGACAATACTTATTTGATACTAGGAATTAAATAATTTTTTTTCACTCTTTTGTTTGAGTAAAATTACAATCACTTTCGGACATATTATACACAGATCAAGTTACCCCAAACTAAGTAACACTTGTATTATGGAATAGTAACTCAGCGATATATTTAATATAATATAATACACATATGCTCATCACATAAATGTTGCTCTCAGCGGGGATCAAACCCGCAACCTCCAGACCGAAAAGCTAGTCACCTATCCACTCGGCCACGGACGTCTTCAATATAAGTAGGAACAATAAAGTAAGTACGTCTTAATTAACAACCAATCAGAGATGACGTGTTTATGAGGGAACTGCAATCGACCAATCAGTGTACAGTATTAATAAAAACTGACATTTCGTTTCAGAGTTATACTAAACCAACTAGTTTTTTTGCAAAAATCCTAGTAAGATTAGAAAATATTATAACCGTTGTCTAATTATCCGGATTTTTGCAAAATCCCTAGGTTTTTTGCAAAAAACCTTAACATCAAATTATCCTGCGACATGTATGCGGTACCATTTTTTGCAACCCAATTGTGCTTATACAAACTTACTTATACTCACGGCTTTAAATCCCTAGAAAAAGAAGCCAGAGCTTTGGAATAAGAAATTCTTCAGCCGCTTTTGGATGTTTTCATGTTTGGATGATGATTTTAACATGAAGGTTGTTGGTAACGGGTCTACAACCGCATCGACCAACTATCATTTATAACGCCCGAAAACCCAATGGGTAGAAATAGGGTAGTGTATTCTAAGTCATCATTACACAGCTAATATTAATAAAATACGGCTACAATAAAAACTAAACTATATATACGTTCAAAATTTGTAGGCGAAACCATGAACACGAACTAGTATATTCAAATATTGTAACTTACTTTGGGTAACCCTTTTCTCAAGCCCTTCTCGTTTCTGGCATAGTTCCAGCGACTGACCTCAAATGATCCTTATATTGATGTTCAATGAGAATATATTTTTATGATTGATCGATTCTGTCAACTCTTCTTAAGTGATTTCTTTAAGGAGAGTAAAATGCTTCGATAGTTTATTTTGAAAAACAGCTTCGTTTCAATAACTCAAAAGATATTGTACAAGTCTTGGTGCGGTATATAATAAGAAAAAAATCTAGAGGTTTAGCCAGCCTAAAATAACACACTTTATGTCGTCTTAAAGGCAGGCTTTTACCTTGGACAAAGACTTAGCATTGCCATACAACGCGGCAATGCTTCCAGCGTCCTAAGTACCCTTCCCCGAGAAGAGGAGCTGGAAGATGTTTTTAGATTTTAAGTTTTTAGGTATCTATTTTAATTATGTAAATAAGTGATATATTTTTTTTAATTTATGTAAATATCTTTTTGTACCTGATGTAATAACTAGGTAGATTTTAATTTAGTAAATAAATGATTTTTCTTTCAAATGTGGCTTATGAGTTTCTAGCTCCCAAGCTCTCGCTACTCCTTTTTAACCGACTTAAAAAAAAGGAGTGTTCTCAATTCGACAATATATGTTTTTTTTTTTTGTTCGCTGATTACTTCGCCATTTATGAACCGATTTTGATTATTATTTTTTCATTGGAAAGAAGATACTCCCGGATTGGGACCATGATGAGGATATCAGGGTCTGACGATGGGATCCTGGAGAAATCGAGGGGAACCCTCGAATTTTATAGGCAAATGTACCACGTTTTACATATTTTCTGAACTTATATTCGCATTTGCTTCTGAAAATCATATTGTTATGCTGCTGAGCTGATGATGGAAGGTGTGGGTCCTCAATCACTAGGAGTTAGGAAACAGTTCTTTCAACATTCTATATAGATTTATACTCCTCTTCGTAGCTTTTATAAAGAGAAGTACAGGTTCACTAAACACTTCTTTTGTTATTAAGTTATTGTTACCGAGGAAGTACCATGAGACCAGGATTTGATGATGGCATCCCAGGAAATCGAGGGGCCTGTCGAAACTCACAATCACGTGACAGTGTATTTGTTCAAAACACCGATAGGCCTGACCTGTATAACATGAGAACACTGTCCAAGCAAATCGTGGGTACTCTGAACAACAGGTGACAATGTCACGTGATATTCAGAAGTATTACTACCTCTGCTAACCCCTTTCGGGGATATTCAGCGTGAACGATTGAGTCTTTCTTGAAATGTAGAATTGTAGACCATCGCCGTTTGAGGGATTTCAAGAACAATGTAAAGTTACATATGGTTGAGCCTATTTAATATCGTACAGTAATAGAAATACCGGAAATACGAAGAATAATACAGTAACCGTCGCTTCCTCATCCGAGAGGCATCTTTGCCAGGTCGACCCATCTCTAAAACTCGTAAAATAAAATAATTTTTAACAAAAAGAAACAAAAAACAAAACAAAAAAACAAAATATTCTTTATTAAGCCAAGTAGGTATTATACATTTTTTCGGCCCCCTGTTAAGCTATACAAAGCCTGTGTTAGGGGATACCGTGATTCCGTATGCGAATTACGTTACAAGGTTTAATATAAGTAGTAATTTTTCAAAAACATCAGTTTGCAATACAAATTAATAACTAAACATGTTAAAACTTTTTACAACTACCTTTGAAAAAAAAAAATGTCAGTCGTCCATTTTTTATCAGTTAAATAATTAAGTTGCACTTGCGAAAGTCGCCTTTAATCTCAATACTAGTAAGTGGGGTTTGCTATATACCATTTGTTAGGCCCATTGAAAACAAAAGAACAAAGAAGCTAAAGTATGTGTACTGAAACTGTGAACAACTAAAATTTATAATATTTGTTTTGTATTGCAACTTTAGTATAATTATTATTTTTAGTTTCTTAACTAGTTTTAAGTGGTAAATTTAATTGTGACTGAGCGTGCGTGATGTGTTTGTTTGTGTGTGTGTGTGTGAGTGTGTGTGTGTGTGTGTGTGTATGAATGCGTGTTTGTGTGTGTGAGAGTAGGTCTATGTGTATGTAGTGCGATTTTGGATGTGTATGTGGGATGTATATATTTGTATATGTTAAGTGAAAAGTGATTCCATAGTTGGAAAAACAACCGAAAATAAACAATCTAGTACTAAAAAGTACGAAATAAGTATTTTAGTTGAATATGAGTACTGTGATTAATACCTTAACAATTTCTTTATTTAAATATTACAATTCTCTTAAATTCATTCTGGAGTCGGTGCCAGTCAAACAAAAGTAAATTCACCCTACTATCTATCTCTGATTATTACAATCTAAACAATATATATCTATCGCCGTACAAAAATCAATTTACCCTACAACTACAAGGTATCCTACATTGTACATGTATATGATGTGCGAAATACACACTTATTGTCATCAGTCATCAGCATCACGCAGGCTGGCACCGGCTCACAAATTAATTTAAGAGAATTTTAATATTGAGGTAGGTTGAACTGACGCGTGTGGAATAAAGAAATTGCTAAGGTATTAATCACAGTACTCATATTCAACTAAAATACTTATTTCGTACTTTTTAGTACTAGATTGTTTATTTAAGCACCTTTTTTGCGCTTATATTGCAAACGCTGGCTGAACCCTACGAGATAGACCAAAATAATGTACTACATTATTGTTCACCTTAAAAAGTTCAACACAAAAGTCCGCGATGGCATATGTCTATCTCTTAGGGATAACTCAGCATAACCATTTTTATTCTTTACTAAAAAATGGTTATTTACGAAGTGATCTTAAACAATACAGCATTAATCCTTATCCAATTAAGTACCTTAAATAAATTGTGCATTTATTATAGATCAATATGCTTTTTACAGCATGTAATTTAAGTGAATATTACCGAAGATATTACAAATTTAAAATGCAGGGTCGTAGTTGTTTGCGCCGGGCGGCGCGTGCCTATAAATAGCGCGTCGATGGCCGCGCTTCGCCTTATAGCACTTTATGATTTGCAGCGATCGCACGCGTTTATCGGAGCTCTCTAGCGAGGAAAATATCAAGAATTAATTAAAAAAATTGTAAATTAATTAATTAATAAACGCCTACAATTTCCGGTAAAGATATCTTTTGCAATGACCATTAATAAATCGCAGGGTCAAACTTTTAACGTTGCAGGATTAGACTTGAGTGTTGAGTGTTTTTCACATGGCCAATTATATGTCGCGCTGTCAAGAGTAACGTCTAAGCAAAACATGTTTGTATTGGCTAATGACAAAAAAGCTGTGAACGTTGTGTATAAGGACATTCTGTGGTAGGTATATTTTGCATTGCACCCGTGCGAAGCCGGGGCGGGTCGCTAGTATAATAATAAACAACATATTTGTATATCTTTTTCGCCACTTCACTTTTGTCCCTCCGCTCTATGTGCCCAAACGACCTTAATAAGTGAATGTTTCTTAGCCTTAAATGATCATTTTAGGAAATACATATTGAAGTACTTAAATTATTTCTTGATTTACAAATTGTTCGATATCGTTTCACAACAAAGAATCGTGACAAATCACGCGCTGGGTTGATTTTTGATTATGTGTTAAAAAAATAATCGATGATGAATGGATAATTTAGCTGAGTGAGACAAAGTCTACCGAAGCTCTTATAAGTGGGTAGCGCACTTCTTTGTGATCGAACTCTTCTGAAACGGCTCGACCGATTTCAACCAAATTTGGCACAGTGATCTAGTGGACATTGCTAAGTGACGTAAGTAAGTAAGTTCATGTCATGATCAAACATACCATTGAGGTCTATTCACCGAAAAACTATTTTCCCATTGACAAAATTGAAAAATAAGTTTAGACCGCGACTTAAAGCGATTTACCTAACTCGCTCAACTCAATTCATTTCAATCGCAATCTGCATTGAAGTCCTAGTTTTAAGTAATAAAATTTTATAACTAACAAGTATAACCATGATTCTGAAGATTACGAGTATCTACTTGTAAAATATATCTTTTTTTCATACTTCATGTTTTGCTATGGCAGCACTGACCTCTTGCCCGTGCGAATGTAAAAAATTACATTCAAGCAATAAAAGGGAACAACATAAAATTTCATTGGAAGCAATAATACAAATAAATAAATATTTAGTGGAATGGAAACCAGTAATTATTAATCCCCCAGATAATCTACAAAATAATAATAATATAATAATATCTACAAAATCAGATTTAGAAACAAATTTGAATTTATAACATAGAAAAAAGTATTGCTGTGTAGTGTCGGCTACGAATAGCACTACCCCATTTCTTCCGGTGGGTGTACGTAAGAGGCGACTATTAAGGGATTTTTTGACGATGCGGTAGGAGACCCATTTCAAGGACAACCTTTATTTCACCATCTTTGCCCCACTCAACTTTCCAAAAGTGGCTGGGGACTTTCTAATTCCTTAGCACTGGCTACCCCTTTTAGGGATTTATAGCCGTGAGTATATGTATGTATGTATGTATGTATGTAAAAGAATATTCAAAAAAAGACAAAAAGAATCACTAAATTTTTCACTCCTATAAAATACGGGGAAACACTGGTCGGATGGGCAATGTGACGTCACAGAATAAAATGATGGCGCCCACGAGTGAGCACAAAAGCTATCGAGTACGCGAACCATTATGTTCCGAACAATACCAGCTTTGTTAGTTCACTCAATGTTCTAGTACCTAGCGTTAGCCTTGTTTTAGTGTTCTGGTCTGTTTTACATAAAGACCTAGTAGCGTAGTGTCGGTTTAGAATAGCACTAACCTTACAGCGGGTGTCGTAAGAGGCTAATTAGTATATTGGGGCTTATTATATATTTTCAACTTTTATCTTCCAAAAGTGGCTGAGTTTATACTAATTCTAATTTATTAGTTCTGGTGATCCTTTTTAGGGATTTATAGCCTTGAGAAAAGCATGTTAATAGATACTTACATAGTGTACACATGCACGGTTTTGATCATATCAAGGTTTTAGTGATATATTTCTTAAGCCGCTTTAGAATATTTAAAAAGAACCGGGTTTATTTGAGCATCTTTTCTGCTTTTAATGTACTATATCGAAAGATTATATTCAATTCCTAAAGATTAGCTTCATACTTTTTATCATATGTCATTTTAGCTAGATTTGTTTAAATACAAGAGTTTTGGGCGATGTGGTTGGAGACCCGTCACCAAAAACATTTATTATTACCATCTTTCCCTCAATCAACTTCCAAAAGTGGCTGAGGAATTTCTCATTCCAAAGCTCTGGCTACCCCGTTAAGGGATTTATAGCCGTGAGTATATGTATGTATGTATGTACAAGAGTAAAGAAATGAACAAAGAATAAAAAATTGGCCTACACTCTATCATGTGAATGCACTGTCCAAGCAAAATGAGATTTTCAAAAGTATTAGTAACTCTACCAACTCTTCTATAATATAAGGCGTGAACTTTAAAATGAGTAGGAGAAGTGGACGGTTTTTAGTCAAGTATTTTATGGTCACCAAAGTAGTTTTCATCACTTTTGTTTCTTATGAAACTTTCGGACTAAAGCATAGCTAATTTGGAATATCGGAAAATTATTTTCAGATAGTTTAATAAGAAAACTTTTTTTTTTATTTTGACTAAAAACATACAAATTTGGATATAACACGGTATTACAAAAACAAAATAGTTTTACTGAATACCGCGTATTCGACGTTCATCAATAATGACAAATAAAATTTTTACAAAACTACCCACAGTAACAATTCGTCATACTATACAGCCTAAATATTAATTTATATATCCAATATGTATAATAATTATATTAAATATACTTATTCTTTATAAATATACACACATATGTATATATATAAATATACTATATCGAACATACACAATATTAAATACATCATACGTACATGATTATCAAATAGAATTTAAAATATATTGAAATAAGTGTGAGTGTAGTTGTGTCTTGGATTATTTTTAATAAATGAAATTAAACCAGTTGGTTACTGAAATATTTTTTTAATTTATTTTTTAAATGAACATACATAGGAGGAACATACATAGGAATTAGAAATTCCTCAGCATCTTTTGGAAGTTACATGGGGAAAAGATGGATTTCTTTTTTTTTTAAATTAAGATTAGTAATATTTGACTTAAGTTCAAAAGGAAGGTTATTTATAAGTTTTGTGATTTTACAGTTAAGCCGATTTTGACCATCACTATTAGTGAACGGTTCTGTCATCAACATATTCTTCGTAGCTTGCCGCGTTCTTGAGTCCTTGCATTTCTTTTGAATGTCTGTATTAAAGTAATGTTCAGCTAGTAATGCAAATTCAACTTTAAGGTTTATTGGAAGAACGCCACAGTGGTGAAAAAGAAGATTATTATCATTTTTATATTTATCTTTAACACTTTTCGGTACAATAGTTTTAAGTATCCTCAATTGTAGATTATAAATCTTATCAAGGTGCGTTTTATATGTGAGGCCGTAACTACTTAGTCCATAGTCTATGACACTGTCTGCCAAGGCCTTATAAAGTTGCAGTTTTATTTGAAATGGTATTTTATGTCGGATTATTGAAAACTTCGCTAAAATTGCTCTTAATTTATTACGAACAGTTTCAATGTGAGCTGTCCATTTAAATTTTTTGTCTATTGTGAGCCTTAAATATGTGGCTTTGTCAACTAATTCTATTTTCGTGCAGTCGCAGTTCTTATTCCTCGAATGCAGACAAGTGTGATTATGATGCAATTATTTTTACACTTTTCACTTGATATATATCACATTTACTCACGGCTACAAATCTCTAAAAGGGGTAGCCAGAGCTTCAGAATAGAATCACAAAATTCTTCAGCCACTTTTGGATGTTAAGTGGGGACAAAATTGTGAAATAAATGTTGTTGATGATTGGTCTCCAACCGCCTAGCCCAAAAATCACTTAAAAAGGCCTTATACTCTTAGTCGCCTCTTACGAAACCCGTGGATAGAAAGGGGTAGTGACATTCTAAGCCGGCACTACACAGCAACCATCAAAAGTTTCAAATGAAACTACTCCATTAAAAATCCCTAACGTGTTGTGAATACAAACCATTACATAAATATTTTATCAGTCAGCCGACAGTGCCACAAAGAAGTCTCAATTACCATTTAAATGGATCTGAGACGAGTCAGAACGAATCTTCAGGGAGATTTCTTACATCTCGCTGGAAGCCGACATTTGCACTCCTGTGTTCCTCTGTTATATTGTTATTCAAAAGTGGTGCTTTGAAAAGTGTACCTAGGGAAAAGGTAGGTTTGTTATTGAAATTGGAGGTAACTTTATACCGTTTAAAATGATAGTGTTGTAAGTTCAAGCACAGAAGTTTTTTTATTAGTTTGGTTTACAATATATTGCAATGTAAGCAGTGAAGTAGGTGGATAATAGAACTGAGCCTCCAATTAATTCCTTTCTATTTATTAAAGACTGAGACTCACACACTAAAATGTTCACTTCGTATAGCCCCGAGGGGATGGCAAACGTGTGTATTAACGTGATAACCTCTACAATGATACTAAAAACAGCACATAGGAATCGTGTCACAATAAAACGTAGTAAATTATTGTATATCAGAAAGAACTGAACTTTTTTTATATTTTTCGTATACAAAAGCCCCAGAGACTTGTTAAAATGATTTATGATCGGGAACGCACCTTAATTTTTTTTCACAAAATATAATATTTAGCGCTATCATACTAAAATATCGAAGACTAAATTATAGCTGATCATGAGCTGTCAAAACTGTAACTAATGACTGTGCAGTACTTTGTTCGTAGTCGTAAATTGATCGATTAATGGCTGATATGTTTATCACCCCTAATACGATTTGAACATGGAATATGTACACAACAATTTAAATGGAAGAGTTATTGATAACGCTATTTGACAAGAAAACTCATACATTCGCGCCGTATATTCCCGAAAGGGTTGGCAGAGGTACTACTACTTCGAAACATCACGTAACATTGTTACCTAGTGTTCAGAGTACCCACGTCCTGCTTGGACAGTGTACTCACGTAAAAGGGGGCAAAGCATTTGACAAGAATATTTGCTTAAAAAATCCAATTAATTGAACACTATATACATACTTTAAATCTTTTTGTTCATGAAAACCTCATGGGATTATTACTAATAAATAAAGAATAAATAAAGGAAAGAGAATTTCTGTAGCTCAATTGGCAAGAGCGACGGGGGCGTATACCCGAGGTCGCGGGTTCAAATCCCGCCTGTGTCGAAAATTTTCTTTTCTTTATTTATTCTTTATATATTACCATATACATACGTACACACATAGCTCCCGACTATTTAAAATGGGTAGCCAGAGCTTCAGAATAACTAATTCCTCAGTAATAATTGGAAATTAGGAGGGAAAAAGATTGTCAAGGTATCGTTGGTGATGGATCTCTAGCCACATTGCCTAAGACCCTACTGAAAAAGCCCATAGTCGCCGCATACGCCACTCGTGGGAAGAAATGTTGAATGTTTTTCTGAGACCACACTACTCAGCGTTTTGTATTTTATAAGTGAATGTGTAAAGTGTATTTGATGTTTGATATTTATGAGACAAGTGAAACTGCCGTGTAGTGCGGGTTTAGAATATCACTACCCCTTTTACCCTCTTTTTAAAGTGATTTTTGGGCGATGCGGTTGGAGTCCCATCACCAACGACACTTTATTCCTACCATCTTGCCCCCTATCAACTTAAAAATGTGTCTGAGGAGTTTCTAGCTCTGAAGCTCTGGCTACCCCTTTTTAGGATTTATGGCCGTGAGTATATGTAGGTATGTACACGTCATATAAGTTTGTCAGTCCAGCACAGTGGCTATCAAATGAAATTTGATGAATGGGATTGGCCGGCATTTTTACATTTTCACACAGCAGTATTTTTCAGTAAATTAAATTTGAACGTCCAGGTATTTCAAACCTTTGTCAAGCGAACTTTTCAGTGCTGCCGCTTCTGAGCTCTTGAATCCAAAATACCCGTTTTGTTTAAAACAAAGCTGTGATTTGGTTGGGAATGCTAGATAGCAACTATTTGGGCTCGAAATACACAAGCTTTAGAATTTTTGTTTGTAAAAAAAGGCGTAAAAATGCTTTGTTGTGCATTTTGGATTTCACGTCAACATTTTATATAACTATTCTGTAGGCTGTATTGATATTATGATACAAAGATATTCCAATTGTAAAGGTTACTGCAAATAAAATAAATAATAAAAAAAATGTTACTTATTTGAGATTTAAAAATGCTATTACTGGAATTAATTTACAAAATTGGATAAAAACACTAGTTAATGAACATCACAATAAATAGTGTTTTAAAAATAGAAATTGGAGTTTTATACTAAACAATTTATTGTTTTGAGACAAACGTGAAACAATAAGATCAGTAAAATTATAGTCATGTAAGGTAGATCCGCATAAACATGGTGGAACAAATATTTTGGCTTGAATCTACCAAATCAATACAAAACATAATACATAATAAACATAAACGTTCACGCCGAATATCCCCGAAGGGGTTGGCAGAGGTACTAATACTTCTGAACATCACGTGACTTTGTCACCTGGTGTTCAGAGTACCCACGTTTTGCATGGACAGTGTACTCACGTGATAGGGGGCAGGCCTATCGCCGTTTTGTACGAATACACTGTCACATGACTAAGTACAACTCAGCCATGTGGGTTTCCTCACGATGTTTTCCCTCACCGTTAACAACCATGATAAATTAACCACACATATGTCTTTAGAAAAGACAAATTGGTGTAGGCCCGACCCAGGATTTGAACACTAGTCGTTTGCACGAAAACCGAGTGTTCTACCCACTGGGCTATCACGGTTGCCTTTATTATAATTCCCATTGGGTTAGGCAGAGACTATCGATCGCCACTTAGTACGATCTTGACAAACCTCTCTTGCTTCCCTTACATTCATTATTCTTCTCTTACATGCTCTTTACTTCTCACTTCGGACCCCCGCCTTTATAAGAACGTTTTCTATCTGGTCAAGAAACGTTTTACGAGGCCGTCCTCTACTAACAATCCCATCCACATTGGCTCTATATATCTCTTTCGCTACTTTATTTTCATCCATCCTCTCTATGTGCCCAAACCACCTCAACATTCCTTTTTCTATCTTGCATACTATGTCATCTTTCAAACCTACTCGTTCACGGATCACAGTATTTCTCACTCTATCACACAGCCTTACATTACATATACTTCTGAGGGATCTCATTTCCACTGCATTAACTCTACTTTCATGCTTCTTCTGCCATACCCAACATTCACTACTATACATCAGCGTGGGAACCAGAACAGCATTATGCACAGCAATTCGAGCCTTTTCTGACAACGATTGGCTCAACATCAGACTGTTCATGGCTCCATTCACCGCGTTCCCCTTTTTAACTCTCCTTTCAATACAACAATTGAGTATAGTTATAATTAAAAATAAATTAAATTGTCTATAACATAATAGACATATTTAACACATAGAAGTTGGAAGAATAATGTTAATTGAGGTTCCTGAAATTATATTAAATAAATATTTTTAGCAGTCGTTTTCTTCCCGTTTCAGTAATAAAAAATCACTATGTACACAATCCATTTGTGGTTTGTTTCAGAGCATGTTAACTTTTTTTTTGTTTTTCGTTTTATTTTTAGTAATTATAAGCCATTAATCTTGATAAATCGAATGTAGTAAAGCTACAAGGTAAAATATATGCATATGAAAAATGCTTTAGCATCAAAAGAGTTGGGGCGAAAAATTGAGTATGAATAATAAATAAGTTAAAAACATGTAGAGGTAGAAGGCTTCCATTCAAGGCTTGTTTCCCAGACAAATTACACTCGTTCCCTCGAGAGAACAAGCGCACGACAAGAAATTTCTTCCTATCATTAATGATGATTACCATATGTCTTAGAATATTCTGTGTAGTGGCTTTATGTGAAACGTAAGTAAAGTAGAAGTATTCATTCTAGATGTTTATAGGAGGTTTTGTGCGGCAATAGACGTATAGAAAATAATTATTTTAGTTTAACCTGGGGGAGGTCAGACCATTATTAAATTTAAAATCCATATTTAAATCCATATTTACTGCCATGCCAAAATCCACATACAACAAATATTTATATGAAAAAAACGAAACAGCATCAGCGTAACCATTTGTCATTTAACATAAGACCTTAAATAAATTATGTGGTATTTCAAACCCGTTTAAACTAAACAGTATTAAAATAACCTCAAAGCGGTAATCAAAACTAAATTTATTTGACTGTAAATCGTTCAAATCACACATGTTAAATATTCGCACGCTACAGCACGCGTAATGTGCGTATAAATCAGCGTGTATTTACTAGCATCTGTCATCGTTTAGTGTTGCTCCATTTGTTAATAACTCGGTTGTAACAGCTGTTACACATTAGGGCAGAGATGGACTTGTGTTTGTGACTTTTATTAGGTTTGTGATGTTTCTCTTCGGGTGCTTGATTTGGAATGTATGATGAGAGTTGTGTTCAGAGGGAGATGATTCGTATGTTATTGAACGGGCAAGAGAATGACGACTTTTTCATGTATATGTCGTAGCCATATTGTAGGATTGCGCACATCATGAAATGATCGATAATTTCATGAAATAGTCTTATTTCATAAAACGTTTAACTGTTTATTGGCCACATCGTGATGTGGTTTGGGCAGATAGAAGCATATATGAAGAAGAATATATGATAGAAGAAATAAAACTGAGCAATATGTTATAAAACCGTAAAATAATAAAATAAAATAATCATTTATTTCAAAGTAAAAAGATAAATCTTTGTTTTTTGAACGTCCAATTTCAACTTAATACTAAGTTTA
Organism: Bedellia somnulentella; assembly: GCA_963576735.1. Lineage (NCBI taxonomy): Eukaryota > Metazoa > Arthropoda > Insecta > Lepidoptera > Bedelliidae > Bedellia > Bedellia somnulentella. The sequence continues at coordinate 976,545 of OY755184.1, read as the reverse complement.
CTTCGGATTCGGAAGGTGTTTTGTTGAGAGAAGAACCCGTAAGAAACTCGTCAACACACATCTTTTTTTACGTCCATTACAATTTTGGTGTTAGCCCGGAAACATCCTGCACAGAGCCCTGATGACACTAAGCCACTTCATCATTAATGTAATCATTAACATTGTTATAGGCTTTCGAACTAAGATTTCTTTTAACTACTGCTTTGAATTTTGTTTCTGATAAATTTAAAATGTCCTCAGGTATTTTATTATACATTTGTACGCATAACCCCATGTAAGATGTATTTACTTTTGACAAACTGTATTTAGGTATTGAAATTTTATTGTTTTCTCTCAGATTTCGAATATGTCTGTCACAATTTTTTACAAAAGACGCCTGATTTTTTATTACATACATAATATTTTAATAAATATATTGACATGGCAGAGTCATTAAATTTATGTTTTTAAACAATTCTCTCAGGGAATCTCGTGATCTTAAATTACAAATAGCTCTTATTGCTCTCTTTTGGAGAATAAATATGGAACCAACATCAGCTGCTGTGCCCCAGAGTAAAATACCGTAAGATATTACACTATGAAAATAGCTGTAATAAACTAATCGAGCTGTCTGTACATCTGTCAAATGTCTTATTTTCCTAACAGCGTATGCAGCACTACTTAACCTGCCAGCTAGTGAGCTAATGTGGGGTCCCCATAGGAGCTTGGAGTCCAGAGTTATCCCTAAGAAAACAGTGTCATCCGAATATACTATATTTTCATTATTTAAAATTATTTCTTTATCAACGCTCTTAACATTGGGTAATACAAATTTGATGCATTTAGTTTTTTTGCCATTCAGTACAAGATTATTGGAAGCAAACCATGTTTGAATCTGTGAAACCATGTTATTCACCTCGTCAATATTCTCATTATTTCTTTTAACGTCAAACACTAAGGAAGTATCATCAGCAAATAACACTACATCGGACATTTTCTCGACCATGAACGGCAAATCATTAATATAAACCAAAAATAAAAATAGGCCCCAAATAGAACCCTGCGGAACACCCATTTTTACATGAGCTTCAGGTAATATTGTATTATTGATTTGCACTTTCTGTATCCGATCCAAAAAGTAAGACTTTATTAATTTAAGTGCGTCACCTTGTATGCCATAATGTTCTAATTAAATAAAAAGGATTTCATGATCTGCACAATCAAATGCCTTCGTAAGATCTCAAAACAAACCAATAACAGCGTAGAGTTTGCATCGTATTTTACAGGTCTATTTCTACGACCTGGCAAAACGTGGATGACGAAATGGTAAACGTTGAAGATTTTATGAACTAGACAAATTAAGTAGGCCACATCATGAAATGTGACTATTTCATAATTCGATCGATCGATCATTCCATGATATGTTCAAGTGTACGATATGGCCATGACATATATATATTACTTCTTTTTATCTCTCATATTCATTCATCCTTTCATTCATTCATATACTCAAGGCTATATTTCCCTAGAAGGGGTAGAATTATAAATTCCTCAGTCACTTTTGGAAGTTGAGTGGGGAAAAGATGGTAAAAATAAAGGTTTTTGGTGATGGGTCTCCAACCGCATCGCCCAAAAATCCAATAAAAAGCCCAATACCCTTAGTCGCCTCTTACAACATCCGTGGGTAGAAAGAGGTAGCGACATTCTCAGCCGGCACTACACGGCACATATATTCAGCTACGGTAAAAGCAAACTAGTATTTGAAAATTGTAAACATATATGCAGATAGTATTAAAAAACAATACTAAAGAGCTTATTCCATTTGTCTGAATGAAGACGTCTGAAAGCCACAGAATCTGAATTCAGACTAGTGGAATAACGTTCAAGAGCTTATTCCATTTGTCTGAATGAAGACGTCTGAACGCCACAGAATCTGAATTCAGACTAGTGGAATAACGTTCTAACTAATCAAATTAGGAAAGAATACTTTCGACACCAGAGGGACTCGAACCCGAGACATTAATTTGTATGAGGTCTCGGAGAATCTATGAGGTCTAATGACGTTTTATTTACAAAAAAGTCTAATCAAACCAATACTAAGTTTTAACCATAATTACGAGTATGTGTATTATTTGCCGTGTAGTGCCGGCTTAGAATGTCACTACCCCTTTCTACCCACGGGTGTGGTAAGAAGCGACTATGGGATGGGTATGAGGCATTTTTAAGTGATTTTTGGACGATGCATGCAGTTGGAGACCCATCATCAATGAAACGTTATTTCTACCATCTTGTTTCTAGCTCTGAAGCTCTGGTTATCCCATTTTGGGATTCAAGGCCACTTTTCTATAAAAATGATTTACATACATACATACATACATACATATACTCACGCCATTAGTTCCCATTGCGGTAGGCAGAGACTATTGATCGCCACTTCGCACGATCCTGACAAACCTCTCTAGATTCGTTTACATCCATCAATCTTTTCATACATGCTCTTTTATTCTTCATACTTCGGACGCCAGCCTTTTTGAGCACACTCTCAATTTGATCCAAGTGTGTTCTCCGTGGTCGTCCTCTACTAACATTACCATCCACACTAGCTCTATAGATCCCTTGTACCAATTTTCTATCATCCATCCTCTCTAAATGATTTATGGCCCAAAAACCACTTTTATAAAAAAAAACCATAGTCTTGGTTGCCTTTTACGAAACCCGTGGGCAGAAAGGGGTAATGATTCTAAGCATGCACAACACGGCTTAATTTTATTAATTACACAAATACAATATGCTTAAGAATACCCCAGAAATAATATTTTTCTTTTCAATCTAATTTTCTATCAAAAGTTATAGCTGGTTTTTGTTTAGAGCGCTACCCCATATCGACAAAGGGATCGGGGTTTTCAAAGAAATTTTAGTTACAACCTCATCACCTATTTATACTATTGTTATACCTATTTACTTATAACAATAATTTCACATACATACATACATATACTCACGGCTATAAATCCCTAGATGGGGTAGCCAGAGCTAAGGAATGAGAAATTCTTCAGCCACCTTTGGAAAGTTGAATGGGGAAAAGATGGTAAAATAAAGGTTGTTGGTGATGAGTCTCCAACCGCATCGCCCAAAAATCCCTTTAAAGCCCCAATACCGTTAGTCGCCTCTTACGTACACCCACCAGAAGAAATGGAGTAGTGCTATTCTAAACCGACACTACACGGCAATGTTTAATTATGTTAATTATGTAGCCGTTACTGAAAAAATGAAAAAAGCTCAATTTAAGTTGAGCACTTGACAAAAACAATAATCATAGTCTCATTTTTAGATTAATAAATAAATTTTTAATCTTATATTCTTGGAAGTACATAATCTGAACGAAAAACGACTTAACTTCATTTATTCACCATAACTATGTACCCTACATTTCCTCGTTACATAGGCGATCGTTATAATAACTATAGAAATGACTTGAGAAAAGACCTTTTTCTTTCGTACAGGACACCTAACTGACACTTACCTCAACATACAAAATAGATTTCGATTTCCGCTGCCTTTTTCCGGAACCGGGATGTGGAAACATTGATTGTAGATTTTCAGGGATTCCCGGGAAATTGCAAACACTATTTTGTATCATCTTTGCGTTCTATACATACTTTTTTTTTTGAGTACACTCGATAATCAAATCCATGCCTCTAATTCAAACATCCTAGACTATTTTATCTTTTATCTTTAATCGGTAGAACACTGTTTATCATGCGCCGCTCCGGAGATATCATAACAAAAGTTTCTTAAATATAATAAAAGAATAGAATAGAAAATACTTTATTGCACATCACAAAACAAATATTTACAAAATTTCAGTACCAAAAGAAAAGTAAAATGGGCGGTCTTATCACTAAAAGCACTAAAAAAATTACTTCCAGACAACCCTTGGATTGCTAGTTCAACCAATAATAATCATATGAGGTAGATCTTAGGATAGAATAATTGTTCTATTACGAATATTATGACTATCACAATTTAAGAGTCCTAATTCCGCCCCTGTGAAATTCAATGTCTTGTTCCAGGTGACGTCATGCGATCGCTGTGACGTCATGGACGATCCGGAGCGCATCGCACGAGACGAGGCCATCTGCTCCGCTCTCAACAACGCGACGCTGCCTCCAGATGGTGAGCATTAGTGTGGAATTGTTTAATAGTTTAGGTTACGTTTGTACAGTGTAGTTTGTACAACGCTAAAAACATTGTCAAATATCTATTAAAAAGTTTAATTCATATAGTAATTAATATTTATACTTACGGCTATAAATTCCAAAAAGGGGTAGCTAGAGTTTTAGAATTTGAAGTTCCTGATCCACTTTGGAAATTGAGAGATGAGAAGCTCAGCAAACAATAAAGAAGAAGTTACCCAACTTCTGTTTTATATTTTATATATATATGGTAGAATGAAGGATGATTCGTTATGCGTCTCACTCATATAAAAACATTAAAAATAATAAATAAAGGAAAGAAATGAGATTTTCGGGAACAAAAACATTCTAATTACTTAAAAAGCCACAGATCCCTAAGTCGCCTCTTATAACTTCTGCGAGCAGAATGGGCCAGTGATATTCTAAGCCGAAATTATGCAGCAATCAAAACTAAAAAATAATAATAGTGAGAATACACAGGTTTACAGAGTTTGATTATTATTTTTTGTTATTTATTGCTTATATTTCAACCTTCTCTTAACTTCTCTGAAAAAATGACCGAACATTTACTTCAATGAATATTAAATTCGAGACTGATGTATTCGCAGACACTGAGAAAGATATTATCTAAATGGAAGAAAAACATCATCTTTCTTTGTAATTACTAGCTTTGCGACTGTTATATATCAAGACAAAAGTTGTTTTGTTATTATCTTAGTAAATGATTTGTGTTGTGATGTGTAATAAAGAGATTTTCTATTCTATTCAATAATTGTTAGTTATGATCATTGTAATAATTTGATCAGCACATTTTTTACAATTTTAATTTTAATATAGTGATTGAAAATCCATTGCAGTAAGTTTTTATTGATCTAGAAAACTAAGTAGAAAAGTAAGAATATACAATAATCATGACATATACTTTATGTAATCTTCTTGATTCAGATACTACATGCTCGATACTTACATTCTTAATATTTTATCTCATACATATAATTAACGGTGAGGGAAAACATCGTGAGGAAACCCACATGGCTGAGTTGTACTTAGTCATGTGACAGTGTATTCGTACAAAACGGCGATAGGCCTGCCTACTTTCACGTGAGTACACTGTCCATGCAAAACGTCACGTGATGTTCAGAAGTATTAGTACCTCTGCCAACCCTTTCGGGGATATTCGGCGTGAACGTTTATGTTTTTTTTACATATAATTAGTATAGTAGAGACACAAGAACAAAAAAATACATTAATAACTTATATAAAAATTAAGTTACGAAACATAAAAAAGACATAATAACAATTGAAAATGTACAATTAATCTTCTTTCTAAACCTGCGTATGTGTACTTTTATGTGTGATAAATGAATACGTGGTATCCCTTAAATTTGCGCGTCATCAATAACAATTTGCTGGTCAGTAACATGTTTTGTTAAAAGTTTGCAAATTGGAATGAATATTAATGTTCCAGGCCTCTTTTGTCCGGGCACATTCGATACATGGACGTGTTGGCCGCACACTCCGGCAAATACGACGGCCACCGCCCCCTGCCCGGCATTTGTGCCTGGATTCAGCCCTGAACGTAAGTTATTTGAGTCATTTTTTATTTTATTTTTGTGGATTTTTATCAACTTCCATACATATATATATATATATATATATACATATATATGTACTAAAAATCCACAATAAAGTATATGTATATATATATATATACATATACCTACGGCTATAAATCCCTTAACGGGGTAGCCAGAGCCACAGATCACTTAAAAAGCCCTTATACCCTTAGTCGCCTCTAACGATCACCCACGGGTAGGTATGGGGCAGTGTTATTCTAAGCTGACACTACATGACTGCATTTTTAGTACCAGTTGATATTAATTTATTAGTTGTTTATTGCACTCACAAGTATTACAAATATGACAGTCAATATTACAGCGCTCTTCCCGAACCCTGATTAGTGCACAGCAATACTTAAAACTAGGTAAAATATACTTTTATAATAAATCAATATGTAGAAAACATAACATAATATAACATAACATATACTCACGGCTATATTTCCCTAGAAGGGGTAACCAGAGCTAAGGAATTATAAATTCCTCAGCCACTTTTGGAAGTTAGGTGGGGAAAAGATGGTAAGAATAAAGGTTTTTGGTGATGGGTCTCCAACCGCATCGCCCAAGAATCCAATAAAAAGCCCCAATACCCTTAGTCGCCTCTTACGACACCCGTGGGTAGAAAGGGGTAGCGATATTCTAAGCCGGCACTACACGGCAAAATGTAGAAAACTTTCATATAAAGTGTATAATAAATTATCCTTAAAAGGTGAAGGGAAAACTCTTAAAGAATTGAATAGAAATGTATGTCTTTTATGTGTATATGATGGATAAAAATAGATGGATCAATATAGCTTAGAAATAGATAGCAAAAGGAACCGTACACTCAATTTACAACTACTATCAAAGAGAGAGATTCCCCAAATAAAGTGGGCGCGATATAAAAATAGAAAATTAGTTTAAAATAAGGACGCTCACTGCATTTCCTAGAAATTTCATTGCTGTGTAGCGCCGGCTTAGAATAGAGCTACCCCAATTCTACCGGTGCGGTGGGTGTACGTAAGAGGCGACTAACGGTATTGGGGCTTTTAAGGGAAGATTGGGCGATGCAGTTGGAGACCCATCACCAAAAACCTTTATTATACCATCTTTTCCCCACTCAACTTTCCAAAAGTGGCTGAGGAATTTCTAATTCCTTAGCTCTGGCTACCCCTTCTAGGGAATTATAGCCGTGAGTATTATGTATGTATGTATGTTCATTTTAGCGTTTCTATATTAATTTTATTGATTTAATACAACTTCTGTTTTGCATTTCATACATACATATACTCACGGCTATAAATCCCTTAACGGGGTAGCCAGAGCTTTGGAATAAGACATTCCTCAGCCACTTTTGGAAGTTGATTGGGGAGAAGATGGTTTAAATAAATGTTTTTGGTGACGGGTCTTCAACCACATCGCCCAAAATCTCTTAAAAAGCCCTGTATACCCTTAGTTGCCTCTAACGATCACCCACGGGTAGGAATGGGGTAGTGTCACTACACGGCAAAAGCATTTGCATTTCATCCATTATATTATGTACTCATAATTTAATTTTCCTATGTAATTGTTTTTCCAGATATGGCTTAAATATTGTGGATGTATTAAAATAAATTCCATTAAACAACATAATAGGAATTACGATTTTTAATAAATTTTTTTCTTTCAAATTATTTGAAGGATTGATTGATATGAATAGAATAGAATAGAATAGAAAACTCTTTATTGTACATCAAATATGGAAAAACAATTACAAATACACAGAATGAATTAACAAAAGTACAATTGGCGGTCTTATCACTAAAAGCGATCTCTTCCAGACAACCTTTGAATGGAGAGGTCAATAAATTAGAGTCATGTGAGATAGATGTACAACAACATGGTGAAACTGATGACTATGCGTTAATCTGCTTAAACAATACAACAATCCGTGTTGCCTATATATGCCGTGTTGTTCCAGCTTAGAATGTATGAATGAACTAACTTTTTTTGCTACGGGTGTTGTAAGAGTCGACTAACGGTATGGGATTTTATTAAGCAGTTTTTGGGCGATGCGGTTTTAGACCCATCACCAATGATACTTTACTTCTACTATCTTGTCCTCTATCAACTTCTGAGGCTGAGGTGTTTCTATACCTAAAGCAGTTGGCTACCCCTTTTTGGGATTTATGGCCATGAGTATGTATGTTGCAGGTTTAACTATTATAAAACGCATTTGTGAACAATGCAATGAATTATTTTCCTATTTTCAGTATTTGCACATAAACTCTGCACGGAAGATGGCGAATGGTGGCGCCATCCAACGTCCAACAAAACTTGGAGCAACTACACTACTTGCGTTAGTCCTGACGATGTAAGTTAAGATTCAATGCATACTAAAATCTATTCATTTTGAATCTGTAAATAAGCAATTTTATTTTGTTTCAGGATGTGAGCGAGATAATTGCAGTATACGAAGCAGGGTACAGCATATCACTCGTCGCATTACTAGCGTCACTCGCCATTCTAATGCAATTCAAATCACTTAGATGTGCTCGAATTACCGTGCATATGCAGTTGTTTGCATCATTTGCTCTCAACAACGCACTGTGGCTCGTATGGTATGCTTTGGTCGTACGTGCTCCAAGTACGATAAACGCTTCACCTGCCTGGTGTCGAGCCCTATACGCCACTTTGCAATATGCTCTCCTTACAAACTACGCGTGGATGCTGTGTGAAGGACTTTATTTACATACAGTGCTGGTCCATGCATTTGTCGCTGAGCGGCGACTTCTACGGGCACTATTGGCGCTAGGCTGGGGGGCGCCGATACCGTGCGCTATCGCCGCCGCCACGCGACGAGCTCTCAATGACGACCAACTATGTTGGCTGGAGGAAGGGGCGCCACGACTGGAACTGGCCATACCAGCTGTAATAGCCGTGGTACTGAACCTGGGATTCCTTTGTAATATTGTTCGCGTCCTATGCACGAAATTACGTGGAGGCCGAGCGGGTGCTGCGGCTCCACCTTCAGCAACGGCGTTACAAGCGCTTCGGGCTACGTGTCTATTAGCGCCACTTTTAGGGTTGCAATACCTACTGATGCCGGTACGCCCCCCTCGTACGGCTCGCTACTGGCTGCTATACGAGTACACGGCCGCCCTGTGTGCGAGCCTGCAAGGATTGTGTGTAGCTGTGCTGTACTGTTTCTGCAACGGAGAGGTGGCCGCAGCTCTGCGTCGCCGATGGCGCGCGCTAACGTTTCGGCCGCGGGCAAATTCAACAACTGCAACGACTGTCTCTGTGAGTACTCGAATCCGTCGCCCCCGAGCTAATTCTACCGCCCCAGCCGCTCAAGCCGAATCTTTTTGTTGCATACAGTTCGTGCGGTCGGCGCCCCCGGGGGAGGAGAAGCTTTGACCAGCGGCGGGCGGTGCGGGGGCGGCGGACGACGCTGCTGACGAGTCGGCCACCCCCGTCCGCCGCGACGACGCCCGGCACATACGATTCGTGTGTGCCGACAGTGAGGACGAGCAACCCGCTAACGCCCGTCTTCTATGAGTGTCGACGCCCCGCACACCTGCCCCGGCTTTCTGAATACGGTCCTGTATTTATGTGCCATGTATGTTTGTGATCTTCAGACTTTTAAACAGTGACTTTGGACATTTTTATATGAACTTATTCCGGCCTGTTACAGTGTATGCTATAAATTATATATTTTATTTATCTTCGAATTTAATTATAGTATTTAAGCGAACGGGTATTATCAAATACGTGTGGTTAGTCTAAGATATATTAAGCACTTCGCTTCTTAACGTGTTAAAAGCTTTTGTAAATAATATTATACTTACTTACAGATTACAATCTGCAAGCAACTTGTCTTAACATATATTTATCCGAATAGTGTAAATAGTTTTGTATAGTGTTATTATAACTGTGTTATGGAAACTTTCTTATTATTTGCATACACCTCTATACTTAATTTATAAATAATTAATATACGGACACATATTTAGTTAGCACCAAACTAAGTAAACCTTGTACTATGGGATACTAACTCAACGATATATTTACTATTATGACACACATATAAACAACATCCAAGACTAATAAACAATAATTTATGCTCATCATATAAATGTTTCTCTCAGCGGGGAACGAACCAGCAATCTCCGCACCGAGAAACACCTTTCTACTCGTCCACGGACGTCGTTAAACTATGATTGCAGCGTTATCACACTTCTCTCAATTACACAGTATCACCAAACGTCGGAACTTGAGAGAGACGCCCTCCTAGCGTGCTCTCGGATCATGACGACCTGATCACCCGCGTGCTTAAGACCTCAGAGGCCACCAGCGCTCGTGGACATAGAACATACCACTCCAGACACCGACCTCACCGGCGTGGTCGAATAACCCCACTTGCATAGGCCTCCCGAAGGACGCGAGAATTTGCACTGTTTGATATAAGTCTCCCGCTTGGTCACCTTGTTAGGGATCCTTTCTCCCTCTATTCGATTTAGCTTGGGTACACTCCAGGGCGGCCCAAAGCTGCCCGGCACACATAAAGTCATGGTGAAACCGCACAGGCCACAGGGCCAGCAACAACTGAACCATTCGAAAAAAAAGCGTCATTTATCCACGTAAGTATATATTTAAATACTTGTTCTTCAGAGAATCACATCTGACTTTGGAGCTCTGTACAAAATAGAAATTCGTATTCTGTACATTTAGACTGGATTTTGTCTCCAATTTATTTAGCTGGTAAGTAATCATGCTATCTCACAAATAAAACATAGTCTGCAAGTGTTCAGCATCTATTGGAAGCAAGACAGGCCTGCACTTTAGCTCCATACATACATACTCTGTCTCTCTCATACTCTTAGTTTGCATACTACGGCCGCTTGCCTTTTAGCACATTCTTTTCATGATCTAAATCTACATTGGCTCTATATATCTCTTACAAATCTATTTGCGTCCATCCCCTCCATGTGCCCAACCAACATTCCTTTTTCTAATATCTGAAAGATTATCACACCTTTCACGAACCACACTATTTTTCATCCGATCACATAACCTAATATTTCAATTTCTTATGAGGGACCTTTGCTCTCTTGCTCCTTCTGCCACACCTTACATACGCTACCATAAATAAGTGAAAGAACTAGAACAACATCATGCACTGCCATTAAGGCCTTTTCAGACACCGACTGACTAGACATTAGATTATTTATTGCTCCATTTGCCGCATTACCCTATTTTACTCTTCCTTGATGTCACATCACACTTTCTATCCCTAGTAAACCAACTTCCCAGATATACAAACTCCTTCACTTTTTCCATTTTGTTACCATCAATCACCATTGCGTATTCCCTCCTCTCCTCTCCTTGTGTATCTTCCTGTCTCTCAAAAACCATGGTTTTGGTTTTATCCACATTTTTTCTTACTAAAGACGCACATGCAATATTTATCATCCCTTGCAACTCTTCTGCCGATGATGCAAGTAGCACTTGAGCGTCAACAGATAAGAGGCATTTAGTTATGAATCCACCCATTCTTAGTCCCTAATCACAGACACAAAACTCTGTCAAATAGACATCCCTGGAAGAAGAACTGGAAGAGCCAAGGAAAAGCTAAACATCTCTGTTGGATACCACTAGAGATTCCGAACCAGCCAGTGTTTTCCCCGTTTACCTGTGTTTAAGAGTACATGAGTAAAAGGGCAAAGCACTAGAATCTTTTGAATCTATAAATTTTCCAACAAAATGAGATAAAGATTTTCTTTGAGAGAAAGCCGAAAAAATTAAATGAACTTTTAATAAATATAAATAAATAAATTATTGCGGAAATATGACACAGATTAAGTTACCCCCAAAGTAAACACGACTTTATGACTTGTGATATGGATATGGGATACTAACTGAACTATATATTTAATATTATACAGTACAACTATAAACTCCAAACTTGAGACGCATACTCAAAGTGACTGCGAACATAGGCTCAATAGATAATTTTGACAGTTTTCATATTTTTAAAGTTCACAGATGATCGTATAACAAACCCAAGAGCTTTATATGCTTTATTAACAATATGATCGGCATGTAAATCAAATAATAATTTACTATCATGAATGACGCCTAAATCTTAAGTATGAGTAATTTTTTCTAAATTTTGACCTTTAGTTTGATAATTACATGAATTCTCGTACTACGTTTACGTGAAAAATTAATAAAGAAACATTTAGAGGCATTAAGGTCGAGTTTGTTACGAAGGCAATAGTCATCTAGTCTGCTAATAATTAAGACAATAACATAAACGTTCACGCCGAATATCCCCGAAGGGGTTGGCAGAGGTACTAATACTTCTGAACATCACGTGACTTTGTCACCTGGTGTTCAGAGTACCCACGTGAAGTCTGCTAATGTCCTCTTGTAATAGAGAAGCATCCTTAGAATTATTGACAGATTATTGAATTTAAATCTTTTTGTTCATGAAAACCTCATGTGGGGATTATTACTAATAATTAAATAATAAATAAAGAAAAGAAAAATTTTCCCGTCTGTGTCGAAATTTTTCTTTCCTTTATTTATTCTTTAATTATTAGATTATTGGATTATTACAAGGTGTTTAGATAAATTTTATTTAAAACTTAACTTAAATGTAAGTTTTTTAAAAAAATACAGATTTTTTAGAGCAATAGAAAAAAAAATTGAGAAGGAATATTTAAACTGAGTAATATCGTCCAACAGTAATTTAAAAAGGCCTCTTAACCAGATTCCTAAAGCACTACATACGACATTACCAAAAAAATTGAATTGAGTGCTTTTCTATGCCACTATGTAAAAGTTGTTTCTAAATTAAACTAGAACATTATATTTTCAGGTAAGTCATCACAAACCGAAAGTTTCACATTGCAATTGTTGGTATATTTAGTACTAGAATTGTTTGCACAGTCAGTTTACTTTAATCTAAACTGGTTCAAGACGCCTATATTGAATGGATTGGCAAGACTTTGTTGGAACGTAGTGTACTGAATGGATTTGGAAACTATTCCCATTACTAACAAAGATAACATTCCTCAGGCAGGAACATAAAATATGGTATTTAGTAAATGGGTTATACGTGAAACGTGTCTCTTCTGCCGATCCAAATCCATAGTAAGAAGAAATATTTTGGAATGAAGTTTTTTTAGGATCGATGCTCGAATAAATGAATCTACAAAAGTTTTAAGAGTCAACAGCTTGGTCTTACATTTTCAACTAAAAGATATATTATATTTATCTCATATCATAAGGGGCTGGAAAATTTTCACTACACTATATTTTCAGGTGTAAGCCACTTTAAGCATTGCAAATAATGGGAATACAGTAAAGCATTATTTAATTTGCATCAATTACCATTTGCAACAGTCGTTGACCGGATCCTGCGACTACGAGCAAACCAATCGATTGACTTCGATTCACCTGCAGCGGCATTTTGCATTCTTCTTCTATTTATAAGTGGGTGCCATTCATCGGGCGAAAATAACTAATTGGAAAATAAGCAAAGCATATCGATAACAAAAGTTATATTTAATAAAAATCAAATAAGCCTTAAAAACACTATAAAACAATAGCGAGCAGTCTCAACAGCGACAAGTGTAAAATAAATACATCGAGTAGAAAAAAGTAATTTGAAAGCGGAAGCGACGTGAAAAATTATGCGCGAAAGCAATTAGAAGCACTTGCGGTGGACGATACCGGGGCCGGATTCATCGTACTCTGCTTTTGAGATCCACATAGCCTGGAAGGTGGACAGAGATGCCAAGATAGACCCACCAATCCATACTGAGTACTTTCTCTCAGGAGGAGCAATGATCTTGATCTTAATGGTTGATGGCGCGAGAGCAGTGATCTCTTTCTGCATTCTGTCAGCAATACCAGGGTACATAGTGGTACCACCAGATAACACAGTGTTAGCGTACAAGTCCTTACGGATGTCAACATCGCACTTCATGATGGAGCTATACACGGTTTCGTGAATACCGCACGATTCCATACCTAGGAAAGAAGGCTGGAACAACGCTTCGGGACAGCGGAATCTCTCGTTACCAATTGTGATGACCTGACCGTCGGGCAACTCGTATGACTTTTCCAGTGAGGTGGAAGATGCCGCAGTTTGCATCTCCTGCTCGAAGTCCAGAGCAACATAGCACAACTTCTCCTTGATGTCACGAACAATTTCTCGCTCCGCTGTGGTGGTGAAAGAGTAACCGCGCTCAGTTTGGATCTTCATGAGATAGTCGGTTAGATCACGACCGGCTAAGTCAAGACGGAGGATTGCGTGAGGAAGGGCAAATCCTTCATAGATTGGGACAGTGTGAGATACACCGTCTCCAGAGTCCAGCACAATACCAGTGGTACGACCGGAAGCGTACAAGGAGAGTACGGCCTGGATAGCTACATACACGGCCGGCGTGTTGAAGGTCTCGAACATGATCTGGGTCATCTTTTCTCTGTTCGCTTTAGGGTTCAATGGGGCCTCGGTCAAAAGAATAGGATGTTCTTCAGGAGCGACACGCAGTTCATTGTAGAAGGTGTGATGCCAGATTTTCTCCATGTCGTCCCAGTTAGTGATGATGCCGTGTTCGATGGGATATTTCAGAGTGAGGATACCTCTTTTGCTTTGGGCTTCGTCTCCTACGTATGAGTCTTTTTGACCCATACCCACCATGACACCCTGGTGGCGGGGGCGGCCGACTATGGATGGGAACACAGCTCGAGGAGCATCATCCCCAGCGAATCCTGCCTTGCACATTCCTGACCCATTGTCAATTACAAGGGCACCCGCATCTTCGTCACACATCTTGTTTGATTGACCCGCTGCTCTTAGTGGACCTTAGGTGTTTCCACGCAAACTGTAACAATGCAAAACAAACATTAGTAATAGTTAAGATAAAAGACAGTATAAAATAAGTAAGGTCCCATCCACAACTGATCTTTATTAATGCGAGTTAAAATAAACGTAATAGAATAAATATTATTCACTTTAAATTTTCTGTTTGAAGCAAGCGTGTCGGCTTTTAAGTTCTTATCTTTATCGATCTATTTGCGACATCTTTCAATGGGGCACTTCGAAAGTGTTTGTGCGAATAAACCCCAAAGGTCAATCAAATTATATGAAATATACATATAATTCTTTAAAGGTTAGGACACAACACTTTTTTGCAGCAGCTAGTGTTTGCTGCAATGCTTGTATGCACACTGCCCTTTTCACTACATTCTTGAAGAGCGAATAAAATTTTTAGCATATCACTGGTTAATATTAGGTCACAGCTTTGATTTCCAATCACTATTACACAACTAGAGCTTGGAATAGATCCAAATTAAAGAGCACTGTATCGAAAACCGATCCGGAAATTGACAGAAATATGCGGATGGAAACTGATGTACAAGGGGTAGAACTACCTTAGTGCGCGGCGTCTGCGTGCAGAGTGGGGCGGCGCGCACGCTTCCCTGGCTTTATACCTGTGATCAGTCACGTCCCCGCACCTCCCTCCTCATTCACCTGTGCTCGATACGTCATTGACTGAACAATGTTTTTCTAATTATAATGTTCGATGCACTGAACAATTTTCTTAATTTAGGCACTCGCGAATCCTGGCAAACGACTCGTCGGAGCGCCGAGCATGACAATCAAACGCCTTACCAAATAAGTCGCTAAGACTAGTACCGGCGCATTCCTTGGGGTCTTTCAATTCTAATCACTTCCCGTAGGTGTCAGTTGTAATATTAGATTGTTTGACATAATAGTTGCATATTGTTGGAGAATAATAAAAAGAAATGAAGGTTTCTTTATTTAGTGCACAGGAATATTTGATAGGTAGTCATAAGATTTATTTCTTTCTATGAACATATTGTATTTTAATTGAAATGAAAACACAGTTAATAAGTTTATTATATGTATTATTAAATTGGTTTCTGCGTTGGCAACGCCACAAAAAATAATCATTTAATACCGACACTGGCGTAGTAGAACCCGAGCCTTACAATACTTTTAAGCCGAGTGAAGTACATAATAATAGTTTTTCTTTGAGTTTTTAAACGTTTTATGATATTTATTAACGCCGACTTCTGTCTACTGAACTGACTATATGTATGCATGTTTATTATACAAAGAAACCTCGTCTGGATAAAGTGTTAAAGTGTGTTTAAAACAAATTTCAAATTTAGTTTAAAAAAACCTACTTTGAACCATTATATCACTAAGTTAGACGCATGTCCTATTAGATGTAAGTCCTTATTTTGATAATATTTAACTGATTGTGTAAAAACCAACTACCACCAATCACTCAATTAAGTTACCGCTTATTTCCACAAACGAAAGAGTCCTGATGATACACCTAAGATCAGTGGATGAACCAAAGATTAAGATAACTTAGTTATTAAAGAGGGACGGTTTGAGCCTATTGCGCATGCGGAGTAATAACGCTTTAGCACCTGCCATATCATCAGACTTGACAATGCTGCGTCGTTTTCTTGACATGAAAGTAAGTAATCAGCTTTATTACCATAACATAACATAAACATAAACGTTCACGCCGAATATCCCCGAAGGGGTTGCAGAGGTACTAATACTTCTGAACATCACGTGACTTTGTCACCTGGTGTTCAGAGTACCCACGTTTTGCATGGACAGTGTACTCACGTGATAAGGGGCAGGCCTATCGCCGTTTTGTACGAATACACTGTCACATGACTAAGTACAACTCAGCCATGTGGGTTTCCTCACGATGTTTTCCCTCACCGCTAACAACCATGATAAATTAACCGTAGGCCCGACCCAGGATTTGAACACTAGTCGTTTGCACGATAACCGAGTGTTCTACCCGTGATAGCCCAGTCTATCACGGTTGCTTTATTACCAATTTCCTATTAACCATTCTCTCGTTGTGCCCAAACATTTCAACATTCTTTTTTCTATCTTACTTACAATATCATCTTTTGCACCGCCTCTTTCACGAATCACTTCATTCCTCACACGATCACATAACCTTACATTACATTTTTTTCTGAGGAACCTCATTTCTACTGCATTCACTCAGCTTTCGTGCTTCTTCTGCCACACCCAACATTCACTGCCATACATAAGCGGAGGAACAAGAACAGCATCATGCACAGCCATTCGGGCCTTTTCGGACACCGATTGAGACATTAGACTGTCCAGTGCTCCATTAATCGCATTACCCTTTTTCACTCTTCTCTCGATATCTTCAACACACTTTCCATCTCTAGTAAACATACTTCCCAGATATACAAACTCATTTACTTGTTCCACTCTCTTACCATTAATCTCAATCACGCATTCGTTCATATTCTCCTCTCTTTCAAAAACCATGGTTTTGGTTTTATCCACATTCACTTTCATTCCCTTTCTTTCAAATGACGCACACGCAATATTCATCATCTTTTGCAACTCTTCCGCCGACGATGCAAGTAGCGCTTGATGGTCTGCATACAAGAGGCATGTTGTAGAATCAGAATCTAGCTATTAAGTAAGTTTATTGTTGACTGCCTCCGTGGTCTCGCGGTTAAGCGCTTGGTTTCAAGTACGGAGGTCTCGGGTTCGATTCCCAGGGGGTGGTAACCTTACAAATTTAATTTGTAAGATTTAACCCATATTGTAGGCTTGAATTACCTGATTATCCGAAAATTAAGATGATTCCGTGCTTCGGAGGGCACGTTAAGCCGTCGGTCCCAGCTACTATCACGGTAGTAGTCGTTAGTCTGCCAACCCGCAATTGGCCAGCGTGGTGGACTATGGCCAAATCGCCCTATATAGGGTAGGCTGGAGCCCCTTGGTGGGGACATATATGGGCTGTGAGGATTGTTGTTGTGCCCCAACGAGGTCTTGTTTGTTCTACATAATGCTTAGTTAAGATCTTATCTGTATAACAATAATGCAAATAAACGAATTAAAGTGGTACTTTTTAAGTGATTTTTAGGTGACGCATCACCAAAAACCTTTGTCTTATAATGTTAAAAACATCCAAAATTGGCTGAGAAATTTCTTATTTCGAAGCTCTGACTATCCGTTATCGGGATTTATAGCCGTGAGTATAATGTATGTATGTATGTATGAGTAGTTCGGATGGATTCGTACTGTTCGCAACTGATTAAAATGTTTACTCATTCAGTTTTCGTTTAATGATATGTGTAACAATTCAATAGTCATTTTATTTAATTGCAATTCTCCTTTTTTCGGTGTGGTAATATCGGTAGGTAAGGTGGTAAATAAGGCCTCTCTATGACACTTAAATTAATAATATTCACCGAAATTATCTCAATCCAAAATCGGTGGATAATATTGAGTAATATTGGTGGATATTTGGTAATTTCGGTTTCCATTGCCAGTTTCGGAAGTAATTTACGAAATAAGGTAGGTAATGACGTGATGGTGTGACGTGTTTTTGAAAAAAAAAGTTCATTACTATCATTTTTTGAACATTGAACAAAAAACCCAGGCCAAGCGCAAATTAAACTTAATTCAAATAATAACTATAATTGAGTGACTAATTAATAAAAGAAAGAAAAATTTCGACAATAGCGGGGATCGAACCCGCGACCTCCGGATATACGCACCCGTCGCTCTGCCAATTGAGCTATAATGTCAAGTGGCTACTAGTGTGAAATTCTTCATTCCCTTGTTTCTTTTACACTTTTTAAGTAGTGTTAGCATTACCTACCTCTGATTTTTTTAATAATTTGGAAGGCCATGTAGAGTTATATACCTATATCCTATAGCTTCTATCTATATCCTTACTATAGTTCATGATGCGCACGTGTAATCCAAATATATCTTAGTCGAACCTTATTCGTTGTCTCATTTACTTGTCTCCACCCGCCATCCTTATATGGCGACCGTGAATAAAAAAAAGTGTAAGTTAGTAAAGTGTAGCTGCTTGCGCGAAAAATAAAAATGGATTTGATCAGTAATAAAGTAACTTTCGTCGGGAAAAATTGTCGTGGTGTGATAAATATACCAGTGAAAATAAATTAAAATGGGTACTACATATACTACCCCTAAACCCCCAGTGCAAACCCCTGTGACGGTGCAAGTTGGATATCAAAATAATGTAACAACAAATAGTGTGGACATTCATATCGGCATAATATCTTGGTGCATGCTGATTATACTGCTGATGTTTGTGTTAATATCTGCGGTCTTCGTTTTGCGCTATTGCGCCAAATGCTTTAATAAAAGAGTGGACAGAGGAGTCGACGCTGGGATGCTGCGTATGCAGAGGGTCTCCAAGGTTTGAGGTCCCCAGGATCCGCGTGAAACCTAGCAGATTAGTGAAGTGTTCTAATTAATTAAATAATAATAAAAATATATATATTATTCAACCTATATTCGAATCAACGTAATCATGTATGGACATTAAGTTCAATTAAGTTAAAATAATAATAAATACATAAAAAATATATATATAAAAACTTCAAATTAAAAACTAAACAGAAAAATTAAATATTATTATTTTTTATTTAAAAAAGAACCGCCTTCAAAAATCCAACTGAAAAGTATAAAATAATTTTTATTTATTTTATTATGTACAACTCTATTCAACTTCTTCTTTTTGAAGTCGGTGCCAAACCAATTTTCATGACAAAGAAGAACGAATATTAGTGGCCCGCCCAAGTTGAGTGAGTTCTCCACCCTAACAGCGTATGTCATCCTTATAAACCTTCCTTTTTATTCAATTAATAAAAAAAATCGCATTAAAATTCATTTCGTAGTTTTACAGATTAAAGTATACATAAGGATGTCCGTATATCCCAGACAGGGAGAGAGAAAGCGACTTTGTTTTATACTATGTAGTGATTTAGATTCTCGATCGTCTTTTTATAAAGTGTTAGAAGTATTGGTTGTGCCAACTCGGTGCATGCATGTCTCTGTCGAATTGTTAATTCCGTTAGTTTGAAATCTGATAATCTTACATAACCTAACCTAACGTTAGTTTACTATCTCGTTATCTATCTAAAATTATAATTTACTAGTATTTACAGTTTTACGGTGACATGTATATTATGATATTTTCTCTGCGAAGTGCGACGCATGCACACCAGGCTAAGCACCGCTCACTGTCCCCCCATTCCATCCTTTATAAAGCGACGTCGTTGCGAGCGGAAGAAATTTCTTGATTTTTGAGCGCGATTGTGTTACCTACTGTTGTTGAGGCACTATCGATTGATTTATTATTCGTATGGTTTTCTCTATGTAGCAATTTTCATTTTGGATTTGTCTGTTTGGCACCGACTTCAAAAAGAAGAAGTTGAATAGAGTTGTACATAATAAAATAAATAAAAATTATTTTATACTTTTCAGTTGGATTTTTGAAGGCGGTTCTTTTTTAAATAAAAAATAATAATATTTAATTTTTCTGTTTAGTTTTTAATTTGAAGTTTTTGTTTTTGTTTTTTATTTTATACTTTTTAGTGATAAGTTCTTAAATCACTCTGAGTTTTTTTAGTGAATTAGTGATAGTTTTTGAGAGATTGGTTTTACTGTCTGTTTATTTTATATTTTTTTTAACAGGTAGTTATAATATTTGTCATTATGACTTTAGCTTACTTGTTACTATTTTGTTTACCTGCGGGCCTAGATAGAAAAGCAAAGGATGCTTTAAGGAAAAGTCGCGTAAGGGAGAACGAAACACCCATCGAAAAAAAACAAAGACTTCAGCAGGGCAAGCACGAGCCGTATTTAAACTAGTTATCGCGTGGGATAAAGCAGCCATCTTTTACGCACTTACTTAGTATCGTATACTGCCATCTCGTTCTAACCGTTATCGTGTCGATAACTCGTGCTTGCCCTTCAGAATGAGAGAGATCGTCAGCGTGCTGCTCTTGCTGCCGAAACAGATGAGCAAAGAGAAGTTCACCTATCACAAATGCGAAGAAACTCTCTTATATATATGTAGCGTTGAGTCGAGTAAAATCCCTTGATGAGATGGCTTTAAGTGATATAGATTCAAAGAAATTACTTAAATGGTTAAGACCATTCCGAAAGCGCGAAATTCTCCATGACGAAAGCGCCTTGATTGAAATGACCAGGATGAAAAACATGATGTTGCAATATATATTTTTTTCTTTAATATAATTAAGAGTAATTTATTCATGTTTTTATATACTTTTTTGTTCAATAATTTAGTAACTCTGTTTATTACTAATAAAAAAACTTTATTAACGTATATTGATACATTTCTGTGTAGTATTGATAACTTTACATACATACTTATATTTCAAACTAAGAAACCTCCTTTTTTTCGAGTCGGTTAAAGAACTTTTAACCCATCTTCTAAATGTAACGAATACTTTTCTGAAAACCGCATCCAAATAGCTTAAGCCAAACGTAAGATAATCGCGGACCAACACACATACATACAGGTCAAACACAGAACCTCCTTTCTTTTTTTGGTCGGTCAAGGCACTAAAACCTTCTCCTAAATGTAATGATTACTTTTCTGAAAACCGCATCCAAATAGCTTAAGCCAAACGTGAGATAATCGCGGACCAACAGACATACATACAGGTCAAACACAGAACCTCCTTTCTTTTTTTGGTCGGTTAAGGCACTAAAACCTTCTCCTAAATGTAACGAATACTTTTCTGAAAACCGCATCCAAATAGCTTAAGCCAAACGTGAGATAATCGCGGACCAACAGACATACATACAGGTCAAACACAGAACCTCCTTTCTTTTTTTGGTCGGTTAAGGCACTAAAACCTTCTCCTAAATGTAACGAATACTTTTCTGAAAACCGCATCCAAATAGCTTAAGCCAAACGTGAGATAATCGCGGACCAACAGACTTACATACAGGTCAAACACAGAACCTCCTTTCTTTTTATGGTCGGTTAAGGCACTAAAACCTTCTCCTAAATGTAACGAATACTGTCCTGAAAACCGCATCCAAATAGCTTAAGCCAAACTCGAGATAATCGCGGACAATTATACATACATACATACATACATACATACATACATACATACATACAAACAATCGAACTGAGAACCTCCTTTTTTGAAGTCGGTTAATGAAGTCGGTTAAAAATAAAGTGTTATTGTGTATTAGGTGTTATGGGTAAGTTATGTCAGAACCATAAATAATTATCAAAGATTCCAGACAGAATTTACGTATCCTTTATTTATTAGTAATAATCCCCACATGAGGTTTTCATTAATAAAAAACATGTGGCAAAATAATCGATCGAAGATATAATTGAAATTTAGGGCTAAGTGCGCGAAATTGCTAGTCGAATTTTAACAGGCGTTATACTAACATTCGGAGCATTGTCGTCTGTCTGAATGGTGTGTGTAAAGAGTAGAAGCCACAAGAAATTCCTTACATCCACATCTTTACATTTTTAAATATAGAACAGAATAACTCTTTATTGCACATCAAACACAAATTTACAAAAAAAAATGAATAAACAGTTTACAGTCAGGTATAATTGGCGGTCTTATCGCTACAAGCGATCTCTTCCAGACAACCATTATATAATTTATACAATGTTGTATTTAACGTGTTTATTTACTTTAAAAAAAACTATGGGACGAAACCAAATGCTAATTTGAAATAATTAAACTAATTGTCTATCACAATGATTCCTACCCAAGGAATACCGAAGGAAGATTTATAGCTTGACGGACCAAGTCATGTGCGTCTAACGACCTAACGTCTTCGTCGTTTAGAAAATATTGAATACTGTAGGAAAATTGTATAAAAGCATTGCTTTAATTGCCTTTTAAAACGATACCACAGGAAATTTCAATATATCAGTGGGAAGTTTGTGGAAAATATGGAGAGATAGTCCCATAAAGGAGTTATTAACTTTATTAAGTCTCCACTTGGGTACGTTAAGTTTGTCCTTATCTCGAGTGTAAAGAGCTTATTCCATTACACTTTGTAGTTGCTGAATTCAGACGTCCTGCGAAGTTACTGCCGCAGAAGCTTATTATTCCACTACACAGATTTCAGTTTGAACTTTATTCCACTAGTCTGAATTCAGATTCTGTGGCTTTCAGACGTCTTCATTCAGACAAATGGAATAAGCTCTTAAACACTATGCCTATACTAACTTTACTAATTGTGCTTTTGGTCCCTTCCATTAGTTCTAAGTTGACAATATGACAAAGAGGAACGCAGTTTTTCACTATGAATGTTAGGAGATCATCGCAACATGTTACTGCAGGATTTATCAGATTTTGGATTTCAAGTCTTAGGGTGATATATTTATTAAAGGCAATAACCGCGAAGGAAAAAATAGTGGCTATATTTGGGCAAAAAGTCGCTATCTAGGGACTTGAACCTACCTTGAATAGGGTGATTACGATCAATTCTTGCCTCTTTTCCTTACACACGAAAAACATAGGTATCATATTCGTTTTAAAATTTGACGTTCATAAAGTATTAGTAAAATTCTTACTTTTCCTATACTCACGGCTATAATTCCCTAGAAGGGGTAACCAGAGCCAAGGAATTATAAATTCCTCAGCCACTTTTGGATGTTGAGTGGGGAAAAGGCGGTAGAATAAAGGTTTTTGGTGATAGGTCTCCAACCGCATCGCCCAAAATCCAATAAAAATCCCCAATACCCTTAGTCGCCTCTTACGACACCCGTGGGTAGAAAGGGGTAGCGACATTCTAAGCCGGCACTACACGGCAAACTTTTCATAAAGAAAATATTATTGACTCGCCCCTATTCGCTCCCCCGGTATTTGAATTCGATTTCCAGTTTCTGACATAACTCTTACCGTTAGACCACGGAAATAGGAATATTAATACAATTATAGAATACGCCCGTATCTTTAATAAATACCATTAATCAATCTAATATGCCACAGTTCCTTCAGACATCTTAACGCAATCAAATAAATTAAAATATCACAATTAACTTCCGACTATTTGAAAGAACTGCGCGAAAGTAACTATGAACCAAAAATGAGAGGATTCGTCATTAAGTGCCTCTTACACGCTAACGAACAAGTGTTACTTGCATCAACGGTAAATGAGTTGCAAGAGATATTGAATATTGTGTGTCAGTCTTTTGAAAGAAAGTAAATGAGAGTGAATGTGGACAAAATAAGAGAGAGGAAAGTATGACAGAATGTGTGATTACAATAGGTGGCAAGAAAGTGGAACAAGTGAAATAATTTGTAAATCAGGGGAGTTTGTTCACTAGAAATAGAAATTGTTAGGAAGATAATGAAAGGAGAGTAAAGAGAGATCAAATGCGGTGAATGGGGCAATAAATAATCAGATGTCGAGCCAGTCGTTGTCAGAAAAGGCTCAAACGGCTGTGCATAATTCTATTCTGGTCCCCACGGTGATGTATGGTAGTGAATGTTGGGCATGGCAGAGGAAGCTTGAAAGTAGAGTTAATGCAGTGGAAAAAAAGTGGAAAAAATTGGTGTCGACTTAGAATAGCACTACCCTATTTCTTCCGGTGGGCGTACGTAAAAGGTGACTAACGGTATTGGGGCTTTTAAGGGATTTTTGGGTGATGCGGGTGGAGACCCATCACCAACAACCTTCATTTTTACCATGTTTTCCCCACTCATATTTCCAAAAGTGGCTGAGGAATTTCTAATTCCTTAGCTCTGGCTACCCCTTCTTGGGATTTATAGTCATAGTATATGTATGGATTTATGTAAAAAAAGATATTATTGGATCCAAATAATATACATAATATAAAATGAAATTACAATGCACCGCCTCCCAAAAGGGTTTTCCGTAGTGCGGGAGGCAGACTTACCAGGGGTCTTTACATTGGGGTCCAGGACTTATTTACAAATATTTGAATGAAGACAGTCAATCAAAGATCAAAAATGAAGACAGTGAAAGAGAAAGTTATACAAAAATAACAATTAAACACAACTACAAAAAAATACAAATAAAAGGATACTCAAGGAGATACGTTATACAGGTGAAATCAAATTGGAATGAAAAACCATGCTTGATTTTGAATCAATAGCTTAGAATGCTAATTTAAACCCGCTGTTTTTATAGTATGTATGTGTGTGTGCGTTTGAGTGTGTATGTTCGTTTGTGTGTTGTGTGTGTGTGTATCTCTGTGGGTGTGTGTATCTGTTTGTGTGTGTATCTATATGTGTTGTTCATATATTAGACCTATTCTATTTTGTTACCTTTAACAAGTTCTCCGTTTCCTCATAGTTGAGTTTTAATGCCCAATCAGTTATGTGTTTTTTAAATAATTTACTATTGAAGGTAAGTGTATCTAATTTGGCAGTATGATCTAATGAGACTCTCTGAAGTATATGTAATGTAAGGTTGTGTTGTAGAGTGATTCGTGAACGAGGAGGTGTGAAAGCTGATGTAGTATGCAAGATAGAAAAGGAATCTTAATGTGGTTTGGGCACATAGAGAGGATAAATGTAAATAAAGTAGGGAACAAGATATATTTAGCCAATGTGGATGGTTATGTTAGAAGAAGACGGCCTTGTAAAATGTGTCTAGGAAGATGGAAAACATTATTATACTGACGGAGGTCCATAGTGTTCAGTTATTTTCATAGTATTATGTCGTACGGTATTTTATTATGGGGTAAAGCGGCTGATGTTCATTAAGTTTTTGTCTAACAAAAGCGAGCTATCCGATCTATTTACATGTTAAGGTCGAGGTATTCGTTGCGCGCAAAATTTAAAGATATTGGCATTTTAACTGTCCCTTGCCAATACATATTTGAGAATTTTATGTATGCCAAAAAGAATATAGGCCAATTTAGTAAAGTTAGTGATAGGCATACTGTTAACACTCGGAATAAGGAGAAACTTAACGTACCGAAGTGGAGACTTAATAAAGTAAGTAACTCCTTTATGGGACTATCCCTGAAAATGTTCAATAAACTTCCTTCTGACATATTGGAATTGCCTGTGGCATCTTTTAAAAAGGCAATTAAAGCCATGCTTTTAAAGAAATCTTACTACAGTGTTCAAGATTTTTTAAACGACAAGGACCCAACGCGCACATGACCATGTCCGTAAAGCTATAAATCTTCCCTCGTTATTCCTAGGAATAATTGTCTGGTGAGGATTTTTCTTCTCACGTTATGTGATTGGTTTTTGTGATGGACAATTTATTTTAATTATGTCAAACTAGCGTTTGGTTTGGTCGCATAGAAAATCTTTTGTAAAGTAAAAACATGTTTATAATCTGAAATTGTACAAACCATATTTTGAAAAAATGAAAAAATGTGAATGTAAAGAGTTTCTTTGTTGCTTCTTCTCTTTACGAACACCTTCCGAAGCAACGGATTAACGATTAATTTAAAACTTTGACGTTCAAAAAATGTTAGTATTTAACTTTATTTTGAAAAATAAACTTTTTGACTTTTTTTGACTTTAGTGAGAATTAAAAAAAAAGTGTTTGAGAATAATATTGAATGTAAGGGAAGCAAGACCGATTTGTCAAGATGCTAAGTAGCGATCGATAGTCTCTCCTGATCCTACCCCAATGGGGATAATGGGCGTGAGTATAAATAACGAGTAAGCAAGCATTTAACCGAACGGTAAGATCCTTTTGCAATTCAATTAAGCTATTTCAAAAATGTTTATCCCAAACAAAAGTTTCAGCAATCTGTTCGATATATTCTGCTTTTAAAAGTTTACCGGCAACATGCATACATACATATATTCATGCCATGATTTTCTATTGGGGTAGGCAGAGATTATCGATCACCACTTTGTACGATCCTGGCAAACCTCTCTTGTTCCGTTTACATCCATCAATCTTTTCATACTTGCTCTTTTATTCTTCATACTTCATTCCGGCAACTTAGATACGTTTTTGAGAAAAATGTAAAAGAACCGTTGTGATAAGGACAACTAAACGGTCTTTTGTTTGGGTCTGGATTTTAAATAAACATCATTACTAGACAATATTGTATTTCTGATATTGTTGAGTAAAGTAGGCTATAGTAGCAAATCTATACTTATATTATATATCTTACTTACTTAAAATTACTTAAGATTACTTTGAATAAAAACGAAAGGGACATTAAACTGTCTCCAGTAGCTAAAAACCTTAGCGTTATTGCTAATTTTATTTCAATAGGTATAGCTTCACGTAGCTGGGTTGACTGCTTTGTAATTATTGGTTTCAGTAATTTCAAAAGTTGATCGAAATTCCTTTCGGACATGCGTGTAAAATTTTTAAAAAGAATATCTTTATCTTCTCTTAGTTCCCTTATAATCACGTTTCTTCGATTATTATAATAATCTCGTATCCAAAACCTTCTCTTGGTCCTTTTTTTTCTGGAATTTCTTATGACCAAGTAAGCTGCATATATTCCCCCAAGTAAAATATTGTCGTCGCACATGTTTCCAACAGAAACTCAAACTACGAATAAAGTATGGTGTTGGTTTCAATTAACGCATTCACTTATTGTAAGCGTCAATTGAAAGTTGAATAGAAAGATGAAGACGAAAGTTGAAGATGAAAAGGCACAGTGTGGACGTAGCTATTAATATGCAGTATCTCAGTGTTGCCGTAATTCACGTTTTCATCCTACCCTGTCGTTAGGGTAAAATTTTCAAATTAGTAAACTGATGTTAATGAGTGAGTATATTATGAATTTCGTCGCGCTATAGCGACGCTGAATGATTTCTAATTGTTATCTACGGAATTAGTAAGTAATAAATTTGTTATATTTATTTAATTTCTTCGTATTCATTACAGTTTTCCTAAAGACCCGAATCTACGAGAAAAATGGATTGCGGCCACTGGAAGATGCAATTGGAAATCAAAAAAATTAAAGGCACCTCGTTTTTGTCCAAAGACTAAGCTTTGGTTCAAATGGTCGCAGTTGTTTTAAAAAAGAATTTAGGTAAAAGAATATTTCCGACATTAAACAACCACATCAGAGAGCAAAATCCGTTCGAAAACCACCTTGTGCTGTTAATAAAGGCTATAGCTTTAAAATACTTAGATGTACGAATACATCATCTTTTGAAAAATGTGACTGAAATAGACGAATGAATTCGAAATTTTCACACGAAACTGATTTTGTTTAAAGGTCAATAGTAAATAATGCAATAAAACTCATGTACAAAATAGTGCTGTCTTTTATTTTTCAAAATACAAACATAGACCCCACTATACCCATGATGACCCGTATGATATTTACATAACTTGCACGTATGGAACAGCTGTTTTTTTTTGTCCAGTAACAAAGTTAGTCCCATACAAAAATTTATTTGTAATCATGGGAAGATTCATCCCTGATAGTTAGTACAATGCTTTAGATTTCACGGTGTATTAAACATCAGTATAAATGGTAAAATTAAACAAAAAAGATTGTATAATACTAGGAGCAAGTATGTATAATTATATGATTGCAGGAAATAATATAGTAAACAGTAAACCTTTAATTAAACAATAAATTGACGTTATCAATTTTAAATTAAAAAGTTGCTTTTAGAATGGTGATTATAGTATTTTGGGGTAATTGTTTTCTAGTGATCGCAACATTACAGGGAAAAATATTGCTATCTAAAAGAGGTACTCTCCCGTTGCATTATGACTCTGTCTATAGTGTTCATAGTCAAAGATCATGACCAACCATCACACTACAGATCCACAATCTTTTCTTGGCCGGTGGCGACACTGGTACTACTGTCGCCATTTTGAAATTTCGGCCTGTCATTGTCAGTTAGTTCTCAACTAAATAAAAAATATAGGGTGACCTACGTATATAATAAATTATCACTTTAATTAATATTTTTTGTAGTGGAAACTTTTTTTAAAGTAAATTATTTTTATCATGTTTCTTTGCTTATTAATAAACGCTTTTATTTCCAGTATTTGATATAAAAATTAAATAAAATTATTACTTATTTTACTCTTAGTCTGAAGAGTTGTGCGCACATGATTATAGCGGTGCGGGTCACGGGAAGTGGGAAATACTCCCGAATAATATTTCACTTCGTATACACTGATGAGTGGGTTCTAACTCTTATGCGGGGATGTACCAATGTGTTACTTCTTAAGTCATAACTCTCTGACATATATATAAAAATATAAGGCTGTTAACATCAATAGAAAAGTGCCCATAAATTCACTCACCCAGCAAAATGAATGACCCAAACGATATCTAATGTTTAGAATAATTTTTTCTGTGTCACCTTTTTAGGGGATCTATGAGTGAATATGAAATGTAAAAGACAGTACACGACAAGGTAAGCCTCTGATTTACGGGATTAAAAAAATGATTTTATGTAGTTACCCACTTATAAACTCTGAGTGTTACAAATAACAAATCCTTGAGTATAAAATAATGAAACAATTTGCAGAGAAGTACAATTGGCAGTGTTATCGCTGAAAGCGATCTCTTCCAGACAACATTTGGGAGGTAAGATCAGCAAATTTAGGATACACAGTCATTCGGGTAGACATAACAGACAAGGGCAAAAATAAATAAATATAATTAGCTTTTAGCATTAAAAGGAACTTGTTTACTTACAATGATAGTTATTAAATACATACATACATATACTCACGACTGTGAATCCCTAAAAGGTGTAGCAAGAGCTAAGAAATCAGAAACTCCTCAGTCACTTTTGGAAAGCTGAGTGGGGTAAAGATGGTAAAATAAAGGTTGTTGGTGATGGATCTCCAACCGCATCGCCTAAAAATCTCTTAAAAGCCCCAATACCGTTAGTCGCCTACTACGTACACCCACCGGCAAGTGGGGTAGTGCTATTCTAAGCCAACACTACACAGCACCTAGTTATTAAATGAATGAATATTATATAAATTGTTTTATTAAGACATTTCAATACATAAATAAATTAGCCTGTATGATGTAAAATTATTTCCCTTATAATGGTAAAATTTTATTTACTGGCAATACTAATTTCGATGACAGCGACGCCCTTACCGGCCAAGAAATGTATGTGGATCTGTATCTCATAGAAAAAAAATGAATTTTTTGACATGCCAATTACGAATGTCGCAACCTTAAGACTTGAGAAAAACGAATGTGAAATGAATTAAATTTTATTACTACTACTACCCACGGGTGTCGTAAGAGGCGACTAAGGGTATCGGGGCTTTTTATTGGATTTTTGGGCGATGCGGTTGGAGACCCATCACCAAAAACCTTTATTTTTACCATCTTTTCCCCACTCAACTTCCAAAAGTGGCTGAGGAATTTATAATTCCTTAGCTCTGGTTACCCCTTCTAGGGAAATATAGCCGTGAGTATATGTATGTATGTATATAATTAACAATTACATCTTTAAGAACTAGCCTAACCTATAGGTTATATAAGCTACCTTCAATCGATGTGAGATCTGAAAATATTTGTTAACTATATAAGATACTAGCTGTTGCCCGCGGTTTCACCCGTGTGAAATTTAGAACTTTGATCAATTTCCCGTTCCCGTGGGAATTTCGGGAATTCCTTTCTTAGTGCACCTCTACGGTACCTAAGCCACCGCTCCCTTTAAATTTCAAATGCCTACGTTTAGGCTGTGCGTGTTGCTATGTCAGTCAGTCAGTTTTTCCTTTTTTTAATTAAGTCTCACAGCCCATATATGTCCCCACCAAGGGGCCTACCTTGTATAGGGCGCATCGGTAGACTAACAACTACTACCGTAATAGTAGCCGGGATAACGTGGCTTAACGTGCCCTCCGAAGAACGCAATTATCTTAATTTTCGGATTTAAAGCCTGCAATATCCTTCCAAACTGGGTTAAATCTTAAAAATTAAATTTGTAAGGTTACCCCCTGGGGATCGGACCTCCGAACTTGAAACCAAGCGCTTAACCGCGAGACAACTGATGCAGTCATTTTATATATTAAGATTAAATACTAAAACTCCTACCAATGTACAAAGCGAATGTCAGTCAGCAGTTCTGAGTCGAACCAACCGTTTTCCCAAACAAACTGTCTACTTCGAAAAACCGTGTATTTTTATTTCAATAAAAAGAAAAAGTAGTGTGACAGGTAAGAAAAAAATGCTTTTGAGTCATACTAATATGACAGTCAAGAAAAAAAATCTTCTATGCCACACCAGTGTGACAGGGAGTCGGGACTCTTTTTATCCCATAAATTGGCCTAGACCTTGCTTTAATAACATACCCTTTTTATATTATAAATCGATAAAGGACATCAAACTTAACAACTTTGCCTATGGAATGCCTATCTAAAATATTGTTATTATCTAAATATTTAATAATGAAACAAAAAATAGTTCAAACTGAGAAAGTATAGAATGAGATTCTTTGCTTCAGTGAAAATAAGAAATAAAATAAAAAAACATCTGATCTATGCTTTTCGCTCTGTAAACAAAAACATTACTTCTTTCGGTATTTTCCAGTTTTTTCCAATTGGCCTAGACCTCGCTTTTATAACATACCCTTTTTATATTATAAATCGATCAAACTAAACACCGAAAGATGTTATGTTTTTATTTACAGCGCAAAAAGCATAGATCAAATGTTTTTTTTTATTTCTTATTTTCACTGAAGCAAAGAATCTCATTCTATACATTCTCAGTTTGAACTAGGTACGATTTTTTTTTTTTTTTGAAAATTACAATATTTTAGATAGGCATTCCATGGGCAAAGTTGTTTAGTTTGGTGTCCTTTATCGATTTATAATATAAAAAGGGTATGTTATAAAAGCGAGGTCTAGGCCAATTAAGTTTCATTAATTAATAAAAAAATCAATCAAAAAAAGAGGTTAGCCAGAGCTTCAAAGCTAGAAAATCTTCAGCCACATTTGGAAGTTGATACGGGAGAAGATGGTAGAAATAAAGTATCGTTGGTGATGGGTCTCTAACCGCATCGCCCAAAAACACTTAAAAAGCCCCATACCCTTGGGTGTCGTCCTGTGGGTAAAAAAGGGTAATTGAAAATATTTTTATACAAAACAACAAAACAAGTTTTTCTCATATCAATAGCATCAAAATGTATTTACATAAAAATCAAAAAGAAATAGTACAGATACCTGAGATATTCAATATATGTACAAATCAACACTTGCCTAAAGTTATAAATCAAAATAGTTGGTACATTTAGTACTAGAATTGTTTGCCGACTCAATATGCTTATAATCTATACCAGCTCGAGACGCCTATATTAAATAGATTGGCAAACTTGGTTGGAATATAGTGTACTGAATAGATTCCCAAACTATTTCCATTAGCAACGGGGGTAAAATTTCTCGGGCAAGAATATTTGGTATTCAGCAAATGGTTAATACGTGGAATTTGTCTCACGTTAAGTTCCAACTAAATAGGTAGAAGAAATATATTTAGCAATGAAATTTCATTAAGCGGCCAGTACACAATGGCTGATGGGCCACTGCTCGCCATCGCCACTGTGTACGGGGGGCAATGGTGCATGATGGCGGACATTTGCCGATCGTGGCGCGCAATGGTGAAGTTGTCGGTTTTTCGGGCACACTAAAAAGGAATCGTGGCGTAGCATGGCCGGTGGTGTTACCACAGTGGGCCATTGTTTAGTTCATCGCCGGCCGCTGATGGATATTTATACTTTTTGGAATATTTAATTGCAAAATGTATTTCTAATCACTATATTACGTCAAAATAAAATAAATAGCGGCATAAATAAAATAAATTACATAATCAATAATAAATAAATAGCTGCAGCCATATTTACTTCGACGTCCATCGCAAGTGGATTGCCAGGCAGCAATGAGCAGTGGGCCATTGTGTGAACACCAAGTGATCTTGGCGTACAATTGTGAATCGCAAAGCGTGGCCCATCACTGGCTATTGTGTACAGGGCGCTTTAGGATGCATGCACGATTACGTTCATTTAGAAAATGTGTTAGAGCCCCTAGATAACGGTTACTTTTTAACAGTAACGTGCACTCTTTATTGGTAGAAAGTCTCTGCCTACTCTAGCAATACATACATACATATGCTCAAGCCAAAATTCCCAAAAAGGGGTAACCAGAGCTAGAAACTCCTCAACCACATTCGGAAGTTGATAGCGGACAAGATGGTATAAATAAAGTATCGTTGGTGGTAGATCTCCAACCGCATCGCCCAAAAACCACTTAAAAAAGCCCCATAACCTTAGTCGCCTCTTACGGCACCTGTAAGTAGAAAGAGTTAGTGACATTCTAAGCCGGCACTACACGGTATCCTAGCAAATTAAATAATTAATCAGAACCAACACAACAACTCAACGTTTACATAATTCAACGTTTACATCAATGAATAAGAAGTATAGTCTAAGACACAACTCATACGTAGATAAAAATAGTTGAATTCACGAAGACGCGCCCATCCTGTCTTCTAATCTTTTATATCAGAAGTAAGTAATAAAGGCTTATGCAATGCATGATTGGCATTAATTAACCCGTGCTTTCACGGGTTAATTAATGCCAATCGTGTCGAAGCATTTTGTCGGCGGTCTAGTTTTTATACGCAGGTAGGTACACATAATTCTTTTAACACAGGTCGTCGGCTTGTGTAGCCGGGCATTGTCGGCGGCCCGGCGGGCTTCAAATTCAAGTATTGCGCTTCAGACTTACACTGAAATATGCTCTGCTGAAAAGAAAGGGTCTCCAAACGCATCGCCCAAACACCTAAATAAAAATATATTTATGTTAAAACTTTGCAAAAACGAATATCATTCATTAGTTAAATAAACAACAAATATTTTCCAAACGTGAAGGTGAATGAAAATAAAAGAATTTTACTTTTTTGTTACAAAATATAGTATAAGCCTACAAAACAGGAATATAAAATAAAAAAAAATACTTAAAAAGCTTAAACATTTCTTGCAAACATTGCTTCTTAAACTGCAAATAATGAAATAAGAGTATTTCAAATAACAACTAAAACAAAACCAGATATTCGTTAAATTCGTCACCAGTTTCAGAAATACTACATTTTGAATCTGTAGTATCATTGAAATCAATAATAAAACTAAAATCAAGATCATGATATCAAAAGCTATTGGTCCTCTATTTTTTCTACATGATGACGAGTTTTAGCCCATATGTCATCATCTATTTGATCAACTTTCATTTGATAATGACATAATAGAGGTAAGTTTTAGTACAACACTTCGACCATCAACGTATTTTTTTACTATACCTACTCCCGATATTTTCGATAGACTTAGGTATTGGATTATAAAGGGGCAAACACACTTTAAATTAACGGAGTTTTTCTTTTAAAATTTATCCATACAATTGCACATTTTTAAATTTGTATCAAAATAAATATTTTTTTGAAGAAAGCCATGTTTGCATTTACAACTTTTTACTGTTAAAAGTTGTCACTTTTTTCCGAGCTCGTATTGTAATACGCTTCGTTATATAAAACAACAACAGCATTTCTCACACAAAGGAATTTTTCGTGGCAGAACTTTTATTTTTTTTCATCGGAGATCTAAAAACAAAATTAGTAGTTCTCGCATTTTTTTTTAATTTTTAGCTTCCGTTAAAATAATACCAGAAATTTCAGACTCTGCATTTTCTGATTTTGGGGAAAAACCTGCATTCTTATGCTCATGTTCGTGAGCTTTTTTTCAGCCAATATTGATTGTATCTTTCTGATGATCCAATAGCTTGCGCTGACTTCCATCGAGCATCAGTATTTTTTCGGCATAGTTCTTGTTAGCTTCTGTTTCAATAAAAATAACATACCTAGAAATAAGGTCCCTCGCCTTAAAATATTAACAAAGTTTGATACTCAACATTTTAATATTTGTATTATCAATCAATCAAATCAAACTTTTTAGCTTATTTTGAAAATGCCTACTCTTCTTTAAAATCTTGTGCACGCCAATGCTTTTTAATCTTAACGATTGCTTATAAATAATTCAAAAAGGGCTAGTCAAAGCTTAGAAAGTATATTATCCGATTTCAGTTACTTTTAGTGTTGGTAATAAGGGGAATACTTGCAAAGTCTCACAGTACTCTTAGTTGTCCGTGCAACCCCAGAAAAAATAAGATAAGGTTTTCCTACGTTGAGATAACTGAGCTATAAATCTCTTCAATCGAATCATTCTATAGATCTAGTAGTTTTAAATTAGCACCAATGCAGGCAGCGAGCTGTGTGGTGTCGGGTTAGAATAGAACTACCCATTTCTTCCCATGTGTTCATATGAGGCCACTGAGACACACAGAGGGTTATTGGGGCTTTTTCAATGATTTTCTGGCGATGCGGTTGGAGAGTTGGAGACTTCTCACGAACAACTTTAATTTTTCAATATTTTCCTTACTCAACTTCCAAAAGCATCTGAAAATTTTCTTATTCCAGACCTCTAAATACCCCTTCTAGGAACTTATAGCCTTGAGAATATGTATTTATGTATACCGTTGTCATCGGTCGTCGACCGCACTCGGCGAATATGAGAATATCAATAGATTGATATCAATATAACTGCAGCGGCGTTATGCATTCTTCTTCTATTAATAACTGGGAGCTATTCATCGCACCATATTCGGTCTCGGGCGAAAATAGCCAATCGGAAAATAAGCAAAGCATTTTGGTAATAAAAATTGTATTTAAAAAAAATCACATTAAGTATTTTTTATTATTGTTACAAACACCATTACACAACAGCGAGCAGCCTCAATAGCTTCAAGTGTAACAAATAAATACATAGAGTAAAAAATCATTGCGTAAAAGCGGAAGCGATGGATGAGATGTGCGCGAAAGCAAGATTGTGCAATTAGAAGCACTTGCGGTGGACGATACCAGGGCCGGACTCATCGTATTCCTGTTTTGAGATCCACATAGCCTGGAAGGTGGACAAAGATGCCAAGATAGACCCACCAATCCATACTGAGTACTTTCTCTCAGGAGGAGCAATGATCTTGATCTTAATGGTTGATGGCGCGAGAGCAGTGATCTCTTTCTGCATTCTGTCAGCAATACCAGGGTACATAGTGGTACCACCAGATAACACAGTGTTAGCGTACAAGTCCTTACGGATGTCGACATCGCACTTCATGATGGAGCTATATACGGTCTCGTGAATACCAGACGATTCCATACCGAGGAAAGAAGGCTGGAACAACGCTTCGGGACAGCGGAATCTCTCGTTACCAATTGTGATGACCTGACCGTCGGGCAATTCGTACGACTTTTCCAGTGAGGTTGAAGCTGCCGCAGTTTGCATTTCCTGCTCAAAGTCTAGAGCAACATAGCACAATTTCTCCTTGATATCACGAACAATTTCTCGCTCCGCTGTGGTGGTGAAAGAGTAACCGCGTTCAGTTAAGATCTTCATAAGATAGTCGGTAAGATCGCGACCGGCTAAGTCAAGACGGAGGATGGCGTGAGGAAGGGCATAACCTTCATAGATTGGGACAGTGTGCGATACACCGTCTCCAGAGTCCAGCACGATACCAGTAGTACGACCGGAAGCGTACAAGGAGAGTACGGCCTGGATAGCTACATACATGGCTGGGCAGTTGAAGGTCTCAAACATAATCTGGGTCATCTTTTCTCTGTTCGCTTTAGGGTTCAATGGAGCTTCGGTCAAAAGAATGGGATGTTCTTCAGGAGCAACTCGAAGTTCATTGTAGAAGGTGTGATGCCAGATTTTCTCCATGTCGTCCCAGTTAGTGATGATGCCGTGTTCGATGGGATATTTCAGAGTGAGGATACCTCTTTTGCTTTGGGCTTCGTCCCCTACGTATGAGTCTTTTTGACCCATACCCACCATGACACCCTGGTGTCGGGGGCGGCCGACTATGGATGGGAACACAGCTCGAGGAGCATCGTCCCCGGCGAATCCTGCCTTGCACATTCCGGACCCATTGTCCACTACAAGAGCGCCCGCATCTTCGTCACACATCTTGCTTGGTTGACTCGCTGCGCTTAGTAGACCTTAGGTGATTTCACGCAATCTGTAACGATGCAAAAAAATATATAAGTAGGCAAAATAAATGACTGTTTAAAATTAGTTAGGCACCATCCACCATGGGACTTTTTTAATGCGCGTAAAAAACAAAAAAAAACAGAATAAATATTTTTTATTCACACTCTTAAGCGAGAAATGTTTATTTTTATCGAGTCACTCAAACCATAAGAAAAAAAACATATTATACTTTAAAGGTTCCAAACAACAAATTTTTTAGAAAAACGAAAAGTAGATAAATATTAAGAAGCAATCACTGAAAAATACAAGAACAAACGAATAAGTTTTTCAGAAAAGTTTTTGTATGAATTACACTGCCTATTTCACTACCCTACTGATGAAAGAAACAGCCAATATCACTGGTTTCTATTAGGATACAGCTTTGATTTTCATTATTTATTACACAATTAGAACTCAAATCCAAATAAAAGGGCACTGTATCGAAAACCGATCCGGAAATAAGAGGATAGAAACTGAGATACAAGGGGTAAAACTACCTTAGTGCGCGGCGTCTGCGTGCAGAGTGGGGCTGCGCGGACGCTCCCCGAATTTATACCTGTGATCATTCACGTCCCTTCGTCTCCCCCCAAAACCACCTGTGCCCGATACGTCATTGACTGAACAATGTTTATCTAATTATAATATTCGATGCTCTGAACAATCTTCCAAATTTAGGCACTCGCGAATTCTGGCAAACGACTCGTCGGAGCTCCAAGCACGACCATCAAGCGCCATACCAAATAAGTCGCTTAGACTAGTAAAAGTGCGTTTCTTGGGTCCTTGTAATTTTTATAACTTCTCCTAGTTGTTGGTTATGACACAATAGTGTTTTGTTGAAGAGAATAGAAAGAAAGAATTGAAAAGAATTCTGATCCTGAGAACTGGAGCATGTAAAAGATTGCTTAAATATAGTTATGCTTTTAAAAAAAAAAATATGTAATTATGATTGTTAACCTTTACTAAGTCATAATCATAAAAGACCGAAATAGTTATTATGATGCGACTAATACTAGTCGTCTCATGTCGGCTTAGAATAACCTATTCCCGGGTGTCTTAATATGACTGTGATAATTGGGCGATATGGAGACCTCTCACCTACCATTATTTATGTTACTACCTTTTCTCCACTCAAATACCAAAAGTGGTTTAGAATATTTTTAATCTAAAGCTCTGGCTATCTCTTTTTGGGGTTTTACAGCAGTAAGCATATTTTATCCGTATGTTTGACTTATATATCTTCCCAAATAAAGGGTATTCTTTGGGAAATTGGGAGGGGAATAATGCTTAGAAAAGGACAGGTGATGATAAATCTCAACTGAAGCATAGTCTCCAAATTTTTTACCCCAAAATGATAACCCCTTCACTTTCCCTGTCTCAGCTGGTGATCCTCAGTTTCAGGCCCAATTCTATTTTTAGCATATGTTTATGCCAACACAACCACATACAAAGTTTGTTTTGCTGATGACACATAATCATTTTCATCATGTAATGATATTAATTAATTGTTTGATCGACTTCAGTTCGAGATTCTTCAAAAAGAGATTTATAAGGCCAATATGGAAGGTTATGTCAGTAGGGGACGACAACGGAGCGCACTTTTGGATCAGCTTTTGGACCATAAAAAGGCAGGCGTCCGAAGTGGTAAAATAAAAGAGCACGCATGAAAAGTTTGATGTATATATATGAAGATTAAAAAAATTGCCAGAGTCGTACAAATTGGCAATCGATAGTCTCTGCTTACCCCAATGGGAATTAATAGCGTGAGTATATGTATGTTCTGAAAACCTCACTCGTGCAATCAAACGCAAAAAAACGTTTGGCGATATAATTCTATTTAGATTTTGACCATGGCTTACTTTAATCAATTCTTATTATGTTGGTCAAGCAATCTTTATCATAACTATGTATCAATGTTTCAAATCTTGTATTTATTGCCACCACATACATAATTTTATATCGCTGCATACTGAAGAGGTTGCCTGGGTAATATGATGGTACTGATGTTTAAAATTATCCTCCTCTTGTAGTGTAAAGTTTATTATGAAGATAGATTGTTTTTATAGAAAAAGTAGTGTTATTATAATTTAAGCTTCGGTTGCCTCTGCTTGGGATTTCAAGCCGAAGAATTAAAAGAAAAAAAAAGAAAAGAAATTATTATTTGAAGACTCTTATAAAAGAAAACAAAAAAAATAAAACAAGTATAAAAATAAAACAACATATTATACTCTAGTTTAAAAATAGTGCAAGGCGAATAATAGGCAAGAATAGGAATCTGGCTCAGCAATATAGCAAAGGCAAAAAAACCTTTACCACTGATTTTCTGCCAGATCCTAAATAATTTATAATAACATATTAAAATATAGACACGTATATATATATTTGCTGTGTAGTGTCGGCTTAGAATAGCACTACCCCATTTCTTCCGGTGGGTGTAAGTAAAAGGCGACTAATGGTATTGGGATTTTTAAAGGATTTTTGGGCGATGCGGTTGGAGATCCATCACCAACAACCTTTATTTCAACATCTTATTTCCCACGCAACTTCCAAAAGTGGCTGAGGAGTTTCTCATTCCTTAGCTCTGGCTACCCCTTCTAGGGATTTATAGCCGTGAGTATATGTATATATATAGTGTGTCAGTGCCGATAAATATACGTAAAGTGCAATGTCATGAGACCTCTGTCAGGTCAACTCAGAAATTGTAAAAGGGAAAAAATAATTATTATATATTAAAAACCGTGAATAAGTGATACAACAAAAATATTCTAAAGATCGTAATATGATGTGACATGACATGAAACTATATCGTGGATTCGAAAATCAGAGCGCACCGAAGTCGTGCCAAATACCTATGACATTTATCATAAAATAATGTTCTAGTGTCTTCACTTTTTGATCACTACCGAATGAGATGTCAAAAGGAACACTCTTGTTATGTTCCTTCATAATTTACTGCTGATAAAGCTATTTACGTGTTAGTAAGTTGGTTTTAATTACTAAAGCGACTTTTATTATGATTTACGTTCAAAGTTATCAACTAATAAATTCACACACATTATAAACATATATGATTTCACCCTACTTACAGCCACGTTTTTGGTTTTTTCTTCTCGTAAGTCGTGTTCCTCCTATAATGCCGCTGCTCTTAACCCTCAGACGTGTTGCTTAGTTTTATCTTATTTTAACTGACGCTGATTAAGTGTTTCGCTATTGCCCTGATCCCGCGTTATGTGCCCTAATATGCGTCTTTGGCGTTTTCTTTTTCTTGCTCTTTTAATGTATTTTTCTTAAGCCTTCATTTTTTTGTGTTGAAATATTTGATTCTCTCATTTTGTCCTTATGAATACCAAATAAATATTTTTCTACCCTCCCAAAGCTCCGTTTAGAAGGGAAAGAGCTAATACACTACAGGGATAGCTCAGGTGTGTTGAGGTGGTACGTTCACGATACCATATCCCTTACCTTACCATACTATATCGTACAGAGACAAGTGATGGGGTGGTATTGTGATGGCAACACCAATCAACAGCTTTTTCATAAATTGCAATAACAGAAAAACCTGTGATACCAAATCTTTAATGATTATGCACCAAAATGTTTGTGGAATATTCAACAAACAGCATGAAATATAACTATTCTTCGATACGTTTAGAAACCCCGTATATTATATTGCTATTATCAAACATTTTCTCAATAAAACATCAGCACCATTATTTGCGTTGAATAATTACAATGTTATTTCGTGCAACACACGCACCAATAAAAAAGAAGAGGAGTAATGGCCCTAAAGGCAAATACGAATTGTGAAAACATTTTAGTAGCAGAAAAACAATATAAGGCAAACTATAATGAATTTAGCGGTGTTAAAGGTTTGTACACTAATTTGTCTATTTTCTGCTGTTACCGCACACCCAATGCAAAAGAGTTTACAGATTTTGAGTAGTAGGCATGAATTTTTCAAAAAAAAATATTTTATGTGGTGATTTTAATATAAATTTACATTACGATGACGATAGTAAAAAAAAGTGGTTTTATGACATTATTGGCTAGTTATAATTTTAGACATTTTACAGACTCAACCACGTTTATTCGTAATGGAACGGCATCTTGCATTGATAACATTTTGACTAATTTAGATACAAAGGATGTTCTTAGTTGTGAAGTAAACCAAGTTCAAATAATATAACCTATTAGAACCTTGTTTTGGTGAGAAATAAATGCTACGACATGTTGCAGATTATGACTAATTTTATTGAAATAATTGTGCTGCTTATAAACCTGGTCCCTACGTGAATTTCTTAATAATAATTACATTGCTTATCTGTGTCCGAGTCATCGATAAAAGATCTGAACAGATATGGCACGGCACAGATATTCCCCCCTTAAAAAAACTAATAAATGTTAACTAATGCACATATTTTTTTACCAAAGTTCATATTGTAAATGGAACTGTGAGTTTGTATTGTCTTCCATAACGTGAATGTGACCTATGGTACGCATCTGCGTTTTCTTGTTTTTTTATAAAATTCTCGTTATCAACTTTATGTGACATTTCATCATGTAAAATAAATGCTGGTTTTAATCTGTTGATAGATATCACTACATTCTTTCCATTCATATTTATTTTAAAAATCTTGTTGTTGCGCTGAGTAACTAGGTAGGGGCCCTCATATGGTGGCATTAATCCTTTTGTTACCCCTTCTCGTATAACAAACACATGGATGCATGTCAACATTTCTGGGTGCACAAAACATTTTTCTTGGTGTAACTCTTTTTTGGGTACTGAACATATCTTTTTTATATTTTGCCGCAACTGGTCTACATATTCTGGATAAGTTTTTTTGTCATTTGATTTTTCGCAAAACTCTCCCGGAAGTCTTATAGGGGTGCCGTATACTAGTTCTGCTGCACTGAAACCAGTGTCACTGCGGAGACAGCTGCGTAGGCCTAATAAAACTATAGGTAATTCTTTTACCCAATTCTGGTGGCTATTTCTTGCCATTAAAGATGCTTTAAGAGACCTATGCCATCTTTCTATCATTCCGTTTGCTTGAGGATGATATGCCGTTGTTCTTATCTTTTCAATACCCATTAATTTTGCTAAGGACTTGAATAAATCGGATTCAAATTGTCGTCCCTGATCTGTAGTAATCCTTAATGGCGTTCCAAATCTACAAATCCATTTATTAAAAAATATTTCTCCGAGTTTCTCCGCTGTTATTTATCTTAACGGAAATGCTTCAGGCCATGAAGTACATCTGTCGATCATTGTAAGTAAAAATCGGTAACCTTGGCTTGAAGGTAATGGTCCAACGATATCAATGTGCACATGCTCTCTTGGCTGAGCGTGCATGAATGCACCGAACGGTGAGTTCGTGTGCCTGATTACTTTTGATTTTTGACATGATATGCATGTTTTACACCAAAGGCTTATATATCTCTATTCATGCCTTTCCATACGAATTTTTGAGTCAACATTTTTTTTGTACTTCGAGTTCCCGGGTGGGTTGATTCGTGAATCATATCAAAAATTTCTTTTCTCATTTCCTTAGGTACGTATGGTCTAGAATTACCAGTTGAAATATCACAATAGATTTGAGTATTCGTATTAGGTAAAGAAATTCTTGTTAAATTTAAATTGGATTTTTGGAACACTTTTTCTTTTTCCAAGCTTCGTAATTGCAACTTTGCCATCTTAACGTAATCGACTTTGCAAGGGACATCAATTTCT
Organism: Bedellia somnulentella; assembly: GCA_963576735.1. Classification (NCBI taxonomy): domain Eukaryota; kingdom Metazoa; phylum Arthropoda; class Insecta; order Lepidoptera; family Bedelliidae; genus Bedellia; species Bedellia somnulentella. The sequence goes on along the minus strand of OY755184.1, from coordinate 934,144 downwards.
TCAATAAAGCGCGACAAGGCGTCAGCAACTACATTTTCTGAACCACAAACATATCTAATATCAGTACAGAACTGTGATATATAATCTAAATGTCTTATCCTTTGGGGTAAATCGACAATATTTGGTTTCTTTGAGAATGCGAAAGTAAGTGGTTTATGATCTATATAAATAGTGAATTCTCTTCCTTCAATTAATCGTTTGAAATGTTTAATAGTTAAGTATATACCTAACAATTCTCGGTCATATGTTGCGTACTTTTGTTGTGCTTCTGTGAGGTTTTTAGAAAAGAAACCCAATGGTTTCCATTCGCCACGTATCTTCTGCTGTAGGACACCACCAACTGATTTTAAACTCGCATCTGTCATTAGGGCAAGTTGGGCGTTTTTAACTGGGTGTGAAATTTCTACCAAATGTCGGATACAATCTTTGCATTTTTCAAAAGATTCTTCAGCTAGTTTATTCCAAGGTATAATAGATCTGTCATTCTTTTTGGAATTATGTAAATATTTATTCAGTATGCTTTGATACTGTGCTGCTCTAGGGATACTATTTCTATAAAAATTCATCATACCTAAAAATCTTCTTAATTCATTAATTCTCTCAGGCTTAAGATAATTAGTAATAGCGTGTAATTTTTCTTCAGTAGGCGTAATACCTTCACTGGTAATGTGATATCCCAAAAAATCGATTTTTTTCTTCATAAATTCGCACTTTTCTAAATTAATAGTTAATCCATATTCCTTTAGTTTATCAAAAATAATTTCAAGGTGTTTTAGGTGCTGTTTTTCGTTTTCTGAAGCACACAGAATATCGTCGACCAAAGATATTAAACTATACTTACTAGAACATAGATGGGACACTTCGTACTAAACCTGTAATCTTGGAAAGAAAAACGCCATCTAACGTCCACTGGAATAACTTATGCATTTTTGCATTTTTCCAATTTATGAAATAATTCAGCTTTTGTATATTCGATGGCGTTAGTTGTATTAAGGTACTAGAAATGCTAGTGATGTCCACAGTTATCTAATTTTTTTAAAGAACTTGTTGAATGTGGTAAATAAAAGTTTTTTTTATATTTTTACTAGCTTTTTGCCCGCGACTACGTCCGCGTCGACTACATTTTTTTCATCCAGTTTATATTTAAAAAAGTTGTATAAAAGATATAAAGGACATTGAGGCTTTTTAAGTTATTGTTCAGCGATGCAATTTTTTTTGACTAGGTACCTTTTCCCTATTCAACTTCCAAAAGTGGATGAAGAATTACTATCTCCGGAGCCATGGTTATCCTTTTTGTGATTTATGGCCGTTAGTGTATATATACTCATGAATGATTGATGGATACATACATATACTCACGGCTATAAATCCCTTAACGGGGAAGCCAGAGCTTTGGAATTAAAAATTCCTCATCCACTTTTGGAAGTTGATTGGGGAAAAGGTAATAAATGTTTTTGGTGACGGGTCTCCAACCACATCGCCCAAAAATCACTTCAGAAGCCCCTATACCCTTAGTCGCCTCTTACGATCACCCACGGGTAGAAATGGGGTAGTGTTATTCTAAGCCGACACTACACTGCACTTGATTGATTGATTGATGGATGAATTTCATAAATTCTATTTTTTTGTGGTTATAACAGTCAATCGCACCAAGTTTCAAGTTTCTAAAACTGAAATGTCAAAAATCTCTATACTAACTTTCATTTGCTATTTCAACCCCTCAGTGCCAAAAAACATTTAATAAGAATCATGAAACAAACAATTTTGTACCAAGTTTCTATGTTCGAGTTATTATGTTCGTATTAGTACGTATAGTAACTATTGATTTTCGGGTCTTTAATCGCGTGTTATAACATGGGTTTAGTTTAATAATAGTTGTTTTAATTGTAATGTTCAATCGCGAAAATCTTAGAAAATACTAAGTACGCATAATAGTTTGGTGCTGCGGAGCGGAGGCCCGGTGGGTGCTGCCCCCTACACTAACCGTTGGTGATGGTGGGTGAGTTGCAAGCAGAGATTGATCGGGAATATGGGGATTGTCCGAGATGAATGATATCCTATTTCATGATGCAATAGTTCTAGCTATTATTCTAAGATAACATAATAACTTTTTCTTTACTGAAAGCTTGTGTCCTTTGAGTTTTGATCTCGGGTCTCTCGAATGTTCAAAGAGGTTAGATTTACCGACGGCAAATTTTGAATACCCTGTATTACTATTGACAAAAAATTTAATTAACTCCCGCTCCCGCTGTATTATCCCGCATTTTCATACCCTACCGATATCGAGCGCCAAAATCCACAATTCAATGTAAAATGAAAAATAGTGAATAAAGATAAAACAGAAAGTAGGTAAATGATTCGAAAAGTGCACCGAGTTATTGTATGAGCTATAGGTTAAAGCGCAATATATTCCACTTCTTACGTATCTTAAAAAACATCGATAGTCGATACCACGGTTTAAAAAATAGCCAGAGCACCATCTATTGCATACCTCAAGAACTAACGTAACGTAAATACTTATAATGTAAAGAAACAGTTTAGACGATAAAACAAATTGTACGTCATCCCTCGGGAATTCCTCATTCTCAAGGATACATTATCGTATCATTTAGCTTCTAAATTTACGTGTTTATATTGGTTTGCAATATATCACCTTGTTTTAAATCGTACACAGCGCCATCTCCAATCCATCCAGCAAGCAAACAATATTTTAGTTTTCCCTCGGGAATATCATTTTCCCGGGATTTAAAGTACCCTATTATTTAATCTGGATTTTTAACTATACGTCTGCAAAATTTCAAAGCAATCGGTTCAGTAGTTACGGCGTGAAAGCGGCACAAATAAACAAACAAACAAACTCACTTTCCAATTTATAATATTAGTATGGAAGTATGGATTTTTAACTTTACATTAACACTAATTTTACCAAATTAAAACTATAACTTACTAATAAAATAAAATAAAACGATGGCAAAGGAATTTAACAAAACTTTTTTTAAGGGACTTGATTCAATGCAATCCCTTGAAATAAAATAAGTTTTGTTAAGTGTCCAACTTTGCTATATAACGAAGTTTAATATTTGCGTACGATTCAATGACCGCTCGTATCAAATGTAATCTGTGATTTGATTGAGCATGGCAGGACTTTCGAGTGAATGAACAATAAGGCCTTCGAAAACTCATAAAAAATACCTCATTGACAAGGGTTGTTGTTAATTCATCACAAATTCAATTCGTCCCACAAAATTCTATGTGTAAATAAATTCGTTACAACTATAATTTTAAGGAGTGGATTATTTTGGTTATTGCAAATTCGTCATAGTCTTATTTTCTGTATAGACAGTAGAATAATCCAACAATATTAAAATGAAAAACGTTATATTTTTTTATTAAAACATCAATTCAGTAATTTAAACTTATACCAAACAAGTTTTATTCAAGAATAATTAAAAATACTTACACAGACAATTCACAACCTAAATTAAAATATAAAACTAAATAAATACCTACTAAAGATGGAAAATTTCATGAAATTCATCGCTCTCGCAGAACGGTATCGCGCCTAAAATACTGGCAGCATTTCCTCTTTGAATGGCTATGCTAATTCGTTGGCCGAGGTAGCTGCCAGCCCTAGGATCACCACTGACTTCCACTAGGCGGGCTGAGAGATCTTTTAAGAAAACCCGCGCCTCGTTGCCCCATGTGCCGAGAGTTTCAACGGCGAAAGGAATAAAATGATAATCATTCAATAATCCAGAATATTTTCGACGTTTGAAACTCTCGGCATTGGCTGCAACAGCACCTGTTCGCGATGCCGACCCTGATAAATGGCAAGGCGCTAGGGTATCAACACACGTTGCATCCCATATTAACGCCCTGCCATTCCAAACTTATACCTAAATTTTAAATTACATTGCAAATTAAATAATATTCCCATCCCTATTCTGACACTGCTGAGCAGGGGTAGTAAACATTTGGCTGGTTCATCAAAATGCAAGTAGGTATACTAAATACATCTATACTACCATATTAAACAAATTTCTTTATGACACCTACAAGAATTAGCTTTTTAAGTATAGCGACACTCGGAACAAGCAACGCGGATCGTTCAGTTTAAAACGATCGCAGTGTTTATCAGTCATTCGAAATTGCGTTGCTCTGAAAATCGTATTCAACCAAACGACACGCTGTAAATACCGCTACACGAACTGAACAAGTTTAAAAATGTTCAAGTCACAGGTTTTTTTCAATATGAAAAAGTGTTAGCTTGGCGTCGCTCGCTCGACTCTCGCTTGACCATAGTAGCTAAAGGTTTGACACCTCTGAATTAACTTTAACGAATTAGTGAATCTACTCAACAATAGATGGCGCTGTTTTAAATTACAAAATATATTCTAGTAATTTCTAAGAAATATAAAATGAAACACTTAAAATAAATTATTAAAAAAATAAATAGTTACGAAAATAAACTGATTTGTTCTTCTGCTTGCACTCCATATTTGGATTTACAACGACATAACGCGCACTTCGGCATATTCTTTTTTCTTTCGATAATTTAATTGATGTTGCCTATGACGTACTTCCTCGCGGACGACTTACCACAGACTGAACGACTTGTTACCTAAATGTAACAAGTCTTAGCGTACAAACTAAGTGTAATATGTCCGGTCTATCAATATATAAGTTTAAAGTCTTTGGATAAAAGTAAAAACGCACTGAAAAATTATATTAATTTGAAATTCCTTAATTGCTAATGCATCGAAATCTTTCTGTCAAAGCGAAAGAAGTGATTATTTTAAATAATGAATTGAATGCACATAATTTTAAATATTATGAAAGAAATACATAATATGTAGTACGTTCGTTTTATTTTCCCTATCCCACAAAATACGTTTTCTCGCTTAAGACGCGTCTTTGGTGTGGTCACTGAGAAACGATACTGTATATGCTTTATTCGTGCATAATTATCTAAATTAAAAGGGCATTTCATACATATTTTGACTGAAGTGGCAATGGGCAGGGCACATTGCACGCAGAGCCGGCGGCCGTTAGGGCTCAAAGGTTCTGGAGTGGCGGCCACGTACCGAACGACGCAGTGTGGGTAGGCCTCCCCCAACAAGGTGGCCTGACGACATGGTCAAGGTCCTGGGAAGCCGATGCATGAGGGCAGCACAGGACGATCGTGGTCGTGGAGATCATTGGGGGAGGCCTATGTCCAGCAGTGGACGCTATAGGCTGATGATGATGATGATCTCGGTAACTTATTGTGTTTTTAAAGAACATTAGATTAGTCTTTAAGAAATTTAAGTTCAAGTGATTATGTTTAAACCAATAGTTAAAAGCATTTAAAGTCGCATTGACCTTGGCCTCTAGGTCCGGCAAGGTTTTAGCAGAAATAACAGAACTTGTGTCATCAGCAAACATTTCAATGCCCACTCCTGGTACTTCGTTTTCTATAAAATTAATCAAATCATTGACGAATATAAAAAAAGTATTGGGCCTAATATAGAGCCTTGAGGAACTCCCCGCGTTATACTAACAATTTTCGATTGATACACTGCCTCAGTGCCTTTCTAATCTATAGCTTTATAACTACTTCTTTATGTCAGTCTATATAAAGCTACAGTATAGTAGTTTATACATTGAAAAATTAATGCCAAATCTTTTGTATGCCTCTGAGACATGGTGTGTGTATTAAGCATATTTGCACATTGGATAGATTCCATCTAGAATGCCTATGTTCTGCAAATTTGCAAATCTCATCGTGTTCGCAACATGGAAGTCCTGCGAAGGGCAAATGTTGGCAGAATCGAATCCTATCTGATGCAGCAAAAACTGTGGTAGGCAAGTCATGTTTCCCGCATGTCAGATGACAAGTTAGGTAAGCGCATCTTCTATTCTGAATGCAAACGGAAAGTAGGTGACTAATTCCTTTAAAGCATAGTGGCATTGAACGGCCGGCTTTGAAGCATGCAGTGAGTACTAAAGTGGTTGAGTTTGAAAGGAAAACACGTGATAAGCTCGATGCAAAGAGAGATGAGCCCGACCACCTGCGGCTATCAATCGTAACTATATTCAAGAGGTACTGACTTGTAGCAAATATCATGTAACGTTTGTCGCAGATATAATAGAATATAACCGTGATAGATCAGTGGGTAGGACAACGCTCGTGTAGACGATGCAGGTTCAAATTTCGGGCCGGGCCTACACCAATTTCGCCCGATTTCTGAATTGAGTATTGAAGCTGAGAACGACTTAAGTATCGTTTTGTCTTATTAAGTTGTTAAGATTTCAATGCGACAGAACGATACTTAAGTTGTTCTCAGCTGGAATACTCAATTCAGTAATCGGTCGATAGTCTTTTCTAAAGCCATATGTGTGGTTAATTTATCATGGTTGTTAACGGTGTGGGGAAAACATTGTGAGGAAACTAGCATGGCTAAGTTGTATTTTGTACAACATTCGTATAAGTTGTGTAGTGTCGGCTTAGAATAGCACTACCCCATTTCTTCCGGTGGGTGTACGTAAGAGGCGATTAACGGTATTGGGGCTTTTTAAGGGATTTTTGGGCGATGCGGTTGGAGATCCATCAACAACAACCTTTATTCTACCATCTTTTCCCCACTCAACTTCCAAAAGTGGCTGAGAAATTTCTAATTTCTCAGCTCTGGCTACCCCTTTTAGGGATTTATTGCCGTGAGTATATGTATGTATGTATTCGTATAAAACGGACATAGCCCTGCCTCCCATCAAGTGAGTACACTGCCCAAGCAAAACGTGAGTACTCTGAACACCAGGTGACAATGTTACGTGATGTTCAGAAGTATTAGTACTGCAGCCAACGCCTTCGGGGAATTACGGCGAGAACGTTTGAGTTCATAAATAAAAGATGTTATTAAAGGAAAGACAAATTTCGACACTGGCGGGGTTCGAACCCGCGACCTTCGGGTATACGCCCCCGTCGCTCTGCCAACTGAGCTACAGTGTCAGTTGGCATCCAGCGCGAAATTTCTCTATCCTTTGTTTCTTTTTTTTTACACGTTCAAGTAGTGTTTGCGTTTCCTACCTCCGAATTTTAACTAATTCGGACGGCCACTTGTCTACCTTTTCAGATAGAATGCAAATGTTGGAAACGCCTAACTATCACATAATTTAATGTTTTTTGACATGAATTCCTCATGTGGGGATTATTACTCATAAATAAAATTTGACGAAATTTGTCTTTCCTTTAATAACATCTTTTATTTATGAGTAATAATCCCCACATGAGGAATTCATGTCAAAAAACATTAAATAACGTTTGAGTTCGTTTTTTTTGAGAAAGAAAGAAAGAAAACACGTTTTTTCGTAAAGTAAGAACACACTTCAGTCCTATTATCTCGTGGCAATATCCGGGTACATTCCGGACACACCCAGCCAGTTGCGATTGATTTCGAAGTTGGCAGACCAACACAGGCACGATAAATAAAAAAACAGTCGAAATTTTTGGCACTCAACGCCATCTTTATTTATCTGCCTCACCTTTTTGCTTACTGTCCACTTGGACATTGTGATTTACAACGTTAATAAATCGTTGAATACCATGTAAATAGTTCACGCAACTTTGTGTAGGTGGCACTACTGATGAATTATTTTGAAAACATAAATTCGATATTTTTGAACCGGGATAATTTCAAAAATATTTAGCTCGTCAACGAAAAACTTATGACTTTATTTTGGCGAAAACACTATATCACATCACTGACGAGTTCTCTGAACGTCGTGGTTATGTATCCTAGCAGGTATTACCAATGAGGAGATAGATGGTGACAATATAGGTGCCCAACGTTAAGGCTATTTGTACAGTAAAGTTTACTTTAGGGGCCGATTGTTTGGAAATATCACAAATATTATAATTGCACTAATTGCTATCGGTATCGGTTCCAGAACCCGAAATAGCACCAATTATATTTTAAAAAATAATACTAACAATATTTTTATTATTACCTACATATAAAAATAAATAAACTTCGTAAGCACTGTATTTAGAATAATTACAGTTCCTTTACTTCAATAAATTTAAATACTCTATATATAAAAATAATATAATGATCCCACTTTCTAATGAAGAATACAGTTCACAGTGTTGCTGTTGTATCTTTGAAAAGTTGCAACAAGGGACACGCATCATATGGCATAAATTTACAAGACAGGTAATACTAATGCCGTGCCGACGGCCACCGCCGGTGGCGGCGGGGCAAAGGAGTGTACCTAAGCTAAATCGGAGAGTGGAGAAAGGATACCTATAAGGATAAAGGACCCTAACAAGGTGGCCAAGCGGGAGGTTTATGTCATACAGTGCGAACTCTCGCGTCCGTCGGGAGGCCTAATGCCAGTGGCACGCAAAGGGAGGTTCGGATTTGGGGTTCTTCGACCTCGACGGTGACGTCGGTATCTGGAGTGGTATGTTCTTTGCCTTAACCTCGCGGGTGATCGGTTCGTCGCGATCCGAGAGCACGCTACAAGGACGTCTCTCTCGAGTTCCGACATCCAGAGATATGGTGTAGTCGAGCGAAGCTTTGAGTAAGGGGTTGTGGTGATCAACTTGATTGAATTGAATTCTAAGTTTGTTCCTAACATACCCAGGCGGCCCCTACCGTCTTGCGCATGAACCTATTTTGTATCACCTGGAGGCGGTGTATCAGTCCCTCTCTGGCGTGTGTGAATGCAACACTACCATACGAGAGGACCGACCGTATGCTTGTTTTATATATTGTAACTTTATGACGTAGTAATAATTTACTGCGGGCACAAAACATCGGTGATAGCCTGTTCAGGACGAATGAGGCTTTGTTGCGTATGTATTTGATGTGGTGGTGCCATGTTTGCCGGGGATCAAAGACAATACCGAGGTATTTGGTCTTTATCACCCACGGAATAGGTGTACCGAAGAGTTGTACAAGCCGTGGCGGAACGTGAGAGGCGTACCCCTTCCGAAAGAGCATGGCATGGCTCGATCTGCCACTTCCGGAACCACTTCCCGAGTTGTGTTACGGCTCGCTGAAGGCGGATCCGTATGAAGTTGTGGTTGCGGTGACTCGTGTAGAGTAGTGTGTCCTCTGCTAGTGCTAACTCCACCAGCGGTGTACGCGGGATGTCGTTAGTGATTATATTAGTATAATAGTATAGGTGGAAGCGTCGAGACTTGTGGAACTCCCTCGTGTATAGGATGGTGTTGTGAGTGGGCGTCTTCTACTCTGAAGTGAAAACGGCGACCCCGCTCTCGCTCACTGCTTTTGTATCCACCATAACCGTAATTGACATTACACGTGACCTCCACCGCCACCGTCAGCAACCTGCACACACTACTATACTTGCACAACGCAGCACAAAGGTGCTGATGTTGTGCGATACAATGCCGTGTAAGAGTATAAAAAATCTTTATCATAAATTTCAACTAACTTTTGAAATTACCGAGCGCCACAACAGGCGCAAAATACCATACGCATATCTAAAATATATATATGTGCGATAGACCCATCATCCATCCTCTTTATGTACCCAAACTATCTAACATTCCTTTTTCTATCTTATTTACAATATCATCTTTCATGCCGCACCTTTTACGAATCACGCTATTTCTTATTCGAACCGAACACATAACTTTTCCGAGGGTCCTCTTTTCTATTGTATTCACTCTACTTTCATGCTTCTTCTGTGAGACCCAACATTCGCTGCAAAAGTGTTTGAGTTTCCTAGCTCCGATTTTTTTTAAAATTCGGAATTTCGATCCCCGCCGGTGTCAAAGTTTTTCTTTCCTTTATTTATGTATCCTTTTGTTTGATACCTACAATTACCTTTTAGTTAGTCTCAAAAATATTCTTAATAAAATTCAGTTTCATATCTGTCTCTACCGAGACTCATAATTAATGTTATCAATTAATTTGATTCAACCAAAAAAAGAAACATTTATTCACATCTTTATAAAACTAAATGTGTTTTTTTTGTTATTAAACATTTAAAGCCGTTTCAAGAACATGGTAACAAAAAAGAAGTATATTTAAGGATATTGATAATTAAATGCATGTTGGCCTATCAAAAATATTTTTTTTTTCATTTATTAGATTATAAAATTTGAGAAAAACCATTTTAATCGTTTTTATTTGCAACTTACATATCTTTAATATTTTGTTTATATACTTGGTTAATTTTTCCTTAAACTGATTAAAACTTTAATTTCAATTCAAAACTTATGATCATAAATAAACAACAAAGTACCATATACTGTCAAGATATAAGGAATTCATTATTACTTTACGTATGTATTTTTTAACCAGTAGCTAAAAGTATGAGAAATTAGTTTTATATTCCTCTCTTAAGTCTGAAATCGTATCGGTACGCAAAAGGTCATGCACACTAACAGAAGATCTTTGAAAATTTACTATGAGAATTTGCTCCCGCAAATCCCAATAGGCCGCACGACTAACAGTCGAGCGCGGCACAAAACCTTTTAAATTTAAAAATGAGAATAAATGACATTCATTGCACTTGAAGTGTCTATTTCTATACAATTTCTTATTTACTAGCTCAAATTGCGTATTTTGTCTCATTTGTTTCTCTCTAAAGTTTTTAGGAATTTGAGTTATTCCCCCCTCATTACTATTTCTTTAAGCGTTTTATTTGTAAGAACTGCTTTACTATATCAATCAATGCACCTGATATTGGAGAAGATTTCGGTGAAGGCATGAGCTCAGTTGTTTAATTTAAATGTTTCAGACAAAGTTATTAGAAATAAATTTATGATAAAATGTATTTTTGCATAGAGACAGAATGACGCATACAAGAAAATAAAAGACAATGTACGTACAACAAGTCAGAATCTACAACAAGAAGGCCTTAGATAGCAATATCTTCCAGGCAAAATTAAGGTAGCAAAATAAAAAATTGAAAACACAAGAGATGAAAATATAAATACATGACAAAAATATTACGTATGTTTATCTTACAAGTATCTGAATAATAACAACAAAATCACTTATTTTATCCTTTTTGCAAGTGTTTAACCCGTGTTTTCCTACGTTAAAGTTTACTGAGCAATCAATATCTTCAATCAAATCATTCTATTTATCTAGTAGTTTTAAATTAGCACCAATACAGGAGTACGAGCGCTATTTTATCGTAACGATATCGGTTAGAATAAGATGACAGTATGCAATACTAAAAAAGTGCGAAAGAGATGGCTGTTTTATACCGCGCAATACCTAGTTAAAAAGTCGCTCATACTAGTTATGCAGATGGCGAGCTATGTAGTGTAGGGTTAGAATAGCACTACCTCATTTCTTCCCATGGGTTTTCGTATAAGACGACATGTGGTTGGAGGCCCACCACCAACATTTATTTAACAATCTTTTGCACACTCAGCTTCCTAAATTGGATGACTCTGACTCCCCCATTCAGGGATTTATAGCCGTAAGCATACGTAATATGCATATCATCGTTGTCGGTCGTTGACCGCATCTGGCCTGTACGAGCAAACCAATCGATTGATCTCAATGCACCTGCAGTGCCATTTGGCATTCTTCTTCTATTTATAACCGTGAGCTACTTACCGCTCCATATTCGGTCTCGTGCGAGAATAGCCAATCGGAAAATAAGCAAAGCATTTCGGTAATAAAAATTATATTTTATAAAAATCACATTAAGCATTATTTATTATTATTACAAACACCATTACGCAACAGCGAGCAGTCTCAACAGCGCCAAGTGTAAAATAAATACATCGAGTAGAGAAACTTCGTGTAAAAGCGAAAGCGACGGAAAATTTGTGCGCAAAAGCAAGATAGTGCAATTAGAAGCATTTGCGGTGGACAATACCGGGGCCAGACTCGTCGTATTCCTGTTTTGAGATCCACATCGCCTGGAAAGTGGACAGAGATGCCAAGATAGACCCACCGATCCATACTGAGTACTTTCTCTCAGGAGGAGCGATGATCTTGATCTTAATGGTTGATGGTGCAAGAGCAGTGATCTCTTTCTGCATTCTGTCAGCAATACCAGGGTACATAGTGGTGCCGCCTGATAACACAGTATTGGCGTACAAGTCCTTACGGATGTCGACATCGCATTTCATGATGGAGCTGTACACGGTCTCGTGAATACCAGACGATTCCATACCAAGGAAGGAAGGCTGGAACATTGCTTCAGGACAGCGGAATCTCTCGTTACCAATGGTAATTACTTGACCGTCGGGCAACTCGTATGACTTCTCCAGAGAGGTAGAAGATGCCGCAGTTTGCATTTCTTGCTCGAAGTCCAGAGCAACATAGCACAACTTCTCCTTGATGTCACGAACAATTTCTCGCTCCGCAGTGGTGGTGAAAGAGTAACCGCGCTCTGTTTGGATCTTCATGAGGTATTCGGTAAGATCACGACCAGCTAAGTCAAGACGGAGGATAGCATGAGGTAGAGCATAACCTTCATAGATTGGGACAGTGTGAGATACACCGTCGCCAGAATCCAGCACAATACCAGTGGTACGACCGGAAGCGTACAAGGAGAGTACGGCCTGAATAGCTACATACATGGCCGGCGTGTTGAAGGTCTCGAACATAATCTGGGTCATTTTTTCTCTGTTTGCTTTAGGGTTCAATGGAGCTTCGGTCAAAAGAATGGGATGTTCTTCAGGAGCAACACGAAGTTCATTGTAGAAGGTGTGATGCCAGATTTTCTCCATGTCGTCCCAGTTAGTGATGATGCCGTGTTCGATGGGGTATTTCAGAGTAAGGATACCTCTTTTGCTTTGGGCTTCGTCCCCTACATATGAGTCTTTTTGACCCATACCCACCATGACACCCTGGTGTCGGGGGCGGCCGACTATGGACGGGAACACAGCACGAGGAGCATCGTCCCCAGCAAATCCTGCCTTGCACATTCCAGACCCATTGTCAATTACAAGGGCGCCCGCGTCTTCGTCACACATCTTGCTTGATTGACTCGCTGCGCTTTGTAGACCTTAGGTGTTTCCACGCAAACTGTAACAATGCAAAACAAACATTATTAGTACGTATGTTAATAACATTATAAAATTAGTAAGGCCCCATCCACAATGGAACTTATTTGTTGCGCGCTTAAAACAATGAAGCAGAATAAATACACTTTCTTCACACTCTTAAGGGCGAAATGTTCCATTTGAAGCAAAAGTTCTTTTCTATATCGATCTATTTGCAACATCTTTATATAGGGCGCTACAAAAGTGTATGTGCGAAGAAATCTTAAAGGACAATCAAATTATAAGAAATAGACTTATAATACGTTAAAGTTTAAAATACTTGAAAACGGGACTCATTTTTTTGCAAAATCTAAAGTTATTGCTGTGGAATGGAAAGCATATAGCAATTTAGAAGCAAAAGCTGAAAAGTACAAAAAAACGGATAAATATTATAGAAAAGCTATAATTCTTGCATGTTTTTCCCTATCCTCTTGAAGAGTGAAATAAATTTACAGCCAATATCACTGGCTTGATTTCAATTTCCAATCACTATTAAACAATTAGAGATTAGAATAGATCCAAATTAAAGGGCACTGTATTGAAAGCCGATACGGAAATACGAGGATGGGAACTGGGGTACAAGGGGTAAAACTACCTTATTGCGCGGCGTCTGCGTGCAGAGTGGGGCGACGCGTACGCTCCCCGGCTTTATACCTGTGATCAGTCACGCCCCCGCACCTCCCCCCACGACTACCTGCGATCGATACGTCATTGACTGAACAATGTTTTTCTAATTATAATGTTCGATGCACTGAACAATCTTCCTAATTTAGGCACTCGCAAATTCTGGCAAACGACTCGTCGGAGCGCCGAGCATGACAATAAAACGCCTTACCAAATAAGTCGCTAAGACTAGTACAGGCGCATTCCTTGGGGTCTTTCAATTCTAATCACTTCCCGTAGGTGTCGGTTGTAATATTAGATTGTATGACATAATAGTTGTGTGATGTTGGAAGAAGATAGAAAGAAGCCGAAGAGTATATAATAGGTCGTATATTGTATAGGAGAAAACATAGACGTCTATTAAAAAAAAAAATCGTTAATAGCAGCAGTTTGGGATGTATGGATCAACAAATCTTCTCTTTGAGGAGCATCACCGAAAAGTTCTTAGCAATAGCCTCTTCATAGATTTTGAGAAGGCGAATGATATGGTGGCGACAAAGTATTTATGGGTGGTGTTGTCCCCCATTGGTGTGGGGAGTCAACTTGTAAGTGCAATGGTATCACTTTATGAGGATTCCAGTTCATGTGTATGAGTAAACTGTTTCTCTGTTTTCTAATATGAGTATTTTAGTTTAAGCGCTCGAAGAAGTAAGTTTGCACTAGAATATCAGCGTTGTGGCAGGAGCCTAACCAGCCCTGCTCATGACATTCAGCTGAAGTGTGCGCCGTTTTATTTCGATTTACTATTTATTTCTATACTATTCCTTTGTTATTATTTTAATTCGTGGTTACGAATAAATTTTTTCTTTCTTTCTTCATCGGGGAAAATACTGACTCGTTCAGAAACTCTAAGAGTTTCCGACAGGGATGTGTTTCTTTCCCGTGGCTCTTCAATTTGTTCATGGATACTGTTTGACAAAATTGCGTGAAATTGGTTTTAGACTGAAAATTTGTGTATTCATCATTAAATACCAACTTTACGCTAACAATTAAGAGATACTTGCATCATCGGTGAAAGAGATGCAAGAGATGACGAATATTGCATGTGTTTAGTTGGAAAGAAAGGGAATGGTAGTGAATGTGAATAAAACTAAAACTGCCTCTGTTTTAAAAACAGAGGCAAATATGGCAAAATGCGTGATTAAGGTTAATGATAAGAAAATGGAAGAAGTCGAAGAGTTTGTATACCTGGGAAGTTTGTTTACTTTAAATGGAATGTGGGATGAAGACATCGAAAGAAGAGTGAATAAGGGTAATGCGGTTAATAGAACAAAGGATAGCCTAATTGGTCACTCGATCTCTCAAAAGCCCCAAATCGCATGGTGTGCATGACGCTTTTCTTATTCCTACGCGTATGTATGGCAGCGAATGGTGAGTGTGGCAGAAGAAGCATGAGAGCAGAGCTAATGCAGTAGAAATAAGGTCCCAAAAAAACTCAAAGTCACCTGGTGTTTAGAGTACCCGCGTGTTTTGTTTTCTCGCGATGTTTTCCCTCACCGTTAGCAACTATGATAAGTAAAACACACATATGACTTTAGGGAAGACAAATTGGGGCTACCCAAGTGAAGATTTGAACCCACGCCGGTCTGCGTGACCGACGGAAGTTCTTAAATTTATAAAAAAGTTTTAGTTATCACAGTGGCGTAATCTCATCTTCTAAGTTTGATTTAATATCAGTCATTCACTACACTAGCCATGTAGTGTCGGCTTAGAATAACACTACCTACCCCGTTTCTACCGATGGGCGTACGTAAAAGGCGACTAACGGTATTGAGGCTTTTAAGGGATTTTTGAGCGATGCGGTTGGAGACCCATAACCAACAACCTTTACTTTACCATCTTTTCCCCACTCAACTTCCCAAAATTGGCTGAGGAATTACTAATTCCTTAGCTCTGGCTACCCCTTCTTGGGATTTATAGCCGTGAGTATATGTATGAGCCGTGTAGTGCCGGCTTAGAATGTCGCTACCCCTTTCTACCCACGGGTGTCGTAAGAGGCGACTAAGGGTATTGGGGCTTTTAAGGGATTTTTGGGCGATGCGGTTGGAGACCCATCACCAAAAACCTTTATTTTTACCATCTTTTCCCCACTCAACTTCCAAAAGTGGCTGAGGAATTTATAATTCCTTAGCTCTGGCTACCCCTTCTAGGGAAATATAGCCGTGAGAATATGTATGTATGTATGTATGTATATGTATGTATGTGTGTTAACAACCATGATAAATTAACCACACATAATATGACTTTAAAAAAGACAAATCGTGACGTGGCCTGACCCGGGAATTGAACTCTCATCATCTGCACGATGCGCGGTGTTCTACCCACTAAGCTATCACGGAATTATTAACATCAGTACCATCACACTACCCATGCAACTCCTTCAAGATATAGCGATAAAGAGTTATATATGTGTTGGCAATAATTTTAAAATCTGAGACATTTAGTACATATAGTTATGATTAAGATCGGATAGCCAACATGATGAAATTTGCTCATAAATAAAAGATGTTATTAAAGGAAAGAAAAATTTCCGGCTATTCCCAGTAGTCCTACTCGATAGTCTTACCAGTAGGACTATTGGGATTTTTTGTCCCAATAGACTTACTAGTAAGACTATTGGGAAAATAATTCCCAGTAGTCTTACCAACCAATAAAAACTCTTTGGTACATCTAAAGGTTCCAACTTTTATGTAGCCCAAAAAAGATGAATAGACATACCTCGTTAGTGAAATTGGGTGTATGATATAAAATCGAATATTTTTTTGGCTGATTTTCTGTCACATAATATTTTATCTAGGTGTATTTGCCATTAAACTAAATAATTTGCAATTTTCATGGGAATGGGTTTTTGGTTGTAATATATTTTCCGCCAAAATACAGTCGTCAAAAGGTAAAATAACTATGTATTTATGGTATATTTTTTGCCATTTTTGCCACCAGGGTAGCATAAACATAAAAGCAGCATAAATAAAAAAAGCTTACACAAAATTATCAGTTGGAGTTTATCAAAATCAGAATTATATAATAATCAGACAGACGAATCAACCAAAAGACGTCCACAGGTGGAGAAAGACTTTTCCGAAAGATCTCCATAAAAACCGGTTCTGTGCTGCCCAAAAATTTTACCACAACGCAGTCGTCGGTCAACCTTATGGGGACCTACGCAAACAAATAATCCGACCACAACTACCCTATTAATAACCTGATTCATGAAAAATATCACGTCGACCTCTGGTCATAGAGATAGCAGACACAAAAATAGGTAAGATAAATTAAGCGTCGGAAAAATATTTGTACAGATTTTCTAGTTTATTAGTCATAACAACTTGTAGTTAATGCGTTCCTGGTACTTCAATTGAAAGTTAAATTTACGTACATTTTTATAGCTGCTTAAGTTTTTATTTTTGTGTCTAAAATGTACATTCCTTAGTAATAAATCAGTAAAACTGAAAATTACAAACAAGTGTTGTATGCGTTGTATGTATTAAATATATTAATAAGGTACTGCCTGTGTCTATTAGTTATGAGGTCTATTGTTTCTAAAACAAATGTCAAGTAAGACTAATGGGAAAAATACGCCATAGATAATGTCCTACTTTCGGTAAGACTATTGGGAATAAAAATCCCATTAGTCCTACTGGTAGGACTATCCAGTAAGACTACTGGGAATAGCCGAAAATTTCGACACTGGCGGGGTTCGAACCCCGCCAGTGTCGAAATTTTTCTTTCCTTTAATAACATCTTTTATTTATGAGTAATAATCCCCACATGAGGAATTCATTGCTGTGTAGTGTCGGCTTAAAATAGCACTACCCCTTTTCTTCTGGTGGGTGTACGTAAGAGGCGACTAACGGTATTGGGGCTTTTTAAGGGATTTTTGGGCGATGCGGTTGGAGACCCATCACCAACAACCTTTATTTTACCATCTTTTCCCCACGCAACTTCCAAAAGTGGCTGAGGAATTTCTAATTCGTTAGCTCTGGCTACCCCTTCTAGGGATTTATAGCCGTGAGTATATGTATGTATGTATGTATGTATGAGGAATTCATGTCAAAAAACATTAAATTATATGATGAAATTTGATTAAAATCAAAATTAAAATAGATTATTCCGGCTATTCAAAAAAGTTTTTCCATTCAGTACCCTTAAAAAAAATTACATAGCCAACATTAAAAAAAATGGGACTGCTTTATAAAAATATAAAAATCATTGTCTTAATATTATAATACACCCATGTTACAAGCAACAATATGTAAATACGTAAACATTTTCCTTGAAAATTTCTTCCGCAACCTGTAAAGTCTAATCACAGTAAGATCCCTTTTATCGAGTTACAATCTCCTATGGAGTTAAAAGCCGTAAAATCCCAAAAAGCCTTCACGTTTTTCACATTAATATGACGTGAAATGGGTCACATGTAAGCCTTATAAAAAAGAAAGCTCTTCAAACATAATGCAGAGCTTTGTACTGCTTCAGAGCAATTATCTTAACGACCTTTCCTTTTGTTTGTTCAATGTGAACAAATTAAAAGTTGTTTGTGATCAATCGGGAAAATAAAATGTATGAAGCATTTAGTATGACTTTTTGATTCAAAGCAGAATTTTTAGTATATTATTGACGTTCAAAACTCAAAACGTTCATGCCGTATACACCCGAAGGGGTTGGAAGAGGTACTAATACTTCTGAACATTTTGTGCCATTGTCACGTAGTGTTCAGAGCACTCACGTTTTGCTTAGACAGTATACTCCCGTGATACGGGGCGGGCCTATTGCCGTTTTGTACGAATACACTGTGACATAATTTAACTCACATATGATGAACTTAGCCATGTGGGTGAGTTTCCTCACGATGTTTTCCCTCACTGGTCACTGGTAACAACCATGATAAATTAATCACACATATGTCTGTAGAAAAGACAAATTAGTATGACCGGGATTTGAATCCTAATTGTCTGCACAATAAGCGGTGTTTTACCCACCGAGCTAACACGGTTGCTATTGACGTGATACTGATAAATCAATGAATATACAAAAGTAACAAAAATGTCTCGTGGTGTCCAGGCAGAAGTATTAAAACCTATACATACATACATACATATACTCACGGCTATAAATCCCTAAAAGGGGTAGCCAGAGCTGAGAAATTAGAAATTTCTCAGCCACTTTTGGAAGTTGAGTGGGGAAAAGATGCTAGAATAAAGGTTGTTGGTGATGGGTCTTCACCCGCATCGCCCAAAAATCCCTTAAAAAGCCCCAATACCGTTTGTCGCCTCTTACGTACACCCACCGGAAGAAATGGGGTAGTGCTATTCTAAGCCGACACTACACAGCTAAACATAACATAACATAAACGTTCACGCCGTTTATCCCCGAAGGGGTTGGCAGAGGTACCAATACTCCTGAACTCACATGGCAAGCACCATCTAGTTTCCAGAGAAGGTACCCACGTTTTGCTTAGACAGTGTACTCACGTGATAGGGGGCAGGCCTATCGCCGTTTTGTACGAATACACTGTCACATGACTGAGTACAACTCAGCCATGTGGGTTTCCTCACGATGTTTTCCCTCACCGTTAGCAACCATGATAAATTAACCACACATATGACTTTAGAAAAGACAAATTGGTGTAGGCCCGTCCCAGGATTGGAACTCCCGCCCTTCTGTTTTCGGGCGGGTGTTCTACCCACTGGACTATCATGTCGCTTAAATAGCGCATAAACAGCTAAAATATTACATTATTAAAACCTCTGTCATTTATTCGGGTAATTACACCTTAAACCTTGAGTTAAGTTGAATAATTCGTGAATTTTGTTTAGTAACTTGTCTGTGAAATAATACTTGCAAATGAAGACACTGTCTACGCTGTTATGGTAAGGGAACAATATGCAAATGTAAAGCATATATGAAATTATTTGAATTGGGTTATAATAAAGACCATTATGTAAGTTATTGCTATGCCGTGTGGTGCCGGCTTAGAATGTCACTACTCCTTCCTACTTACGGGTTTCGTAAAAGGCGACTATACGGCTTTTTAAGTGGTTTTTGGGCGATGCGGTTGGATGCCCATCACCATCATCTTGTCTCCAACAACATCCAAATGTGGCTGAGGAGTTTGCAGCTCTGAAGCTCTGGCTACCCCTTTTTGGGATTCATGGCCGTGAGCATATATATGTATGTTGAATTGACTTACTATAAAAACAATTACGTAAGTAATGACTGCTTACAGAAGATATCGATAGATATAGTTTGTGGATATAGTCTTAAGGCCAGAGCGATCGGCTCACGATCGGAAGGTCTCTGGTTCATTTGCCGTGGCGGTAGTGTACCAGTGACATTACGATACACGCGCTAATGTGATGTGCTAAATTGAGATCAGTGCTACTAGATGCAAGTGCGTTTAGATATATTTCAATTCGCAATTAATATCATTCAAATAACGCAATTTTTTATGTTTTTTATTTACAATAGCTTCCGTGATACGTAGTTTTTTATTGTTTTTCAAAACGAAAACCGTAGCTTGACTAGTTGTTTCTCATTCTGAAATATTTATTGCTGTGTAGTGTCGGCTTAGAATAGCACTACCCCATTTCTTCCCGCGGGTGTTCGTTGAAGCCGGCTAAGGGTGTTGGGGCTTTTTAAATGATATTGGGGAGATGCAGTTAAGACCCATCACCAAAAACATTTACTTTACAATATTTTCCCAACTCAATTTCCAAAAGTGGATGAGGGATTTCTAATTCGGATCTCTGGCTACCCCTTTCTAGGGATTTATAGCCGTGAGTATTATGTATGTTTGTATTTATTTAGAATATTGAAAAGTGACAATGATAGTCCAGTGGGTAGAACAAAGCGACATGATAGTCCAGTGGGTAGAACACCCGCCCGAAAAACAGAAGGGCGTGAGTTCCAATCCTGGGACGGGCCTACACCAATTTGTCTTTTCTAAAGTTATATGTGTGGTTAATTTATCATGGTTGCTAACGGTGAGGGAAAACATCGTGAGGAAACCCACATGGCTGAGTTGTACTTAGTCATGTGACAGTGTATTCGTACAAAACGGCGATAGGCCTGCCCCCTATCACGTGAGTACACTGTCTAAGCAAAACGTGGGTACCTTCTCTGGAAACTAGATGGCGCTTGCCATGTGAGTTCAGGAGTATTGGTACCTCTGCCAACCCCTTCGGGGATAAACGGCGTGAACGTTTATGTTTATGTTTAAAGTAAAAGTAAAAACGTTAATTACCAACAAGAATAAAGCTCAGTAACATCTACTTTTGTGTGTTAATAATCCTTGTAACACTTGTTTAAAAGACTTTGAAGTAGATTCGAGTTTCACGGTGCAAAGTTTAGCTTTAGTCGAGTTTGAATTACCCGTAATTAACCTAAGGGCTAAGTAAGTCATTACTGTGTGCCGAGTAATTAGAACACTAATGAGAGTGTGTAATATTCTTTTAAACGCTGTAAATTTTTAAAGGAGAAAAATATAAAACAAATATGTTTTGTTCGGCTATTCCCAGTAGTCCTAGTGGATAGTCTTACCATTAGGACTAATGGTATTTTTATATAATTTTTTAAAATATTGGATTCGAAAATATTAGACATAGACAGGACTTTATTAATAAATTTACCATTGATTTAAATATTTAATTATTCATTTTTAGGGTTCCGTAGCCAAATGGCAAAAACGGGACCCTTATAGATTCGTCATGTCTGTCTGTCTGTCCGTCCGTCCGTCCGTCCGTCCGTCCGTATGTCACAGCCAGTTTATTCCGAAACTATAAGAACTACATTATTGGAAATTGGTGCGTAGATGTATTCTGTAAACCGTATTAAGATTTTAAAATAAAATCTGAAAAAAAAACCAAAATTTTTAGGGTTCCCCATACATAGAACTGAAACTCAAAATTTTTTTTTTCATCAAACCTATACCTGTGGGGTATTTATCAAAAGGTATTTGAAAATGATGTTGAGGTTTCTTATATCATTTTTTTCAAAACTGAATAGTTTGCGCGAGAGACTTTTTCAAAGTGCTAAAATGTGTGTCCCCCCCCCGTAACTTCTAAAATATGGGCATGATAATACTGAAAAAAATATATGATGTGTATTACTATACAAACTACTAACTAAAATTGGTTTGAATGAGATCTAGCCCGTAGTTCTATTTTTAAACGTCATAAATCAAATTACTTACCTAATTTGGCTCCCATGATTTTCACACAAACGGGATTTTCTATATATATGATAGTACGGAACCCTTAGTGCGCGATCCGACTCGCACTTGGCCGGTTTTTTACTGATTTATAAGAAATGTCAAAAATTAGACAGGTTTTTTTTCATTATATTTGGACAAATGAGATAAAGGTTTTTTTTTGGAAAATATAACAAAAGGAACGTAAATTTAACTTGGAGTACATAAGTTACAAGCTCTTATGACTTATAAACGCCCTTTAATGTGAAAATCCGTACAGCCACTGCTTAATGAACGTACGCAACGTACCTATTTTGTGTGTCTGGCTGTCTCTATGTCCGGCGGACGACGAGATATTTTTGGCAATAAGCCTATTACTACCACTGTCTTGGTTACAGTTTGTGCAGGGGGACCTGACAATGCAAGACAAGGTTGCAAACGGCTTGGTCAAAATCACGGGAAGCCGATAGATGACGGCAGCACAGAACCGGTCGTTGTTGAGATCTTTGGGGGAAGCCAATGTCAACCTGTGGACGTGTATTGGCTGATGATAGAATTATTTATTGGTTGAAACTCCTTCAGATATTTTTGAACAGAACCAGTAAACTTTTTATTTATGCTACCCTGGTACCTTAAATACGAAAAACGGCCAAAATTCACCAAAAATACTAAGTTATTTTATATATTGAGGACTGCATTCTGGCGGAAAATTAACGTTAACACCAAAGTAATTATTAGACTTTGTTGTGCATGAAACCTTATGTGGGATTATTAAAAAATAAAAAGACGGGTTCAAGTCCTGCTGGTGTCGAAATTTATCTTTCCTTGATTGATTAGGAAAACAAACCCAATCCTATATTAACCGCGAATTATTTAGTTTATTTTATTTTATCATAGCAAACACACCTCGATAAAATATTATGTGGCAGAAAATCAGCCAAGATAAATATTAAATCTTCAACTATACATTCAATTTCCCTAAGAAGGTATGTCTATTCATTAGAGATGTCCCGACTAGTCGGCGACTAGTCGGTAAAGCCGACTATCCGGCCACTATTGTAGTCGTCGATTAGTCGACGACTAATCGGCAAAGTCGACTATCCGGCTTCTTACGTTGTATTGTATGTATTTCTCAATAATATGAATGCGGGGGAACTACATGAAGTAAAAAGCAAACCTTGATTATATATTATTTTTTTATTTTATAATCAACCTGTCTTATACATTAAAAAATGTAAAGCAATCTTTCCATTGCTAATCAGTTTTTAAAATTACTTGATTGTAAACTTTGCGAAGTAAACAAAACATGTTCCGACACGCTCGCAGCCGGCGGCATATGCAATTGCGCGCGAATCAGCCGTAAACGAAGCTTTACGGAAATCCCCGAAACCGTAATCGGCTTAGCCGACTAGTCGGCCGACTAGTCGGTCTTATTACAACCGACTAATCGGCTAGTCCGCTAATCGGCGAAAGTCATAATCGGCACATCTCTACTATTCATGTTAGTAGGGCTAGTTAAAAGTTGGAAAATTATGACGTACCAAATAGTTTTGATTGGTTGGTAAGACTACTGGGAATTATTTTCCCAGTAGTCTTACTAGTAAGTCTATTGGGACAAAAAATCCCAATAGTCCTACTGGTAAGACTATCGAGTAAGACTACTGGGAATAGCCGGTTTTGTTATACTTTTAAAGGAGGAAAAGAATTAAAACCAAACTATTGCAGTCTAGTGAACAAAGCTATTTTACTCCATTATACTAGCTGGAAGTTTTTTTTTAAGAAATTACAAAATACAGTCAGTACTTTTAGATACATAGCACATTTTTTAAAATTGCAAACGATACTGTATGTTTATTAGATTAAA
This sequence comes from Bedellia somnulentella, assembly GCA_963576735.1. Lineage (NCBI taxonomy): Eukaryota > Metazoa > Arthropoda > Insecta > Lepidoptera > Bedelliidae > Bedellia > Bedellia somnulentella. The sequence goes on along the minus strand of OY755184.1, from coordinate 910,402 downwards.
ATGTTGTCCTCCAAGTATTTGTAAAGCTCCTAACTTTAACAAAGAACCTTACTTTGCATAAAAATTTGGACATCAACACTTTTACGCTACACCCATCACGAATTAATCTCACAAAATGGTAAAGTGGCCCAAAGCTTTCCTGTTACCACAAATATATAAATATTAAAACAATAATTCCTGTATTTTTATTGTAACAAAACACACCCGTATCCTAATTAATATCTCTAATAGACAGAATCAAATTTGCTACAGTTTCTTCAGTCATCTTAATACAACCAAATTAATTAAAACATCACATTCAAGCTCCCCACCGCAAGTTCCATCTTGCGCATTAATTAATTGATTCGAAAAACATAATTAAATTTGTTTGTCCCAAACAAAAGTTTCAGAAACCTGTATCATGTATTCCGCGCTTGAAAATTGCCGAGCAACTTTGATATGTTTTCGAGAGAAGGCAAAGGAACCGTTGTGGTAAGGACAGCTAAACGGTCTTTTGTTTGAGTTTGGGTCCTAAATAAACATCATTACTAGGCAATATACTCTCATGATTTAACTGGTTTTGTATATTTTGAATGGTGCTGAGTAAACTAGGGTAATAGGAACTTATACTAGTAGAAGCATATATCTTTATGTATCTGACGAGGAATTTATCTGCGATGATATTTTAAATGAGTCAAAAGTGAGAAAGAAAATACTTTAATAATTTAATTAATATATGTCGTGTTAGAATAGCGACATGATAGTCCAGTGGGTAGAACACCCGCCCGAAAAACAGAAGGGCGTGAGTTCCAATCCTGGGACAGGCCTACACCAATTTGTCTTTTCTAAAGTCATATGTGTGGTTAATTTATCGTGGTTGCTAACGGTGAGGGAAAACATCGTGAGGAAACCCACATGGCTGAGTTGTACTTAGTCATGTGACAGTGTATTCGTACAAAACGGCGATAGGCCTGCCCCCTATCACGTGAGTACACTGTCTAAGCAAAACGTGGGTACCTTCTCTGGAAACTAGATGGCGCTTGCCATGTGAGTTCAGGAGTATTGGTACCTCTGCCAACCCCTTCGGGGATAAACGGCGTGAACGTTTATGTTATTATTTATATTATAACGTTTATTATGTTAGAATAGCACTAACCCATTTCTTCCCTTGATTGTTGTAGAAGGTTATTTAGGGTATTGGGCTTCGAAGTGATTGTTAGGCGATGTGGCTAGAATGGAGACGCATCACCAACCTTCTTTTATTTTAAAACATTTGACAGAAGTTAAGTTTCGACAGAAGCAATATTCTTTTAACAACTGAGCCGATAAAATCTTAGTCATATATACCACATACTCATGGCCATAAATCCCAATAAGGGGTAGCCAGAGCTTCAGAGCTAGAATCTCTTCAGCCACATTCGGAAGTTGATAGGGGACAAGATGGTAGGAATAAAGTATCGTTGGTGATGGCTTTCCACTCAATAAAGCTCCGTACCCATAGTCGCCTCTTACGACACCCGCGGATAAAAAGGGGTAGTGACAACTTGTGCTAAACCCATTGGAAGTGAAAGCGACTTGAAACCCACATATACAGGGTGGCCAATCGGGTGACGTTATTTTTTTTTAGATAGCCTGTATCAATGTATAAAACACCCCCATGTATGTTCAGCGATTATTGATAGTTTTCAAGTTGTGTTTTTTTTTTTTTAATTTAGAGATTATCCAGATTTTTCAAGAAATCGTCAAAAAAAGAAACTAAAATGATTTCTTGCTTTTATTTTTTTCGTAATTATACTCAATATTAAGCCTACTTTCATTTCCAATAAAGAAAACCTGTACATCCGAACAATAATTAAGTACATTTTGAGCACAAAGTTTGAAATCACGGTTTTTTGTCAGGAGAGCTAAAATTTCAAAATAAAATTAAAAATACTTATGCCTGGTTCTGAAGCTCCAAACTAATTTTAAAAACTTTGTAAGACATTAGACTTTCGAAATAATAAAGAAAACATAGCACTTATGGGGGTTATTTTGCGCCGTACGTGACTGTTAAAGGTAAAAAGGTGATAATTCACGAATTTCCAAAATGATTTAAAAACCTATTATTTTACTTTATTATGTCTAATTAAAGAAAAAAAAATCGTAACATCAAATATCATAAATCAGGATTTTTAAGGTGTTTTTGCTATCTGGGGCTATTATAAAGAAATCGTCTACGCTCGCGACAGTAACACCGTGGAAGAGCTCAAACAAAAATTAGAAGAATGTAAAAGGAAACTGAAACTGAAAACACAACTACGTTTCGACGGCTTAAGGATAATTTCATTAGACGATGTCGTTTATGCGTTGAAAATAACGGAGGTCATTTTGGAAACCTCTTGTAATAAACAAACAGAAATTCAGATTATTGTTTTTTTTTATTCCTTTCCTTTGTTTATTTTCCATAAAACTTTATTTAGCAGAAATTCATTAGTACATAGCAAAAACACTTCAAAAATCCTGATTTGGGTATTATATATAAGTGCTATTTTTTCTTTATTATTTCGAAAGTCTAATGTCTTGCAAAGTTTTGAAGATTAGTTTGGAGCTTCAGAACCAGGCATAAGTATTTTTAATTTTATTTTGAAATTTTTGCTCTCCTGACAAAAAACAGTGATTTCAAACTTTGTGCTCAAAATGTACTTAATTATTGTTCGGATGTACAGGTTTTCTTTATTGGAAATGAAAGCAGGCTTAATATTGAGTATAATTACGGAAAAAATAAAAGCAAGAAATCATTTTAGTTTCTTTTTTTGACGATTTCTTGAAAAATCTGGATAATCTCTAAATTTTCAAAACAAAAATCATAACTTGAAAACTATCAATAATCGCTGAACATACATGGGGGTGTTTTGGATAGGTCTCGGTACAGGCTATCTAAAAAAAAAGTCATCCGATTGGCCACCCTGTATATTTTTTCACGAAATAGACTATTGGTGTCTGACTTTCCACAATAAAAATGGAATAATGACTTACTTAGGCAACTCTATAGAGAATCATATTCCGCTATCTTCAAGACATCGCGATCGTCTCGAAATCAATTTCGCTAACAGAATTATGCTGAAAGCAATTATAAGAGAATATTGAGTTTCTTATGGAATTAATTTCGTATCTCTAAATTACGAGCCTTATTTAGTGGAAAACTAATTTTTCATTAATTAACATCTTTTCTCCGGTCCAATTATGATAGAGCTTCATAGATTAATGACCATGAATTGTCCTAGAATATTACCTATGTAATAGGTCCTCAGCTTATAAGTAATTGGATATAAGAAAGAGTATTACTGAGATAAAAGAGCAACAGATACAACTCGTTATGTTGGTGACTGTTATATTATAGCAACCGTGATAGCCCAGTGGGTAGAACACTCGGTTATCGTGCAAACGACTAGTGTTCAAATCCTGGGTCGGGCCTACACCAATTTGTCTTTTCTAAAGACATATCTGTGGTTAATTTATCATGGTTGTTAAACGGTGAGGGAAAACATCGTGAGGAAACCCACGTGGCTGAGTTGTACTTAGTCATGTGACAGTGTATTCGTACAAAAACAGCTATAGGCCTGCCCCCTATCACGTGAGTACACTGTCCATGCAAAACGTGGGTACTCTGAACACCAGGTGACAAAGTCACGTGATGTTCAGAACTATTAGTACCTTTGCTAACCCCTTCGGGGATATTCGGCGTGAACGTTTATGTTATGTTATATTATCTGAATACATACATTCATACATATACTCACGTTTACTCGTATAAATCCCGGAAATTCGATATTTCTCAGCCACTTTTGGAGAGGTGAGTGGGGAAAAGATGGTAAAATAAAGGTTATTGGTGCTGGGTCTACAACCCGTAAAGAAATGGGGTAGTGCTATTCTAAGCAGCTACTATACGGCTATCATCAATGTTACTTGAAGTAAAGTAGGTATTACACGATATAGTACAAAGGGAACAAAAAATGGTCGTACAAAGGTAACCGTTAGACCAAAAACTAAATACATCTGTTAATTCATTTAGTGAACTCATAATTCCAGAGGTAAACTTCGATAACTTTACTAAAAGAAGCCACATAAAATACGTTTATTAATTACTCATACACACACACTCATACTCATGGCATAAACATTTGCAGAGCACATTTTTTACGAACACTAAATTAAAATATAAGATTTTCGCAAATAAAACAATGATATAAATCATCTGCAGAAATTAAATTATAAAGATTTACGCAAATAAAGCAATGATGTAAATCATCCGAAGAAATTAATAACTATTTCAGCATTTGTACATGATTAAGTACCCGTAGCATAATTCTTTTGACAGCAAATTTGTCACGTCCCAGTGTCAGTGAGCAAGTCACTGTTTATCATTCATCTTTATCACAGACATTTGGCGTTTTAAGTGGTCGTATTCGCAACTGAATCATCATCAATCAAGCATAAGTTTTTTTGTCATATTTGACTTTTGATGTCTCGAGAGCTGATTAAGAGACTTTACTAAAATAAAGATTGGACAATACTTCTTCCAATATATTTAAGTATGTTACTAAGCAGTTTCTAAACTGAATAAATAACAGAGTTACAGAATTTATAGACGAATCTATCTCTTGTGCTGTGTCATGAGGAGTGGTTTTTAAATCTTTTTTTAAGTAAAAACATCTTTTACTTGCTTATACTCACACACATTGTCCCCATTGGGATAGGCATTTTGTATGATCTTGACAAATATCTCTTGCTTCACTCACATTCATTATCCTTCTGTTTGAACTAAATTATATCCGTGGTTTACCTCTACTGACATTTACCATTCACATTGGCTTCATATAACACTTTCATCTTTGAAGATAAGATCTGAAACATTTATTATTATCTTTCAATTAGACAATGGTTTATTGCGTTGGCTTCTTATTACAAATTTAATTATAAACCGCAAAACGTATTAATTAAATTAATCGCTCCCATTCATAATCTACGTCAATATTTCAATGAGTTAATCTTCTTTGAGTTGAAACAATATAGCTAAGGCTCCATATTTCTTCAATAGGATTGCAGAGTGAGTATGTCGTAAAACTAGTATTGTAAAGAGTTAAAGTTTTTAACTTTATTTTTACATACATACATACATATACTCACGGCTGTAAATCCCTAGAAGGGGTAGCCAGAGCTAAGGAATTAGAAATTTTTCAGCCACTTTTGGAAATGATAGTGGGGAAAAGATGGTAAAAATAAAGGTTGTTGGTGATGGGTCTCCAACCGCATCGCCCAAAAATCCCTTAAAAGCCCCAATACCGTTAGTCGCCTCTTACGTACACCCACCGGAAGAAATGGGGTAGTGCTATTCTAAGCCGGCACTACACAGCAACTTTATTTTTGTTTCGGAAATACTGCGGGCAATGTTTGGAAATACCGAACCGATCAAGACAATTATTTTATTATTATTATTAAAATTAAAGGTTATATTTATACATAATATATATATGCATATACTACTCATGCCAGTACCTTCTATTAGGGCAGGTAGATACTAACAATGCTTTGAACACCTCGATTTTTCAGCACTCTCTATTTGGTTCAAATATATCCTCCGTGGTGGATCTCAATCTAACACGTGCAAAGCAGGGTCGGTCTACTAATATAAGTATAAATATTACAATTTTATCTTAATATGTAAGAGTGAAAGTCCTGACTACCTTACTCAAATCTAGAAGAAAAACATGAAAAAAGTACAAAGTTCTAATAAGGTCAATTGCATGGAATTATATATTTGTATAAACGTTTAATTCTAATGTAATGAAAAGTAATCGCCTCATAACCTCAAATTGTTTCCGAATTACAAATACCTTTTCCATTCGTATTCAATATTGTCATATCCTTACTAAACAAATATTATTATACTCGGACGACCCCACATATTACTCTATTGAGTAACGTCACGGACACAAACTCGACACTGTACGCGCTCGGATATTATTGAAATATTTATATCTAAAGCTAGTTAAAACTTACGGAGTGTTAAGGAAAGTGATACGTATTAGACAATTGGTTACCACAAGTGTTATTTAAGTGAACAGTGTGCACAAAAACATTTACAGACGAAATTTATAATTTCATTTCGGTTCAAGCATACTTTTATTATTTAAGTACCCACAACTTGTTTTGTTGTAAAGGTTCAAAGATGACCAAGTGTGCGGCATGTAATGACTCTGTTACGCGAACAGATAGTGCTCAGTGCCCGAAATGTTTGATTGTTTACCACCGAGGATGTGTGAATATGGCTCAAGGTATTATAGTTAAAAAAGACTGGAAGTGCCCAGAATGTACTCGCTTCCTTGCTAGGGATAACAGACCTGACACAACAGTTAAGGGGACTCAAGAACAGGTAAATACCCCTGAGATTGTGCATTTATCCCCCAGGACACAAAATTCGAATATTGGTACCCATTATGAAATAATTATGACCGAATTAAAAGGAATAAGAGAGGATATGATACATTTCCGGAGAGAGTTGGCAGAGATGCGGTCATCTATGTCAAAATATGATGAAAAAATGGAATGTCTCGACCGACGAATAGACGCGGTGGAACAGTCAGTTGCCGAGAGTTCTGTTAGCGACGCTACCAGAACACTCGAGAAAGCTGTCCGGGATCTAAAGGACCGTTTACAGGATCGCGACCAGGACCTACTAATTAACGACATCCAGGTGTCCAGTGTAGCCGAACAGCCTCCGGAAACTTATCTCATCTGGTAACGCTGGTGAGGGTGAAGCTGGGTGTGCAGCTGGACGAGCGCGACGTGGTGAGCTGCGAGCTCGCGGGACGACGGCGTGACAGCGACCGGCCGCGGCCAATCGTGGTGCGGTTGTCGCGCGCCACGCGGGACGACGTGCTGCGCGCGGCACGCGTGCGACGTGGAGCCACCACCGCCGACCTGGGGCTGCCCGGGGAGCCGCGACAGTTTTATATTAATGAGCAGCTTACTGGTACAAACAGAATTCTGTTTCAGCTGACCCGCGAGAGAGCAAAAGAAGCCAAGTGGAGATTCGTTTGGACTCGGGAGGGACGTATCTACGTGAGACAGGAAGAGGGTAAATCGGCTATAAGAGTACGTAGAGAGAGCGATATAGCAAATATTTTTAAACTTAATTAAGTGCGACAATTATTTCTGCTTCACTTATTTTGGTTCTGTCTTGATAATATTAGATATAATTTTTGTGTCGTCATGGCTTCTATTTGGTTTGCGTAGAATTTGTGTATTTTCATATGTATGGCTTGTTGGTTGTATAAAAATCAATATCTTTTATTATGTTTTTTTGAGTGAGTTTACGGTCGCTATTACATATGTAGCGTACACAACATCATATGGAGTAGTTGTTATTATGCATCCGATTTATAAACTTATATGCATTACTATTGTAACCTTTTTATTATTACTTTGCTATATATGAATGAAACGAAAATGAAACATGGTTGCGTGCGGGACAAGATGACATGGTGCCTATTGTACCGGGGTATCGGCTGCGCCACAGGCTGCGCCATAGGCTGAGGTGTAGTATTGCAAGCGGGCGCTCGCGTGGTGGCGGTGTGGGATTTTATCTACGGGAGGGGTTGTATGCTTACTTGATGTCAACATCCACCATCCAATTTAATTGAGCCAATGTGGATACAAGTGACTATAAGTAGTTGTCGATTTTTAATAGGCACTGCGTATCGTCCACCTTGGCAAAATGCTGACTCATTTTTTGACGCTCTTACAGAAACACTGACGTATTGTAAAATTTATGACCAAGTTGTACTACTTGGTGACTTTAATATTGACTTTGGTAACGTGAATGACTCGAACTATGTAGCACTGACCCAATTTTTGAAATCGACTAATATAATACAAATTGTTACAGAACCGAGCCATTTTACTGACGTGGTACGACGTATTCCAGATCTTGATCGACATGCTTTTGTCACGATGGAACTAGACATTAAAAGACCCAAACTACTACCTAAGACTATTACATTCAGACCACTAACAGACATCGACTTAGACGCTTTCAACAAAGATGTTGTCACTATGGACTGGCACTCGATTACACTAATGGATGATGTGGACAAGATGTAAGAAACGTTTATTCATTTTGTTAAGCATTTATTTAATAAGTATGTACCACTTAAGACGGTGGATATCAAAGACGGTCCGAAACCATGGCTGACAGATACTATAAGACTGATGATGCAAATTCGGGACGAAGCTCATCACAGATGTAAAAAAACAAAAGATGAAACTCACATACAATTCTACAAAAACCTAAAACATCAAGTCATTGTCGCAATCCACAATGAAAAACTTCTATGAATTTACCATCAATCGTTGCGCGAAAGATTCTAAAAAACTTTGGAAGAATCTAAAGCGTGTCATCTTTCCAAATAAACGCCCTGAGTGGCAGCTCAGTCAGTTCGACTTTCGACAGACGATATCAGTCGCCATTTCGGTGATATCCCCGGCGCACCTGATGTCACTTTATCAAACTTAACTTTTTTTGAATTTAACAGACACGGTCAATCGACTTTGACTTTACTAACTGTCTCTGCAGATAAAATTGCAAACGTTGTTAAGACTATAAAGACAAAAGCAAAAGGTTTTAATAATATTAATATTGACATGTTACTACTGACTCTACCTACCTCACTTGACGCATTAACCGCTATCGTAAACAAAAGCATAGTCACCAACAAATTTCCTTCAATCTGGAAGACGGCAATAGTTTCTTCACTGCCTAAAAAACTTAACCCTTTCCTAGTGTCTGATTTGCGAGCCATTAGTATTCTTCCCAGCGCTTCTAAAATAATGGAACGGATCGCATGCGAGAAGCTCACGAAGTACCTGGAGGAAAATAAAATTTTACCTGAACTTCAATCCGGCTTCCGAAAAGGTCGATCCACAGCAAAAGCAATACTTGATATTATCGACAACATACTCAGCGACCAAAGTGATGGTAAAAGTAGTTTACTTCTTTTATTAGAGTTCTCCAGGTCCTTCGAGTGCTTGTATATACCTCTTGTTTTATCTTAGATGGCATATTACGGCTTTGATGTTGCGACGATTTGTTGGTTTGACAATTACTTGTCTGACAGGATGCAGTTCGTAGAGTTTCGTAAGAGAGATGGAGATCGCACTTAATTAAGTAATCATACTTCTGCTACAAGTCTTGTTCCCTGAGGGGTTCATCAGGGCTCTATTTTGGGACCTCTTCTCTTCATTCTTTATGCCGCTGATATTGTTAATAGCAATATAGTAAATATCACATTTATGCCGATGATCTGCAATTATACGTATCTGGTGAACCTAGTGACTGTCGATATACTTCATGCGGAGCTCGAGCGTATTGTTATCTGTTCTGAGGAGAATTGTCTTTTCCTGAATCCTAGCAAGTCCAAGTACATTATACTTGGATCTAAACATCAAATACATAATGCAGTGGAAGCGCTTGCAACCAATGATGTATGTTGGAAAGAAAGTGGAAAAGTTGACAGAGTTTGTATATCTAGAAAATGTTGTTTACTAGGGATGGAAATAACATATCAGGATGATTGATTATGATTGATACATTATTTACCAGGATCGCACAAAGTAATAGTAGTATTAAGAAGTATAAGTACCTCTGCCAATCCCTTCGGCTCGAACGCTTGAGTTGAGTTATACAAGTAAGAAAAGGCACTATCAAGTTTCTTTATAGACCTTCTCATCGGATCTATTGGGACATTAATCTTCATTTGTTTTCCAGATTATATTGAACGCGGATTCTAGTTACTGAATATTCATTACATCGTAGTAAGGAAACTGTTATGTATGTACTATATTGGATCAGATTAGCAGTACGCATTTTAGAAGTTTGGTACAGGATATGAGTCTAATAAGGGATTGATGAGGTTAGGGGTAGGAGAAACATTCGACAACAATTAATTATTTAGCTGACTTAGGGTTTTGGGTCATATATTTAAGAAATTTTTAGGGGATGAGACTTATTTTAATTTGTAACAGTTAAGGTCCTTACCACCTTACTGACTAGAAAAAAAACATGAGAAAAAGTAAAAAGTTCTAATTAGGTCAATTGCATCAAATAATATATTTACAAATATTAAATTCTAACCGGCTTAGAATGTCACTACTCCTTTCTACTCTCAGGTGTAGTAAGAGCTTAGGCGACTAAGGGTGTGGGTAATAAATGGTTTTTGGGTGATGTGGTTGGAGACCCATCACTAAATACATTTAATTTACAGTCTTTTTCACACTCAAGTTCCAAAAGTTGCTGAGGATTATCTTTTTCAAAAGCTCTGGCTATCCCTTCTAGGGATTTGTTGCCGTGAGTATATGTATGTAAATTTATAAAACAACGACAGTCCCCCACTAACGCAATCTATAATCATATTCACAAACTAGCTCGAACCATAAAGATCAATACCCCAATTCAAAAGACAGTAGTTCCTCAATATTTCGCAAGATGGCGACGTGATCTACGATGTTTTATTTAATAAAATGCGCAGCATGCAATGCTCTCTTTGAAAACAACTCTACCTATTGCGGCGTGTTTTGACAGTCCAGAAACTATTACATCAACTACAGATCCACAATCTTTTCTTGGCCGGCGGCGACTAGGTAGGTAGGTAGTCGCCGCCGGCCAAGAAAAGATTGTGGATCTGTATATGCAATCAACCAAGAAAGAGACATGACGACTACACACATAACCGTCAAATCTTAAATGTCCCAAGTGAAAAATCTCAACCCAAAGTAGGTCCTAACGCCACCACCATTTGTTATGCTGACGACACAGTCATTTTGTTTAAAGTTAAAACATGGCAGCTGGTTAAATCTGACGCTGAAAAAGGGTTACGCCAAATTCAGCAGTGGCTGGAAAGTAGTCTACTCACTCTGAATGCCGATAAAACCCAGTTCCTGTGTTTCCATAAAACCGCTGCATCCAACCCTGATCTTCAATCTCTTAATTATCCATACTTGTAACCCGAACTTATCCCAATTGCATTCCTGTCAGTGTAATTTAGTCCAGAGATCATCCAGTATCATGTACCTAGGCCTCATCCTCAACGAGCGCTTAACCTTCGAGCTTCACATCTCGGCCTTATCAATGAGGCTTCGGAGACTTACCGGTGTGATGAAGTTGCTGAGTAATGTTGCAGACCGTACCGTCCTTACAACCGTTTACCTCTCTCTTTGCCAGTCCCTTTTGATTTACGGAATTGAGGTGTGGGGAGGTGCAGGAAAATCAGTAATGATAGAAGTAGAAAGAGCACAACGCGCGTTACTTAAGGCCATGCTTAAAAAACCGTTACTTCACCCAACCGATGCGTTATACGGAGAGGCCAAAGTATTACGAGTCAGGTAACTTTTCATTCTCAGAGCATGCACCTATCTCCATAATTCTATTCATAGTTGCCCCGATTTAAAATGGTCCCAATCAACAAGACAACCCCGATTGATCCCCTTGTTACACAAATCTAACTTTGCAAGAAGAACAGGTTTGCCTTCTTCCATCTCCTTGTACAACAAGGCAATCTCAAATGCAGGAATAAATAAGGGGGACAGTATTAAGGAAATAAAATGTAAAATTGTAAATTGGCTCCGGGAACTAGAATACGATTCCACTGAAAACATTATATATGGTTGATTTCTAGTATTAAACTGATACGGCTTTTCCATATATACACAATACACATACATATATAAACACATAACACATACATTCATTTATGTTTTACAAATATTTTATATTATATTATATTTATTATTATTTAGCATTGATACTCATTAACGCCCCATTTCTGCATTGAGTATTCAAGCTGAGAACGACTTAGGTATCGTTTTGTCTCATTCAGTTGTTAAGATTTCAATGCGACAGAACGATACTTAAGTTGTTCTCAGCTGGAATACTCAATTCAGAAATCGGGTGTTAACCTTTTCATATTTACTAACATAGTTATAAGTTTTGTACTAACAATCATGTTCAATTTCATATTGATCGCTCCACTATTATTAATACTATTTCTAATACATTTCTGATTGATTCAATTTACTACATTTTAATTTGTTATTACTTGGTTTCCTAAGTCACAGGCTTAGCCTTTTTAGGAACCCCTGTGTAATTGTTTTAATATCTAACTCAAAACATGTGTGTCAAAGAGTGAAATCAGATAATAGTTATTATTCCATTTCATGTTAACTATGTTCCAACTTATTGTTATTATTTCTTTGTGTCACAATAAACTTTTTTTTTTTAAAGTAGTTGTCAAAAACGGGTTGAGGATAACACTCCGGAAAGTCCTGCTCCGAAAAAGATAGCCGCCACTTGCAACTCACCAATCAAAAACTGACCTGTTTGTGCCAGAACTTCCCAACAAGGCTATTATATACCCATTAGAGCAGATTTGGTTGAGTTGAGACCAATAATAGCCACACGTGACCAGGAAAGATTTCTCGGTAAGAAAAAGTATCTGGAGTTACGGAGCACCGAAATCAGAATCTAACCAACATAACCTCCTAGCTGCAAATCAAATCACACCAAAATGTCATTGATAGTGTGAAGGTGGCCTTATGTCATTGGCCTCCGTGGTGGAAGTGTAAATGGAACGCCTTCGAACAATCATTTTATCACTAATTGGCCTAGACCTCGCTTTTTTAACATGACCTTTTTATATTAAAAATCGATAAAGGACATCAAACTTAACAACTTTGCCTATGGAATGCCTATCTAAAATATTGTAATTTTCAAAATATAATAATAATTAAAAATTGTCGTACCTAGTTCAAACTGAGAATGTATACAATGAGATTCCTTGCTTCAGTGAAAATATAAAATAAAAAAAAAACATTTGATCTATGGTGTAAACAAAAACATAACCTCTTTCGGTATTTTCCAGTTCAATCGCTCGCTTACCGGTTTATTTTCATGATATTATTTTTCAACGACGATCAATACAACTGGAAAATACAGAAAGAAGTTATGTTTTTGTTTACAGAGCGAAAAGCATATATCAATATTTTTTTTTTTATTTGTTATTTTCACTGAAGCAAGGAATCTCATTGTATACATTCTCAGTTTGAACTAGGTACGACAATTTTTAATTAATATTATTTTTTGAAAATTAAAATATTTTAGATAGGCATTCCATGGGCAAAGTTGTTAAGTTTGATGTCCTTTATCGATTTATAATATAAAAAGGGTATGTTATAAAAGCGAGGTCTAGGCCAATTCCCAAATTTACAAAAGACACATTCTTCAAGCAGCAGAGAAATTGTCTGAGAACCAAAAAGGGGTAGTCAGAGCTTCAAAACTAGGAACTCCTCAGCCACATTTGGAAGTTGTTAGGGGACAAGATGGTAAAAATAAAGTATTGTTGGTGATGGGTCTCCAACCGCATCGCCTAAAAACCACTTAGAAAAGTCCCATACCCTTAGTCGCCTCTTACGACAGCCGTAAGTATAAAGGGGTAGTGACATTCTAAGCCGGTACTACTCGGCAAGCTGAGCCAACTGGCTGTTTTCACATATGCGGAGAGAATAATGTTTATTCACACACAAGTTGCTAAATTAGTATGTAGATTATTTCCAGATTCTGATCAACTTGATAATATTCCCAACTAGGATAGACTAACATTGTGGTAACGGGAGCATTGGCAGGGATGCCAGGAACAACTTATTGTTATAACCAGCATTTTGGAATTAATTATAATATATTTGAATTGTATCATATTTATATTCATTTATTTATTATAACAATATTACATCGTATACAAAGAATAAATAAAGGAAAGAAAAATCTCGACACAGGCGGGAACCGAACCCGCGACCTCGGGTATACGCCCCCGTACCGTATTAGTAATAATCCCCACATGAGGTTTTCATGAACAAAAAGATTTAAATTAATATTACATTGTGTTTGAATTATAAAACTGAATTAATACTAACTTAAAAACTTCAAAATATTTACAATAAGTATCACAAAATAATAATTAATAAATTTGATAAAAAAAAATAAAAAAAGAGAATATAAATTAAAATTTTGTTTGTTATAACATAAATGCATGGAACTACTATCTTAATAACTTCATGCATAAATGTAAATCACACAAATCTTAAAGTTAATTTATTTTAAAATGTAATTTTGTAATTGTAATAAAAAAATGTCAAAATAGTGCGATAATATCCGTCATAATTTTTAACAAAAAGAAAACCGACTTCATAGTGGGAAAAACAACCGAAAATAAACAATCTAGTACTAAAAAGTACGAAATAAGTTTATTAATTGAATATGGGTACTGTGATTAATACCTTAGCAATTTCTTTATTCCACACGCGTCAGTTCAACCTACCTAAATATTAAAATTCTCTTAAATTAATTTGTGAGCCGGTGCCAGCCTGCGTGATGATTGACAATAATAAGTGTGTATTTCACACTTCATACACATGTACAATGTAGGATACCTTGTAGTTGTAGGGTAAATTTATTTTTGTACGTATTACCATTTAAAACGTTAGGCGATAGATATATATTGTTTAGATTGTAATAATCAGAGATAGATAGTAGGGTGAATTCACTTTTGTTTGACTGGCACCGACTCAAAAATTAATTTAAGAGAATTTTAATATTTAGGTAGGTTGAACTGACGCGTGTGGAATAAAGAAATTGCTAAGGTATTAATCACAGTACTCATATTCAATTAAAAAACTTATTTCGTACTTTTTAGTACTAGATTGTTTATTTTCGGTTGTTTTTCCCACTATGAAGTCGGTTTTCTTTTTGTTAAAAATTATTTTATTTTAAGAGTTTTAGAGATGGGTAGACCTGGCAAAGATGCCTCTCGTATGAGGATGTGCGACAGTTACTGTATTCTTCTTCGTATTTCCGGTATTTCTATTATTATACGATATTAAATAGGCTCAACCATATGTAACTTTACATTGTTCTTGAAATCCCTCGAAAGGCGATGATCTACAATTCTACATCTCAAGAAAGACTCAAACGTTCTCGCCGAATATCCCTGAAAGGGTTAGCAGAGGTAGTCATACTTCTGAATATCATGTGACATTGTCACCTGTTGTTCAGAGTACCCACGATTTGCTTAGGCAGTGTTCTTACGTTATACAGGGCAGGCCTATCGGCGTTTTGAACAAATACACTGTCACATGATTGTGAGTTTCGACAGTCCCCTCGATTTCCTGGGATGCCATCATCAGATCCTGGTCTCATGGAACTTTCTCGGTAACAATAACATAACAAAAGAAACGTTGAGTGAACCTGTACTTCTCTTCATAAAAGCTACGAAAAGGAGCATAAATGTTTATGGAATGGTGAAAGAACTGTTTCCTAACTCCTAGTGATTAAGTACTCACACCTTCCATCATCAGCTCAGCAGCATAACAATATGATTTTCAGAAGCAAATGCCAATATAAATTCAGAAAATATGTAAAACGCGGTACATTTGCCTATAAAATTTCAGGGTTCCCCTCGATTTCTCCAGGATCCCATCATTAGACCCTGATATACTCATCATGTTACCAATCCGGGAGTATTTTCTATCGAATAAAAAAATAATAATCAAAATCGTTTCATAAATGGCGAAGTAATCGGCGAACAAACAAAAAAAAACTCCTAACTCTACTCCTTCAAATCGTATAGATAACATAACTATAAAGAAATGAGTTAGACGCATACTTTGGTTTGCATTGTTTGAACATTCTTTTTAGTAAAATCCATGTATTTATTTGGAAATGCACATATCGATCTTGTTATTTTTATACGCATTGAATAGGACAATGTTTTCAAATTTGTTTCATACTTTTTTCATGCAAAACAAAATACAACTATGGAAAGTTGATAAAGTAAGTGAGTGACGGAAAAAACATTTACTGCATATATTAATAATAACAACCGTGATAGCCCAGTGGGTAGAACACTCGGTTATCGTGCAAACGACTAGTATTCAAATCCTGGGTCGGGCCTACACCAATTTGTCTTTTCTAAAGACATATGTGTGGTTAATTTATCATGGTTGTTAACGGTGAGGGAAAACATCGTGAGGAAACCCACATGGCTGAGTTGTACTTAGTCATGTGACAGTGTATTCGTACAAAACGGCGATAGGCCTGCCCCCTATCACGTGAGTACACTGTCCATGCAAAACGTGGGTACTCTGAACACCAGGTGACAAAGTCACGTGATGTTCAGAAGTATTAGTACCTCTGCCAACCCCTTCGGGGATATTCGGCGTGAACGTTTATGTTATGTTATGTTATATTAATATGCCGTGTAGTGCCGGCTTAGAATGTCCTTTCTACCCACGGGTGTCGTAAGAGGCGATGCGGTTGGAGACCCATCACCAAAAACCTTTATTTTAACATCTTTTCCCCACTCAACTTCCAAAAGTGGCTAAGGAATTTATAATTCCTAAGCTCTGGCTACCCCTTCTCGGGAAATATTAGCCGTGAGTATGTGTATGTATGTATGTATTAACTTGGAACTTGTATTGCGATAAATCGTAGAAAATTTGATACCGCGATTTGGATTTGAATAGTGTGACATGAAATTTCACTGTAGGTGTAACTAGTCAACTGTGCCAGCAATTTCATACAGTGAGAGTAAAATTGGTGTCTTTTTTGTCGGTACAAATATTAAAATTACTTTTTAGGGTTCCGTACTTCAAAAGAAAAAACCGGAACCCTTACATGATCCTTTGTTGTCCGTCTGTCCGTCCGTCCGTCCGTCTATCCGTGTCGGTCTGTCTCTGTCGTCTGTCAAGCCCGTTTTTCTAAGGAACGCGTGGATCTATCAATGTATGATTTTTATATAATACTCCATTCTACGGTCCCTGGAAGTGGTAAAAAAAACAAACTCTTAAGCCAACGCAATCAAAAGATACAGCTATTTAGGCCGCAAACTTTTGAAACTCGCACGGGAATGTAAACCTACAGGAACTTCCCGTGAACTTAGAATCATGAAATTTAGTATCGTCTTATAACAAATAAATAAAAAAAATACGAAAATCGTAAATTTTTAGTTACATTATATGATAAAAAAATAAGTTTGAAAAATATCGTTATGGTTGCCTACAGGTACGGAGCGCGAATCCAACTCGCACTTGACCGTTTTTTTTTATTTTGGTCTGATGTTTGTCTGTTTCAGCTAATCTCTGAAACGAATTTTAATATTATATTTTTAGAGTATTTTAGCTGGCAACCCTGTAATCTGAAATACACTAAGCAATATTTGTTTCGCGAATCGAATGTAAACACACGATATATTAACGCCGGCAGCTAATCATTTCAATTTGAATACATTTATCTTGACGCGTGTATACTATTGTGCTTGTTTGTTATGTTTAGAGTGGCAGAGGAACTATAACTCAGTTATAGCAATATTATTAAATGGTGTGGATGTTATTTTTACATAGAAAAAGTTTTAAGAAAGACGGAAATATACGTTTGAAAGAATATAAAAATATTGATGATAAAATTGGCGAATATGAGGGAAAGAAGAGAGGTTCAGAATCTTACACAATTCATGCATGCAGTCACTTGAAAGGGTAGCCAGAGCTGGGACTAAGAAATTTATCGGTTGCTTTAGGTAGTTGTGTGTGAATAAGATTGTAAAACATAAGTTTTTGGTTATGGGTCTCCTACCGTTTTGCCCAAAACCACTTATAAAGCCCCAATACCCTTACAAACACCCACGGAACAAAAGTTACAAAATATTGAAGTATGGGTTCTTAAGTGAAGGATAATAATGCTCGGATCAAATTTTATTTCTTTTTATTTTTTTGTTATTTAACAATGGTATTGACAGCGAGTTTCACACTAATTTCTTATCATACTTCGCCTCGAAGAAATCAAGTTATGGTTACGGTTCTAAGAAACTCCGGCATGTGTAGTGTAACATTTCATTTTTCTGGATTCAGTTTAAACCACTTCTACGTTTGGTATCTCACTTAATTAACTTCTAATAGACTTGAAGGAATTGTTTTGTTCACATGAAAAACCGGCACGGCGTTATTTATTTATTTATTAAGGAGAAAAAACAGAAATAGCAAAACAAATAAAATAACAACACATAGAACATAAGTAAATAAATTTTGGTATCTCCTTAACTTTTCTCACAGATAGGTAACAAAAACAAAAAAGTTATCATTACAGAAATACAACAAGACAAACAGAAATAAAAAAAATGTGAAAAAGGATAACAACCACAACGAACATAAATAGACAAAAGTAAATACACAACATTCTTCAGATAAATTTAAACAATAATTATAATAATTAATAATATACACACACATTAAAGACTTTTTAAAATAGGTAAGAACATCTTCTTGCAGCGCTGCTTCGAAAAGCAGAATAAGTCCACATCCGTGAAATAAATATTATATGTATCGCACATCCTGCACAAAGGAGCCCTCTTACCTACATTGGTCCTGCTGACCCCTAGGGCGAATACATGTTTATTCCTTGTAGCGTGACTCGGAACACGTAAACTAAGCTTTACCAGTATATATATATTTTTGTTACTATACTTATATTTTAGTTAAATATAAAAATGAGGTGTTTTTTTTTTAGTTTTTGGTAGTAAATATCACTGAACAATACTGATATGTTTATGTTAGGGTGCACAATAAATTACACATTACTTAGATCCAGATAAGGTGAGAAATTTCTGTAAAAATATCGAATATCCGCCAAAATCTAAATAATACTTTACTACATAGGTAATTTGTCGTGTAGTGCCGGCTTAGAATGGGACTACCCATTTCTACCCATGGGGGTCGTAACAGGCGACTAAGGGTATAAAGCTTTTATAAGTGGTTCTTGGACGATGCAGTTGGAGACCCATCACCAACGATACTTTATTTCTACCATCTTGTCCCCTGAAAACTTCCAAATTTGGCTGAGGAGTTTCTAGCTCTAAAGCTCTGGTTACCCCTTTTTGGGATTTATGGCCGTGAGTATATGTAAGTATGTATATAATGTGTGTAGGTAGATACTTGGCCTGGATAATGTGTTGACTATCAGAGCTCTTTCCCTAAAAGTTTGGATACGAAAATAGTGTGTTTGGTTGTGGTTATTTTTGTTCTATTACCTGTCGATTAAAGTGATTAATTGTATCATACTTGCACTGACGGCTAATAATAATTTATCACAAAAATAAGTAGCACAGATTTTTTTTAGCCATGGTAGTTGA
Organism: Bedellia somnulentella; assembly: GCA_963576735.1. NCBI lineage: Eukaryota > Metazoa > Arthropoda > Insecta > Lepidoptera > Bedelliidae > Bedellia > Bedellia somnulentella. The sequence continues at coordinate 891,158 of OY755184.1, read as the reverse complement.
GTAGTGAAAAGGTTTATTTATTTATTTTATTATGATATCCAACAGCACATTTAGAAAACTTAAAAAACAATGTTTTATAAAGAACTACAAAATTTCTTACGCCCGATTTCTGAATTGAGTATTCAAGCTGAGAACGACTTCAGTATCGTTTTGTCTCATTCAGTTGTTAAGATTTCAATGCGACAGAACGATACTTAAGTTGTTCTCAGCTGGAATACTCAATTCAGAAATCGGGCGTTAGCCAATGACAGGATACCACTTAAGCATTAAAATATAAAACAGAATTAACATTCTTTATGTATAACTTAAAATTTAAATAAAAAGAAATAAAGTTTGCTTAATGAAAAGAGAAAAAAATAATAATATCCTTACTTAAAACTTTAAAAAAATGTTACTAAGTCCTCATTTCAGCCACATATGGACCAACAATCATTACAAAAGCCCCTGTACTATTAGTCGCCTTTTATGAAACTCGCGGCTATAATTCGATTAGTGCTATTATGAGTCTGTACTGCAATGCGAGAAATACCAATACCACTCATTTCATATCATGGCATAGCATGAAACAAAAATAAAGTGAAAATCTACGGTTTAACCCTTTCGCGGACGGTAACGTGATTAGACGATCCGGAACGATAATGTATCGTGACAGAACGTATAATGACGTTCAAGTTAATTGTACTGTTTTAAGCAGAACGTTGCTCCACGTTGACTAGCAATGTAATATTCTATTAGCTACGTCATTCTGCCACAACACATCAAAATATCAAATTCGTAGTGTCACATTTGATATGTTTTTCGGTAGTTCAAAAAAATTGCTACCAACACATACACTAGTGGTACACAGTGTAGCACACCGTGATGAGACGCCCCCCGCCCCTTCAAATCCTTTGGCTCAGTCGCACAGTGTCAACCTGGGGAACGCGCGCGCGCGCTTTTGCGAGCCGGGTTTGTTGATAAAGTGTACGAGTTTTTATTTGTCGAAAAAGGTTAGTATTTAAATATTTTGTTATTATTTCATGTGTAAAATGGATAAAATTTGCTTAGTAAATGATATTTTGATTAGTATTGAATTCGTAAATGGACTTATGATGAAATTAGACTGTAACATAACTTACGTTTTATTTTGTACCTACAAGGTATCCACTATTTTCCAATTATGTTTTACTATATTTATGATCTTTTGATTTGAGATATAGTAACTCAGTTGCTGATAAGTGTGAATCTTGTTTGTTTAGATGGATAAACGCCGACGAAAATCTATGAAATTATTTGAACGCCGCTCGTCGGATGAAACAGCGGCGGATCCATTTGATGATGCTGATGGAGAGTTTGGCTTGGACAAGGACTATGAACCCACTGAAGGATATTCATCTAGTGAAAACAGCAGCGTCAGCCTGGATTTTGTATTACCAACAAAAAGATTGCGGACTGGTAGTCGCCATCCTCGAAAAAAATCCCGGAAAGGTCAGCTTGGTGCGCCAAGTGACAGTGATGTCAACTCGCCATCTACATCGGTTCGTTCTAAGCAGGTACTGTCCAAATGTTCCAATTATGGCTCAAATGTCTATTCCACAACACCATTACGAACTACCAATAGCGAATGTGAGAGTTCTGAGTCAGAATCCTCAGAAGACGCTGATGATGATCAAACTGATGACGATGAATCACATTCAGAACCTCAGGACTCTGACAATGGTAGTGGCGTTCAATCTGAAACGGAAAATAACACAGTAATTAATGCACAACAAGAATAGTCTGATTATGCGATTGAAAATTCATCTGATGAAGAAATATTTCCATTAGCTAAGAGACTAAAAAGGCCATCCGATGACTTTGTATCTAAACGATACACTACACCCCAATTATGTCAAATTGACTCCCGAAACGAACTTGCATCACATTCTGTGCACACTACACCTCAAAATGATATTCAAGCAGATAAACCATCGGAGCTCCAGTCCCCTCTAGTCAATCCTTTATTGGCTCTTTCACATCGATCATCTCGAGATGTCTCCGAGTTAACTTCTGCACGCTCTTCACCTCATGCTAATAATGTAATATACGCACCTGATACGCCTTCAATTTGCAATTCATCAAAAGATGATACCAATATATCTTCTACTAACCCTATGCCACACGTACTCGTTCCAGAGACGCCGCCTTCTTTGTGTCACTCATCACAAAGTGATTTTGAGCAAGCGTCTACTTTTCATTCGTATACAGCTGTCCAAAATGAAGCCGTAATGCCTTCTGTGCGTAGCCTAGCAGAAGAGAATAGTGAATTACCAGCTACGAGTAGCCTACCTGCTGATAGCTGCAGAGCTGAACTAGAGCCCTCCTCGCCCTCTTTGATGCGTTCGGCACAAGATGTACCCTGTTTACCTCAAGATAATACAAGGCAGGAATATCTTCAAAATGAACTTGAATTATCAGCCATGATCCACCCGTCACAGGATAATGCAAGACCGGAACCTTATCAGGATGAATTTGACTTACCGACATCACCTTCCATGCTCCCCTCACCTCAAGATAACCCTACACAGACTCCCCAACCTTCACAAGATGTCGAAGCACCTTCTAATGTTAACGCAAGACGCAATTCTGTTGTTGATGAAGAATGGACTGCTACAACGTTGCCTCTAAATAATTTTCATTTCAATACTGCTGCCGCAGGTGTTCGATTTCCTGTTGATGAATTTACAACTGAAGTTGATATTTTTAACCGAGTTTTTCCGCCTGAAATTGTTGATTATATATTGGAATGTACTAATGCGTACGGAGTTGGATTATGTAAAAAAAAACAGACCAAAAACAAGAAACAGCCGTTCTTACACATATAAGGAAGTCAATCGAGAAGAACTACTCAAGTTTATAGGACTATGTTTGCTAAGTGGTCATGTGGCTACTCCACAAAAACGTAAACTCTTTACGATGTCTGATCCTTTGTACTATCATCCAATATTTGGATCGATTTTATCTGGGCGTAGATTTGAACAAATACTAAGATGTATAAATGTAGCTTCTCTAACTGCGAAAGGACAAGAAAAAATTAGTACTTTCATGGATTGTCTTACTAGAAACTTTCGCTTATGCTATAAACCAGAAAAAGAACTTAGTTTGGATGAGTCCTTGCTATTGTTCAAAGGTCGTCTGAATTGCAAACAATACATAAAATCAAAGCGAGCTAGATATGGAATCAAGTTTTTTGAACTAGCAACAGCAAGTGGTTACGTACTTAATATGTCGATGTATTCTGGCAAAATGGCTGACACTACAGAAAAAGGCAAAAAACTAGAAAAAGTCGTCTTGAGACTAATGAGGCCGTATCTTTTAAAAGGCCACTCATTGTACATGGATAATTATTACAATTCTGTAGACTTGTCCCAAAAGCTTCTAGATCTGAAGACACACTCCACAGGGACATTGCGAGTGAATCGTAAAGGCAACCCAAAACGAATGTTGGCTAAAAAGCTAAAAAAAGGCGAACATGTTTGGGCTAGACTAAACCGAATTTACGTTTCAAAATGGGTAGATAAGCGCCCCGTGAACATGATCACCACTGAACATCATCCACGCATGATTGATATATTCAACCGTCGCGGACAACCTAAAGTGAAACCGCTAGAAGTCGTTGAATACAACAAGTACATGTCTGGAGTAGATCGCGTCGACCAAATGGTCTCGTACTATTCTTCTCCACGCAAGACCATAAGGTGGTACAAAAAAGTGTTTTTCCACCTTTTGGATATCGCAGTCTGGAATAGTTTTTTTATTTTTTAAAAAGTACTGTAAAAATAATGACAAATCGTACGAATTTATAACTTATCGCGAAGTTCTTATCAGGAACCTTATTAATGTTGAACCTAAAATCAACGTCTTGCGCCTCATAAGGCACTCTAAATACAGTACCCGAACAGGAACAAACGAGCAGAATCCAGCAGATGCTCCAATGGGATCTGCAAATGAAGGACATTGGCCTGAAAAGATTCCTTGTCCAGCAGGCTCGAAGAAATCATCCAACTATCTGAAATGTAAACTTTGCAAAAAATTAAAGATACGAAGAGAGACTGGACTAAGGTGCAAGGGTTGTGATGACAAACCAGCGCTCTGCGCTTTGTGTTTTGAACAGTGGCATAACGACAAATAAGCACATGCAGGTATATTGAAAGTTGCAGCAAAAACTTTCAAAGGTAAATTAAAACATAAAGCTGAACAGTTTACTTACTATAGAACCATATTTCAGTAATTAAAAAAGTTTATTTCAGTTCCATACTCTAACTTATCCACGAAAGTTTTCGATCCAAGTTCAATGTGCATTGCTATGTTGTTTTATATTCTAACTGAAACTGTTGTTTAAATTAAAATTCATTTAGTTATTTTTGGCTAAAATAGAGGGTATAGTTTTGTTATTTAAAATAATTTGTGATTCATTTCATTCATTCGTTAATCGCAGAAGTAACGATTTTGTTGGTATATATTATGTAACATTTAATGATAAATGAATCCACAAATTGGTTTTCTAAGTAACAGTTTTCTAAAATTTGATTTAAATAATTAATAAGAAGTTTGTGATTGGTTTAAGTTAGTCGCTGAAGTAGCATTTTTGTTGTATTAAAAGACTGAATGTTGAGTACCTAACTATATTAATAATTGAGAAGTATTGTTAAATGAAAATAAATACATAAGTATATCACATTTGTTTTCTATAAATGACGTTTTCTAAAAAATGTTTTATATAATTAATAAGAAGTTTGTGTTTTGTTCAAGTCAGTCGCGGAAGTGGCATTTTTTGTTGTATTATTAATTGATAAATATTGTTAAATGAAAACAAACATGTGCATACATTCCACATTCGTTTTCTATAAAAGACAGTTTTCTAAAAAAATGTTTTATAGTAATTAATAAGAAGTTTGTGATTCGTTTAAATTAGTCGCAAAAGTAGCATTTTTATGTTAAACAGTATTACAATTCTGAACTTTGAGTATATTCATAAATAAATGTAAACAAATACATATTTTATCAGTTTTCTAAGTGATACTTTTATATAAGTCCTGTCATTATTTGAAGTGCCATATTAAGTACAATAATTATAATTACCTAGTTGTTAAATCTTAATAAGAATAATGAAAAAGACTGATTGTTACATTCGATATAAATAAATAATGATACATTTTACATTGTTTCATTCATAAATGTATTGCAAGTTATCGTATGTATATTCTACAAGCAAATTATATGTATAAATATAATTATGCAACATTATCAAATACAACGTGTGCGTGCATGCGTTTGACGTACATCAACGTTGAGCAACTGTCATTGAATCAACTAAGATTTAATATGACATATCGTTTTTACACGTTGAACGTATTAGTTCGCTATGACTCAGCACTATATGTAATTTCAACAAATTATCTAACAACGTAACTGAACGTTTGACGTTGCTTAACGTCGTATCCTTAATTATTATAAGATAACAACATAATATGTCGGAACGTTTTCATACGTTAAACGTATCATAACGTTATTAGTTGTTTATGTTAGTATTTAAAATGAAATATGACACAACGTAATTGAGCGGTTGACGTTATATTACGTCGTGTTCTTTTAAAACATCCTAATAAATTATAATATAACAGGACGTTAAGTCACATTGGACGTTCATTTACGTCCTGTGAGAGTAAAATGTTACAATATTTTTTACTGACACACGACGTATGCTGCCGTTCGACGTCAGTATGCGTTGTGGGCATGTATAATCCAGCTGTATTTTATACTATGACTGAACGCAAATAAACGTCGACGTACAGCCACGACCGTGTATAACTGTCTCTGTTTGTATTCAAAAATACAAAACTACGTCATTAGACGCCTAGTTGTTTTGTATGGGGATTTGATGTGTCATTTCTTGCATACCACATATTCGGGTACCGTCCGCGAAAGGGTTAAGGGCGTCCCCGTAAAAATAGGTTGATATTGATTGTTTGGAAATTCTATAAAGTCTGATTTGATGATATTGAAATGACATGAATAAAATATATGTTGGTGATTAGTTCACGGTGTTAAAATTTGATGTTTAACATTTTTCATACTTTGTTGAAAAATATGATGAAAAAATGGAATTGGAACATGCTTTGTTTTCATAAAAACCGTATAGGCTCCACTGGCATAACATACATGTGAACTCATTATGCGTCTATATACGCGTAGCTTTAAGATCTGTAACTTTGATGTTTAACTTTTCATTTAAACATTATAGTTATTCAATAAAACTAAATAAACTACATTTATCCTGCGCGCGCGTTTTTTCCGTCCTTGTCACTCTCAGTAAATTTGACGTAAGAGTGAGCGCAATAGCTGCAAAATGCGGGGAGGCCCTTAAGTATATTTTTTAATCATCAAGTGCAAACCGTGGTAGATCAGACTGGAGAGAACATACAATGATCAATTCTAAAGTCATATGTGTGGTTAATTTATCGTGGTTGTTAACGGTTAGGGAAAACATCGTGAGGAAACCCATATGGCTAAATTGTACTTTGTCATGTGACAGTGCATTCGTACAAAAAGGCGATAGGCCTGCCCCCTATCACGTGAGTAGAGTTTGAGTTTCGAGTTGATTACCGTAAAAATAAAACTTACAAATAAACATTCTATGCACAAAATGGCGTCATGTCGCTGTTCCAAATAGTGGTCTGGAGATATACTACATCGATGACAAAAATAATTTGCCACATTTTCCGTGTAAGAAAAACTAATATATTAACAGTCTCTTTACTTTATATTATACAATATGTTTCTATACAATACGATCAAGTTATTTTTGGGCGATGCGGTTGGAGACCCATCACCAAGAACCGTAGTTTTACGATCTTTTCCCCACTTAACTTCTAAAAGTGACTGAGGAATTTCTTATACTGAAGCTCTAGTTACACCTTTTAGGGTTTTATAGCCGTGAATATGTATTGTATGTATTTTTGCAAAACAACGATCTTCTCACTACTATTACTTTTCGTTTCTCCGATTACAAGTTCCGTGATTTTCATCCCACAGTTTTAACGTTTTTACTAAGTAAAGAAACTTTAAATTAATTAAACGACCCTCATAGTCACGGCTCGAGTGGGGTCCAAGATTACTTTCCACTTACTTGCCTCTTCAGACTTCAACAGGCTTCCGTTCTGAGAATTGTCTTCATCACTTAGTCCAACATTTCGCAGAAATTTCGCCGACCAAGTAATCCAATTTTGTTTTTTCATTATGAGTAAGTAATTACGTAAATTGACAGTTTGGCTTCTTCTTATTCCCTAATTAAACATACACACATATACTCACGGCTATCAATCCCTAAAAGGGGTAGCCGAAGTCCCGGTAGAAGAAGAATAATAAGAACTCCTTAGCTACGTTCGGAAGTTGAAGAGGGAAGAGATAGTAAAATAAAGGTTGTTGGTGATGAGTCTCAAACAGCGTTGCCCAAAAATAATTTAAAAAGCCCTAATACAATTAGTTGCGTCTTACCTGACACTAGGGTTAAAAAACAATGAGGGAAAACATCACGAAAAAACTTACACAATAATATACTTACTTACATACATACATACATATACTCACGCCGTTAATTCCCATTGGGGTAGGCAGAGACTATCGATCGCCACTTCGTACGATCCTGGCAAACTCCTCTTGCTTCGTCTACATCCATGAATCTTTTCATACATGCTCTTTTATTTTTCATACTTCGGACGCCTGCCTTTTTGAGCACACTCTCAATTTGGTCCAAGTGTGTCTTTCGTGGCCGTCCTCTACTAACATTACCTTCCACATTAGCTCTATAGATACCTTTTACCAATTTCCTATCATCCATCCACTCGATGTGCCCAAACCACCTCAACATTCCTTTTTCTATCTAACTTACAATATCATCTTTTATACCAGACCTTTCACGAATCACGTCATTCCTCACACGATCACATAACCTTACATTACAAACTTTTCTGAGGGACCTCATTTCAATAATATACTTACTTACGTAGTAATGCACTTACTTAGGTAATGCTTGTTTATATGTGTCGTAGGATGATTTGATGCTTAGGTTTTTTGCAAAAAACACGGATATTTAGACAACGGTGATAATATTTTTTAGTCTTACTAGGTTTTTTGTGAAAAAACTATTTGTTTAAGTAAGATTGTTGATATTCTGATTGCTCGCCTACTCTTTTTCTGATTGGTTCGTCATAGTAGTATTGAGATAGCTTATTGAGATTAAGTTAGCCCCAAAATAAGTAAGACTTCCATCCTAGACTAAGAAACAATCTAAATGAATGCTCGTCTTATAAATATTGCTCTCCGTGGGGATCAAACCCGCAACCTCCAGACCGAGAAGACTCCAGAAGAAGACGGACGTCGCCAACGTAGGTAGGAACAGTAAAGTAAGTACGTCTTAAATTGTAGTATTGAGGTATTATAGATAGAGATATAAAGGGAAATGACAATACTATTTTTAAACTTAGGAACTTTTTGTAACTAAAATTACATATTACATATTAAATTAAATAACAATAAATGTAGGAAGGTACAATTAAGTAAATACTTCATAATTAACAACCAATCAGAGATGACGTGTTTATGGGGCACTGCAATCGACCAATCTGTGTTCAGTATACTGCCATGATGCCAGTATAGCTATTCTAAATAACACGCACAGATGCTGTGTAGTGTCGGCTTAGAATAGCACTACCCCATTTCTTCCGGTGGGTGTACGTAAGAGCCGACTAACGGAATTGGGGCTTTTAAAGGATTTTTGGGCGATGCGGTTGGAGACCAATCACCAACAACCTTTATTTTACTATCTTTTCCCCACTTAACTTTCCAAAAGAGGCTGACGAAATTCTAATTCCTTAGCTCTGGCTACCCCTTCTAGGGATTTATAGCCGTGAGTATAAGTATGTATGTACGCACAGAAGTTGTTTTTAATAATAATACTGCTTAAGACATCTCTATTAATTACAACGACTCTGTTGTGATGACATTATGTTTCCAGTGTAAACTTTAACATTATGCCTAGACCCTTGAACCTGACACCTTTCCAAATATTAATTCTCAGCACTCCGAAGTTAAACTTGCCAAGTTTTAAGTGCAAAGGTTCTCAACTCTGAGGGTTCAGTCGTCGCGTTCAAACTCAATTTTAAGCCAATCAAATTACTAAGGCTTTTATGTTTGCATCAATTTGGGCTACTAAATATTAGTATAGCGACATATAGCTATCACAGACATGGACACTAACAACCTGCCAATCTAACTATTTTTGGCCTTTTCTCCCAAGAAGGGGTGTCAGAGCATCAGAAATTTCTCAGCCAATTTTGGAAATCAAGTGCACAAAAGGTAAATAAAAATAAAAGATGTTTGGTAATAGGTCACTCCGGCCTTATCGCCCAAAAATAACTTTTAAATCCCCAATACTCTAGAAATTTGCCTCTTATAACATCAGCGTGATTTATCTATACTTATAATAAATCTGTAGAGAGGTCAATTCTGTACATGGAATATATTTTCAAAATAACTATCAGGGGGTGATTAGTGATCGATACTGATGCCAAAAATGCAATCAGTAAAATTTTTGTCTGTCTGTCTGTCGGTTTGTATGTTCCTTATGGAAACACAAACTACTCGACGGATTTCAACGAAACTTGGCACAATTATTCTTCATACTCCTGGGCAGGTTATAGTATACTTTTCAGCAGAGTAGTAAAGGGGAATTTGGGGATATTTTGGGAAAACGGTAGAAATTACTACATTTTTTAAGCTTCCGTCGCGTGTGCAGCCTTAATGGTTTAAGTTACATAGAAATCATGTATGACTAAAATATTCTTCGTAAAATTTTCTAAAAAAAAATGTATGACAGCATACGTTTACCTTTTATGGTTGACTCACAATATCACGTGTAACTCCTGATAGCTTAGCAGTTCGGAGCATTCTGATTATATTTGTTTACTTTAAAAAAGTTAACATCATTACCTATTCAATAAAAAAAGAATAATGGAAATCGGTGGAGAAACACCGAAACTACACATGAAATAAGTCATCGCGCCCGTGATCAAAACAAAATAATTAATAATTTACATATTACATACTAGATGGCGCCAGTTGTTGTAGTTGTTATAATTACTTCATAGCGTTTTACTCAACTCAACTTCAACTAATTCTAAAAATTAGGTTATATTTGGAGACACTAAACCGTTCATATGAGCGCTTTCACAGAAATCACAAAGCTACACTATTCAGGAGTGGTCTATGTAGTAATCATTGCGCTTGAGCATTCAAAGCTTGAGCAGTGATTCAAGAAACCTCATATATTAAAAACAACGCTACCCGTGCGAAGCTGGGCCGATCCACTAGTTTATAATATTGTTTGATTGTGATGTTAAATTTATATTTCTATTTTGTTTTAAATCTGTTTCGTGGCCTCCAGATACAATCTGCGCTGAGCAAATACCGAATCATTGATGTAATATGAAAGTAAACGAAAGTTGATATAATATAGTGCCTCATACGCCTGGGGACGTTTGTAACCAAATGTAGGCATATACGTTTTTGTCGTTGAATCTTTAAGCCAATTTTTTTGGAGCTGTTCAATGCATTATTGATGATATGAAATGATTTGATTTTTGGTATCATCACAGACTTTTAATAATTATGAGCCAACATTTATTTGAAGCAATTTTTTTGGTGCTTCCATTTTTTGGAGGATATTGCCGTGAGTATAGGTAATGTCATTGTAAGCTTTTTAACTAAATTTAAAGGAACATCTTGTTTGGAATGAAGACCTTAACAAATAAACGATGCTATATAACTATAACCTTTTATGAAAGCACAAAACGAACCTGCCTCAAACGATTAGCAAAAAAATATTTTCTACCACAAAATATGAAATTAATATGCCGAAGCACTGCCTATTTAAATAATCGTCAAGTGGCAATTATATTTGACGGAACTGACATCCTATCACCTCGCGCCATTGTTGATGTTTGCATAAATTTTGAACAGCCGCAAAACAGTTCTGCCAGGGTAATATTTGTGTACTAATATTGTTGGAAGAGACGTTAATATTATAGTTAGCTTAGTAATTATTTAATCACGCTGAATAATTTGTTATCGTTATTACAATATACTATACACATATTTTGCAAAACCTATTAATAAGTTATTATATTCATAGAGATTGTTTTCGATAAAAATATCATTGGCCTTAAATATCTTGCCTTCAATCACTCCTGTACGAATATTGTAGGAGGTATGACTAGCCGAATAATAAGTGAAGCAAACGTTCAAGAACAACCTTAACAAAGTGTTTCTTGAAAGATTCTTTCGACTATTTTGTTGCATTTTTTTATACATAACCACGCAAAATTTTGTAACTTATTTAAAAATGAAACAACATCTTTGACCTCAATCTTAATCTAATAACAGAAACATGAATCAAAAACAGTTCCTTTTCATAACAAAATGAACACAGTCTTACAACAGTTAAGTCTTACTTTAAGAAATGATGGAGACAAGGATTACCAAACTGTCAGGTAAAGTCAAGTTTGCAAAAAATAAATTAATTAAATGCTAAAACTGGAGACGATTCTTCAACGAGCATTTTCTTCTTACAGGTATTGTCTTACTTGGAAATAACATTCATTGTTGGCTGTTCTGGTTCCTAAAGGATGTTTTAGTTCATCGTGTAGGATCAAAATAGCACTGCTCTATCTCTTACTTTAGGTATTGTATCGGGTTACTAAGGTAAATGCTACTGAGTTCAAATTATAACCACTTAATACTAATATTTCATACATTCTTGCAAGCCGTGTAGGGATTCTAATTTTAAAGCGCTGACGGCTTACTCCGTTTATCCACCCTAAAACAGCCTCCCTAAGTCGGATATTCGGAAACGCATGTCCGCCTAGCCACCCTGAACGGGGTGGATATCCGGAATGCATATAATATGGTTCTTCCGATTTTCTACCCTGCCTACGTACAGTCATTTACAGAAAAAAGACCCTAAGTAAGTAAGATATTTTTATTCAAAGTGTAAGTAAGAAAGTAGGTATGTTTATCTTAAGTATTTTAATGTTCACGATGTTTCTTGGACCCATTTTGTGTTGTGTATGTTTCTGTAAATTACTGTACTTGGGGTAAAAAATCGGAAGAACCATAGTATCTCACGATTCATATATCACGGTACATACATATACACGAGGATTTAAATCCAAAAAGAAGTAGTCAGAGGTTCAGAATCAGAAATACTTTACCCACTTTTTGAATTTGGGGGTTCGTCCCCGAGGTAAATCGCAGAGGGCAACCATTTTTATGATCAATAAAGATGATTGTGTTTTAGACTACTTGAGACTTGGATGTCATTGATAAAAGAGTACAGTTTTTTTAATATATCGTCAAGCTGGTATCCCTTTCGATAAGGAAACTCTTTTACGTTTTTAGACTAACTTGAAAATAGATTGGATAGGGCATTCGAAGCAGCCACACTCATACAATGAATATCGGAACTCTAAAAATAGTTTGCAAACGGTTTTTGCTTCAATAAAAAACCTTAGATAGAAAAGAATGGAAGAAAATAACGCACTTTTGAAGCGACAAGAACATAATAATTGGACCTCGCGATTGAAAGACAGCGCCATATTGATTCACTTGACGTGGTATCCGCAATCATATTATGTCCGTGCGTATTTGCACAGATAATATTAGGTATTTGGTAAGGGTGTCAGTAGCGGGACTATAAATAACATGCATATTATTTCATATACTCACAGCTATAAATCGCCAGAAAGGGTTGCCAGAGCTTTGGAATTAGAAATAAATCAGCCACTTTTGGAAAATTTGTTGATATATTTAAGTATAGTGTCAGCTTAAAATAGCATTAACCATTTCTTCGGCGGTGATATATGTCACCAAAGTTCACCTTCGATTTACAGCCACATCTATGAAATATATTATAACAACTCTGCACACACACGTATAAATGTTTCATTTTCAAATTGGAGTTATGCCACTTTTTTCCGCTACTTCTCTTTTAGTGAAAGTTCACTAAAAGTTAGCTCTAACATTGTCATTACTTCACTATGAATTAGCTAAAAATATATGCAGCAAATTTTCACAACATTTAAGTTGTAATAAGCTAAAAAAAATACTTTAAAAGTAAATTATTGTGTCAACTTACGGGCAAAGCCTAGTTAGGGGAACCCTATGAATGTCATGATAATTGTTACTTTGTCAGTTTTAAGCACATTATCATAAAAATCATATTTTATTCTTCACCTACTTAGTAAACATCATAAACTTTTCCAGCCGAGATTCCGCAACAAAATAAGAGGCTCTTGTCATCGCACGAGTTCTACTACAGCAAAGTACTGCTCTTCGGCCGCGGCAAATCTTTCCCTTTTACAACTAAGTGCTGCTTAAACCTATTTAATACATCGTTGTGCTTCCTTTAGACGATGGAATTCGATTTCATATTTGTTACTCAATAACAGCATCCTGAATGTTTATACTGTGAAATGGTTAGTTGTTCCGAAAGTATGACGTATTCTATACTCTCTATGCTATAAATACGGTATAGAAAAATAATACATTTACAGTCCCGACCAAGATAAATAGATATGAAATATTCTTAGATAGTAGGTGTGATTAATCAGCTTCAGATATCAGCTTTTACATTGAATGTTCATTGCAAAACATGGCTATTGGGAGAAGGTAGTTTTATTGGAGGTAGAGGGATTAAAAAGCTTTGTATCGATTTTATCATCTTACTTCTTAACTTACCCACCAACATTACATTAACATTAACTTACCAACGTTACGCGGGCGGGATAGCTACGAAGGACCAGAGCTGATGAAGGCTCAGCGGATGGCGAAGGTATAGGAAATGGGAAGCAACGTGAGACTCACCTCGTTCTCGTAACGGACGACTTGGCTTGGTCGATGGCGGCGGCTCCGTCAACAACGCTGCTGTTCTTCTCTTAAGCCGCTACACTTCCACACACTACACAATCTTATTCAAATAAACAAATAGTCATAAAACTTCAATATGAAACATGCGGGCGCGGTGCTGATGATGCGGTGTACCGCGGTTTTCGATACGGATATCTAAGTGCTACTCCTCGCTCGATCGCCTCTCCCCTTCCTGGTCATCCCTCCTCCTCGTATGACATCTGACGCGCAGGTAAGGAAAGGAAAAAGATAGAATGAGACGTGATTAACGAGTCCGATCAACTACCCACTTCTAGTTATAAAATAATTTAGGTACGGCGCAAGCATCCCCCCGGGCTTGAAGTCTCTCGAGATTCAAATACAAATAAACGCAAAATACTGTATAAAATCTAACGCGGCTACTTAAACTAAACTAACGCGGTATAAGAATCTGAACTAAAATAAAAAAGACTTAAATTAATTAGGTAGGGGACATAAACGAGTCGCTGGTCGTACATACGAACCAGAAGCCGTCTTAACGCGGGCGACTCTAACTACTCCATTCTTCGCGGGAAAAGAATGCCGAACTTAAACTAGAAGCCAACTCGATATGTATGGCTCGAGTTGTCAGACACACGAAAATACAAACGTACGCCTTAACACTACGTATACCACGTCCACGCGAGGGCGTGATCATAAAAGGGCCAGCGAAATCTGTACCCGAGTGAACAAATGGCTTAATATTAGATACAACACGGCAAGCTTTAAGCTCGGACATCTCGGGAAAGTTAGGCTTAGGGCGTAACTTAAAACATGCAATACATTTAAATATGCGACTACGTATAGCATTACGTCCAGAAAATATCCAATAACGTTGTCTTAATATAGACATCATTAGGTCGGGACCCGCGTGACAGTGTTTTTTGTGATAATAATGTATAATCTGGGGGCACGGCAGTGCCCCTGCCAAGTCTCGAGCAAAACGGGCACGGCCGTACCATCTTTTCTCGAAGCGTTTCGCGGCTGTTTCGCCCCCCCTTTATCTTCGACGTGGACAAAGCTAGGAGTTTAGGTTTTCGGTGAATAATAGTAGGCATTGGAACAAGCTTAAGTTCGAAATTACACGCCAAATGAATTAATAGTTTAGGAGTTACGGTC
Organism: Bedellia somnulentella; assembly: GCA_963576735.1. Lineage (NCBI taxonomy): Eukaryota > Metazoa > Arthropoda > Insecta > Lepidoptera > Bedelliidae > Bedellia > Bedellia somnulentella. Next base: position 876,041 of record OY755184.1, on the reverse strand, counting down.
GATCAAAGTTACACCATTTTGTCACTCACTGACTCACTGACAGATCATCAAAAATCTAAGGTACTTCTAGCAGACTTAGAAACTTCAAATTTTGCACCAAGATAGGTCATTAGCCACATATAAAGGAAAAATTATAAAAACATTAAAAAATTATATGCCATAGAAAACAATTTTATATTTGCGGTTTGGCAAGAACATTATGTATGGATTTTGACTGCATTGTTAACTTTGTTCGTTGTTCAAGTACCTATTCAATTGGATGAATACATACATAGAATAGAAAAGAATAATATAAATGTAATACATAGACTATCATTAATACAAATTAATACATAAAGTTCATTAAATTAATAAAGCTAAAACTCCATTGTATTGCGATAAATATTGTATGCGCGCTCGATAGATGGCGTTGTACCTGTCTGAATCGCGCTATGGTTGCGTTACAAAGCGCAGTGTAAGTAGTAGGTACTTCAAAATAATTCGATAATTTTCATTTGATAGCGCCATCTGTCTATGAAAACCCATTTCGAAACTAAAAAATATTGTAGTGATAATTGATATTCGGAGAACTTTACGTGTTATTTAGTTTAGTTTAGTTATCGTTTGTAAGTTAGTAGATATGTATTTATTTAGTTAGTTATTTGTTAGTTAGTTTAGTTCTATTTAGTTTGCATATATTTATATAAGTTTAAGCCCTATTGTTATAGAAGTAATTGTAAATATAGTGTAATGGAACGTGAAATATTGTACATAAATGGCGACCTTTGTCCACACAGAGTTATCTCTATTCCTGGAGATGGGTCGTGTTTATTTCATTCGTTGTCATACAGCATGTATGGGAGTTTTCAGTCGTCAAACAAGCATACGTGGCCCTTTCAAGAGTGACTAGTTTGGGTGGATTACATTTAATAAATGTGAATTTTAGTAGTATCAAAGCTCAGGAGACAGCAATAGCTGAATATAATCGACTCCGAAGTATATATCGCCCAGACTTGTCTACCTTAGAAGTAACGAAGCCTCAGAGAAGAAACAGAAGAGATAGAGATAGAGAATGGGTTCTAAGCAAAGCAGTAGCTGACGTCCAAGAAATTGTGAGGTCACCTAAAAGTAAAAGAAAGAAATGCATTACAAAAAATAAATGAGATCCCACCAAAAACATTAAATGTAAAAAAATGCCAAGTCTCTCGATGCAGTTTTTCCATCTTAAAAAGTTTTGAGATCTCATAGAAGCCAAGTCCTATTCAAAATATTTCGTAGTTATAAATAAACATTTAGTAATTGTATCAATAGTTTTCTTTATATTATAATTATAGTGACTTGGCAATGAGCACAAATTAAAAGCTGCTTGCTGCCTGGAATTATATGCAAATGTTACTGACGAGACCAGTGATCAGATTATTTGTTATGTGTGAATCATGATGGTCACTACCGACTACATGCTCCAATACAATAATTAAGAATACCTTACGGGCCATCGCTTTATAAAAGTAAATGAATCGAGAGTGCACTAAGACTGACTGCCGTTGCCGAAATTCGGTTGGGACGACACGGATAAACCAAAAGAAAATTAATTTTGTGATATTAATGTTTACGCATGCGGTGTGTGTAACTTTCAACTCCTCCAAATACGAGTATGCCGTTTTATTTGTTTCTTCTTGTGCTCATTGCCAAGTCACTATAATTATAATATAAAGAAAACTATTGATACAATTACTAAATGTTGATTTATAACTACGAAATATTTTGAATAGGACTTGGCTTCTATGAGATCTCAAAACTTTTTAAGATGGAAAAACTGCATCGAGAGACTTGGCATTTTTTTACATTTAATGTTTTTGGTGGGATAAGATCGACCACATGATCTTTACGCGGCAAAACAACAGGGTGTTTTTCGCTAAAACTTATGTCGGCATTCGACAATCGACCACCTACTAAAATTACATCGTTATTTAAAAATGGTCGCTGAAAGGCACGGTTACAACATTTGCCTGATTTTAAATTAGAAAATTCATTGTAAAAATAAAATTCTTGTAAGTTTCGTATAATCTTTTGCTCAACAAAATTTAAATCATTGGCGGAAATATAATTGCTGCGCGGTAAAAAATTAAGGAAGCGGTAAATATAAACTAAAACGTGTAATAACTTCGACCACGAAGAATAACGATCAGCAATTCGTAAAACAAGCGGTCTGTCTGTAGTTTGAACAGCCAACACAACCGCAGGCTTCAGCTCAGGCGGCACCGAAATAGTCGAGGGATCGAATTGGGAAATAGGCCATGCGTCTAGGCTCTCTTTCATCCATTCCGGACCTTGCCACCAGAGCGGGTGGTTTAATATCTGCGCGGGTGTCAGCCCCCGAGACAAACAATCAGCCGGATTATCGCTTCCCATGACGTGATGAAAAAGATCGGAAGATAACTCGGCTTGTATCTTTGAAACGCGGTTAGCTACAAAGGTAGCCCAGCGGTGGGGTGACGAATGTATCCAACACAAAGCTACAGTCGAATCGGAAAACGCGTGTATACCATTAACACTAACGCGGGCACTACTAACATTCAAAACTATACGTATCAGTTTCGCTAATAAAAGAGCGGCGCACAACTCTAAACGTGCGAGGGATACCACTTTAGCGGGCGCAACGCGGGACTTCGAACATACTAGGCGAATCGCGCGAGAGTTACTATTTTCTACAATAAAGTAAACTACTCCTCCGTATGCCCTTTCGCTGGCATCCGCGAAACCTACCAAGTGTATCACACTTTTACTAACGATGCCTAAATGACGCGGTATGGAAATATGATTTAATATCATCTACTGGCCTGCGACTAGAACGCACGTGCCATTTTAGCTCTCGTTAACTATTGAGATTAATATTTTATATATTACTTTTTTAAATGTCTGCATCACCTAAATACTAATCGCATAGACTATTGTAGTGTTAATATGTTGTATTAGTGTATTTAACTAAGAGATTATTATGGAGGGAAGTCCATTTAATCGGAGCGGACTGACTCGGCGCAGTGCACTGAAGACAATATGGACCAAGCACCATCGGCTTCTTCAAAACATCAGGACTCCAGCGTTGTATCAACTACTGATATCCAATATTGGATGGACACCATTGAGGCCTGCTTACAAAAAATCTGCCAAGTATCGACCGAAGGTAAGCTGAACTCAGACCAAAAGCTCTGTATTAGTAACTTATGTAGGAAAATCGGGAATGGCACTGGTCAAATGGCAGTTCATTACCAATCGGCTAAACAACATCTTCTTCTCGCCCAATCTAAAATTCAGAACTTATATCAGAAAATTGATGTCTTAGAACAAAAACAAGGTGACCTTGAAACAATCCAAGACCTCAAACAATCTATACGCAATTCTGTGGAGTCCCAAACTAAGACGAACACTTCTTTTGCCGATATGGTTAAAAAGGGACCAAACGATTTTGTAAGACCCCAAAATCTAGCCTCCATAACAATATTTCCCAAAGACAAACAAAAATCTAGTGATGAGACCAAGTCCCTAGTACAAAAAATTATATGCCCCGAGGAGATGAAATTGCAAGTACGAGGACTCAGAAAAACTAAAAATGGAGGAGTAATCATCAGCACCGAGTCCCAGCAGGATATTGAAAAGATCAAATCGTCAAATAAACTCTGCTCAAACGATCTTACTTTAGAAGAAAGTAACCAGCGCCGCCCTAGAATAGTTGTAGTTGGAGTGCCAACAAATTTATCGGAGAAAGAAGTGTTTCAGTGCTTATATGAACAAAATTTGGCCGATAAGTATCCAGACTCAACATTCGACAAATTTCTTAGCTCCATAAAACTTAGCCATAAAGGGGGTAAAAAACAGGGTAAATATTGCCACTACATAATTGAGGTCCCCGCAGGAATTCGCAAATGTCTTATGAATCAGAAGCGAATTTTCATTAACTGGACATCCTGTAAAACAAGAGATTTCACCCTTGTGACCCGTTGTTTTAAATGTCAGCAATATGGACACTCAGCTAAGTTTTGTCGTGAGGCTGATCAGGTCTGTGGCCATTGTGGGGAGACTGGACACTCTATCAAAGAGTGTATTAAAAAATCTCAGGAACCAACCTGTGCCACCTGCAAGCGTTTTAAAAAAACGAGTAACCATCCTACAGGAGACTCTGAATGCCCAGCAAGGAAGAATGCAGAATTGAGGTATATAAATTCTATTAACTATGAAGGCGCCTAAGAGCGCCCGTATCTTCATATTATCTATAAGCACTTATTAATTAAGTTTCTTTTCACATTTTTTACTTCTTTTTTACATTTATTTTTAAACGTTCTTTAGTTTATTTATCAATGACACATCAAATTATCTATGACTTAGACAATATAAAATTTGGTGAATCTCACTCGTGTGATGTTGAATTGTGTAGCCAATTAATTTGTAATGAGAATGGTACTCTTAAAATCTTAACCCAAAACATTCGTAGTATTCACAAAAATTTCGATGATTTTCTAATATTATTAACTCGATTTAATGTTCCTTTTGATATTATTATTTTGACTGAATGTTGGTTACAAAACCGAGCACATAGTTTACCCACCCTCACAGGGTACAATTTACACAGCTCAACTAAACTACACTAACAAAATGATGGCATTATAATATATGTACGAGATACGTTAAACTTTACCATAGAAGAAATTTGTGTTAATGAAAGTAATTGTCTAGGAGTGATAAGTAAGGACTTAGTCATATTATCTTTTTACCGCTCTCCATCTTTTCGCAAACTTGATATTTTTTTACAATCCTTGAACAGTATACTACATGCTTTCGCCTCTACAAAAAACATTGTTTTAACTGGAGACTTGAATATTGACATTATAACAGAAAACAACGATTCTTCTATGCAGGAATACTTAAACATATGTGCTTTTCATGGAATATCACCCGCCCATACCTTTCCCACTCACAACAGCGGATCCTGTCTAGATCATGTTATGATAAAAACGAATTACCTGACACATACATTTGTTACTAACTCGACTATTACCGATCATCGCGCCCTGCTATTGACATTGAATTTAAAGCTGACTCATAAAAAATGCCGCCGCAGCTATTCTAGTGTTAACATGCAAAACGTAAGACGTGATTTAATTCAAATAGAGTTCAGCACGATTTGTAATAATACTGACGTAAACTTTTCTATGAATTACGTGACTGACTGTGTTCAAAATGCAATTACGAAAAATACAAGCACGTTTCGTCAAAGCAGGAAGTACCAAATAATAAAACCTTGGATAACTCCTGGCTTAATCAGATGCATAAAACATAGAGATAAGTTGCACAAAAGGTATATGCTTGAGCCTACTAACAATACTATTATTCTTATTTACAAACGATATCGCAATTTTTGCAATAAAATTTTGAAAAATGTAAAATGTGAGTACGAGAAAAAAGAACTTCAATCTGCGGGAAGTAACAACAAATTAATTTGGAATTTCATTAAACAAAAGACTTGCACGACAAAACATAATGATATCCCTAACGAACTATTCAATCTAAGGTCAACTCCTACACAGTCAGCGGAATTCATAAATAACTTTTTCATAAACATTGGTAAGAATTTATCTGAACAGGCAAATTTTGAAAAATACTATAAAGCTAATTCTAAACACCCTTCAAGGCTTAAATCGTTTGTTATGATCGATACAGACGTCTCTGAAGTAGAGGGTATTATAAATAACTTAAAAAGTAATAGTGCCCCCGGATGGGATAACATCTCATGTAAAGTTTTGAAATTTTGTAAGGATATACTGGCCCCTCCGTTAACTCTCATATTTCAAAATTGCTTGTCTCAAGGTATATTCCCCGAGTCATTAAAAAAAGCTGTGGTTATTCCGATTTATAAATCGGGGGATAAAAACCAACCAAATAATTACAGACCGATTTCTCTTCTTCCCACTTTCTATAAAATTTTGGAAAAAATAATGAACAGTAGGTTAATAAAATATTTAGATGAAATATCCTTTCTCTCAAGTTGTCAATTTGGTTTCCGTAAAAAGTTATCTACTGATGACGCAGTCCATTGCCTTACAAATGAAATTGTGCAAAATTTGGACAAAGGTATGCATGTTATAGGGATTTTTCTCGACCTCAAAAAAGCCTTTGATACAATTTCAATCCCAATTTTATTGCAAAAATTAGAAAATATCGGCATTCGGGATACTCAGTTAAAATTATTTGAAAGTTATCTTAGTAATAGACTTCAGTGCCTAAAAATTGGAGACAATTATAGCACATTTTCAAAAAACCACCCCTATGGCGTCCCTCAGGGTAGTATCTTAGGACCCAGACTATTTTTGATTTATATTAATGAGCTATGTAATCTCCAACTTAATAACGGCACCATAGTTTCATATGCAGATGACACAGCCTTACTTTTTTCTGCAAAAACAATAGACGAAGCTTATAAATTCGCTCAATTTGGCTTTAGTATTGTGAATGACTGGCTTTTTAATAATTTTCTGTCCTTGAACACTGATAAAACTATGTATATGATTTTCGCAAGGAACACTTCTACACCATTACTCGCTAACACCCCGCTTTATGCACATCACCGCACTTGCACTAATAGCGCACCATGCCCATGCTCAACTATCTCCAAAGCAATTAACATCAAATATCTTGGAATTACTCTCGACGTTACTTTAACTTTTAAGGTCCATATTAATGCACTCTGTAATAGAATTAGAAAACTTATAGTAATATTTAAAAAGTTGAGACACATATGTGACTACGCTTTAATAAAACAAATCTATCAAGCGCTTGGTCAATCCTTACTGACTTATTGCATAAAATCTTGGGGAGGTGCTGGCATAACCACTATGTTAAAACTGGAACGAGCTCAAAGAGCGCTACTTAAAGTAGCTACAGCGCGCCCTTTCTATTTCCCTACTACCGAACTATATAAACAATGCAAAGTGCTAACTGTGCGCCAGCTCTTTATTCTATTCACTGTTCTAAAACAGCATGCTAGCTTATACTTCAACCCTGATACACTAAACAGGAGGCGAAAGGATATAGTATGTTTGAATACTTATAGTGCAAAACTTTCCATTACAAATAGATTCTTTATATTTTTAGGACCATACTTATATAATAAAATTAATAGATTACTAGTATTATATAACTTAAACAACTTTGAATGCAAGAAAAAACTTCAATCGTGGCTATTAAATCTTACATACACGGAATCAGAGGAATTGCTTAATATAATAAGTTAATATAAGATGTTTTTATTTTTTTATCATAATAATACAATTAGTTAGATACAATCGAGTCTGATAATAATTTATACACTACTTACCAATACCATTATATGAAAACTGATAGTTTAAGCCTTTTTTGTTTATTGTTGCCTGAAATACAGGTAAATTACCTAGCTCAGGAACAGGAAAATGTTTTATTTTGTACTTTAAATAACTTACTAGGTTAAGACGAATATTATGTACTTTTGAAAACTGAATAAAATTTTTTTTTTTTTTTATAATAAAAGTAGTTCACTGCGAAACTTACCCCAAGCAGAGACAACATTCTCTGGAGGGGTTTCATCCCAATCACATCCTAACAACTATAATTGTTTTATAATTAACTTAGCATATAAGATAACAGGGCCGATAAATCCCATCAGGTCCCACAGTCGCGCGACACAGGATAATATTGAACGCTTTGTAGGACGTTCGCTAGGTAAGCAAACACTTAACGCAAATTCATCAGTCGTGGGTGACCATGACATACCTAAGACTTTATGTGAATCCGTTTTATCAAACTCAACTAAAACTGATAAACGATGCGATTCAGGAAGAGACTCCAGAACTCGCGGCGCGTTACTATTCCATTTAACGAGATCGAACTGACCAAGTTTTAACAACGAAATAACTTCATGTGCCGTCTGCACACCTTCTCCGTCGTTTTCGACCGAGTGGACAAAGTCATCCATGTACAGAAAATTATTAAATATAGCCTTTGCACGCGGAAAATTATCACCTTCGTCGTAAACGAGTTGCTTTACTGTACGAAGCGCGTGGAAAGGGCTGGACTTAAGTCCGAAACAAACTCTATTGAATTGGAAAACATCTATTGGTTCATTAGAATTAAAGCGGTATAAAATGCGTTGAAATCTTTTATCGCTTTCCCGCACACCCAGACACAAAAACATCTGGCGTATGTCAGCCGAAAGTGCTACAGGAAACATGCGAAAGTTTATAATAATTTCAAATAAATTACCTTGTAAGTTCTGACCGCTGTATAAAATATCGTTAAGCGATTTAGAGCTGCTAGTCCTCGCGCTAGCGTCCAAGACAATACGAAGTTTAGTGGTAGCTTTATCTTCCCGTAGAACCCCGTGGTGTGGGATATAATAAGCAGGCTTAATCTGCGACTCGGTAGTTTCCCGTGGCACGGATGATAAGTAACCTTTATCAATATACTCGCGGATGACGTCATCGTACGCCAGTTTATAAGCGGGTGAAGCGGCGAGCATGCGCTCTAAACACATAAAACGTTTTTTAGCGGTTTCCAACGACTGACCTAAAACCGATGGATCATCTTTAAAAGGTACAGCTACTACGTATCTACCCGTCGAATCCCGAGTCGTAGTGCTCTGGTAAAACTGCTCGCACGCGCGGTCGTCGGGGCTGCTCACGGGCTGCGCACCGACATCGTCGAGCTCCCAAAATCGTCTCACAATCGAGTGAATATTCGCGTCTACAGAACAGCAAGAGATGGTCGTCCCATACTCAGCCGACAGCACGGGCGCGAGACCGGATACCACGTACCCAAACACGGTCTCGATAGCGTGTGGTGTTCCCGCAAAACTACTGACTTTATTTGGCAGTAATAAGTGCGAAAAGAGTGATGCTCCTATTAGAATTTCGATATCTCCAGTAACCGAAAAAGTATCGTCTGCTAAAGGCAACGAATGTAAATACGCGAGCATCGAAGTGTCGACAGCGACGGAAGGTAAGCGGTCCGTGACCTTATCGACTACTAAAGTATCGATCTCGTAGTTAATATCACGATTAAAGCGGGAAAATATTCTTAATTTTAAGTACGACTTAATAGTCTTCCTGGCACCCCTAATACCCTTCACGAAGGATATCGCAGGACTTAAATGATTACTTAAACCTAATTTATCACAACACGATTGCGAAATAAAATTGCTTTGAGACGCACTGTCTAATAAGCAACGTACTACGACTTCGTTTCCATAAACGTCGTGAGTAATAACGCGTGCGGTGGCTAGTAACACTGTCGTAGGTATATTACTGCTCGAACGGCTAATATTATTGCACAAGGTAATATTCGAACGCGGGGTAAATTGTGTCGTAGAAGCAGACGCGGGAGCAGAAATCGGTTCAGAATGGCGGGGAACAATGTTTGAATTCACTGTGTACGTATTAATATTGTTATCAGTTACGTAAACAGGCGGCGCGGGCTCACGCGCAGCGAGTGCGGCGCTCGCGCAGGCGGGTGCAGAATAGCGGAACGCCTCCGCTGCGCCGCGCGGGGCTGGACCGGTGCAGGCGGCGGGGGGGTGGGGTGCTGCGTGGTGCGTTGGCGCGGTCGTATAATAACTAATAGATTGCGGACAGCTATAAGCGGGTGGATTAACCATAACCGTATCTCGACCATTACAATTAAAATAATTATTTTTATCCGCGGAGCGTGGTGAAGAAAGGGACGTCATCGCGACTGCGGTGACGTTTCGTTCTATGTGTAGGGCTGTATGGTGTTTACCTCCACAGTTACGACAGCGAGACTGTGAATTGCACGCGGATGTTTTGTGTGAAACACTAAGGCAATTCACGCACACATCCCTCTCCTTGACACACTTTAATCTTTCCTCCACAGGCATTACATTGAACTTTGGACATTTATAAATATGCGTATGCGATGGGGTATTACATAAAATGCAATTACGTGCGGTTGCGGTCGAAATGTTGACGTATGCCTGAGTTTTCGGGAATTTAATAGCTCGCGGGGGTTGGAAAGGTTTATTAAGATTTGTATTAGGTTTAGTTGTGGAGGGCTGTATTAACTTTACTTGCTGGTTAACAAACATAGTTAACTGGTCGAGGGTAGGAAATTCAGTTGTTTTGTGTTCTAATTCGAACGAACGAACAGTTTCAGAATCCAGCTTTTTTAAAGCGATGTGTAGTAATAAGTAATCTAATAAATTTGGTAAGTTTAATCCTTTCAGCGCTGAAATGGATGTGAAATATTGATAAGCGAATGAATCAAGGCTATCCGCGGTTGCTAAGTTGACCTGTTTTGTATCAAGAATACGTTGTATGTAGTCACTAGCTAGTGAACGTTTATCTTCATACCTTTTAACGAGCGCTTCAAATATTATGTCGTAGTTTTCACCACAAGGCGTTAGACCGGCGAATATTGTTTGCGCCTTGCCTTGTAATTTACCTAGCAAATAATAAATACGTTCAGAATTGCAAAGACTAGGGTTATTGTGAACGTTGCTGAGAAAGCTAGCATAAAATAACGGCCACTTATTTGGTTCGCCGTTAAATGCGGGTAGCTCAATCGGCGGTAGGTGTGGACGCGCCATTTGTATCTTCTTACAATCAGCGGCTGCGGGTGATGCTTTAGGACATAAAGTCGCACAGCAGCGGTGTTTAACATAACTGTATATATCTTCGAACTCGAGCCATAACTTATGAGAAGGTGTAAAATCCGGATTTATTTGAGCACTGAGAACATTAACAGCTTCGACTGTTTCTAAAACTTTTTGCGGGTAACTTTCTAGCATTTCTACATCAAAAATGAATTTGTCGATGTCGGCTTGGGTGTCTAGTTTTTGAGCGTTGACATAAAGTGATCGAATTCGCTCGAGATAAGCCTCTAATCTCGATTCTAAGTTAGTTAATTTCGCTCTATTTGTAGCCATATTTAATTAAAATTACGCGGTAAATATGAGTATATAATTAACTACTTGGAGATGCGGGGTCGCGGAGTAATATTCAACCTGAAGGTAGAATATAATTTACTTAAATATAAAATCAACGCAGACGTGGTAATTAATCCGGCTCGTTTGTACCAAATGGTTACGCGGGCGGGATAGCTACGAAGGACCAGAGCTGATGAAGGCTCAGCGGATGGCGGAGGTATAGGAAATGGGAAGCAACGTGAGACTCACCTCGTTCTCGTAACGGACGACTTGGCTTGGTCGATGGCGGCGGCTCCGTCAACAACGCTGCTGTTCTTCTCTTAAGCGGCTACACTTCCACACACTACACAATCTTATTCAAATAAACAAATAGTCATAAAACTTCAATTTGAAACATGCGGGCGCGGTGTAGATGATGCGGTGTACCGCGGTTTTCGATACGGATATCTAAGTGCTACTCCTCGCTCGATCGCCTCTCCCCTTCCTGGTCATCCCTCCTCCTCGTATGACATCTCACGCGCAGGTAAGGAAAGGAAAAGGATAGAATGAGACGTGATTAACGAGTCCGATCAACTACCCACTTCTAGTTATAAAATAATTTAGGTACGCGGTACGGTAGGTACGGCGCAAGCAAGTACCTTTCTGTTTTCTCATGTGTAATGTTGTTACGAGGGCGCGGGCGGGTCAATCAGTCAGTCAAGTCCGTAAATTTTTGAATTTCTGACCTCTTTACTGAAACAGCAACGCAACACTGCTCCTGTGAACAGGCATCTGTCAGTTGACTCCTGTCTAAATTTTATCTTGCTGCGTTAGTTAGTCTGTGTTCAAACACTTGTTCGGTAATGGTTTTTTTTTTGCAAGAAAAATAGCTTAATAAGCACACGAAATTCACTTTTTTTAATTTTCTCCTCAAATTTGTGAGTAGTCTGATTAAAATAGCTGTCAACAGCTATTTCTTGCAAAAAAAAAACCATTACCGAGACCAAGGCTAAGCTTGATAAATACAATTGGGACTCTGCACCATCGATTTCAATGGTAAAAAAGTGGTTTACTGAATTTCGTTGTGGCCGTACAAGCACTGAAGATGCCGAACGTCCTGGACGCCCAGTTGAGGTCTCTACACCCGAATCAATCGAAAAAATTCACGATATGTTGTTAGCCGACCGAAGATTGAAAGTGCGAGAGATTGTGAAAGCCGTAGTAGGGATCTCGCATGGCTCAGTGGTTTCAATTTTGAGTGATCACTTGGGCATGAGAAAGCTTTCCGCAAGATGGGTGCCGCGTTTGCTCACAGTCGACCACAAACGCAATAGTGTAACAACTTCACAGGAAGGTTTGGCGTTGTTTAATCGCAATATGGAGGAGTTTTTGCGCCGTTTTGTAACTGTGGACGTAACATGGATCTATCACAACACACCAGAGATCAAACAACAGTGAAAACAGTGGGTTTCTAAGGGTGAATCGGTGCCAAAGAAGGCCAAGGTAGGTTTGTCAGCCAATAAAGTTATGGCGACTGTTTTTTGGGATGCACGCGGGATAATCCACATCGACTACCTACAAAAGGGAAGAACAATCAATAGGGAACTTATTGGAGCGATTCAAAGATGATTTCAAAAAATACCGACCTCATTTGGCCAAGAAAAAAGTTCTTTTCCACCAAGACAATGCAAGAGTGCAGACATGTGCAGTTGCCATGGCAAAAATCCATGAATTGGGCTATCAATTGCTCCCTCATCCACCCTATTCTCCAGATTTGGCTCCGAGCTCCGAGCTGTGACTACTTGTTCCCAAACCTGAAGAAATGGCTAGGTGGAAAAAGATTTGATTCCAATGATGAAGTCATCTCGCAAACAAAGGCCTATTTTGAGGACCTCGAAAAATCTTTTTTTTGGAGGGGTAAAAAAAATGGAGAAGCGTTGAATAAAGTGTATAGAGCTCAAGGGAGACTACGTTGAAAAATAAAATTATTTTTTTATCAAAAAATCTGTGTTTTATTCAAAAAGTCACGGACTTATTGACCCGCTCTCGTATTAGACTTCGGATTCCCAATATTTGTCTGGATTGATACAGAACATATTATTATGTGACAGCAAACTTTAAAAGGATAATCTCATACGTAAAAATAAATGTCTGTCTTTCAACTCAGAAAACATGAAAACTCAGAGTCAGCTCAAACTTTTTTATAAACTAAAACCTTCGATCATTATATAACAGAGATACACCAACAAAGCACAAAAAACGGCCCGGCCAAACATTGCTTCTTTATATGATAAGCACTGTTTCACTGACAGTCGCGCGCTATTATGTTGGAATAAATAATAGGTCTTAAGAAAATTCGGTAAGATCGATAATTATAGAAAAATAAATATTTACTTGTCAAACAGTCTTGTCATTCTCGCGGTCCACTTTTGTGCGTTGAATTTGTATGGAGTGCGGTATCTTTGGTATATATATATCGCAGGCGGATTATATAATCCGCCGTTTTACATTACGGCTAGCCGTTTTCTAAAACAGCGCCGCTTTGTACGGCGGTTCAAGCACTAGCCGGATTGAATGCGGCTACTTAGAAAACCGCCGGTTTGCATTCGGCGCCATATGTCGCTTAATACGGCTAGACATAATGTATTAAAGCGAGAGCTACTTTGAACTGATCTATCTTAGGTACGTTTATGATCCATGCTGTATTTACTCAAAGGTAAAGATTGCCGTGATTGCCGTGTAGTGCCGGCTTAGAATGTCGCTACCCCTTTCAACCCACGGGTATCGTAAGAGGCGACTAAGGATATGTAGCTTCTTAAATTGGTTTTCGGAGATGCGGTTGCAGACCCACTACAAACGATACTTTACTTCTACCATATTCTCCCCTATCAACTTCCAAATATGGTTGAGGACTTCAATGTTCTGAAGCTCTGGTTACCACTTCCAGGGGTATATGTATATATATGTATGTACAGTCGCCATCAGATATATCGGAGCGGCCGGGGTACTCAAATATTTCTGAGCAACAAAGAATTTCAAGAAATTCTTTACGATAAATACGATCAATAAGATCTGAACACCCAATTCGCCACAAATATATGAGCAGTGGGTTTTCAATTAAATCTGAACACACAACGAGACAATAATATCTGAAAGCACAACTCGTAAAAATTATCTGCTCAGACAGGGTGATCATAAATATCTGAACATTTAGGGAATATATACCTTAAAGCACTAGGCATACAGTTTAAAATTCTTTAACTAACTACGCTGAAAAACATTTTTTACACAACCAACATTTGGTTTTATCAATGTCAAAACTAAAAAGAGTTTTCTGCTGAGAGGTACAACTAGTTGTACGGTTAATATATTATTAGAAAAAAGTACTAAATCGTTCCCCACTAACCAACTCTTTTTTGAATGGGTTTGTAGCTATATAATTTTCGCCGGTACAAAAACATCAAGAGGTAAAATAACTTAGAATTTTTGAAACATTGCATGCAATTTTTTTACATCGTAAGTGCCAGGGTAGCATGAATATTAATGCAGCTTTAGTAAAATAAAAGGATAAACTAGTTTTTATAAAATTATACTTTTTCCTGCAGTTTTCACTAACGTATTATTCCTATTCATATTTATTATTATTAAATGAGGACAATAAATCTAATGGTTAATAAATAAAAATAAAAATAGAACATGAATTCTTAATAAAAAACAAAAAATAAACACAAAAGAGGATTTGAACCCTGACGCAACGAATTATATGTATGATTTCTAATTACTAAACCGCTAGGCCATAGTGACTGACACAATAGTGGATGAAATATTGCAAAGCATTCATACATATTTTAATTTGGCAGCTTTAATATTACCATTGATATAGAAGCATATAGATTGGCAGTAAGTGACAAACGTCATAGCATTAACGTCAAGAAAGGCAGGACTTCTCACGGACACGATATCAGCCTACAACGGTTTTGACATAAAACATAAAAGAAAATAATTGACTTATTTTCGTTAATTCTGGTATTTAAGTCTTAGCTTTGGTGATTTTTTGATAAAGTTATTTATATTTAATATCACAGAACCCAAATCAAAGACATATTATTTGGCAAATTTTTTTTTTTTTAATTGTGATATTTAATTAAATAAACAAACAAATAACACATTAAAACCGAAATATATTATTACTATTAGCAAGGTATATAATATTCCTAATTATCAGATTTTTGAAGATCATATTAAAAACCTACATAAAAATATTGAATTCAGCAACCACAAACCGACACTGACGAGAGCTTTGAGTCTGAAACCTACATCACATATAGCTAGAAGCTTTCCCCTATTGTTCGCGAAAGCCTGAGGGTCTGATCTATTGTGAAGCTCACTTAAACATCCCGCGCGAGTATCGGTTCTATGAGGTTAAAGAATTAGTGGAATGGTGGTATTCTGGCATACTTTGAAAGATTTTGGTATTTCCTGAGATCCTTTTAAATCATTGTGCTATAAATGTTTTGTAGGTTTTAAATCTAAAACTAAAAAAACTGTCTTGTTTTTGAATTTACTTTGCTGTATTCCAAAACAAAATACCTAGAACCACTATATCAACCATCTGCTACTGCGTCGTTTGTTAAAATGATAGTCATATTTGAGGAAGTATAAAAAATGACGTTAAAAAACGTTTTTGTAGTAAAGGCCATTAATAATATTTTCTTTCACAATATTTGTTTATTTGGTTTTTTTTATTATGAAACCATGTGATATATAATTAACCAAACAAATAACAAATTAAAAACCTAGATAGCTTCCTAAGTACCAGATTTTCGAAGCTCATATTTAAGACCTAAATAAAAACGATAAATTCGACAACCTCAAACTGATATCGAACAGAGCTTTGAGTCTGAAACCTACATCACATATAGCTAGAAGCTTTCCCCCATTGTTCGCGAGTGATGCCTGAGGGGCTGATCTATTGTGAAGCTCACTTAACCATTCCGCGGGAGTATCGGTTGTGTGAGCTAAAAGAAATTAGGGTAGTGGTCTATTCTGACATACTTTTAAAGATTGTGTTATAAATACATACATATATAGTCACGGCTATAAATTCCTAGATGGGGTAGCCAGAGCTAAGGAATTAGAAATTCCTAAGCCACTTTTGGAAGTTGATTGGGGAAAAGATGGTAAATTAAAGGTTGTTGGTGATGGGTCTCCAACCGCATCGCCCAAAAATCCCTTAATAGTCCCAATACCGTTAGTCGCCTCTTACGTACACCCACCGGAAGAAATGGGGTAGTGCTATTCGAAGCCGACACTACACAGCACTAAAGAGCTACTAAAATCTTAAATAATATTACTCTGAAAATGAATATTGATTTAGAGTATTCAACTCATAGTGTTAAGATCGGTTTTGGTGGAGCGCTATTTTATTTATTTTGAAAGCTAGTGACCAAATAAAATTTGTTACAAACCCAATATTGTCGTTCAATTGTGTATATATGTCTAAAAGTGAAAAAAATCCTTTTCATTTTTTGTAGCTGTTGACTTTCATACGAATATTCTTATTTGCATTGCTTTACGGGTTAAGGCATTCCTTTGATTAATGTTTACAGAAATTACGTTAAGATTTACGATAGCTGTGAATATCTGTGTAGGTGTATTTTTGTGGGTCCATATCTATTTTGGTCATTTTACATGCCCATTGAAAGCAAACATTCAATAGAATAAAATTGAAAACTAAGTTTTGGAAGTACATACATACCATACATATACTCACGGCTATAAATACCTAGAAGGGGTAGCGAGAGCTAAGGAATTCGAAATTCCTCAGCCACGTTTGGAAAGTTGAGTGGAGAAAAGATGGTAAAATAAAGGTTGTTGGTCATCACCATATCGGTCTCCAACCGCATCGCCCAAAAATCCCTTAAAAGCCCCAATACCGTAAGTCGCCTCTTACGTACACCCACCGGGAGAAATGGGGTAGTGTTACTCTAAGCCGATACTACACAGCAAAAGTTTTGGAAGTTATAATAAATTAATACAACATATGGTTTACATAAAACTATTATAATAAATTGTTATCGTTACCTCACTTATACGTAAAAAAAACTCAAAATTATATTTCAGCCTCGTCCGAGATGTCTTAAATCAGTCTAGATTCAGGAATAGTACTCCCAGTTGTTCAGACAACCTTTTGTGTCAGTAGATACTCGATGAGGCATGAAACATTTGAAACAGTGATACGATTAAATTACACGATCTTGTTACGATTTCAAAGTTTTAGATGCAGTATAAAAAAAACAGGTGGTATTTATATGTTCAGAAAAGATGTATTTATATGGTCATAAAAGTGAAAAAATTATAAAAAAAGAGCATGTATGAGAAGAATAATAAATGTAAAAAAGCAAGAGAGATTTGTCAGGATCATACAAAGTGGTGATCGTCAGTCTCTGCCTACCCCAATAGGCGTGAGCATATGTAAGTAAATAAGTATTAATATTTTCAGAACACCTTTCATGTTTTCATGGAAATAATAGTATAATAGGAAAATCAAAGCAATACTAAAGAAATATGTTTGTATTTAATATCTTCGTCATAACTTATATCGTATTTATTTGTTGTAGATAACATGTAATAAAGAAATGAAAAAAATCTCTTTCATCACTGCTTTCAGGTTTGTCAGGATCGAACGAATTCGTTTTCAATAGTCTCTGCCTACGTCAGTAAGAAATAGCATGAGTATTGTTCAGTTTCAAATCTTAAGCACAAGATACGTTCAAAATATGGCTCCGTGACAGCGATTTAATAAAGGGTCGAGTTTGCGCTCATATAAAAATGTCATTTTATCAACTCTCAAGTATTTTCCAAACTTTTCCCATCAAGCTGACTTTTGTTATTAACAAAGTTAAGAAACGGAGACTATCTACACTATGGAGTAACATGTGGGGTCGTTCTAGTCTATACATATAATAAATCTGTAGAAAAGTCATTTTTGTACATTGAAGAAATTGAAAAAAAAAATAGCCAGCGTGTGAACAGATAAGTAACAGAACCCATTTTCATCATTTTTTCAATTTTTGTCTGTCTGTTTGTCTGTTTATATGTTTGTGTGTGCGCACATCACGTAAAATCTACGAATTCAATGCTGAAAATGTTTATATACAAAAATTAAACGTAACTTGAGGTATAACTTAGTTTTTGTTTCATCGAAATCGGTTCACTCTATCAAAAGATATGATTAATTTTGTGAGTTCAAGAAGAAAAATATTACGTTACGCAATTCAGTATAGTACTTGCAACGACATCTTAAGTCTAAATATAGAACTAATGTTGATAGTTGGAATCCAAAGTCCGATAGTTGGCGTTGTGCAAATGACCCAAAATGCATATCAAATTAAAGCTGATGAAATGACATACATACATACATATACTCACGGCTATAAATCCCTTGAAGGGGTAGCCAGAGCTAGGGAATTAAAAATTCCTCAGCAAATTTTGGAAGTTGCGTGGGTAATAGATGGTGGAATAAAGGTTGTTGGTGATGGGTCTCCAACCGCATCGCCCAAAAATCCCTTAAAAGCCCCAATACCGTTAGTCGCCTCTTACGTACACCCACCGGAAGAAATGGGGTAGTGCTATTCTAAGACAGCAATGAAATGAGTATTCCGAATATATATGTCGCAGGAAAATCATCAAACTCGTTAACTTATAAGTTTCCTAGGAAACTTGTAAGTTGACGGAAATCCGTCAAACAGCATCTGAATTTACATCTTACCTGATAGTTTTTAGGAAACTTGTAAAATAACGGACTCACATCAGGAAAATTGAACGTGGGGATCATTTTTACAATTTTCCTAGTTTTGAATTTATAATTTAGGAAATTTGTAAGCCGCCTAATGGCTGCTAGTGAAATTGTTAATAGAACCAGTTATTTATGATGATTGGTTAAGAAGTGAGTTGAGTAAAGAAAAAAACATGAATTTAAAGTAATGACAATGTTTTGATATTTTCAAATATAAATGAGGAACTGGACTAAGAAGGGTTTCCTAGTCGTTAATCATACGTAATAATAAACGCAAACTACGAATAATTGATTACGATAACGGATTTTTACACTAGTTTCCATTTGTTAATCAACCAACCTTCTGACTTGCTTTTCATACATGCAAAAGCAAGTAAAGTAGCGAATTACTAATAAAATTAGAAGGTGGCGCTGGGTATGCAGCCACTTCACCCAACAATCACTTAAAAAGCCTTTGGTTTCCTCTTACGACAACCGCGGGACAAAATATTATAAATGCAGTAAATTTTGTAAGAGTTTAAAATCTTACAAGCATCGGTTAAGAATAGCACTAACATATTTCTGGCAGTAACTTATAACAATGGATGTCATTGGAGGCGATGCGGTTGGAGACCTATCGCCAAGAATGTTTACATTACAATCTTATCCCATTTAACTTCCAAAAGTAGCTAAGAAATTTCTTATACCGACGGTCAGGCTACCCACACTTTCTAGGGATACATATTGCCGCGAGTATATCGGTATAAAAACGCTCCTTAAAATAAAGATCTAGAAGGTATTCATACTATATAACTATAAAGTATCACTCAAACAATTTATATTTAATAAATACTTTTAAAACATTTTAATTTTATGTCAGTGACTCAAATAATAGCAAATTAATAGATAAGCATTAGTAAAGCAAGGAAAATATTAGTTTTGATTGTCGAGTTGACAAGACGCGTGAAACGCGAATGCGTCACGTCACGTAACCGCCGCCAGCCAATCCGCATTGACTAACATCTCTTCGCGCCATCAGCGCTGCATTGACAACTTTCCTAGCGGGATTCAGGAAATTTGTAAAGTTCCTAAGGCCGCCTACGCACTGGCGACCATGGTCGCCGCGACCTGGCCGCGGCGGCCAGTGAATTCTGGACTTTTATAGCAATCGCTATATAGCCCCTACGCACTTAGCGGCCAGCGACCAGCGGCCACCGTTCTATGTAATCGGCCAGGTCGCGGCGACCATGGTCGCCAGTGCGTAGGAGGCCTTAAATACAGTATTTTAAACTCGGAAACTTGTCAAAAATGATTCCCACTTACAATTTTCCTGAGGTGAGTTCGGTATTTTTCAAGTTTCCTAAAACCTATCAGGTAAGATGTAAATTCGCATGCTGTTTGACGGATTTCCGTCAACTTACAAGTTTCCTAGGAAACTTATAAGTTAACGAGTTTGATGATTTTCCTGCGAAATATACATATCATAACACTTTAATGTTAATATTAATACACAAGATGCATTTACAATGCCGAGGGCAGAGATGGCGGCGGCGGCGGCTGCGTTCCGTCGTTGTGTCAGTCGGTCGGTCCGCATAGCACGACAGTGGCGGCGAGTGGCGGCGCGCGGCGGCGACGGCGGTGGTGGGGGTGGGCTGATGTTGAGGTGCGCGACAACGTTGAAATTGAAAAGCTAACAGACGATCGAACATGTACGGCGCGCACCAGTGTTCGTGGTACGGGCCGTACCAAAAACGAACGTGTGTAGCGTGGTTCGCCGCACATAATTATCTATATCTATACTAATATTATAAAGCTGAAGAGTTTGTTTGTTTGAACGCTAGGATCTCAGGAACTACCCAATCAAATTGAAAAATTCTTTTTATGTTGGATAGTCCATTTATTGAGGAAGGTTTTAGGCTATATATCTTTACGCTGCAACGAATAGGAGCAAAAAATCAGCGAAAGATGTTGCAAAAACGGGGAAAATTATTCATATTGGCAGGGTTCCGTTGTGTGCGCTGCGTAAACGGTTGAAGTTACCCAAAAAGTATGCATTGAAGAAATATTCCTCTTTAAACGATCTAAAAAAATGTCCGCGACAGTATATGTATAGCTTTTAAGATTGACTCACTATAACCATTTTTATGGTAATCAAATTTGGTCGAAATTAATGCATTATTGCCAATTATTTGCATATTTTTTACACAACCTAATATTAATCCTTATAAAAATAAATGTGTTGTTGATTAGGAGTATTTAATTGTGAACAAAATTGTCCTGCACATCACTTCATTTAAATTAACATCTTTGAAGATAATTCAATTTTAAAATTACTCCGCAACAAAATTGACACGTGGCATGAAGCGCTAGACAAGACGCTGCGCTGGCCGGCGAGCGAAGTGACTCGCGCGACAAGCTTATGTTTAAGTCTTATAAGGAATAGTAGTAAGTAATACAAACATACATACATATACTCACGGCTATAAATCCCTAGAAGGGGTAGCCAGGGCCAAAAAATTACAAACTCCTCATTCACTTTTGGAAAGTTTAGTAAGGAAAAGATGGTAAAATGAACGTTGTTAGTGATGGGACTCCAACCGCATCGCCCAAAAATCTCTTAAAAGCCCCATTACCGTTAGTCGCCTCATACGTACACCCACCGGAAGAAATGGGGTAGTGCTATTCTAAGCCGACACTACACAGCAACAATAGCAATAAGTAATATAATATTGATTAACAAATCATCATTTAAATTCGTGTACTATCTATGTTTGGAGGTATAGTCGTTGAAACAAATATATTTCTTTTTGTAGTCATGAATTTACACTAGATGGCGCTGACTGTATATATTCTACATCGCGGTATGATCTCTTCTTTGTTTTTATATAAATACTTCAACTTGGCTTTTACGGTTTTCTTGGTATCTCTTCTCTTTACAGATTTATAGAATTCAGTGTATTATTGGTTTTTGCGAAGTAGTATTTGACACACTTGGACCAAATTGAGAGAGTGCTCAAAAAGGCAGGCGTCCAAAGTATGATGAATAAAAGAGCATGTATGAAAAAAAATATCGATGTAGACGAAGCTGGAGAGGTTTGCCAGGATCGTACGAAGTGGCGATCAATAGTCTCTGCCTACCCCAATTGGAATAAACGGCGTGAGTATATATGTATTGTATGATACATCAAAGTGTAATAATAAATAAACATCCGAAATATACTTTCAACATCTCGTCGTGTTATACATAATACTTACTCAATACACTTTCATTTTGTAGTAGTTTTATCTATATTTTACGGCTAAGATTGTTTTTCACACGGCCAACTATATGTCGCGTTGTCAAGATCGGGTTGCGGGGAAAATCACTATGTTCTGCTTTCACAGGAAAACAAAAAAAATATATCATTTACGCAGAAGTACTTTAAGATATATTATTTCTTATTTAAAAACACAAATTGACGCGGACGAAGTCGCGGGGAACAGCTAGTTATTAATATTGGTGCGGGCTGGTTCGAAGCGCTTGCGGTGCACAGTGCGATGGTGCGCGCCGTACATGTTCAATTATGAAATTTTCAGTGCGGCGCGGCGCGGCGCTTCTTTCAAGTTTACAATTGATTTTTATAATTTAATTTATGTGATTCATTTTAAATAATAATTTTGTACAAAGAAACCTTGAATAGGTAAAAAATAGGTAGTTAAGTTTCGGTTGTTTGTGTGTTTGAGGCGAAAAGGCTCCTCAAGTACATCATTTGCGTGAATGAAATTTGGCAGAATGCAAGATAATGATCCAAATACTTTACATCCCGGGAAAAAATGATCAATAAAATATTCACGGCTGATTGAACTGTAATAAGCAAATTTAACAGTACGAAGTCTGTCGGGTCAGCTAGTAAGATAATATTTGTTCAGTAAGAATGTGTCAATATTGAATCTTGACGGGACAATCTTGTTGTTTTTGTAATTCAGAAACAATTGGAGATTATTAGCCGATTGATTTACTTTTCATTTGGACGGAATTTTATGGATATTTATATTGTGCAATGGACCTTTTTACAACCTTTTGCTTTTTTTCCTGTTTCTGTTTATGATATGAAGGACTATCTAAATCGGAGAAAGTCTTCCGTTTCTTTCAATTATCTTTCGCAGTGGTACGTACACATTGCGGGTGCCGTGTAGTGTCGGCTTAGAATAACACTACCCCATTTCTACCCGTGGGTGATCGTAAGAGGCGACTAAGGGTATAGGGGCTTTTTAAGTCATTTTTGGGCGATGTGGTTGGAGACCCGTCACCAAATAGATTTATTATTACCATCTTTCCCCCAATCAACTTCCAAAAGTGGCTGAGGAATTCCTCATTCCAAAGCTCTGGTTACCCCGTTAAGGGATTTATAACCGTGAGTATATGTACGTACACATTATATTACATACAACTGATTTATGTATCGAATGTCACTTCTCGCATAGAAAGATCTTGCTATCATACTAATATGAAAAATACAAAATATGTTTAAATTCAATCGATAGATATAAGTAGTATAAAAGAGCATGTATGAAACTACATAAAATTATGAATGTAGAAAAGATCGTGAGGTTTGATAGGATTGTAAAAAGTGGCGACCGATAGTCTCTGCTTGCCCCAATCGTTACTAATGGAGTGAGTATAGATAAGTATTCATGCGGTTGTCTTTAAAATATTATTAGTTTAAAGTCTTACTGAAATTATAGTTGGAATTTGATAACTGGACGACCATTAGTGTTGTAAAATTTGCGTCTGAATATTTTAGGGCCAGTCTCAATGCAAAGATATTTTAGAGGACACTTGCATCTTCTAATTTCTCATTTATCATTCATCCCTAATTTAGCAGTATGTAAAATATTGGTCACAAAGAACATTTAGGCTGACATTCACGGTTTCTGTATTTAAATACTTGAATGAAGACCGGATAGTTAATTAAGTTTTAGGGTGATTTGATGACATTAAATACCATTCACCCTCTCATCACCTATGATTCGTATGAGGTGACTATAGAATTTTGAATTACTACTAAATATCATACTTTCCCGGTTTATCAGCTTGAAAATATATATATACCCCTTCCTTATTTTTATGACATCCATGTTTGTATAAAAAAAAAATAAAAAAAAATTAAACATTCTTATATGAGTCTGCCAACACATGATAAGGACCTACAAAAGCTTGAAATCTGTTATAGATTTTTGATCTGTCGAGCACCCAGCGCCATATTTATCATTCAACACTTGATGTCATTGATTTCGAATGGACGGGATTTATCAAACCTTTTTGGTGTAACGCTTAGCAAATAGTTTGATTGATAGATGGCCAGTACTTTTTAGATATTAATCACATCTGTGAGAGCGTGTCGTTTGACGTGTCACAAAATGCAGTTTTTCAATTGTTACATTGCTGGCATATTTTTTTTAGATTTAGCTACATTAGAGCCGTATTTACGGAACTTGTTACCAGACCGTAGCGAAAAAATAAGAAGAGTTCTGATTTCGTCCTTTATGCTTACTTGTTCCACCAAATGTCGTGATGCTACCTATGCTACTTATTGCATGGTTTAAATTGGTTATATGCTCATGTGTTTAAAAATTATAATAATAGCGGAGTTTATGAGTTACAGAGTCGCATGGAAAAAACACATTAACTAAAGAGTGGGATGTTAAAATATATATGATGTGTGTCCTTCCTGGTTATCCTTATATTGAGTCAAAATATATGTTTGGAATTCGGGCAAACAAAACAGGTTTTATCAACTTAAATGCTCCTTTGATCGATTGATCGAATTATTTAGTTAAGATTTTATATTTCTGTATCGCGCTATCATTGTTGGATACGCGTATGTGCCCAATACCAAAAACAAAAGAGTACAAAAGTCTAAAACTTAAATCCACTGTGTAAAAATGGTCTGAAAAGTACGAAACAAGAAAACCATTTGATTCAGATAGAAACAGAGAAGTGGACGAACATGTTGTTCCGTTCGAGACAATGGATATTTCAACTAAACTCAGCACCAGCGCACAAAGCCAAATCAACTTGGCGTTGGTAGAACGTGAATTTAACAGATTTCATTACGTCTGCAAATTGCCCCCTGCGAGTGATTTAAACCTTTTGGATTATGTTATAAAAACTGTAGTGGTACTATACATTTACTTCAACACTTAATGAAAAAGAAAAAAGGTTTGTACTCATGCGCAGCGCGACCGATTGGCCGCACTGGCAGGGTCGCCATGCAATGGATGAATTGATAGACGAGTGTACATGTTGGATATAGGTTTGTTACTGACTAAAGACTTCTGACTAACTTACATTATATAACGGCAAGAGGGGGACAAGATGCACTCACACTACACTACACTACAAACTTTTCGAGAGCACAAATTCTGTTCACGAAATTTCATTGAAATAACGAGTCGATTAGCCCTTAATCGGGCATAGCAATGAATAAAATTTCACTGTATTTTTCATTAATTTATAGACTGACTACAAATTCTATTACATATTTGAATGTTCTATGTCTGCTTCAAAGGTTTGTTCGTTGTTCGAAACGTTCAAGTTTCGTTTTAATCAAATAATCGTGGTTCCTGAAAACCCGAGGAAAGCTTAATAAAAACAAATAGCAGTAATTATGAAAACCTAGCGCCGGGGATACCAGCTTCGTGCAATCTGTCACGCGCGACATTGCGCGGCTGCTACGGGGTTGCCAGCTTGTACGCAAATTAAACAGATTAGACAGATTATGTTTGCACATAATCTACAGAAATATACTGAAGGGACAAACTTTGCTTTGCAAATTGCTTACGAGTATTTGTTTCAGGTACTATCTTTGATTTTTATTTAAGTATTTGTATTATTCATTTTATCAGGAAGATGAACCATAAAATATTGTCTATTAAATCTTCACTGCCAATTAATAAGTTATTATGTGGATTATTTTTTGCTGAACTCATAATATGAGTAATTTCTAGGTCTGCGTTCAAGACTAACTTGATTAGTATCAATTGCCACCTGGTACACATTTATTATATTGTATTCATTTTATACTAGTGGACTGATCCGCATAGATAGTGAAATTTTATCCAATATCTTATGTTTATCTATCACTGCTCACCCCTAACGAAAAAACAATGCTTAGCACTTTTCATCCATCTGTCTCTAATAATCTTTTTCTGCCAATAGCATGTCCCTATTTTATTTAATCATTTTTTTTAGTCTTATTCGTGTAAGCACACCTGGTATCATTCCAGTAATCTACTTGAATGATTTAATTTACAAATGGCGGGCTCCGACCTCCTCTCCTCTCACTCACCACATTTCAAGTTGTTTTGTGTTAATTTTTAATATATTTAATGAAGTCGATACTCCATTGCTCAGAAAAAAAAACATCTTAAAAGCTATTCAGTTAAGTTAAGTCAAGTTCAGGAATGTTCAAACAATAAAGAACCAACGAGGGTATACACCGACCAAATTTGAGTCTTCCATACATACATACATATGCTCACAGCTATTAATCCCTAGAAGGGGTAGCCAGAGCGAAGGAATGCGAAATTCCTCAGCCACTTTTGAAAGTTTAGAGGAGAATAGATGGAAAAATAAAGGTTGTTGGTGACAGGTCACCAACCACGTCACCATTACACGGCAAGACTATCGTTGTCGTTGTCGTTGATTGCTACATCTAGATTATGTGTATGCATATTAACATTGGTTTAATCATTTAGAAAACCTCAAAAACTCAAACGTCCACGTCCTATGTCCCAAAGGGGTTGGCAGAGGTAGTAATACTTGTTAACATCACGTGATATTGTCACCTGGTGTAGGCATAGAAACCACCCTAGTTTCGGTGCACCTAAACAAGCCAAAGTAAATATTCAGGATGTTTTTATTTAGAAACTAATATGAAATCAAATTTATCGTCTAAAGGAAGCACAACGATGTATTAAATAGGTTTAAGCAGCACTTAGTTGTAAAAGGGAAAGATTTGCCGCCGCCGAAGAGCAGTTAACCTACTTTGCTGTAGTAGAACTCGTGCGATGACAAGAGCCTCTTATTTTGTTGCGGAATCTCGGACGGACAGAAAAGTTTATGATGTTTACAAAGTAGGTTCGTTTTTAAAAATGAATTCCACGATAATTAGCGTTGTTACTGACAGAGTTACAATTATCATGGCATTGACAGAGGTCCGCAAAGTTTGCTTCGCCCGTGTGTTGACAAAAAAATGATTTAAAAGTTTTTGTGCACAAAATTTTGTATAACAAATGATGTTAATATTGTTAGTTAATAAGTAGTAAGTTTATGCGTAGTTGATATGTGATTTAGAACATTAAAATTGAAAATAAAGACCTTTATGGAACCAGTAGACATGACGCCAATTTGGAAATGGAAAATGTATGTGTGTTTGTAGAGTTTATTGCCAGTACATGTTTGAAATATCTGGCTTTCGATCAAGAGGCACGTTAGTGATATGCATGTTTCGGCTTTGAATAGCGTTAACCCAATTCATCCCGTGGGTGTCTCAAGAAGAGTATGTCGTAATAGACTGTTAAAGTTTATGGGATTTAAGAATTGTTGGGTGATGCGGTTGGAAACCCATTCATCAATCTTATATTTTACCAACTTATACCTACTCGTACTTCACTTCCAAACGTGGCTGAGTCATTTCTAATTTCTAGGACTAGCCACTCCTTTTTTGGATTTATAGCCATGAGTTTAAGTTTGTTTTTTATAGTCCCGCTACTGACACCCTTACCAAATGCGCTTGTACATAATATGATTGCGGATAACAAATCCTACCATACCATACCACGTCAAGTGAATCAATATGGCGCTGTCTGTCAATCGCGAGATCCAATTATTGTGTTCGTGTCGCTTCAAACACGCTTTATTTTCTTCCTTTCTATTCTATCTAAGGTTTTTTATTGAAGCAAAAACCGTTTACAAACTATTTTTACATACTAACATACATATACTCACGGCTACAAATCCCTAGAAGGGGTAGCCAGAGGTAAGGAAAAAAAATTCATTTGGAAAATTGAGTGGGGAAAAGATGGTTAAATAAAGGTTGTTGGTGATGGGTCTCCAACCGCATCGCCCTGTTATGAATATCCCCAGTACTAAACTAATGCTGACCTAGTATTTCATATAGTTAATAAAAGCATTGTCTCCACCATCTTTCAGTCAGTCAGCCATCAACCGTCATACAGTTCACTTGTAAATTTTATCTTAATTTTGTATTGTTCTCTTTGTGTTCAATTAAACCTTTCAGCAGTACTTTGTAATTTTTTTTTAAAAAGGACCTACGGAGCGCCATCCTAACAAATTTGGTGTCAGAAGTGGGATGATCTAAGGGTATTTTTGACAGAATCCCTGGATCATTCATCGTGTTAGGCGCGTCGTGAAAAATCTTCCCGCCTGACATAGGACTCCGTAACTCAGTGTCCTTAAGTGTAGTGCAGTGTAGTGTGTGTTCAAAGCCGACGGTAAGTCTTGTGCCGCTGTTAGAAGCCAAGCCCGCGCTTTGAGAAGCTGCAAGATCTGGAAGGTCCAGGTCCAATTCAAAGAGCTGCAAAGTGGTCGACGGTCAGACTCCACTTTTCTAGTGTGAGCCCGCATCACCAAAGTTCTACCAGATTCCCAGGCTGACTCCATCTTCATTCTCCCGCGGTGGTCATATTTCTACGAGCTATCTGTCGCCATACGACTTGCTGAGTCGCCGTGCAGATAAGGCTCTCTTCTCGTCGCGTCTTCGAGGCGCCGAGTTAATGTAAATATATATTTACATTCATCCACCACGAGTTTCCAATTTTTCATGAAGATGTTCCTGGTATCCAGTCTACTGTGAGTTTTTAACTTTTTCAAGATTGTGCTAAGTGTTTTACAGGATTTTCTACGTGTTTTCTATTTTATTCAATTCTTACTATTTTATTTCTGAAGTTCCGATATCGTTTTAATTTAAATGTTACCTGCTAAATCAGAAAAATCAGGGAAAAACCTTTGTGTTAGTGTTCCCTCATCACCGTTGTTGGGTTCTTCATCACAGACTAAAATTAATTCTAAGATGGCAGAGAAAATAACATTAAGCGTTCTCACCAAATTTATAAAACCTTATAGTGGTGACCGTGAATCTCTGCCAGCCTTTTTAACAAATTGCGAAAATGCAATCTCTCTAGCGACAACGGAACAGCAGAATTTCATGTGTAAATTTATACTTTCCCAATTAGAAGGGAAAGCTCAATTAGCATGCAGTTTAAAAACATTTAATTCGTGGAGTGAGATTAAAACGTTTCTTAAAACCACTTTTGGAGAAAAGAAACACTCCACACATCTGTTAGTGGACTTACAAAATTGTAAGCAACTTAGTAACGAAGACGTAACCCAATATTCACTTAGAGTTGAAAGTTGCTTAACTAGGTTACAGTCTGACATTCAATTTTCCTGTGAAGATAAAAATCAATTAGCTGGTCGTTTAGCTGCTATGGAAGACCTAGCTCTAAATACATTCTTATTAGGCATGAACCATAGTTACTCACACATTGTTCGGTGTAGGAATCCCAATTCCTTATCAGAAGCAATCACTCATGCCATTGAGGAGGAAAAGTTATATAACCTAACCCGAATCTCTTATAAACCTCCGAATTCTCTGCGTTGTAACATATGTGATAAACCAGGGCATACAAGCTCTTCTTGTTATAAACGGAAAAATTATTTCCGACCTGTTAATTTTAATAATGTCTCTAATATTTCTAATAATAGTGCCACTGCCAGCACCTCTAAGCCTCCCAATTTAAATCAAATAATAAGTTGCGCCTATTGTAAAAATACAGGTCATTCAATTAGTGAATGCCGTAAGTTGCAATACAAAAATAAAATGCAACAACCAGCGCACTCTTTCAATAATACTAAGGCTAGCGTTAATACTATTGAACATGTTTCTAATAATTTAAACTAAATAGGGTTTCGGTTCCGTGTCTGCCGGAACCAATAAATTTGGTGAATGACACGATTATTAAACAACCTTGCGTCCCTGAATTATTAAATGCGCAAGTTTCCGACAGTATTGTACCACTGTCCACCCCTCGTGTCCCTGCTTTTTCTAATGCACGAGTTCCCAAAAATAGTATGTCTAAACCTTCACCTTGCGTCCCTGAATTATTAAATGCGCAAGTTTCCGACAGTATTGTACCACTGTCTACCCCTCGTGTCCCTGCTTTTTCTAATGCACGAGTTCCCAAAAATAGTATGTCTAAACCTTCACCTTGCGTCCCTGAATTATTAAATGCGCAAGTTTCCGACAGTATTTTACCACTGTCTACCCCTCGTGTCCCTGCTTTTTCTACTGCACGAGTTCTAAAAAATACTGCGTCCCAACCTTCACCTTGCGTCCCTGACTTATTAAATGCGCAAGTTTTTCCTAAGGTTGTGCCTCTGTCTGCCCCTTGTGTCCCTGAGTTATCTAATGCACGAGTTTTAAACAATAACACATCTGATTCTTCAACTTGCGTCTCTGAATCCTTATCTGCGCAAGCTTCCCATAATGCAACTTGCATTTATTCGAATGTAGCACCAGGCTCTACCGCATCGCATGTGGATCAAGTTACACCTTGTAAACCACAGAGCGAAGAAAAAGTTCAGACAGGACAAAATAATTATTCTAAGTTTTTATTACCACAATGTTCTAATAGTGTAGACTCTTGTGTGAAGAGTTATAAAGTTAATAAAATACATAGTAAAATATCACTTCCCCACGTTTATTTAAAAACTAATTATAATGAAAAACCCCTCTGTTTTCTCATCGACACGGGTTCTTCCATTTCCATTATTAAGTATTCTTGTTTAAATAATCCTATTTTATCTTCCGAAAAAGTAAAATTACAAGGATTAAGTGATAATGATTCATTTTGCGAATCCCTAGGCTCTATTGAGTTATATTTTAATTACGATAATGTAGAATTTAGATTTATATTCCATACAATTAATGACTCCGTTAACTTAAATTATGATGGAATAATAGGAAGTGATTTTATACAAAACTTTAACATAGATATTCAATATTCAAATAATACTTTAATTTTTAATAAGTTGACTATTATACCTTTTTGTTTTAGCAAATCTGCTTATGTTTTACCTCCGCGTTCCGAGACAATAATAGAATGTCCAATCGACTCGGAAAGACTAGATCAGTTCTTCGATATTAGAGAAGCTCTAGTCCTTGATCAATCAATCTCTGAAGGTGTACATATAGCTAATTGTATTGTCTCTATTAAACCCAATAATAGGGTGAACGTCTCCGTTTTAAATACCACTGAATCTGAAGTTTCTGTTAATGACTTTTGTGTTAAAGTTATTCCTTTTGACATTTCTATATCCAATTCTCTAAATTTAAGCAACTTACATAATATTCAATCTTTTCCAAGTGATAGATATAAAAGAGTGCTTGATCAAATTCGATGTTTACATCTTAATTCACAAGAAAGAAGTTCGTTAATGGACTTGCTTTCTAATTATACAGATATCTTCCACCTTGAAGGTGAATCTCTTTCCTACACTAATGCAATTCAACACTCTATTAACACAGGCAATTCTGCCCCTATTCATGTCAAATCCTATCGTTTCCCTGAATGTCATAAAGATGAAGTTGACTCTCAAATTAAGAAAATGTTAAGTCAGAAAATTATCCAGCCTTCTTGTTCCCCCTGGAGCGCACCAGTTTGGGTGGTTCCGAAAAAGCTAGACGCCTCCGGCAAGAAAAAATGGAGGATTGTAATTGATTATCGCCGTTTAAATGATGTAACAGTTTCTGAGAGCTATCCATTGCCTCTCATCACTGATATATTAGATCAGTTGGGTCATTCCAAGTATTTTTCTACCCTGGATCTCGCTAGTGGGTTCCATCAAATCCTGATGGATCCTGCTGACGCTGCAAAAACAGGTTTTACAGTTAGCACCAATTCGAGCACTTCTGGGCATTACGAATTTACTAGAATGCCTTTTGGGCTTAAAAATGCCCCTACTACGTTTCAACGCCTAATGAATACGGCTCTTTCTGGACTCCAAGGTCTTCATTGTTACGTGTATTTGGACGATTGTATTATATACTCCCATGACCTGGAATCCCATATTTCTAAGTTAAAATTAGTCTTCGATAAATTCCGCCAATTTAACCTCAAACTTCAACCTGACAAATGCGAGTTTTTACGTCGTGAAGTAGCTTATCTTGGGCATATTATTACAGACAAAGGTGTTTCTCCAAATCCAGACAAGGTCAAGGCTGTCACTGAATTCCCCGTTCCAACAAATGTTAAACAAATTAAATCATTTCTTGGTTTAGTTGGTTATTATCGTCGTTTTATTGAGAACTTTTCTAAAATAACTAAACCCTTGACTTCTTTATTAAAGAAAGATGTATCATTTAATTGGACATCTGATCAAGATTCAGCCTTCCTTTTCCTTAAAAACCAATTGACGTCTGCCCCATTACTCCAATACCCCGATTTCTCTCGTCCATTTATTATTACTACTGATGCTTCCAACTACGCTATTGGCGCAGTTCTCTCTCAGGGCGAGATTGGAAAAGACAAACCAATAGCATACGCTTCACGCACTTTAAATAAATCCGAAGGAAACTATTCTACTACAGAAAAAGAACTTCTTGCCATTATTTTCGCGGTTAAAACATTCCGCCCGTATCTCTTTGGTCGAACTTTTAAAATAGTAACCGATCACCGTCCCTTAGTATGGTTATTTAATGTCAAAGACCCAGGCAGTAGACTCATCCGTTGGCGCCTCAAACTCGAGGAGTATGACTACGAGATAATATATAAACAAGGTTGTCTCAATTCTAACGCTGATGCGTTATCTCGTTGTCCCGTTAATGCAATTGTTAGGAAAAATCTTAAAAATGTATCTTATGAACAGTACTTCAAGTCCCAGTTTACTAAATCTTCTACTTTTAATACTTTAATTGAAGAGCATACCGAAAGTCTTCATTTAACTAATAATAAATTAATTGCGTGTGCCATGTCTATTGACTTTGATAACTCTATGCCTTATTGTGAGCAACTACTCTCACTGATCGATAATTCTGCTGACTTCTTATCAGCCGAACGCGAACTTCTCACTGTTAAAGCAGTGAACACTTCTAATAATAAGATAATAATTTTCATGTTTACTAAAGTTAATCATTACGACGAAACTAGTTATAGGTCTATATATAATCTATTAGTATCTTTACGCAATTTTATTTTAAAGGAGTATCCAGACGAAAGAGAATTGTCTATATCAGATTTCACTGAACCATTTACTAAGTTATCTTACTCTAAAATTTATAATATGATATCTTTTGTTTTCGATAATACGAATATTAAAATACATGTTTATAAAAATAAGTTAATTTATCCTACTCCCGTTGAAGTGCCTAATATATTAAGGGAAAACCACGGCACGACTATTGCCGGTCACCCCGGAATGAAGAAAATGTATAGTAGGATTAGAGAAACATACTATTGGAAAAGTATGAGAGCTGACATCGAGAACTATGTAAAAGACTGTCAGTTATGCAAAATTAATAAACCACTTCGTTCTTGCAACAAAGCTCCAATGGTGATTACTTCTACTTCAACCAAGCCATTTGAAAGGCTTGCCTTAGATATAGTTGGTACCCTACCCGAAGCGGGTCTTCAAAAGTTTAAATTTATTCTCACTCTGCAGGATGATCTTACCAAATTCTCTTGTGTTTACCCAATGATCACCTCTACCACTGACGAAGTAGCAAGAAACCTTATTCATTTCATATCCCTATTTGGATTTCCTAAAATGATCTTGACAGATCAAGGTACTTGTTTCACTTCCGAGCTGTTCAAACAGTTAACCCAAATTCTTAAGATTAAAAGTCTTTACTCGACTCCATATCATCCGCAAACCAATGGTGCCCTTGAACGTAGCCATGCGACTCTTAAGGAATATTTAAAGTCTTTTGTAAATGAAAATCAAAATGACTGGCATTGTTATTTAGCCACAGCTATTCTTTCATACAATACTACTCCGCACTGTACCACTCAGTTTACCCCATTCGAATTGTTATATGGTTATAAACCCACTATTCCTAGTTCTCTATACAGTAATGATGACAACACTACTTATCAAGAATATATTCGCGCATTACAATATAGAATGAAGTTCAGTCGCGATAAAGCCATTCAAAATATATTAAAAAGTAAATCTGATTCTAAACGTTATTATGATAAATCGAGTCGTGAAGTTTCTTATAAAACAGGCGACATGGTATATTTAAAACACCATCACCGCTTAAGAAAAGCGTTGTCTCCCGTATGGAAAGGTCCGTATAAAATAGTTAAAGTTCACGGGAAGAATAATGTTAGTTTATGTATTAATAGGAAATATGTTAAGTACCATGTTAATGAAATCAAACCGGCTAGTAGTAATTAGTTTCATAATGTTATATTTTAAGTTTACCGATATTTAGTTAGTTATTGTATTTTCAGATTACTGTCATTCCCGTCTATGGTTTTCTCCGAATCAGAGATAAATACTATAAGTCATAGCCCAGGAATATACTTCGATGAAACATCGAACATATATTTTTATAACGATTATGTGAAAATAATAACACATATCGATGTTGTAAACCTAAATCCGTTTATGTCTCGTATTGAACATATGTATAAGAATATAATCGAGTTTTGTTCTAAAATAGATACCTATAATATTATTAACTGTAACGATATTTTAAACCCTATTAGCATACTCTTAGAATCTAATTTCATTAAGCTAGAATCATTATCTCATATTATTTCTAATAATAAACCGAATAAGATTAAACGATCTTTAGAATTCGGCGGTGAAATTCTCAAGTTCTTTTTTGGCACTTTGGACGCAGACGATGCGCGTAAATATGACGCTGCCATTGAATCATGTAAACACAGTGAAACTGAAATTTTTAAATTATTAAAAGATAATGTTCACGTGGTGAAATCCACATTAACTTCATTTAATACAACTATTTCTCGTTTAGATCAAAACGAAAAGATTTTAAATTCTCAAATTAACCAATTTAATGATATTGTAAAAGGTGTTCAAAAATTAGATGATCAGTTATTTATAATTACTAGGATTAATACTTTTAGCAATGTAATTGAAAGTTCTTTATTAAGTATTTCTAATTTACTCGATACTCTATTAAATGGAATATTATTTTCTAAGTCTAACATTTTACACCCGTCTATTATAACCCCTAATAGCTTATTAAGAGAATTAATGAATATTAGTAGTTCTATGAATAAACGTTTTGATTTTCCAGTACCCTTAAGTTTAGAAAATATTCATATAATTATAGACGTATCAAAACTTACTTCATACTATTATAAGAATAAGTTAGTTTTTATTTTAAAAATTCCTATGATAACTCCTATTAAATATACCTTATATAAAAGTATACCTCTGCCTACACCGCACAATGAAAACTTGCCTAATACATTCGCTATGATTCATCCAACCACAAGGTTTATTGCAATGACAGACGATAAATTAAACTATGCACTATTAAAAACTATAAATGATTGTAACATTATAAATAATTTTTATTCAATCTGTCCATCTGTTTCAATCTTATCTTCTATAAACAACCCGTCCTGCGAGACGAAATTGCTTACCGAAGTAGTTCTGTCCATTCCAGTGGAATGCGATTATAAGTTGTTGTATGGTCAAATTGATATTTGGCAAAAGCTTAATAATAACAAATGGATTTATGTTCAATCTTCCAAAAAGAAACTAACTGTTAAATGTTCAAATATTATAAAGGATTATATTGTCACCGGCACAGGTATAGTAAAACTCGATGAAAATTGTATTGGTTATTGTAATACTATTCAACTTGTTCCTTCTACCTCTAAAACAATGTTAATTCAAAACCAAATTCATATAGACTTCGACATTACAAATGATGATTGTTGTAAAAAGGATGTTATTAATCATACTGTACCACTGCTCTCACCTATAAGTTTAAGTAATATTGACCTAGAGTCTTTTAATTATGCCTCTCACCAATTAAATAACTTAGAGAATAAAATTAACAAAGCCGAGGAGCAGTCCCATATTGTTAAATACGGTTCATATTATTCAGGATTTACTTATTTTCTTATTACATCAATTTTAAGTTTCATAATTTTTAAGACAATTAAATATTTGTATAAATGTAATAAATCTTCTAGCTGTTGTGTCCAAATATACAACCAATGTTATAACAATAAAAAGCGACACTTAAGAAATAATATTAGTAATTCTGTTGAACTTAATGATGTTTCAGAGTCATCTCAAAGTGAAGATATTTCTATTAAATCTTTACCGAATATCCCTTACAATTCTAAACGTAATTTAAGTAACTTTTAAGGGAAATGTTTTATGTTTTGTTTTATTATAATTTAGTATAAGTTTTAATGTTAGCAGAGTTTATCTTTTAATGTTATAATTTTTCACTGTTTTTAACTTCGCTCATCCCTAAAAGATAAGCTCCGTTTTATAGGGGGAGGTGTTATGAATATCCCCAGTACTAAACTAATGCTGACCTAGTATTTCATATAGTTAATAAAAGCATTGTCTCCACCATCTTTCAGTCAGTCAGCCATCAACCGTCATACAGTTCACTTGTAAATTTTATCTTAATTTTGTATTGTTCTCTTTGTGTTCAATTAAACCTTTCAGCAGTACTTTGTAATTTTTTTTTAAAAAGGACCTACGGAGCGCCATCCTAACAGCCCGAAAAGCCCTTATAGCCCCAATACTGTTAGTCGCTTCTTACGTACACCCCCGGAAGAAATGGGCTAGCGCTATTCTAAGCCGACACTACACAGCACGTGTGAATTTTTAGTGTTCTGATATTCATTGTTTGAGCGTGGTGGCTGGCTTCGAATGCCCTACCCCATATGTTTGTGTATATATGGACATATAGCATATAGATTAGATGTCTGTATGCTGTGTGTAGTGTCGGTTTAAAATAGCATCAACCCATGACTACCTGTTGGTGACCTACGAGGCGGCTAAGAATATTGAATTTGGCTGTTGCGTGATGAAGCTGGAGGCTGATCACCAGCCATACTTTGTTTTTATATCCTTATCCTACTTAATCTCAAAAATAGCTGAAAATTGTCTATCCCTAAGGATCTGGCTACCCCTTTTTGGGATTTTCAAACAAGACTATAGTTATGTGTTTAATTCTGTCCCTATATTGCAGAAATTTTCGAGTTACGTTAGGTACATTCCCAACCCAATTTAAAGGAGGGAATGTAAAGATGATTTTACACGGAAAGCCATTTATTCCCAAAGGTGCCGTCAACGAAATTTATAAAGTTAAAATTGAAAATTTGGGAACACCTTCGCCAGGTAATATCACAAAAAACAGTAATTTGAACGAAGGAGACTAATCAAAAAGTTTCGATTGCGGGTGTATTTACAACTGTTCTGAAAAACAATTATAAAATATTAATCTTGCAGCTTAGGACACTATCAACTGTCGCAAAAGATACGTTGTCAGGGAATCAATCTAAACGTTTCCCTAGTCACCCAATAGATTGCCTTCATTACGAAATGGAGTAGTGCTATTCTGAGGTTATTCGGTAAATAAAAACATTATTTTAGGATTAACAGCAAACAATAAATATTACTTTTCAACTAATACGGCACCTGTAAGATAAGACTTTAAGGTTTAATTAATTTGTTTTGTGCAAACATGACTTACGCCCGATTTCTGAATTGAGTATTCCTTTTTAGCTTACTTAAATTACTGTTTAGCTTAGAACAACTTAAGTATCGTTCTATCGCATTGAAATCTTAACAACTGAATGAGACAAAGCGATACTTAAGTCGTTCTCAGTTTGAATACTCTATTCAGAAATCGGGCGTTAACCTGACAGTTTGGTAATCCTTGTCTCCATCATTTCTATAAGCAAGACTTAACTGTCGGAGGACTATGTCTATTTTGTTAGGAAAAAGGAACTCCGTTGATTTATTTTACTTTTATTGGTTTAAAGCGCCCAGTACACATTGGCCCACGATGGGCCACGCTTCGCAAATGGCAATTGTAGGCCACGATCAATTGGTGTTCACACAATAGCCCATTGCTCATTACTGCCTGGCAATCCACTTGCGACGGACGTCGAAGTAATTATGGTTGCAGCTATTTATTTATTATTATGTATGTAATTTGTTTTATTTATGGCGCTATTTATGTTATTTTTACGTCATATAGTGATTATAAATACATTTTGCAATTAAATATTCCAAAAAAGTATAAGTATCTATGAGCGGTCGGTGACGAACTAAACAATGGCCCATTGTGGAAACACCACCGGCCACGCTACGCCACGATTCCTTTGAATGAAGTAATAGTAATAGTAATAGTAATTTATTCATAAAAAGAGTTTACATTATTTGGTGTCGACTGCACCCGAACTAGGCTCATCGCCCGTATCTCAGGTTACAGTACTTACAGCTCTTGGTTTCTATGAATCTAATGGATTGGAATTTATACATTTAAAAAAGATTAAAAATATAAAAATATTAAAACATTTACAATTATTATTAATATTAGTAGAATTGCCAATTATAACAATTAGAGTGACTCTTTAATTAGTGTGACTCTTTAATCCAATTAAAGTATAATACTAATTTGACTCTCGTCTATTGATGTAGTGTGATGACGTGTTCCTCTCTGTGTAAATGTGTTTGAGTGAATGTGTGTATAGAGAGGGTGTGTTATGTTGTTTAATATTTATAATATATATTCCGGGGCACAGTAAGAAATCTAATAGACTCTAAATATAAGTAAGGCAGATAATGTCACTGAATAATAAATTTATGTCTAATGTAATTATTATAGTTTAGTGTGTGCATAAAATTACAATTATATTAAGGCGTAGAATTAAATTAAGTATTAAATAAAATGTAATAGAAATATCAAAATTAGGATTATAGTTAAATAAAATAATTAAATAAAGTAATGTCATTAAATTGAGTTAGACTAATGTTTTAAGTAAAAACTCAGTCTCTTTGTAATCATGTTTTTGCAACCAATCAAGTAATATTTTTTTACATTCATAAATGTTAAGAGGGTAAATGTCAATTTGTTTATTAATTTTATTATATAAAAAAGGTGCTAAGAAACAGTAAAATTGATGACTGAAGGCATATTTAAAGGTAAAATTCCTAGGTATTATGTCTTTGCTTCTCCTTTGTAGAGTTTTATCTGGGTCAAAGTAAGTGTTTGCATGTTGTTTCAAGATGATATTATAAATGTACAATTGTCTTAGGGGCCGTTCAAGTATTACGTAAGCACTATGGAGGGGTGGGGGGGTCTATGTATTGCTTATTTTGGATGACATTGGGGGTAGGGGAGTCTACATGATGATTACGTCATCGGTAGTTATTTTACAACCAAAGTCGAAAATGCGAAACGTGTGGTTTTTATCTTGCTTCCGTCAAGTTACTAAATCGTAGTAAAGACGGTTGTTAACGGTGAGGAAAGACATCATAAGGATACCTCCATGGCTAAGTTTTACTTAGTCAACTAACAGTATATTCATACAAAACGGCGATAGGCCTTCCCCCTATTCAGGGATATACGGCGTGAAATTTTGAGTTAAGTTGAGTTGAGAACGAACGTAGACATTCCAAAATCGGATGAAAGAGAACATACTTGCAACACTGAGCAGCAATCCAAGCAAACCAATGTCATCGAAAACTTATAATCATGGATTTGATTTGGATATGTATGCCAAAAATTTAAAATAAGTTAGTTATAATCGTAAGATTTTACTTACTCTTTATTGAGTAAGGGACAAAAAATCT
Source organism: Bedellia somnulentella (assembly GCA_963576735.1). Classification (NCBI taxonomy): domain Eukaryota; kingdom Metazoa; phylum Arthropoda; class Insecta; order Lepidoptera; family Bedelliidae; genus Bedellia; species Bedellia somnulentella. The sequence goes on along the minus strand of OY755184.1, from coordinate 836,465 downwards.
TGTACCAGTTTAGTGCGTCAAATCTAATCTCTATTCTAATATTTTTTTTTATTTTTTAAATTATAATAAAATCATTATAATATTAAAAAATAATTGAAAATGTTTACGTAAGCATAGCGGGAGGGGGTAAGAGCTTTGCTTACTTTTGCTGACAAGGGGGATGGGGGGCTAAATTATTGTAATAAATCTGCTTACGTAATATTTGAACGGCCCCTTACCGTCAGAACATTGCATTCGCTGTAAAGAGTTTTGGTGGAGTATAATTTAGGACAAAAGTTTGCTACTTTCAGAATTGCTCTTTGTGATCTTTCTAAGGAGATCAAGGTGTTTGCAGGTACTCCACCCCAAGTACAAATTCAGTAGACAATTATCGACTGACAGAGCGAGATGTATATATTTTTTATAAGTTCTTGGTCCGTTATGTGCCGTAGATATGCGAAAACGAATATTAATTTACGAATCCTGATAGTCGTCAGATTTATGTGCTCTTTAAAGTTGAGATTATTTGTGTGAGCATTTGTGATTGGATTCTCCCATTATTGTATCACAAGTATGGGCAGTCAGGTTGAATAAATAAGTTGGTTGAGAGTTTTTACGCATCGTGAATGTTAGGTACTGCGTTTTATCTGAGTTTAGAGTAAGGCAGTTATTCCGAAACCACAGACAAATTGTATTCAGCTCTTCCTGGGCAATGCGAAATACCTCCTCCCAAGTGTCACTAGAGAAAACCAGAGCAGTATCATCTGCATAACAAAAGATTTTTTTAGAAAGTGAAGTGAATTGAAGTGTGCCCCCAAAAACCAACAACTTCGCCATTGCGCGCCACGATCGGCAATTGTCCCCTATACACAGTGGCGATGGCGAGCAGTTGGCCAACGTCGGCCATTGTGTACTGGCCGCTTTAGACTTTTTATGTCGAAAACTTTGTCTCAGTGATTTTCAAAATATTTCAGGTTTGTGTTAAAACATACATACATACATATACTCACGGCTATAAATCCCTAGAAGGGGTAGCCAGAGGTAAGGAATTAGAAATTCCTCAGCCATTTTTTGGAAAGTTGAGTGGGGAAAAGATGGTTAAATAAAGGTTGTTGGTGATGGGTCTCCAACCGCATCGCCCAAAAACCCCCTAAAAGCCCCAATACCGTTAGTCGCCTCTTACGTTCACCCACCGGAAGAAATGGGGTAGTGCTATTCTAAGCCGACACTACATAGCAACGACCGAACCGACCGAAAATATTTAAAACGACCATGAAAACTGTGTAGTGCTGGCTTAGAATATCACTACCCCTTTCTACCTACGGTCGTAGTAAGAGAAGATGTATTTGTATTTTAATTATTTCATGGGCGATGCGAACAATTCCCTAGCTCTGGCTGCCCCTTCAAGGGATTTATAGCCGTGAGTACATGTAATTATAAAAAGTATATTTTCCATGAAATAGTAACAGGTTTGCGACATTACGTGAACTTTTGTCACCTATTGTTTTGAGTTTCGATATTGCGCTGGTGATATATGATTTAATAGGTATCATACATCCCCATTTTAAGGCGATGTAGAATTTGTATCGAGCAGGAAGGGTGACATTTCAAAAACTTTTTGTGATTTAATATCAACAATCAATAATAACATTTTTTTAGTTTTATTCGGCCCAATCTTTTAATTAAGTTTTTCGACTTACTGTGTTTCAATAATTTTTTCAAGTATGAAGTCGTAAAGATATTTCAATCAAATTTACATGGCAAATAGCTGACAAAATTGGCAAGTTTTAAAAAAATATTTTGGAGACATTTTTGGAATGACTTTTTTTTTAAATTGTTTCAAAAGAGAGATCTTTAACTTAAACATTTTTTTAATGGCTTAATAGTAGCATATCGGCTCACAATTGCTTTTGTTTTTGCAAGTGCTACTATTCACCTATTTCAGAAAAAAGAAATCAAGCTTGTATCTCAACAATTAATATCTCTGTGACCAATAATGCCAAATAAGCCAAGGTTTAACAAAAAACATGAAAAAAAACATATCTCGAAAACTACAAAAAGTCGCGAAACATACATAGGGGTAATTCGGGTACCGGGTTTTTGAACATTGAAGGGAAGTTCATATGAGAAAGAAAGAAAGACAATCTTGCTCTCCGGGTTCTCACCGTTAATCAATTAAAATGTACTCCAATTTATTCGTTAAGTAAATAAAATGCTAAACTTTCCGTAATTAAATCTGAAACCGCTTGAAAACAAAGAAAAGGAAAAACGGACCTATTTTATAATAGTATAGGATCCCGCTATAAGACGACCTTCACCGGGCTGGTTAATGGATGAAAGATATTTTTTATTAAATAAAATATGTCAATAAATATATTATATTTATATAATATAAGTATAATATATGTATATAAGTATCGGGAATTTGTCAATAAAATAAAAAATACAAATTATTCATCTTAATTTATTTTATCGCCTTCAAAGTAGGCCCCATCGCTTGCAATACAACATCTCAACCGCTTCACCGAGTCTTCCCTTTTTCATAGGCTATTTGCGGTATGGCCTTTAGCTCATTCAGCGAATTTTCTTTCATGGTTTCTATCGACTCAAAACGTTTTCCTCGAAGTGATAATTTTAACTTGGGAAATAAAAAAAGTCAGACAAAAGTGGTCGAGAACTTTTGTTGTGTTTTTCGCTAAAAACTCTTTCACTATAATGGATGTGTGTGATGGTGCATTATCATGGTGCAGTACTTAGAGTTGTGTTGCCACAAATCTGGACGTTTTCGGCGGATACTCTCACGCAAACGCTTCATGACGCCTAAATAATATTCTTTATTCACTGTTTCTCCCTCTGGAAGGAATTCGGAGTGAACCACACCACGGTAGTCAAAAAAAACTGTCAGCATCACCTTGATTTTGGAGCGACTTTGCCGCGGTTTTTTGGGTTTCGGCTCGTTTTCGAGACGCCATTCTGAAGACTGTTGGCTTGTTTGCATGACGTACTCATAAACCCACCTCTTTTACGCGGGTCTTTTTATTGACATATTCCCGATACTTTTTACACAGAGTAGTAAGTTGTAGATTACCGATATAAGACATACAAACACATCTCATTTTTTATACATACATCAATCTATAAATAGCAGCAAAATAGTAGTAATGCAATTGTAACAAGCAATTGTGTTAAAGTTTATTATTCGTTCAGATAATATTGATTTATAAATCGATCACAATTATCTTTGCTATTGTTTAATTTCATCATTTTGTCGCCAGTCGTTTCTTTGGCTTCGTGAAGCAAATATATTTAAACCAATAACAATTGTGTAGTGTCAACTTAGAATAGCACTACCCCATTCCTTTCGATGGGTGTACGTAAGAGGCGACTAACGGTATTGGGGCTTTTAAGGGATTATTGGGCGATGTGGTTGGAGACCCATCACCAACAACCTTTATTTTACCATCTTTTCCCCACTCAGTTTTCCAAAAGTGGCTGAGGAATTTCTAATTCCTTAGCTCTGGCCACCCCTTCTAGGGATTTAAAGCCGTGAGTATATGTGTGTATGTATGTATGTAATAACAATTGAACAAAAGAGCCACGTCGGAGCTAGAGAGTGATGTCAATAGCACAGTTACATAACGACACACATTTTTACATGGATGAGATTGGATCAAAAAAAATATTTGACAGAATTTCTTTGTGTTTGTGAATTTTTACTTTACTTACATACATACAATTAGGGCTATAAATTCCGAAAAGGCATAATGAGAGTTTCCGAATCGAAATTTTTACCCACTTATGGAAATTGCATGGGGAAAATATTGTGAAATAAGGGGTTTTAGGGATCTCAGACAGACCTTTTAAGCCCACACAACATAGCTTTATTATGTTTGATTTACTTATTTTGGATCAAACAATCATTTCAATGGGAAAATAAAATGCCTTAACCGATGTCGCTAAAATTTAGAATTTATGATAATGATAATTTGATTCTTTGACAATGTAAATGGCGTCAATCTCATAAGGCGGATAATACAAAATAGCGCTCTTTTCATTCTTATAGAATACCACGATAACGGTAATAAAGGTATGTGGTAGTACTCTTAGAGCGCTTACTACTGCGGACTTACTCGCACATAGCAGCGTCTCACTCATATTCCTACATCGCGGTATGTAAATGTTTTTCTAACTAAGCGTAATTGCAAATTATAAGTTGGTACATAGCATAGTATACTGGGCAGTATCGGTATCGGTATTGCTAGGCCAGTAGCATAGTGTTGTGAGGGATACACAAAAAAAACGTAAATGCTACCATACCTCATGAATTTTGTTTTTTAAAAAGTAGATGAAGTTAGGATGAAATTAAACTCTTCTTTTATAATAAAAGTCTTATTGAATAAAAATATAAAATTGACATTTTTTGAATCACCATAACAAAAGAATTATAACATTTACAGATCCGGGGTGGTTGTCGCTCACAAACGCTGCTAGCTGAAAAATAGCAAAAAAGTGGAAAGCCATACTTACAAATTTCAAAAACAACATTTAACTGCCAATTTAAATGAGAATTTTGTTCATGAAAACCTCATGTGGGTATTATTAAATACAAATATTATTTATTTCAAAAAACGGTTCATACATTGTTATACAGTGGTCTCCACACTAGGCGCGTAGCCTGTATAGTGGCGGCCTATACTATACCTGTATATTACTAATAAACCAAGGATAAATAAAGTGTCGATATTTTTCTTTCCTATATTTATCCCTTATTTATTTAGCTGCCAAATTTATATTTAAAACAATAAAAATGAAAACATATTGTACCTTAGAACTCTCAGATATCCTGTGTGCTAGTTCAACAAGCCGCTCGGGACACGACCAAGTTAGTTTGCAGTTCCCGTACTGTTTAGTCTGTGGATGCCACTTTGTTACATATTTGTACATTGGGACACACGAAATCCTAAGAGTTATAATAATTTCATAATATTATATACATTGTGTAAGAATAAATGGGGAAAACACAGACTGGTTCGGTATCTCTAGAGGTGTCCGACAGGGATGTGTAGCTTCTCCGTGGCTCTTCAATTTGTTCATGGATGACTGTCTGATAGAGTTGCGTGAAAGTGAGTATGGACTGAGAATGGGTGGATTCGTCATCAAATGCCTCTTATATGCTGATGATCAAGTGTTACTTGCATCGTCGGTTGAAGAGTTGCAAGAGATGATGAATATTGCATGTACGTCGTTTGAAAGAAAAGGAATGAGAGTGAATGTAGATAAAACCAAAACCATGGTTTTTGAGAGAGAGGAGAATATGACTGAATGCGTGATTGAGATCGATGGTAAGAAAGTGGAACAAGTGAAAGAGTTCGTATATCTGGGAAGTTTGTTCACTAGGGATGGAAAGTGTGATGAAGACATTGAAAGAAGAGTAAAAAAGGGTAATGCGGTAAATGGAGCACTGGATAGTCTCATATCTAGTCAATCGGTGTCCGAAAAGGCTCGAATGGCTGTGCATGATGCTGTCCTCGTTCCTACGCTTATGTGTGGTAGTGAATGTTGGGTGTGGCAGAAGAAGCATGAAAGCAGAGTGAATGCAGTAGAAATGAGGTCCCTCAGAAAAGTTTGTAATGTGAGGTTATGTGATCGTGTAAGGAATGACGTGATTCGTGCAAGATGTGGTGTAAAAGATGATATTGTAAGAAAGATAGAGAAAGGAATGTTGAGATGGTTTGGGCATATAGAGAGGATGGATGACAGTAAATTGGTAAAAGAGATCTATAGAGCCAATGTGGAAGGTAATGTTAGTAGAGGACGACCTCGGAGGACACATTTGGATCAAATAGAAAATGTACTCAAAAAGGCAGGTGTCCGTAGTACGAAGAATAAAAGAGCATGTATGAAAAGACTGATGGATGTGAATGAAGCTAGAGAGGTTTGCCAGGATCGTACAAAGTGGCGATCGATAGTCTCTGCCTACCCCAATGGGAACTAACGGCGTGAGAATATGTATGTATGTATGTATGTATATACATTTCAAAAGTTCGATCATATTATAGTGTACCATTGGACTGCATCAGCTTCGCACGGGCAGCGTTATTAAAAGCTGTTATTTTTCAAATAAGGTTTCTTCTTTACAGTCTATAGCACTCATGAAAAAAAGTTCTTACAAAAAAACAAATATCAAGAGTCACAAACTTTAACTCCTTAAAATATTTGTATTGATTTAATTTTGCTTCTGTTGACCCATCCTTTAATTTTTCCTTTGGTCCAAGAGTGAGAATTTCTGTATGGAGTACCCCTCTGTGCAGCTAGCCTCTTAGAGACCCTATCCCCTAGCGGCAGTGATTGTGAAAATATTTTTTTATAATCTTTAATTTTGTGTCTGATTTAAATATTTATAAATTGTAAATTAATAAAAAAGTAGCTCCTTAGAAATACAAATAACCACACGTACAAATTTTACCTCTTTGAAATTCCTTCTCTAAGCCCATATACGTCCCCACCAAGGGGTCGAGCCTACCCTATATAGGGTGATTTGGCCTTAGTCCACCACGCTGGCCAATTGCGGGTTGGCAGACTAACGACTACTACCGTAATAGTAGCCGGGACCGACGGCTTAACGTGCCCTCCGAAGCACGGAATCATCTTAATTTTCGGATAATCAGGTGATTCAAGCCTACAATATCCTTCCAGACTGGGTTAAATCTTACAAATTAATATTTTGTGAGTATACCCCCCCGGGGATCGAACCCGAGACCTCCGTACTTGAAACTAAGCGCTTAACCACGCGACCACGGAGGCAGTCATCTCTTTGAAATATTTATATAAATTTGATTTTGCTCTATGCCTGTAATTTTGCCCATAAGTCTTGGTTGACAATCACACATACTGGTACCGTAAGTCTTAAGCATCAAATAAGCCTAGCCAGACTGTAAGAATTTAAAAAATCCTCAGACACTTTTGAAATGAAGAAGATGGTGAAAGGAAGGATTTTGATTGATGTAAACACTTAAGCTAATTTAATAGCAGATTATATTTGAGCAAGCTTTCGACTGTACTTTGCTTACCATAGCTTACAACAAGTGTTAACAACAAATAATTGAAAATTTATTTAATTTTCAAACTCACATTGTTACTGCTGCTTGTTATTTCAACACGACTTTAAATATGAAAACAAAAAACTTATATCAACCGTTTTTGAAGTTTGTGAGGGCAGAAAATGCTACTTAAAATATATGGTAAATATTTTTTTGTTTCAAATTCATGTACTTTCCTCTTTTAAGTTTAGCCTGAGAAGAATTTAATCAAAGACGACGACGTCCGTGGCCAAGTGGATAGAAGACTATCTTCTCGGTCCGGAGGTTGCGGGTTCGATCCCCGCTCAGAGCAACATTTATTTGATTAGCATAATTGATTGTTTCTTTGTCTTGGATGTTTTCATCTTCATCATCATTGTACCATATCGTTTAAAACCCACATTACTTATAAAACGTAAATAGTATATTTCATTACAAGCGCGGAATGGCTGTCATTGCTCGGGTTGACAGTCGGAACGAGTTGCAATGACGGTTCCGCACGTGTACTGAACGACTATTTTTAATACAGTTGCGAAAAAATTAAGCAATTTAATAAAATAATAAAAACACAATAAATTTAACTTACTAATCTTTTTATTTCTTATTAAAATTATAATTCACACAGACTTTGAAATTGGTACAGTTTTTAATACTAACTGGAGAAGTTATAAATTAAGAATATTCCGATGGAGTTAATTCAAACAAATTAGGGACAAAAATGACGAAATTACTCATTTTGTGCAACAAACGACTAAAATTGCAAAGAAAATGTCTGGAAAATGGTGGCAACCGTATACCATAGAGAAAGTAGTCTTCAAGCAGAGATTTTTTCTCACCCATTCTGGTGGATAAAGGAGACTATGCCCATACAGCCATCTACAGTAGAATCTTTTTATTGATATGAAATTAAGTGAAATGAAACCTACCCTTACTCATTCAATCAAATCATTAAATCTGATATTGAAACAAATTAGTACCTTTTTTTAAAATATATCTACGTATTTGCATGAAGCATAAAAACTACTTTGTTTTTTTTTTAATGTCATGGTGGGTTTTTCTCTATAATATACATTATTTTGACAGTTTTGAAAGAAAACGCACTAGTGCGGGAATGGCAAAAAAAAGCAAGAGTGTGTAAAAGCCCACATCCCGAACGATATACTACTCTGTGTAAAAAGTATCGGGACTATGTCAATAAAAAGACCCGCGTAAAAGAGGTCATTCAAGTTTTTTTACTGCATGTTGGTAGCATTGTACTGATTTTGCGCGGGATCTGTCATTTAATTTGTTTTAAATTACATTTTTTGTTGGTCATAGTTTTGAGTCCTCGGCGATTTTTACAATGGAAAATATTGTTGAACAAAGAGTGTGCCTTAAATTTTGAGTTTCGAATGATATTTCATGAAATACCTACGGCGAATCGTGTATATCGAAAACAAGGGCTTATGAAGGGTATAAGGCTTTTAAAGAAGGCCAAGAAGTAGTAGTAGACTTGCCTCGTTCTGGTAGACCTTCAACCGCTACGACCAAAGAAAACATCGATAGAATCAAGAAGCTAGTGCTCGAAAATAGAGTTGGCTTGTGAGGTGAACATATCTTTTAAGTCCTTCCACAACATTCTCATTGACATTTTAGGCATGAAACGCGTCGCCGCTCGACTAGTTCCAAAAGAGCTCAATTTTGTTCAAAAAGCGCAGCGAAAGCATGTCGCTGAAGACATGGTTTCCCGAGCTTCTACGGATCCGACCTTTATGAAACGTATAATAACTGGCGACGAGACATGGGTTTATGAGTACGACATGCAAACAAGCCAACAGTCTTCAGAATGGCGTCTCGAAAACGGGCCGAAACCCAAAAAACCGCGGCAAAGTCGTTCCAAAATCAAGGTGATGCTGACAGTTTTTTTGACTACCGTGGTGTGGTTCACTCCGAATTCCTTCCAGAGGGAGAAACAGTGAATAAAGAATATTATTTAGGCGTCATGAAGCGTTTGCGTGAAAGTATCCGCCGAGTATGAGAGTGAAGTTAGTCAAAATATGTGGCTTGGCCATTTCGCTACATTCACATCGGCGTAAGGTGAAAAATCAATTCACTGTTCATTACTTTTGTGTTATACAATAGTTCTTGTAGTAACGAACGGCCAAGCCACATATTTTGACTAAGGTGTAGAGTTTGTGAAGTTAGGCCTTGTAGAGTTAGGGCGTGTAGTGTTAGAAGCTTGGCTCTACATGAGATCTGATAACTTTTTGACAGTGCGAGTCATATGGGCTCGTCTTGGCAACATTTTACATGAAAATGTTTTTGGTGGGATTTCATTTCTTTTTGTAAGTTGTTTGTAACAAACATTTTTTTCATTTTTTTCTTCTTTTTTGGGGTGTATTTCTTACACATCAGAGACGCCTTTTTTATAGCCCACTCTCTATCTTTGCCTTTTTTCTTTGTTGATTTACTGTTTATAATAAGTGAAAGATCAGATACTGTCGATATGTCTCAATATATGTCGATTAAATTATTATTTTTTTTATAACAAGGAGTACCTATACATATATATATCTGAGGGCACCAAGTTTTAGATTATTATTAGATTAGACTTCTAGCGTCATCAAAATTTAATCTTTTAAAATTACCGGTCTCATACAAACTCCCACCCCCTAGTTTAAGGGGTTGGAGGATGAAAGTTACAAGTTTTATAATTTTTTTGTTGTTTGTGAGCTAATACTAGCTTACATACAAAATTTCAGCTTTCTAGGACATTAGGAAATACCTTAATAATTTTGAAGATCGTCAGTGAGTCAGTGACGAAATCAGCGTTTTTTAGATATAAATAAAATCTGAAGTATAAAAGCTAATGTAATTAAAACTTAATATGTTCAATAAGTCCGCTATTGACAATATATCCCGAAAATTTTGTTGATCTAGCATAACCCAAACCCAAGTTGTGAGGGTTCAAAAAAACGACGAAGCGCTTCGAGAAAAGGTAGGTAGTGCCCGTGCGCTTCGCTTGGCTCGTCTTGGCGGGGGCACTACCGTGCCCCCAAATAAAGAATAAATAAAGGAAAGAAAAATTTCGACACAGGCGGGAATCGAACCCGCGACCTCGGGTATACGCCCCCGTCGCTCTGCCAATTGAGCTACCGCCTGTGTCGAAATAAATTTTTCTTTCCTTTATTTATTAGTAATAATCCCCACATGAGGTTTTCATGAACAAAAAGATTAAAATTGTGGTAGGAAATGGTTATGTACTAATCTAACTACAAAGCTTCTAATAAAAAAATAAAGTATTAAATAAACATATTTCGCTCCATACATGCTCTGCCAACAAGTGACGCCACTATTCTTGGTGAATTACTTTACGCCAACGAACATCGGCTAAATGGATTGGATAATATGAAAGAGTTTTTAAAACTATTCTCATTTCATTATGCGTACCAAATATATAACAGAGTTATATTAAAACCTTAAATAAAAAAAAGTCTTGCCCTATTGTAATTTTTTACACTGTCAATATAAGAAGATGTATTTCCAAGTAGGGGTAAATGAGATATATTTTTTTTGAATATCAGGGAATATATAATCTTTGTTGCTTATTAGGAATAAGCTACCATTTATAAGTTTTCCTCAGCTATGTGGTATTCTATTAGATTTCTCTCATCTAATGTGGCTTCAAAAATTAAACATCGGTTTCACTAAAATTCTGGATTTGGACCTACCCCTCTTTGCATAAAAGGTGGTGCAATCTTCCACTGAACCAGAAAACTGGAACTCAAACGTTCACGCCGTATATCCCCGAAGGGGTTGACAGAGGTACCAATACTTCCGAACACCACGTGATAGTGTCAACTGGTGTTCAGAGTACCCACGTTTTGCTTGGACAGTGTACTCACGTGATAGGAGGCAGGTCTATCACCGCCGTTTTGTACAAATCCACTAAACAAGCAAGGTTGATTTTATTAAAACCATTAAAACCATTTATTTAGTCGTAAATGTGGGTGTAGTTTACATAGATCTTCTATTGTACAATTGTATCCATACACATTTGACCCTTGCGGGTATACAACTTTAAATATTGAAAATGTGACTATATTTATTAACATTTTTGACAATTATATGATATCTACAGAAAAGCATTATTAAAAAAAATATTTTATCCAAATTAATTAAAATGTAAAAAAAACTGATGTCAAAGGACGGGTAACATTTCGAAAATTCGAATATTACAAATCCGAAATTCACTATTTAGAAAACTGTTCACAGAATTTACGTATCACAGATGCTTTATTTTCCACAACTTCATTAGTACATAAATACATTTTCTAGAAGTATCACTTCCCAGAAAAACTATAACCAGATTTTTAAAATGAATTTTTTGCTTTTACCACCTATATCTTTTACTATAATCTCATTATTCCAAAGGTTTAAAAGACCGAAGTAACTTTATCTATAGTCTTACATATCGTAAATCTCTTTAACTAGATATTTTTTATTTTAGAAATATTGTATAAATAGAACGCGGATGCATGCCTGTTTGTATGTATACTTGCTTGCTTGTTTGCATGCTCGGTTGCAAGTAGGGGGGGTGCAGGGGGGCAGAGCCCCCCTGTTTGGGGGGGTCGGGGGGCGAAAGCCCCCTGCAGACAAAGAAAAGTTAGGTTACATTCAGTTAGGTTAGGTTAGATTATGTATAAAACGAGCGAGCGTAGCGCAGCGGAGCGAGCACCTAAATGCCTGATGCATGGTATACTACTAAGTGGGGTATACTACTTACTTAAAATATGCCTGCAAAATTATTCATAGCAGTAGGTATCATTCAATACATCTGTATTTCAAATATATGGAAAATGATTTTTTGGAATAGTGATTATTCGGAAAAGCAATATTGCGGAATTAAGGTATATCTGGTTTTCGATTCTTTGGGAATCCGTTCTAGTGGTTAATCAAAATGATAGTAAACAAAAACAAAAACCAAACGATAATCTGGAATGTAAGAATATGGTATTTGAAATTTCGGTGAAACAATATTAACCTCAGATAGAGATATTCTATTAAATAAATCATAATGGATGAGTCTATTCTAATTAGTTTTAATTGCAAGTCGTTTAAAAGGTCTATTGAATGTGTGAAATCACTGAGCCTAACCGCGGATATTATTGCGCTTCAGGAGACCTGGTTGTTGCCGCACGAGATCCAGGAGCTAAGTAACGTAAACCCAACATTTGGATATTTCGGCAAGTCAGCGGTTGACACATCCAAAGAAATCTTAAAGGGACGTCCTTACGGCGGTGTAGCTCTTTTATGGAATAACGTGAAGTATGACTCTGTTTCGGTTGTGCAGTGTGAAAGCGTCCATATGGCAGCTATTAAAGTGAGTGTTTATGGTCGTTCTATGTTGATATTCTCAGTGTACATGCCCACTGACTCACCTGATAATTTCGTGGAATACGTTGAGTGTTTAAGTGAAATTGCTGCAATTATTGAAAATATTGGTGTCGAATCTGTTTACGTAATAGGTGACTTTAATGCACACCCTGGTACACTCTTTGGTACCGAATTAATTAATTTTTGTAGTGATCAGATATGGACTTGTATAGATTTTAAAATGTTAGGTATAAATTCTGATACATATACCTATGTCAGTGATATAAATAGCAGTAGGAGGTGGCTGGATCACTGCGTGGTCACCGAGGCCGCACTCAGCTCTGTTGTTCAAGTAAGAGTATTGCATGATGTATATTGGTCAGATCACTTCCCTCTAGAAATTCGATGTAATATAAAAACTATAAAATCTGTTACAATGCCGATGTCAGCAACTAAAAATCGAGTGGTCTGGGGGGAACGTGATGATCAGCAAGTTTGCCAATATTCTGAATATTGTAATGCCAAATTAAAATGTATTGATTTTCCCAATGAACTTAGCTTATGTTGTGATTCGGTGTGCATGAACAGGAACATTGAACATAGGAAAATTATTGACAATCTTTACCATGACATTGTATCGACACTGCAGGAGGCTGCGGAGTTGAGTTACAATAATACTAGGGGAGGTAGTGCGGGTCGTGGAAAGCCTGTTGCCGGATGGAACAGGTATGTTCGCGATGCTCATCGGAACGCTAGAGAAAAAATTTTAAACTGGGTTTGGTATGGGCGTCCACGTCAAGGTCATATTTATGACCAAATGTATTTATCTAGAAAAGTTTTTAAAGAGAAATTAAAATTTTGTCAAAACAATCAAGAACTAATTAAATTGAATATTTTAGCGACTAATCATAAGAATAAGGATTTTCGTGGTTTTTGGAAAAATACAAAAAAACTGAGTCCTAAACCTAGCGTTCCGACGAGCATTGGGGGCATTCAGGACCCGATGGCGATAGCAAACATGTTTAGCACTCATTTTAAAGTTAAATCACCGCTGGAGGCGGGGAGTGCTGGAGTTGAGGCGGTCGTGCTCGAAATTCCAAAACGTATATTGGCTAAAGAAGTAGAGTCCATTATCAAAGGTATGAAAAAGGGCAAGTCCCACGGTCACGACGGTCTCAGCATCGAGCATTTCCTGTACGCTGGGCCGCATCTCCCGAGGTTGCTGGGTATGCTTTTTACATTATGTGTTAGGCATTCTTATTTGCCGAAGGAGTTAATGAGATCGGTTGTAATTCCCATTGTTAAAAATAAAACTGGTGATATTTCAGATAAGAATAACTACAGACCGATCTTATTGGCTACTATTACTGCTAAGGTACTTGATGGTCTGTTTGAGAGACAACTTAAGCATTACTTAGACCTGCATGACGCTCAGTTCGGTTTCAGGCCTCAACTATCAACAGAGTGTGCTATTTTGTCTCTTAAGCACACTGTTAGGTATTATGTGGATCGCAATACACCTGTATACGCAGCGTTCCTAGACTTATCCAAGGCATTTGACACGGTTAGTTATGACATTTTGTGGGCCAAGCTTACTAAGGCAGGAGTACCAGGAGAGTTGGTAAATGTTTTGCGGTATTGGTATGGCCATCAAACTAACCAGGTCAAATGGAGGGATCATTTTTCAGATCCTTACAGGCTTGAGTGTGGGGTGAGGCAAGGGGGGCTGACCTCCCCAGCTCTCTTTAATCTATATGTTAATGAGTTGATCGTTGGGCTTTGCAGAACCCGTGTCGGGTGTCATATTGACGGTCACTGCATAAACAGTATCAGTTACGCGGATGACATGGTGCTGCTTAGCCCTTCGATCGCTGCGCTAAGAAAGTTGATACATATGTGTGAATGTTATGCAGAATCGCATGGCTTATTATATAATGTTAAAAAGAGCGAGCTAATGGTTTTTCGTCCGAAGACGCGTAAAGTAGAACATTTACCTTCTGTCACCCTAAATAATGTTAGCCTTATAAGAGTGTCGTCATTCAAGTACCTAGGGCACATTGTGACCGAGGACTTGAATGATGACAATGATATTGAGAGGGAACGGAGGGCGATGGCAGTCCGCTGCAATATGTTGGCTCGTAGATTTGCAAAGTGTAACGCAGAGGTTAAAATTACACTTTTTAAAGCCTTCTGCCAAACCCTGTACACATTTAGTCTATGGGTCAGCTGTACGCGGCGGGCTCTCAGCGCCCTTCGTGTTCAATATAATAATTGCCTCAGGATGCTGTTGGGGCTTCCTCGCTTCTGCAGTGCCTCCGGAATGTTTGCACTAGCGCACACAGACGGCTTTACCACAGTGTTGCGCAAAAGGACGGCCTCAATGCTAAGGAGGGTGAGAGGAAGCTCGAACAGTATCCTGAAGGTCTTGAATAATAAGCCCGATTGCCCATTCCAGAGGCACTGCGTTAATATGCACGTCAGTGTGCCTGGAGTTCGGTTGGGCAAATATTTGAACTGAATTATTATTACTTTTTTGTACTTACTTAGTTTTAATATACTAACCTATTTTTAAGATATGCTAACAACATATGGAAGTGTCCGAAATAAACAAATTTTATTTTATTTTATTATTTTATTTATTATGGCAATTAAAAAAAAGGCGATTAGTTTTCGGTAAAATAATATTCGGGTTTAAAAGTTTCGGATATACAGTATGTAACCCAAAGGACGCTCTTAAAAAAACTAATATCAATAAAAAATTAATTATAAATTTAAATAATTTTAAAATACTATGTCATGCATATCAACAAACACATAATAACAGCACAATAGAAAAAAATATGAAATACATGTCAAATATCATTAATTACATTATATTAATATTCTTATTCCTATCAAAAAATTCATTCATGGAGTAAAAACAATTTTCCAGCAAACAATTAAATAAATGTCTTTTTTAATTTATTTATGGGTAAAAGCTTTATTTCATCAGGTACAGAATTATATACATTGTACTCATTACATACACTATAAAAATAAATAAATATGCGTGCTTTTTAAGCTTTTTTAAGTTACTAGACTTCCTTAATATCCCTCTTCCCTTAACTGAGATAGCAACTGCGATACCCTTTACAAAGGAGTGTGACTTGCACTTGACCAGATTTTGGTATTGAAGACCTGTGTACTGATAAATAGGTAGAAATTATTTTGTATTGTTTTATGAACAAACGTCACAATTTTCCATTACAATTTCCCATTAACTGAAAGCTTAAGCAGAGATTAATTTAATTAAAAATGTATGTTGAATCATCAGCAGAAAATATGGCTTCAATTTAATGGACGCTTCGTCCTTTTTGTTTTTTTATCGTATTTTATAATTGGTTCCAATTATTTCTGCGTGCCAAAGGTTTTTTACAGGCGCATACTTAGTTTAACGTTTACCTACCAATTTTTTTAAATGTTTCAATAATAGCGAGCCTGATTTTATTCTAAAAATAGAACTTTAGATTCTGATTAAATCATTTCGATATAGCTGTGTAGTGCCGGCTTAGGATAGCACTTAAACTTTTTTTTACAAACTTTACCTCACTCAATTTCCAAAAGATGCTGCATAATTTCTTTAATATATTTAAGCTCTGACTACCTCAATTAGGGATCTATAGCTGTGAATGTAGGAGTAATAATTCATCTGAACTTCACGTATCCATAATTTAAATCTTTTTGTTCATGAAAACCTCATGTGGGGATTATTACTAATAAATTCACGTATCCATTTTTCACCTGGTGCTCAGTCTATTAAACTTTTACTGCCTAACGTATGTTATTAATATAATTAATTACAAAAAAAAATTAAGATTTAAAATATTTCTAATATGTTATAATATAACAGTGGCAAATACCGGAAATGGATTATGAAAAACCCTTCATTGGTGTCGCGTCACATCCATCTACTACGAGATGAAAGGTAATTGTATTCTTAGCCTACATCTAAGCATTATTACAGTCTTAACTATAAGTCTGTAGCAGTGACCTAGGGAGAATCTATTTCTAAACTAAGGTGGGTAGTGGTACGCAAGAAACGAGTGGGCGATAAATATGTCAATTACTTTACTGCGAAAGAAATTAAAACACTGTATTGTATCGTTGCTCTTTTTGCAAGGATTGTTTAATGAATTTGCTGTGTAGTGTCAGCTTAGAAAAGTACTACCCCATTTCTTCCGGTGGGTGTACGTAAGAGGCGACTAACGGTATTGGGGCTTTTAAGGGATTTTTGGGCGATGCGGTTGAAGACCCATCACCAACAACCTTTATTTCACCATTTTTTCCCCACGCAACTTCCAAAAGTGGCTGAGGAATTTCTAATTCCCTAGCTCTGACTACCCCTTTAAGAGATTTATAGCCGTGAGTATATGTATGTATGTATGTTTAATGGAATAGATAGTTTATCACAACACTTTGGATTGTGGAAATTATTGGAGACCTAATGAATTAGGCTTCAAAGTGATCCTTTTATGCTCTTCTCTTCATTGCAGTTTACAGCCGTGCGTATATGTATGTATGTATCTTTTCCTCAATCAACTTCCATAAGTAATGAGGATTGGTTACTAACAGAGCTCTGGCTTTTGTTTCTAGTTTTTTTTTATTACATTTTGTAAGTATTTTTTGCTGTGTAGTGTCGGCTTGAATAGCACTACCCCATTTCTTCCGGTGGGTGTACGTAAGAGGCGACTAACGGTATTGGGGCTTTTAAGTGATTTTTGGGCGATGCGGTTGGAGACCCATCACCAACAACCTTTATTTCACCATTTTTTCCCCACGCAACTTCCAAAAGTGGCTGAGGAATTTCTAATTCCCTAGCTCTGACTACCCCTTTAACACGTTCACTGTCCCCATACTATAGTTTAGAATGACCCGGTAAGTCCAAAATAGGTCGAATGCAATCTATAATTTACACTATTGTAGTAGTTCAATCATAGTAGTATTTTTATAACCAGCCATTGTTTTCCACGATTTTTCCAGTGTTTTTCTTGTGACCCACCAAGTGGGTCACGGACTTATAACCATAAAAATCTGTGACCCAATCAGGGTCACGGACTGGTGAGTAAAGATGTAATATCTAACTTTTGAGGGTAGATTATAAATTTACGAAGGTAGATAGACAGTACAGGTGATAATACGGCTGTGTTGTTGTTGTGCGGAATTAGTATCTTATTTGCTAAAATATACCACGACAAGATGTCTTTTTTGTCCGGTGAAGATATTCGACGAATACTCGAAAATAGTGACGTCGATAGTGAGGTATCGGAGCTGGAAGATGACTATGTTTTCCGAGACAATTTGAGTAATGACGATGAGACCATTGAAAACATAGAAAATTTATTTACACAATCAAATGTAAGTACCTACGTACATACTTATTTATCTGCATTTTGTTACTATTGAAAACGATTTATATTTTTGCCGAACTAATTATAAATAAGGCTGAAATATTAATTTTCCCTAACTTACCTGTACCTATGTGTGATAAATTGAAAATATTATTTTCAGAGAGATGAGGGGGAATTAGTCGTTGTACAAAGAATTCAAGATGTCGTGTCTCCACTGGAACAAGAGGTACAAACTAATCAAGAAGATGTTATTGATGAAGGACTGCAAGTTCGTTCCAATCGTCCTACTCCTGTTCGTCGTCGGCGCGCCACTCAACGTAATGTTAGTGTATCTGCTACATCATCTTCAGGTAACTGGAATGTAGAAGTTACTGAATTAGAAAGAGAATTGTTTATTGGGCACCTTCTTCGAACAAAACAGTCTCAACTGTTTGACACTAATACAACAGTGTTCACCATTTTTCGTAGTATTATTACTGATGAAGTGATCAAATTAATGACTGAACAGACAAATTTATATGCGGAACGATTGAAAGAAGAAGCTACTTTACCGCACAGTCGGATAAGAAGATGGTATAATGTTGATGAGCAAGAAATGCTAAAATTTATTGGGGTAATCCTTTTGACTGGTTTGATATCCTACCCTACATTAGAAAGCTACTGGAAATCTGATATTCTGTATCATCACCCCCTTCTTTATCAGATAGGTATGTCATACAACAGATTTGTGTTGTTGTTGCGTTGTTGGCACTTTGCAGACAATTTGTTACCTAATATTGCTGGAGATAGGATTTACAAAATAAGACCATTCCTAAATATGGTTTTGGGCAACATCAGAAATATTTATACTGCAGACGAAGTTCTTGTGGTGGACGAATCCATGGTCAGTTTTCGTGGAAGGCTTCTTTTCAGACAGTATATACCATCCAAAGCACACAAGTATGGCATAAAGATTTACAAGCTGTGTACAGCTGACGGTTATACTTTAGGATACCAGATATATTACGGTGAAAGCGAGCAAGTTTATGGCCTTGATACCTCTGGAAGCATTGTAATAAAATTAGCTGAAGAATATCTTGATGAGGGGCGACTGATGGTTACAGATAATTTTTACACAAGTATTCCACTGGCAGAATTCTTAAAAAATCGTAAAACCGATTTATTGGGTACAGTCAATAAAAAAAGAAGAGGACTTCCTAAAGAAGTTATTCAGGCTCCGTTGCGTGCTGGAGAAATATCCGTGCAACAAAGAAACAAAGTTACAGTTCTCAAGTGGCATGATAAACGTGATGTAACAATGCTTTCAACATGTCATGGAAAGGAGATGGCTATGAGTGGTGGAAGAAATCCCAAATTGAAACCTCGTATGGTACTAGATTACAACAAAGGAAAAAAAGGAATTGACTTAGCTGACCAACTTGCTAGCTACAATAGTCCAATTAGGAAAACTGTAATTTGGTATAAGAAGATTGCGATCGATTTGTTGTCCATTTCCATCGTAAATTCTATGATTATTTATAACGAATTTCATCCCCAGAAGAAAGATAAATGTACAATTTTATCAGCCTACGAGCAAATAATAAAGTCACTTTTAGATGTACCAGAAATTGCAACGGTATCACAACAGGTGCGACTACCACCAAGGTCCAGTCCACGATCGCCTGCTCAACCTGGACCTTCCAGATCCTCAAGTTCTTCGCAACATTTTTTGATAGATCTGCCAAAATATTCTGGTAAAAAAGCAATTAGAAAACGATGCGTTGGATGCTACAAAAGATTGCTTGACGAAGGTCATTCCACTTCCTCTGCAAGAATCAAGGCTAAGAAGGTACATCAACAGTGCAAGACCTGTAAAAAAGGCTATTGCTACTTTTGCTTCGAACAATCCCATAAATAATTGTGTTATTATTCGTATTTATATATAAGTTTTTTTTTTTTATTTGAGTAAAAATAAAAAATTAACCAAGCTAGTTTAGATTTTTGTTTTATTGCCCCAAAAAAATAAAAAAACCTAGATTGTTTTTAATGTATTGTATGTGTTTTTTTCCGTTCATACGTCCACAGTTAATACAGATCTCTATTGACAAGTTCAAGCTGAAAAACGATGTATCAAGTTGTATGTGACCAATGACCCAAAAGGGGAGTCACGAACTTGTCACTATAAATTGTCGTGACCCACCAGATGGGTCATGGGACAGTGAACGTGTTAAGGGATTTATAGCCGTGAGTATATGTATGTATGTATGTTTAATGGAATAGATAGTTTTTCACAACACTTTTGATTGTGAAAATTATTGGAGACCCATTGATTTAGGCTTCAAAGTGATCCTTTTATGCTCTTCTCTTCATTGCAGTTTACAGCCGTGCGTATACGTATGTATGTATCTTTTCCCCAATCAACTTCCAAAAGTAATGAGAATTTTTATTTATTACATTTTGTAAGCATACTTGTTAAGATCTTTTGGTAACTATGTAATTTTTTTACAGTGGAATTTCGACATTTAGTTTTCCTGCTTGTCTCCCATTTTTGCATGTACCACGCATTTACATTTCCGCACAGTGTTTTCACTATAAGCGATTAATAAATTAACCATACATAGCACTTTCCGACATGATAGTCCAGTGGGTAAGAACACCCGCCCGAAAAACAGAAGGGCGTGAGTTCCAATCCTGGGACGGGCCTACACCAATTTGTCTTTTCTAAAGTCATATGTGTGGTTAATTTATCATGGTTGCTAACGGTGAGGGAAAACATCGTGAGGAAACCCACATGGCTGAGTTGTACTTAGTCATGTGACAGTGTATTCGTACAAAACGGCGATAGGCCTGCCCCCTATAACGTGAGTACACTGTCTAAGCAAAACGTGGGTACCTTCTCTGGAAACTAGATGGCGCTTGCCATGTGAGTTCAGGAGTATTGGTACCTCTGCCAACCCCTTCGGGGATAAACGGCGTGAACGTTATATCACTTTCCAAAAACACTAATCTGATAACCCGATTCGGGACTCAAAACTCCTGTTACTACTATTACAACTATTTTATAAACATATAAAAACAAACAAGATAAAACTTTAATCATACTATAAAAATAAAAATTTAAAGCGCTGCATAATTACTCGCTATTTTCATCGGAGGCATATGATATTACATAATTCTGTAACACCTAATAAAACTTAGAAAATCATCCAAATTCGGTCCTGTTCTATTGTGAGGATCATCAAATCGAGATATTGGTTAGAATAGAATATATTTTCAATTATAATCGCGTTTTCCGTCTCGCTGCGCCGCGCTGCGGGTGCGAGAGTGAAACGATTTCGATCACTTCGGATTTATTAGAAATACAATATTCGATATAGTGAATGAAAATGATTTATTTTTAATTGTTTCGTGAATTGAAATAAGCGCACAATGAGAACACAACACGTGACTTAAATATTCGTTGCTGCGCGACATGAATATCGAATACCCAAACTCTAATTTTAAGAATTGTGGGTATGGTACAAGATAACTTGCTGTTGAGTCACGGTAAGAAATGATAAGAAGTAAGAGTAAATAGAATTATATAAAAATGCTTGTTTTATGGTTCTATAATAAGATTACCTTTAGTTGAGTAATATATTAAACTGATTTTTTTTAACACGCATGAGTGTTAAAATGACACAAATTCTAATAAATGTAAGATAGATACATATACTCACGTCATTATTTCCCTTTGGGGTAAGCAGACTATCGATCGCCACTTTACACGATCCTGGCAAGACACTCTAGCTTCGTTAACAGCCATCAATCTTGTCATAATTAGTCTTTTCTGACCAGAGAAATGGTTGATTCCAAAACTCTAACTACCCTTTTTGCAAGAAGAGCCATTAGAGGAAATTCTAATCATGAAAAAAATACTGAAAGTAGCACTATCTGGTGTCTGCAAACTGGAAAGCTAAGCATTGAACTAATTGTTTACTAAAACCTGCTTTTATGGCCGAGAGAGGGTGGTGGGGTGTACATGGAACGAATATAGTAAGGAGGAGCTTTACGAAAGCTGCATTGTTTTATGGTTTCGTGGTTGATAAGTAACCTGGGAGTTAAACTTTAAAACAATGATACACGATAAGTATAATTTTCAGTATTAACTATATTACTATGTATACTAATAGTATAGAACATTGGAATTTGGTGTCTGGAGTTATTTCAGTGTTAGCCCGTTTGTCGTGCTATTAGCCTGTATATCATCACGCTAAGATAAATTAGAACAGTGTAACGAATTCACAAGAAAAAGTTAAGCAAAGAAGAAGGTTAGGCAATTAATTTAATGATAAAGCCCAAAATCAAGATCAATCAATCAATCAGATCAAGATGGCCCCAAACTAAGTAACACTTGTATTATGGGATACTAATTCGGACACAGTGATTCGCTTGGAAATGACGCAGCCGACGAACTGGCCCGCAGAGGATCCAGCAACACAATAGAAGGGCCAGAACCTATCATACCCATCCCATACAACCAATATCGTACTTGGCTAAGGGAACGAACCCAGGAACAACACAAGGTAATATGGCGCGCCCTGTCAGAATGCCGACAATCCAAAGAAGCAATGCCGAACCTGAATCCACAGCTCACTAGAAGACTCTTGAACCTAGACAGGAGAAAACTACGAATGGTTACAGGTATCATAACAGGACACTGCTCACTGAACAAACACTACTTTACACTAGGAATCACAGACAGCCCACTATGCAGAGCCTGCATGGAGACAGAAGAGACGGTAAATCATGTAATGTTCGAGTGTAACACCTTGAACAACCAACGCCACACCAACTTGGAAAAGACATGTAGTATGACAAATCACTTAAAACATATTACACAACTAGTTGACTTCTGGGTAGAGCTCGGGTGGATAGAATGACGGCCGTGGCCCACGTGAAATGGCCCTGTAGTGACCAATTGCGGAAACCATTTTTATAATCTATCTATGGGATACTAACTCAACGATATATTTAATTTTATATAATACGCATATAAATTACATCCCAGACTAAGAATCAATCATTTATTCTCATCACATAATGTTGCTCTCAGCTCTCGAACCTACAACCACCGGACCGAGAAGCTAGTCACCTATCCACTCGGCCACTGACGTCGGATAAAAAACCGCTCTCTTTAGCGAATCTTGTCTGCACAACGATAGAAGTAATATATAAGTAAAGAATAAGCTCTCTTTTCAGATGGCCGCCTCGTGTAAGTTAGTTCCGTGGCACGGGGTGCGAGGGAGGTTTCAAATAAGCCAATACTACACAATGAATTCAATAATAGCTTTTATTTTTTATTCGATATCTATTTTCAGCCCAGCGAGCTGAATTCCCCTTTAGCTAATAAATATTGGAACTGTAGCTTCTTGAATGGGTCTCTATATTGACGCGAATAATGGTTTTAAGGAACAAGAAACACTGTTTTCGTCATTATTAGCTGACATACCAATACACTTTTTAAACATTAACGGTTTAAATACAATATAAATAACAATTCTGAAAGGGTGGGAGAGGTGTCCTGATATTTAGAGAAAGTGTTTTAAATTGTACCCACAAAAAAAAAGGGTAAACCTACCCTTTTTATAATGTCGTACGACTAGATATGGATTATCAATTAACTATTGTTTTAAATCTGCAGGTGAAGAAGTTTCATATGATGATCAGAATATTCAATACCTCACCTGTTCGCAGATATAAATTAGGGGATAAGCGGATTAAAAGATATATTTTTTATTAAATAAAAGGAATGTTAAGATGTTTTAGGCGTAATGAGATGATAGATGAAAGTAAATTGGTGATAGGGATATAAAGCCAGGTAATTAATGTAGAGGACGACCACAGAGGACATATTTAGATCAAACTTGCGTGTAATGGGAGGCGTCCGAAGTATACAGTGTGTCCAGTAAATAAACGTCCAACCGTTAACCACCAATAGAGGACCCTGTGAAGTGCCCGGAAATGCAATTTTTTTTATTTTAGAAATAAGCCAGGTTTAAGTTGTTTTTTATTTTTTAAATTCCTTTGGGCTATTTTGTTATGGTAAGAGGGCAAAAATAGGGATATCGGCATATATATTTTTTATTAGACTCCTAATGAAGCAAAGAACAGCTTGGTTAGCAAAAATTGAGGATTAGAGGAGAAATGGTTAGCAAGAGGAGGACAACTTAAACCTGGCTTATTTCTAAACCAGGTTTAATATAATAAAAAAAAATGCATTTCCGGGCACTTCACAGGGTCCTCTATTGGTGGTTAACGGTTGGACGTTTATTTACTGGACACCCTGTATAGTATAATTTTTTTTTTATTTTTATTTATTTATTCATTCATAAACATAACCATTACAGATTTAAATCCAATTCGGCTAAATTTTACTTTACAACATACAATTATAGACAATACATTTATAGCTGGTTTATAACCCACATATTTTACTTAATGACAATACAACTAATTTATATTTGTACACAACATTTGTAACAATTTATATATGTACAAAAAAAAAAAAGTTAAAAACATAACCCACACAAATTAATCTTACATCCCATAACACAAAAAATATAAAGCTACGCTTGTGAAGTGAGCCAAGGAACAGGAAAATATGTCCGTTTGTTCGGCAATATGGTTAACTGCAACTATTGCGCGTGTAAGAGAGCTCTCACTCAGTAAGTTAGTGCGCGATGCAGGAATTGTTAGTAGACGACCCAGCCGCCGCCTAAGCGCACCACTTGGTACGTTCAGCCGAAGTTGGCTCATTATGATGGTGTTCTGTGTAGAACCTCTCAATACTTTAAATAAATAAACAATTAGGTTGAGATCCCTCCTCACACCCAGATTGGTGTACCCCACCATACCCAACACGAATAATGTAGGGTACATCAAAGGATAGTAAGGGTAGACTCCATACATTTTAAAATAAAGAAAGCGTGTAAATTTGTTTTGGATTTTCTCCAACATGAGACAGTATTTTGTCTCATGTGGAGCCCATATGACTGCATTAAATTCGAGTTTGCTCCTAACTAAAGCATTGTACAGTGCCTTCATCGCTCCAAAATTTGTAAACTCACGAGATGTGCGTATTATGAAACCAAGCATTTTGAACGCTTTCTTGCAAATGTCAACAATGTGATTACGAAAAGAAAGGTTTGTTGTGAAATAAACCCCTAAATCGCGAACCTCCTGCACCCGACGCAACTCTACGCCTAAGTAGAAGTGTTGTTTGTATTTTTCATAATTATTGTGTTTCAAATCTGTCTTATTATATTTAATTCTTCAGTAAAATTTAATGCATGTTTATTTTACATACATACATACATATGCTCATGGCTATAAATCCCATGAAGGGGTAGCCCGCCACTTTTGGAAGTTGCGTGGGGGATACATGCTGTACTTCCGAAACTTTTAAACCAGAATATGATTGTACCGAAAACTAATCAATTTCTTTTTAATTACCATAATATTGTTACACCAGATTTCAAATAGGTACCATATTCTTACATTCCAGATCATCGATTGACTTTTTTCTTCTTTACATACATGATAAACACAACATAAACATAAACGTTCGCCGAATATCCCCGAAGGGGTTGGCAGAGGTACTAATACTTCTGAACATCACGTGACTTTGTCACCTGGTGTTCAGAGTACCCACGTTTTGCATGGACAGTGTACTCACGTGATAGGGGGCAGGCCTATCGCCGTTTTGTACGAATACACTGTCACATGACTAAGTACAACTCAGCCATGTGGGTTTCCTCACGATGTTTTCCCTCACCGTTAACAACCATGATAAATTAACCACACATATGTTTTTAGAAAAGACAAATTGGTGTAGGCCCGACCCAGGATTTGAACACTAGTCGTTTGCACGATAACCGAGTGTTCTACCCACTGGGCTATCACGGTCTTTTCTTCTTTACTATCATTATAATTAACCACTAGAATTGATTTTCACAGAATCAAAAACCAGTTATAACTTAACTCCGCAATATTGCTTTTCCGAATTATCACTATTCCATAAAATCATTTTCCATACATTTAAAATACAGATGTATTGAATGATACCCACTGCTATGAATAATTTTGATGGCATATTTTATGTAAGTAGTATACCCCGCCCCCCGATCCCTCCATGCAGCAAGCATGCAAGCAAGCTGCAAACAAGCAAATATGCATGCAAGCAAGCATGCATGGAGCTTCCATGGAAGGAAGGAATTAAGGTTTCAGGTGATTGTTGGACAATACGTATGCTCACGGCTATATTTCCCTAGAAGGGGTAGCCAGAGCTAAGGAATTATAAATTCTAAAAATAAAGGTTTTTGGTGATGGGTCTTCAACCGCATCGCCCAAAAATCCAATAAAAGCCCCAATACCCTTAGTCGCCTCTTACGACACCCGTGGGTAGAAAGGGGTAGCGACATTCTAAGCCGGCACTACACGGCTTGTTGGACAATGATTTAAGAATCCGAATAAAGACAAATACCATTTCCACATGATTTATTTTTGTTTATTCTGAAGCCCTGCTTATACCTGATTGTGATAAAAACCGTAGGAAAGGTATAATAATAAAAACAGATTGATTACTGAAAGTATTGTTTACTTAAATACCATTTAACAACCCAACAATAAATAATAGAAAATACAATTTAAAACCTGAAAAACAAACTATACATTAATATTATATAGGTATGTCTTATATAAGTTAAATTAAATGTTATCTTAAACAAAATATATAATTAACATTAGTTATTATACCTGAATATTTTCAAATTAAATTTATATCAAAATATAATAATAAGAGGTAGTTGTGTTATATCAGTATAAACACTGTATTGTAAAATGACGATATCAATAACTACAAAGGTAACAGTTAATTAACATTATTTGGTTTCACACGTAATATGAGTACCAAAACACAATTTACTTCTCTTTATATACAAATAAATTTGATTAAAAATCACATGGTTATAAAAATACTATACTTTATTTATTTTATTTTATTTTATTTTATTCAGGAAACAAACAGTTGTTTTAACAAATATGTATAAAGTTTACAAGGACATATCATAAACCTATAGTTCCCTAAATGTATAGAAACAATTGAAATTAGTGTAGTTTGATTCTAGCTAGATGTATGTTTAAATAATACATTTTACAAGTTTCAAAAGGTTCTCAAGTGAGATACAATAAAAATAAAAAAAAAAGTAATAAAAATAACAATAACAACAAAAGTAATATTACAAATCCAAAAATAGTTTTTTAAGGCATCTTAGAAATGAGCTTCGACTGTTTTCAAACAAATCAATTTAAGATGAAAATTCCTTATTATATAAATCAACACTACGTCTAAAGAAATTATTGCATGTATAAACAGTTCTATGTTTAGGAGCAGAAAATAAATAATTGTTACGAGCACCTTGTCTGGGTATACGGAATGAAATTTTTTCTAAAAGATGAGGGGAATCTACAACATTATTTAAAATTTTGTAAAGAAACGTTAAGTCACACTGTTTTCGTCTATTTTGAAGAGAAGGCAAATTATGGGTTTTAAGAGAATTGTTATAGTTGATATAATTGTTATTACACCTATATTACAATGATTTAATAAACTTTTTTTGTACTTTCTCAATCCGAGTGATATGACAGGCATAAAATGGTGACCATATTACGCAGGCAAATTCTAACAGCGATCTTACATAGCTAAAGTAGAGGACTTTTAAAGTATAGGGGTTTTGAAAAGGCTATAATATATAATATATATATATAATATACTTATCATTCATAAAATATTAACAGAATATTATGTCAACGGTGTGATCAATAGAATCTTGACTTAATAAAAGTTTCTATTACAATAAGCCTCCCCACGTGGAATTTAAAAATTAATGAGTTCATTTGTCTGAAAATACTAGATATGCTTTCTTATTTATTTATTTAGTGTGTGCTTAGTATGTTAGCTGTGTATGTGTAGTGTCGACTTAAAATAGTTTAGTCATCTATAAAATTTTATTTTAATTGATTTTTCGCTATTGACAAAAGTATTGACGGTAAAAAACATTCTTATACTTAAACTCCGATCTTAAATGTACTTGTTCTTTCATTAGGGTAACGCACAACTTACAAGTAATTATTAGTCATATCATTAAATTAGTATCCTGATGCCGTGTTATGCCGGCTTAGAATGTCGCTACCCCTTTCTACCCACGGGTGTCGTAAGAGGCGACTAAGGGTATTGGGGTTTTTATTGGATTTTTGGGCGATGCGGTTGGAGACCCATCACCAAAAACTTTTCCCCACTCAACTTCCAAAAGTGGCTGAGAAATTTATAATTCCTTAGCTCTGGCTACCCCTTCCAGGGAATTATAGCCGTGAGTATATGTATGTATGTGTCCTGATATTTTATTCACAACGATAATGCTGAGTCAGCTTGTAACTTAATATACGCAAATTATACGAATATTATTTTGTATTTATATCTTGTAATTAGAATGCATGATATATTTTTTTCTTAGTGATAATATAACTTTTATAATTTTTATAGTTATATTTTTTTTGTTTCTAATATTGTTTTTTTATTTTAGTTTTAAATTTTTAGTTTTTAATTGCTAACTTTATGTTTTAATTTTTAATCTATTTTACTTGTTCTCTCATGAAAATTACGCCAATATGTATGATTAGTTTAATACTTATCCTAAGTTTACAGGACTATGCCCTTTTTTAGGGAGTAGTCTTTATGTACTCATTGTAAATTGTTTTGAAGTTGAATAAACTTGTTTTTTTATATATTTTTGTGCTATGTCTTGTCGATATCTTTTTTGTACGTGTATAATGTAGCAGCGAATAAATATTTTTCTTTCTTTATATTTAAATTAATTAAATAACATGTTTACTATGTCATAATTTAAATCTTATTGTTCATGAAAACCTCATGTGGGGATTATTACTAATAAATAAAGGATAGAAGAATTTCGCGCTGGCAGCTATTATCACGGTAGCTCAATTGGCAGAGCGACGGGGGCGTGTACCCGAGGTCGCGGGTTCGATCTCCGCCTGTGTCGATATTTTTCTTTCCTTTATTTATTCTTTATTTATTATGTTTTCTATGTGTCCTGTAAAAGCGATGAAGCAAATATCTGCTGCATAATTTGCGGGAGTGTGGCCACGTCCATACACACGTGAGCGTGGCCCACCGGAAGTCGACGGAGCAGTCTGAAATTATAATTTATATTAAAGGTATGATAAAAAAACACAGTTTGAGAGGTTTATTACCCCTATGGTAACCACAGGGCTTAAGGCATTTTTATCTGCATTTTGTTCTGTCGCCGCTTCACCCTTCACCTAGCCATCTGTTTGTTATATATACAAAATAATTAAATATGTAGGGGCACTCTAGTGGAATGTCCCTACGGATGTAGTTGTTTCGATGCACGGAAGGTTGCTTGTTTAGGAATGTTAAGTAAAAAAGTGACTCGTGCGATCGTAATGAATTTTTAATTGCCACTGTTTTCTGCAAAGTATGAAATCCACGGTCAGCATAATATTTCATAGTTACAATACAAATGTACGGCTCGCTCGTACAGATTATGTTGCTAAATAAGAAAGCAGCTGGATTGGTCAACCCTCGCAAACTATAACAAAGTTTCCAGTTCAATAAGCAAACAAAACAGCCAAAAATATAAAACAATTTTGTTTTCAAAAAATCATTACTTATGGCTTAAAGAGTAGAACCAGTTGTGTCGTCGACCATGTTTCGTCTATGATCATACTCGTATATCTGCAGAGCTGTTAAATTCATGTCAAAAAGACGTTGATGTAACATACATACATACATATACTCACGGCTATAAATCCCTTAACGGGGTAGCCAGAGCTTTGGAGTGCGAAATTCCTCAGCCACATTTGGAAGTTGATTGGGGAAAATATGGTAATAATAAATGTTTTTGGTGACGGGTCTCCAACCACATCGCCCAAAAAATCACTTAAAAAGCCCCTATACCCTTAGTCGCCTCTTACGATCACCCACGGGTAGAAATGGGGTAGTGCTATTCTAAGCCGACTCTACACGACACCTATGATCATACTCGTATATCTGCAGAGCTGTTAAATTCATGTCAAAAAGACGTTGGTGTAACTGCGGAGAAAAAAAAATGCTCCGCAGTTACACTGGGTGAACAGCGCGGTGTACCAGCGGAGCATACCCCTTATTTTCATTGTTCTCCGCATTTGGTTTCGAATTGGGTCGGAAGGTCATAAGGCAAAAAAAAGTCAAAAAGTTTATTTTTCAAAATAAAGTTAAATACTAACATTTTTTGAACGTCAAAATTTTGAATTTATCATTAATCTGTTGCTTCGGAAGGTGTTCGTAAAGAGAAGAAGCAACAAACAAACTCTTTACATTCTCATATTTTTTTTTCAAAATATGGTTTGTACAATTTCAGTTTATTAACATGTTTTTACTTTATAAAAGATAAAAGAGGTCTCTTGTTGGATCCCCCGGGGCGGAGTCAACTTACAAACTGAATTTGTAAGATTTAACGAGGGTGTAAATACGCTATTACAGTCTATAATCGCCTGATTATAAATGAATTGAATAAAATTGATGTGTGGCGACCGCTAGACGGCGAAGTCACTCGCATACTAGCAGCGTCATATAAAATCGTACATCGCGGTATCGAAATGTTTCTCTAGCTAAACATAAATACAAATTCTAAGTTGGTACACAGCAGGGTGTACTGGCCAGTATATCTTTGCTGTTCCCGCAGATGATTCGGAGTGTACATTAAGTTGTCCGTTTCGGCTACTATCACAGTAGAAGACGTTAGTCTGCCAAGTTAATTTATGGACCTACTGAAACGCTCAAACATCTTTAACCAAAACGGTCACTACATCTACAAAACTATTACAATTTCCTACTTATTCATATGAATAATTAAAACTATCTTACTCATTAGCCTCATTCCCCAGTCCTCCTATAAAGATGGTATGAGCCTGCACTCGCGGGTCCGATGTCAATATGGCGCCTAGCGATTCCGGTGGAATGCCGTATCTGGAAGTGGAATAAATAAGTAATAAATAAACAACATACATACATATACTCACGGCTATAAATCCCTTAAAGGGGTAGCCAGAGCTAGAGAGTTAGAAATTCCTCAGCCACCTTTGGAAAGTTGAGTGGGGAAAAGATGGTAAAATAAAGGTTGTTGGTCATCACCAAAACTGACTTCAACCGCATCGCCCAATAATCCCTTTAAAGCCCCAATACCGTTAGTCGCCTCTTACGTACACCCTCCGGAAGAAATGGGGTAGTGCTATTCTAAGCCGACACTACACAGCTAACAGCAGATTAGTTAGTACATTTTTTGGTTTTATACTTGACGCGTTTAGTATGTATGATGTGTGTGCTTTATATTTTAATCTTGCCAAATAAATGTCTTTTAATTACTTAATATTCGCAATAGTAGAACGTTGTTATGGTAAAATCACCATATTTTCTTTTTGCTTATTTTTAGTACCGACACTGACCGACTACATTTTATAATAAACGAAATACTAATTTTATAAATTTTTCACTCATCACCTTACAAACAAACAGCATTAAATTGTTATAATATAAAACAATGTTTCACCTAATCTAAATGATTTTGTTCATGAAAACCTCATGCGGGGATTATAACTAATAAATAAAGTTTGTGGATGTATGCTTATTTTAGTTTTACTTACTTATACACACGCCTGTTATTCCCATTGGGGTAGGCTATCGATCGCCACTTAGTACGATCTTGACAAACCTCTCTTCGGACCCCCGCTTTTATAAGATCTTTTTCTATCTGTTCAAGAAACGTTTTACGAGGCTGTCCTCTACTAACAAGCCCATCCACATAGGCTCTATATATCCCTTTCGCTATCTTATTTTCATCCATCCTCTCTATGTGTTCAAACCACCTCAACATTCCTTTTTTATCTTTCAAACCTACTCGTTCACGGATGACAGTATTTCTCACTCTATCACATCACACAGCCTTACATTACATATACATAGTTTTAATTAATGTATTAATATTTATTTTCATATTGTATACATGTTGTTTGTCCTTATTAAATAAATAAATAAAGAATAAATAAAGTTAAACTTACAAAAATCTTTAAGTCAAAAAAAAAAAAAGTTTATTTTTCAAAATAAAGTTAAATACTAACATTTTTTGAACGTCAAAGTTTTAAATTAATCGTTAATCCGTTGCTTCGGAAGGTGTTCGTAAAGAGAAGAAGCAACAAAGAAACTCTTTACATTCACATTTTTTCATTTTTTCAAAATATGGTTTGTACAATTTCAGTTTACAAACATGTTTTTACTTTACAAAAGATTTTCTAAGCGACCAAACCAAACGCTAGTTTGACATAATTAAAATAAATTGTCCATCACAAAAACCAATCACATAACGTGAGAAGAAAAATCCTCACCAGACAATTATTCCTAGGAATAACGAGGGAAGATTTATAGCTTTACGGACATGGTCATGTGCGCGTTGGGTCCTTGTCGTTTAAAAAATCTTGAACACTGTAGTAAGATTTCTTTAAAAGCATGGCTTTAATTGCCTTTTTAAAAGATGCCACAGGCAATTCCAATATGTCAGAAGGGAGTTTATTGAACATTTTCAGGGATAGTCCCATAAAGGAGTTACTTACTTTATTAAGTCTCCACTTCGGTACGTTAAGTTTCTCCTTATTCCGAGTGTTAACAGTATGCCTATCACTAACTTTACTAAATTGGCCTATATTCTTTTTGGCATACATTAAATTCTCAAATATGTATTGGCAAGGGACAGTTAAAATGCCAATATCTTTAAATTTTTCGCGCAACGAATACCTCGACCTTAACATGTAAATAGATCGGATAGCTCGCTTTTGTAAGACAAAAACTTTATGAACATCAGCCGCTTTACCCCATAATAAAATACCGTACGACATAATACTATGAAAATAACTGAAATAAACAATGCGAGCTGTTTCTATGTCTGCTATTTCTCTAATCTTACGCACGGCATACGCTGCTGAGCTCAGCCTTTTAGAAAGGGTTAGTATATGGGGTCCCCATTGCAACTTAGAATCGATTATTATCCCTAGGAATTTTGTCTCTTTCACTAATTCTACTTTTTCACTGTCAATAACAATATTGGCATCAACTTGCCTAACATTCGGTAAAGTAAATTTAATACATTTAGTTTTTTTGGCATTCAGAACCAGGTTATTTACAGTAAACCAATGCAATACCAGTGAGATAGCTTTATTTACGTCGTCAAGAGATGTAGAGGATCTCGCTACATTAAATATTAAAGATGTGTCATCTGCAAACATAACTATCTCAGAATACTTTTGTACCATAAATGGTAAATCATTAATATAAATCAGAAAAAGTAATGGGCCAAGTATAGAACCTTGAGGAACGCCCATCTCTATTTCCGATCCTTCCGACGTGGTTCCATTAATATCAACCTTTAAAGTTCTTTTATGAAGATATGATGCCATTAATTTCAGTGCTTGCTCGTCAAAACCGTAATATTTAAGTTTAATCAACGCTATTTCTTTTTTTACACAATCAAAAGCTTTTGTGAGGTCACAAAATATACCTAATGCATCCCGGGAGTTTTCCCATGAATTAAAAATATGTTTCATTAGTGACACTCCTGCATCTACAGTAGACCTACCTTTGGTGAAACCATATTGCTCGTCATGGAATATATTATGATTGTTGAAATATGAAAGCATTTGGTTGGACATGATTTTCTCGAAAACCTTACTGAGAACTGGTAAAATAGAAATAGGCCTATAGTTGGTAAAGTCCTGACTATCTCCTGATTTATGTAGTGGGATGAGCCTACTTAACTTCATACAGTCTGGAAATTCTCCTATATCTATACATTTATTAAAAAGTATCGTTAAATGGGGAGCGATTATATTTATTATTCTGTTTATGACGAAAACTGACATTCCTGTTATGTCTTCGGTTTTTTTAAGATTAATGGTTTTAAAATTTTTAATTATATCATTACTGTCAACATACTTGAAAGAAAACTGTGCTGTTGTTTTGGTAACATTTTGTTCCAACAACTCAAGAGCTTTTTGGGGACATGAATTTAATTTCTCTGTTGTCTGAGTGGGGGTATTTATAAAATGATTTTCAAAAATGTCAGCAATTTGTGATCTTGACTGTATCAGTTCATTATCTAATAATAAATTGAGATCATGCGGGGACTTTAGTTTTCCAGTTTCACTGTTAATTATTTTCCAGACAGTCTTACTCTTGTTAGAAGAATTCTTAATTTTATGTTTTATGCATCTAGATTTAGCTTCACCACAAACTTTTTTGAAAATTTTTGAATAATTTCTGACATAAATAATAAAATCTTGGTTGAAGTTATAGGACTTTTCTCTATAAATGTTATATAGGTGATCTCTACTTATTCTAATTCCAGCGGTGGCCCATTCAGCAAAAGAGCATTTTGTATTACATAGTATTACCTTAGTTTTAAAGATTTTGTTAAATTCTGTTTTTAGCTCATTGATGAAAGAAAGACAATTCTCTAATGTTTCACTGCTTCTCATTGGGGGGCTGATGCTAGACCTAATATTATTTTCAAATAAGCTAAGTTTTTTTTCAGTTATCTGTCTACATACAATTGACTTTTTTTTTCAATGGTTAATTCTAAATTTATGAATTGTCCCTTGTGGTCTGAGGTAATGCTATCAAAAAGGAAGTGACCAGAGTAGTCACAATTGCAATAAATATTATCTAAACATGTTGCAGAGGTCTAGGTAATTCGGGTTGGCTCATTAAATACATTTAGAAGATTAAATGATTGAAAAAATGTTAATATTCTCTCCTTTACTAGACCCTCACCCAACAAGTCAACATTGAAATCCCCACAAACTACAACCCCTCTGGAGCTGCGGGAAGCCATCCCCAAAGCATCTTCCATCGCTGCTTCAAAGATGTCATAGTTACCTTTGGGTGGGCGATATACACACAAAATTATATACTTGCTCAATTCAATGCATGAGATTTCTACATGTTGTTCAACAGAGTCTACAGATGTCTTTTCTTTCTTTAAATTTAATGTCTACATATAATAGTATCATACTACCCCCACACATTATGGACTCCCTGTTAAAACAACTGCCCACCGTGTAATTCTTTAAACTAAAGTTCATTTGTTCTGTTTTTAACCAGTGTTCTGTCAAACAAAGTATTTTAACATTGTACTTATTAACGAATAACTCTAATTCTAATAATTTGCAGGAAAGGCTCTGTATGTTCTGATGAACTAGTGAAATATATGCCTTTTCCTTTGTCTTACTACCTAGTTTAAAGCTAAATTTGCAGATACATTAGTACTTGTACTAATAACTGCATCCAAGTCAGTTGAAATTGTTATGTTATTCAAATTAATAACATTATTGTATACTATATTACTAGCTAGTAACATAGCTAGACGTTTTTTAGAATAATCAGGTACTTTCAAGGTACTCTTAGTCATTAATGATTTCTTAATATAATTATTTATATTAAAATTAACAATTTTTTGCCTATATCCCAAAGTCAAATTATATAGTAACATATTTAATTTATATATCCTAGTGTTAACCTTATAGTTAAGATGCTTGGAATATAGGAAGTCACTTATAATTATTTTTCTAACATTTAAATTAACTAACCTCTCAAATGATTTCTTTAAGTCACTTGGATTCACCTTATTACTTGAACCTATTAAAATAACTAAAGTAGTATTCGAGTCATATTGTTCTTTTAAAATAGAATTTATTATTTTACGCATACAAAACCAAACCCATCCTACCCCAGACCCAATACAGAATCCCAAATTACCTTCTCAAATTAGCATCAGAGAGCACCAAGACGATGGCATCATCCGCCTCTTCTTTGGCCAAGTCGGCTATGGCGCGTTTTGTAGCTGGTAGTGTGTTGTCACCCGACCAGCAAAACTGGGAGTGAGCGTGCATTGTGCGGATTATCTGGGAAATTAATAAAATATAGACATAATCGAGTGGGATAAAAATATATTTAGTTTACGTCAAACAATAAATATCTATTTAAATACAGTTTTAACAGAACTAACTATAAATCCCTAGAAAGGGTAGCCAGAGCTAAGGAATTATAAAACTCCTCAGCCACTTTTGGAAGTTGAGTGGGGAAAAGATGGTAAAATAAAGGTTGTTGGTGATGGGTCTCCAACCGCATCGCCCAAAAATCCCTTAAAAAGCCCCAATACCGTTAGTCGCCTCTTACGTACACCCACCGGAAGAAATGGGGTAGTGTTATTCTAAGCCGACACTACACAGCAACATAACCAAAGAACAATTGGCGGTCTTATCACTTAAATAAATCTCTTCTAGAAAACCTTTAGATGGTTAGTTGAATCATTTCATTGAGTAGTTATAACGTGATAAAAAGAAAACTTACATACATACATATACCCACGGCCATAAATCCAAAAAAGGGGTAGCCAGAGCTTTAGAACTAGAAACTCCGCAGCCACATTTGGAAGCTGATAGAGGACAAAATGGTTAACACAAAGTTTCGTTCTTAGTCACCTCTTACGACACCCGTGGTTAGAATGGGGTAGCGACATTCTAAGCCGGCATTACACGACAAATAACAAATAAATTAAAAACTATATTTATGTAGTAATATGAGATTTTGTCACCAAGCGTTTCGTATCAGATTTTTGACGGGAAATTGTACTCTTGTTAAAGGCAAAAAGCATCCTGACACCTTATACAGATAATCCTCCACAATACAAAAATGATTGCGCTAATACTTCCTGCATTTAAGTCCAAGTTATTTTTACTAAAACACAAATAATTATTTGCAAACCTGTAATCTCTGCTTTTCATCCTGCGGCGGTTGATCGACCCTCACGAGCTCCAACGCCTCTTCTTCACCGGAATGTCCAAAGATATCGTATCTGAGGCGCGCCTCATACCCTTTTAACGCCTCAGTTATGAGAACTACCGCTTCCATTGAGCGCTCTAGGCGTCCGTCGTAGGAGTTGAATCTGAATGAAAGAATAAAGAACTTATAAATCTTAAGGGAGGACAAAATATAACACTTTTCTTTCAAGCTGTGTAGTTTCGGAAGCTGTGTAGTGTCGGCTTAGAATATCACTACCCCATTTCTTCCCGTAAGT
This sequence comes from Bedellia somnulentella, assembly GCA_963576735.1. Classification (NCBI taxonomy): domain Eukaryota; kingdom Metazoa; phylum Arthropoda; class Insecta; order Lepidoptera; family Bedelliidae; genus Bedellia; species Bedellia somnulentella. The sequence goes on along the minus strand of OY755184.1, from coordinate 799,445 downwards.
GTACGCAAGAGGCGACTAAGGGTATCAGAGATTTTTAAGGGAGTTTTGAGCGATGCGGTTGGAAACTTCCAAAAGTGGCTGAGGAATTTCTAATTACTTATCTCTGGCTACCCGTTCTAGGAATTCATAGCTTGAGTTTATGGATGTATTTTTTCTTGCTTTCTGATTTGTGCGGCGACTTATGGCTGTGGAACTTTTTAATTGATCTTTGGGAGCTTCCGCCGATCATATCTATACTAATATTATAAAGATGAAGAGTTTGTTTGTTTGAACGCTAGGATCTCAGGAACTACCAGATCAAATTGAAAAATTCTTTTTGTGTTGGATAGTCCATGTATTGAGGAAGGTTTTAGGCTATATATCATCACGCTGCAATCAACAGGAGCAAACTCTCAGCGAATAATGTTGCAAAAACGGGGATAATTATTCATACTAAGGCTTGTGTGCGCTGCGTAAACGTTTAAGTTAGCAAAAAAAAATGTATTAAAGAATTATTTCTCTTTAAATGATCTAAAAAAATACCCGCGACAGTATATGTCTAACTTTTAAGTTTCACTTACTATAACCATTTTTATGGTAAATTTTGGTCGAATTTAATGCATAATTGCCATAATGTTTTATCAACATAATATTAATCTTTATCCAAATAAATATGTTGTTGATTGAGATTATTTAATTGAGAACAAAATTGTCCTTGACATGATTTAATTTTTAATAAACATCTTAGAAGATAAAATCGTTTGCAATAGAATCCAACAATCATGTAAACAAATATGGCGGACTGACATTGACAGCGTATTGTTTATGCCCATAGTGATGTCATAGTGTTCGAATTTAATTTTAATTAAATTTATTTTTCTTATTATTTTAATTTTAAGTCATAGACTATGGCCCATAGTTGAATAGTCACTAAAATAAAACTGACTAAATAGATTAAATATATAAGCCATAGACTATAAAATAAAACTGATTATATATAACCGTGATAGCCCAGTGGGTAGAGCACTCGCTTTTCGTGCAAACGACTAGTGTTCGAATCCTGGGTCGGGCCTACACCAATTTGTCTTTTCTAAAAAACATATGTGTGGTTAATTTATCATGGTTGTTAACGGTGAGGGAAAACATCGTGAGGAAACCCACATGGCTGAGTTGTACTTAGTCATGTGACAGTGTATTCGTACAAAACGGCGATAGGCCTGCCCCCTATCACGTGAGTACACTGTCCATGCAAAACGTGGGTACTCTGAACACCAGGTGACAAAGTCACGTGATGTTCAGAAGTATTAGTACCTCTGCCAACCCCTTCGGGGATATTCGGCGTGAACGTTTATGTTATGTTATGTTATGTTATGATTATATATAAAAAAAGTGTTTATTAGACAAATTTAAATCTTCGTCTTCGTCATCATCACTTTCAGAAGTGTCGCCGGTGACCGTAATTATAAATGGAACCACTGTGTCATCGCTTGCCGTGTCTAAAATGTCTAGCCAAATCGTAAAGCAAAACAAAAGTCCAAAATGAGAATGCATAGTCGTAGAAATCGGAAACAGAAAACACTAATGCACAGCGAGCCCACAGAACAGTGAATGACTGTGACTGACAATTCTAACAAAATGGCCACCTGTCCATTTTTAAAAACTAACCATTATGTTTATGGCTTAGGATACAATCCGTTCTGGTTAATTATATAAGGCTCTTGAAAAAAATAATATTGTATTAAAATAATATTAAAATAATTTATTAAATTAAAAATAAAAGATGACTTCAGATTACTAACAACACTAACTTTTCAATGACTTATAGAGTTCGATGAGTAAAAAACTAAGATGACAGCTTATCAAATACTTCGAAATATTTACGTTGCAAATGTTTTAACAAATTTAACTTATAAATACAAGTTAAATCGTGTTGAAGATAATGTGAAAACAATGGTGCGTTCGTTGAAATCAGACTATGTTCATAATTGATCGTCAAATGTATGTGATTACGGAGTAATCGTGACAATTTGGTTTGTTTACATTATTGTTGGATTCTATTGCAAACGACTGTAATACAATTTTAAAATTACTACGTAACAAAATTTACACGCGTGCATGAAGCGCAAGACAAGACGCTGCGCTGGCCGGCGAGTGAGGTCACTGCGCGAGAAGCTTATGTTTAAGCCTTATCCTATTAATATTATAAATGTGAAAGTTTAGATGTTTGTAGCTAAATGAAGAATAATTCACAGAGCATATTTAAAATAAAATTTACAGGAAGCCAGATAATGATCCCAATTAACACAATAGGACACTTTTTATCCCTGAAAAATTAAGAGATCAATAAATTTTCTTAAAAAATGGTGAAACAGACTAACTGACTAAGAATCAATGCTCAGCCGAAACTACTATACTTATAAACTTTAAATTTATAAAGTGAAAAAATTGTGAGGACACTATAAAAAACACCTTTTTTCTCATCCCATGACAGAGACCCTCAACAGGTCAGTTAAATATTTCAGTTTGACGACGTGAAAGTCTACACTTTTGACAGTACGAAGTCTGTGGGATCAGCTAGTTATAGATAAACTGGCTAGTACACCCCAGTGCATATAGGATTTAGCTAAATGGAGAAGAAACGAGAAATGTCAATATCCGTAACTGGTTCAGTGGAAGGTAAATAAGCACTAAATGTGGGAACATTGAATCAACCAATTATGGTGTAGGGATAACGTATTTGGAAAAAATAGTTTTTTTAGCGGAATTTATTTAGCAATTTTTGTACTGAACTACGTTTAGTTTGCGCTCTATTTACTTATGTCCTCTATGGTCCAATGTAAATAACATTATAATTTGCATTAAATACTTAGCATGAGAAATTATTTGATACCGGATGTAGGGAATGAAAGAGATACCGCTTGTGTGCGAGTGAGACCGCCATTGAGTGTGCTGAGCTGTTACTTGATCCGAGAACTAGAGGTCGCTACAATCTTTGCTCCATTTAGCTTTCATAGTGGCTGACTAATTAAAAAAATCAAAAATTTTCGTTTACCCTTTTTGAGATAAGTATCCGTGAGTATTTGAAAAAATAATGAATAAAATATCATATTCATGTAGTTCCGCGCGGTGCCGATAGATTGAGCTCATTGCACGTTTCTAGTATCTAACTTATTACGTGTAATATAAAAAAAAAAAAAATAATAAAAAAATTATTCAGTTTTCAAAAGTACATAATATTCATAAATAAAGAATAAATAAAGGAAAGAAAAATTTCGACACAGGCGGGAATCGAACCCGCGACCTCGGGTATACGCCCCGACGCTCTGCCAACTGAGCCACCGTGTCAATTGGCTGCCAGTGCGAAATTCTTCTATCCTTTATTTCTTTTACACGTTTAAGTAGTGTTTGCGTTTCCTACCTCCGAATTTTAACTAATTCGGAAGGATTAGATTCCCGCCTGTGTCGAAATTTTTTCTTTCCTTTATTTATTCTTTACTAGCAGCCCGTCCCGGCTTCGCTCGGGCATAAATTATCATTAACTCTTGTTTTTTATTTTATTACATGTATTTTTTTTTTTTTTTTTTTTAAGTTTTAAGCTATATGTTATATATCCCTAATTTTTTTGAAAATGAAATATAGCCTATGTCACTCAGGAATAGTGTAGCATCAAAACAGTGAAAGAATTTTTCAAATCCATCCCGTAGTTTTGGAGCCTATTCAATTCAAACAAACAAACAAACAAAAAATCAAACCTTTCCTCTTTATAATATTAGTATAGATTTATTAGTAATAATCCCCACATGAGGTTTTCATGAACAAAAAAAAAAAAAAAAGATTGACATAATATTCGTCTTAACCTAGTTAGTTATTTAAAGTACAAAATATAACATTTTCCTGTTCCTGAGCTAGGTAATTTACCTGTATTTCAGGCAACAATAAACAAAAAAGGCTTAAACTATCAGTTTTCATATAATGGTATTGGTAAGTAGTGTATAAATTATTATCAGAATCGATTGTATCTAACTAATTGTATTATTATGATAAAAAATAAATAAAAACATCTTATATTAACTTATTATATTAAGCAATTCCTCTGATTCCGTGTATGTAAGATTTAATAGCCACGATTGAAGTTTTTTCTTGCATTCAAAGTTGTTTAAGTTATATAATACTAGTAATCTATTAATTTTATTATATAAGTGTGGTCCTAAAAATATAAAGAATCTATTTGTAATGGAAAATTTTGCACTATAGGTATTCAAACATACTATATCCTTTCGCCTCCTGTTTAGTGTATCAGGGTTGAAGTATAAGCTAGCATGCTATTTTAGAACAGTGAATAGAATAAAGAGCTGGCGCACAGTTAGCACTTTGCATTGTTTATATAGTTCGGTAGTAGGGAAATAGAAAGGGCGCGCAGTAGCTACTTTAAGTAGCGCTCTTTGAGCTCGTTCCAGTTTTAACATAGTGGTTATGCCAGCACCTCCCCAAGATTTTATGCAATAAGTCAGTAAGGATTGACCAAGCGCTTGATAGATTTGCTTTATTAAAGCGTAGTCACATATGTGTCTCAACTTTTTAAATATTACTATAAGTTTTCTAATTCTATTACAGAGTGCATTAATATGGACCTTAAAGTTAAAGTAACGTCGAGAGTAATTCCAAGATATTTAATGTTCATTGCTTTGGAGATAGTTGAGCATAGGCATGGTGCGCTATCAGTGCAAGTGCGGTGATGTGCATAAAGCGGGGTGTTATTGAGTAATGGTGTAGAAGTGTTCCTTGCGAAAATCATATACATAGTTTTATCAGTATTCAAGGACAGAAAATTATTAAAAAGCCAGTCATTCACTATACTAAAGCCAGATTGAGCGAATTTATAAGCTTCGTCAATTGTTTTTGCAGAAAAAAGTAAGGCTGTGTCATCTGCATATGAAACTATGGTGCCGTTATTAAGTTGGAGATTACATAGCTCATTAATATAAATCAAAAAATAGGCTGGGTCCTAAGATACTACCCTGAGGGACGCCAAAGGGGTGGTTTTTTAAAAATGTGCTATATTTGTCTCCAATTTTTAGGCACTGAAGTCTATTACTAAGATAACTTTCAAATATTTTTAACTGAGTATCCCGAATGCCGATATTTTCTATTTTTTGCAATAAAATTGGAATTGAAATTGTATCAAAGGCTTTTTTGAGGTCGAGAAAAATCCCTATAACATTTGTAAGGCAATGGACTGCGTCATCAGTTGATAACTTTTTACGGAAACCAAACTGGCAACTTGAGAGAAAGGATATTTCATCTAAATATTTTATTAACCTACTGTTCATTATTTTTTCCAAAATTTTAGAGAAAGTGGGAAGAAGAGAAATTGGTCTGTAATTATTTGGTTGGTTTTTATCCCCCGATTTATAAATCGGAATAACCACAGCTTTTTTTAATGACTCGGGGAATATACCTTGAGACAAACAATTTTGAAATATGAGAGTTAACGGAGGGGCTAGTATATCCTTACAAAATTTCAAAACTTTACATGAGATGTTATCCCATCCGGGGGCACTGTTACTTTTTAAGTTATTTATAATACCCTCTACTTCAGAGACGTCTGTATCGATCATAACAAATGATTTAAGCCTTGAAGGGTGTTTAGAATTAGCTTGATAGTATTTTTCAAAATTTGCCTGTTCAGATAAATTCTTACCAATGTTAATGAAAAAGTTATTTATGAATTCCGCTGACTGTGTGGGAGTTGACCTTAATTTGAATAGTTCGTTAGGGATATCATTATGTTTTGTCGTGCAGGTCTTTTATTTAATGAAATTCCAAATTAATTTGTTGTTACTTCCCGCAGATTGAAGTTCTTTTTTCTCGTACTCACATTTTACATTTTTCAAAATTTTATTGCAAAATTGCGATATCGTTTATAAATAAGAGTAATAGTATTGTTAGTAGGCTCAAGCATATACCTTTTGTGCAACTTATCTCTATGTTTTATGCATCTGATTAAGCCAGGAGTTATCCAAGGTTTTATTATTTGGTACTTCCTGCTTTGACGAAACGTGCTTGTATTTTTCGCAATTGCATTTTGAACACAGTTAGTCACGTAATTCATAGAAAAGTTTACGTCAGTATTATTACAAACCGTGCTGAAATCTATTTGAATTAAATCACGTCTTACGTTTTGCATGTTAACACTAGAATAGCTGCGGCGGCATTTGTTATGAGTCAGCTTTAAATTCAATGTCAATAGCACGGCGCGATGATCGGTAATAGTCGAGTTAGTAACAAATGTATGTGTCAGGTAATTCGTTTTTATCATAATATGATCTAAACAGGATCCGCTGTTGTGAGTGGGAAAGGTATGGGCGGGTGATATTCCATGAAAAGCACATATGTTTAAGTATTCCTGGATAGAAGAATCGTTGCTTTCTGTTATAATGTCAATATTCAAGTCTCCAGTTAAAACTATGTTTTTTGTAGAGGCGAAAGCATGTAGTATACTGTTCAAGGATTGTAAAAAATTATCAAGTTTGCGAAAAGATGGAGAGCGGTAAAAAGATAATATGACTAAGTCCTTACTTATCAGTCCTAGACAATTACTTTCATTAACACAAATTTCTTCTATGGTAAAGTTTAACGTTTCTCGTACATATATTATAATGCCATCATTTTGGTTATGTAGTTTAGTTGAGCTGTGTAATTTGTACCCTGTGAGGGTGGGTAAACTATGTGCTCGGTTTTGTAACCAACATTCAGTCAAAATAATTATATCAAAAGGAACATTAAATCGAGTTAATAATATTAGAAAATCATCGAATTTTTTGTGAATACTACGAATGTTTTGGGTTAAGTGACTAAGTCCTTACTTATCAGTCCTAGACAATTACTTTCATTAACACAAATTTCTTCTATGGTAAAGTTTAACGTTTCTCGTACATATATTATAATGCCATCATTTTGGTTATGTAGTTTAGTTGAGCTGTGTAATTTGTACCCTGTGAGGGTGGGTAAACTATGTGCTCGGTTTTGTAACCAACATTCAGTCAAAATAATTATATCAAAAGGAACATTAAATCGAGTTAATAATATTAGAAAATCATCGAATTTTTTGTGAATACTACGAATGTTTTGGGTTAAGATTTTAAGAGTACCTTTCTCATTGCAAATTAATTGGCTACACAATTCAACATCACACGAGCGAGATTCACCAAATTTTATATTGTCTAAGTCATAGATAATTTGATGTGTCATTGATATATAAACTAAAGAGTACGTTTAAAAATAAATGTAAAAAAGAAGTAAAAAAATGTGAAAAGAAACTTAATCAATAAGTGCTTATAGATAATATGAAGATACGGGCGCTCTTAGGCGCCTTCATAGTTAATAGAATAGAATTTATGTACCTCAATTCTGCATTCTTCCTAGCTGGGCATTCAGGGTCTCCTGTAGGATGGTTACTTGTTTTTTTAAAACGCTTGCAGGTGGCACAGGTTGGTTCCTGAGATTTTTTAATACACTCTTTGATAGAGTGTCCAGTCTCCCCACAATGGCCACAGACCTGATCAGCCTCACGACAAAACTTAGCTGAGTGTCCATATTGCTGACATTTAAAACAACGGGTCACAAGGGTGAAGTCTTTTATTTTACAGGATGTCCAGTTAATGAAAATTCGCGCCTGGTTCATGAGACATTTGCGAATTCCTGCGGGGACCTCAATTATGTAGTGGCAATATTTACCCTGTTTTTTACCCCCTTTATGGCTAAGTTTTATGGAGCTAAGGAATTTGTCGAATGTTGAGTCTGGATACTTATCGGCCAAGTTTTGTTCATATAAGCACTGAAACACTTCTTTCTCCGATAAATTTGTTGGCACTCCAATTACAACTATTCTAGGGCGGCGCTGGTTACTTTCTTCTAAAGTAAGATCGTTTGAGCAGAGTTTATTAGACGATTTTATCTTTTCAATATCCTGTTGGGACTCGGTGCTGATGATTACTCCTCCATTTTTAGTTTTTCTGAGTCCTCGTACTTGCAATTTCATCTCCTCAGGGCAGATAATTTTTTGTACTAGGGACTTGGTCTCATCACTAGATTTTTGTTTATCTTTCGGAAATATTGTTATGGAGGCTAGATTTTGGGGTCTTACAAAATCGTTCGGTCCCTTTTTAACCATATCGGCAAAAGAAGTGTTAGTCTTTGTTTGTGACTCCAAAGAATTGCGTATAGATTGTTTGAGGTCTTGGATTGTTTCAAGGTCACCTTGTTTTTGTTCTAAGACATCAATTTTCTGATATAAGTTCTGAATTTTAGATTGGGCGAGAAGAAGATGTTGTTTAGCCGATTGGTAATGAACTGCCATTTGATATGTCTGCAGGTATGGTTAAATTATATGGTGTACAATACATCCGTGTAATATTAAAATACTATACTCACCTATACATCATCCCCGACACGTCTACAACCAATCGCAATCTCTTGGTCAATGTCTGGCGGCGGCTCTAGTTCCGTGCAGCGCCGACAGATGGAGCTCATAGGCCGTTTCTAGTATCTAACTTGTTACGTATAATATGTCCGCATATGTGTAAGAAACACATGCTGTGTAATATATCCGTAATATAATAAAATACTATATTTACCTATACATACTCCCGGACACGTCCACTACCAATCGCAATCTCTTAGCAGTGTCTGGCGGCGCGCCCGGCGGCGGCTCTAGTTCCGTGCGGCGCCGGTAGATGGAGCGCTCGCCCGTTAGACCTGCATCATTCAATAATATAAATAATATATATGGACGTATTAAAGAAGAAAAACTGGTAAAACAGAGAGAGACATAGATGTACTAATAAAAAACCGTAGATAAGTCATGCGCGCTCATAAGTGGCACTTAAAAGACAGGCTAAATGGCTGATCTGACTTCAGTCGCGCACTAGCTGCCGTCGCAATCGTTCACCTGTTTTGGCGTGTTCGTTTATCAAAATAATCGAGAATGCCGTCGTGTGTGATGAGATTTTGCACAAACTTAAGTAGAAAAACTACTAAAATGATGAGATTGCTTATCATTCGTAAGTATTATAAAGGATCATGGGCATTTTTGTATGGGAGCTGGGCGTTATACCAACAGTAATAAAATGCGTTGTAATTTACTTTATTGCACGTCTTGATAACCCCTACATACTTGTTATCCCCAATATGGACCGGGTATTATTGCAAAAAAAACACAAAGGTTGGTTAAATAATACTTTGCCGTCAGGCGAAAAAAAATCTTCGGTCATCGTCTTAAGGACTATATTCGTTTGATCGCAAATCTAATACTGACACCTTATTAGTTCACCTCACTTATGCATTGCTGTTCTCTCGTTGGGGAAAATAACTCTCCACACATGGTGTTAAGACCTATATTTCTTTGCTGTTAAATCACGTGAAGGAGCCTAATGAGCCGCTGAACGGAGTGGACTACTGGACTACATTCGCGAAGTAGTTGTAAATAAACTAAGTTCTTTTCACTGAATCGTTATGCGCACGCGCAGTGACGCGTACGCACGCTTTCTTTGTTCGGTACCTGAGTGAGAGACGTTAGAAAGGGATGGAATGCAGTAATTCGTTAGGTTACCAACCAATAGATTGATATCTTTTGCCTAGTACTGCACGATATTGTCCGTGTTGCCTCTGCGGTGAGCGATTGTTTTGGATTCTATGCGTTTGAACATCACTGAATATCTCTGTTCTCCGGTTGTTTGGGTAATCGCCGTCATAGTATAAAATTAAGTAATGATCATTAGCTTTCACATAAAATATATTTTAACGCTGTTGGTGTTACGCCCATTTTGACCATGACCCTTTACAACGTTTGAATTATAATTTATGATAAATCGTGCGTATAGGTCTTAATTATTCTTTGTCAAACGGTCGTCTTTGTGTCATATTTCACGACGGTACAGAAAAAATATATTTATCTCTTTTTAGCGCTTGCTTTAAGATGTGCTATCTCGCTTACATTTCAAATGTATTTCTTGGTGTGTTGTTTAGATATATTTCGAGTGGTGTGCGTTCATCTGCCGCAATCGGTGCCACTCGTAAGCGCCGATTTCCTCGTAAATGACCTATCTTACGTTTTTTAATCTATGGAGAGAGATATATATATATAGCTTATGTGGAAGGTAATGTTAGTAGAGCACGACTATTGAGGAAACATTTGGACCTTTAAAACTGTACGTATGAAAAGTTTAATCAATGTTAAGGAAGCTAGAGATGTTTACCAGGATCGATATTGCTATTATAATAATAAATAACTCTCGAAACAAATCAATACCTTCAATAATCTTAGCATCATCTAATTCCCCGCTGGTCTGGTGTCGACTCCATTGCCGTTCTTTCTTCTTGGCTTGCAACTCCGCTAGCACACCGCGGAGCGCGTTTATCTGATTCATAACATAATAACATAAACATAAACGTTCACGCCGAATATCCCCGAAAGGGTTGGCAGAGGTACTAATACTTCTGAACATCACGTGACTTTGTCACCTGGTGTTCAGAGTACCCACGTTTTGCATGGACAGTGTACTCACGTGATAGGGGGCAGGCCTATTGCCGTTTTGTACGAATACACTGTCACATGACTAAGTACAACTCAGCCATGTGGGTTTCCTCACGATGTTTTCCCTCACCGTTAACAGCCATGATAAATTAACCACACCTATGTCTTTAGAAAAGACAAATTGGTGTAGGCCCGACCCAGGATTTGAACACTAGTCGTTTGCACGATAACCGAGTGTTCTACCCACTGGGCTATCACGGTTGCTTTCTGCTGGTTGCTCGGCTATCTGTTTCATGTAGTTATTTTATTAGTGTTTTATGGTATGTATTTATTGTGAAAGGGTTATAGCCTATTTTTGAATTAAATAAACTAGTGCATTGTATCAGTCAATACATTTAGTAACTAAACCAATCTAAAACGAATCGAATATAGATGCAAGTTGGCATGAACTTCTCACAACTCTTACGGAAAGTAGAAAAGTGCTTTTTAACACACCCTCGGCTATATATCCCAATATGACCATACATACCTATACTCACGGCTACAAATCCCGTAACGGGGTAGCCAAAGCTTTGGAATGAAAAAATCCTCAGCCACTTTTGGAAGTTGATTGGGAAAAGATAGTAATAATAAATGTTTTTGGTGACCTGTCTCCAACCACATCGCCCAAAAATCACTTAAAAAGCCCCTATACCCTAAGTCGCCTCTTACGATCACCCACGGGTAGAAATGGGGTAGAATAACAATTCAAATTCAAACAATGTAGTGTCGGCTTAGAATAACAATTCTAAGCCGACACTACACGGCATGCTGAATTATAATTAGTTATGTTATCAATTTATTTTCTCACAAATCGGCAATAAGCCCAAAGTCTATAACGTAAGGACACTTACAAGGAACTCTGAATTTAAATCTTTTTGTTCATGAAAACCTCATATGGGGATTATTACTAATAAATAAAGAACAAACAAAAGAAAGAAAAATTTCGACACAGGCGGGAATCGAACCCGCGACCACGGATATATGCCCCCGTCGCTCTACCATTGAGCTACCGTGTGTGTGACGGGGGCGTCGCGGGTTCGATTCCCATTTGTGTCGAAATTTTTCTTTCCCTATTCTTTATTTATAAGTATATAACTCTGAACTCTAAATAAAAATTAAGAAACCATTGGCGGTCTTATTATTAAAAGCGATCTCTTCTATTCCTACTAAGAACACAGGTCAAACTATACATTTATCAACATATTTTTATACTAACCTGTGGCTGCACAGCTCTATAGAACTGTCCATACAATTTGGCATCAAACTCGCTCATCTTAATCTCTTTCAGTCTCTCTTCGAACGCCTTTCTGTTCATCTCTCGCGCCGCTTTCTTCACGTGCTCGGGTACGTCGTTCTTTTCTGCTTCTGAAAGCTGGAATATATGTTTGAAGTGAGTAAGTTTCAGGGTTTTGAGGGAGAAGGCTGAATTGTCTTAACTGAAATATATATATTTAGGTGAATGAAATGATCTATTTTTGAGGGCTTTGAGGAATGGTAGGCGAAGTGACTAGAAAAGCTTTTTGGGCACAGTAAACATATACTGGGCATCGCCCTCGCTGTGCATCAATTTATATTTTGTCTATGCACTTTGGAAATTGTTAAGACACTCTGTTGTAGATTCGGAGGTTCCATTCCTACTGAAGGCTTATATATATAACATAACATTACATAAACGTTCACGCCGTTTATCCCCGAAGGGGTTGGCAGAGGTACCAATACTTTTGAACTCACATGGCAGCGCCATCTAGTGTCCAGAGAAGGTAACCACGTTTTGCTTAGACAGTGTACTCACGTGATAGGGGGCAGGCCTATCGCCGTTTTGTACGAATACACTGTCACATGACTAATTACAACTCAGCCATGTGGGTTTCCTCACGATGTTTTCCCTCACCGTTAACAACCATGATAAATTAACCACACATATGACTTTAGAAAAGACAAATTGGTGTAGGCCCGACCTAGGATTGGAACTCATGCCCTTCTGTTTTCGGGCGGGTGTTCTACCCACTGGACTATCATGTCATATATATATATATATACTAGCTTTTTGCCCGCGACTTCGTCCGCGTGGACTTCATTTTTTGTATCCAGTTTACAATCAAAATACCGAAACACTATCTCAACTTCTGTTTTTTATATTTAAATTCCCGCGGGCGTTGTAAAGGATATAAAGGACATTGAGGCTTTTCAAGTGATTGTTGGGCGATGCAGTTGGTGACCCATCACTAATTACCTTTATTTAACTACCTTTTCCCTAGTCTATTTCCAAAACTGGATAAAGAATTACTTTCTCTGAAGCAGTGGCTACCCTTTTATGGAATTTATGGACGTTAATACATACTCATGAATAATTGATAGATGAATTTCATAAATTCAATCGCACCAAGTTTTATGTTTCTGATTCAAAAATGACAAAAATCTCTATATTAACTTTCATTTGCTCTATCAACCTCTTAGGGGTTGAGTTCCAAAAAAACCCTTTTTAATTTTTCATAAGAATCATGAACCAAACCATTTTGTACCAAGTTCTATGTTCAAAATGAGAATATCTTAGTGAGTACAAATACAAATTCGAATAGTAGTTTGGCAATCCGGTGCTGCCGCCACTGACCGCTGGTGATAGCGGGAGAGCTTGCAGCGATTGCTCGGGAAGATAGGGATGGTTAGTGGTGGATCTCCATACAAAATAATCGCGGAAGTGAAGGGATAGTGCTTGCTATTATAATATAAAGATTGCTATTCAAAGCAAACAAAAAAAATATATACAAAATGCTTGAATCACCTGAGATACGAATCCGGAACGATTGATTCATAATAGTTCTAGTTAAATATGCGGCGGTGGCAAATTTACTTTCCACCCATACCTTCGCCCGCGCAGAATTCGGTTATATTGCGGTATAAAGTATAAAACTTCTCATTTCCACAGAAAATTCTAAGAAGAGCGATGTATCGCTGGATATGCTCAGTTGTTAAACCAAAACTGAATGGTGCACTATATTAAATGTTTTCCCTTGTGGAGCTAAAACATGCAGATTATGGACACTGAAAAACAATGCTTTTCTAAGTGTACTCCAGCAACCCTTAGAGTTTGGCCTTGTGCTCTATTAATGGTCATTGCAAATGAAACCCTTATAGGAAATTTAAGTCTTTTAAATTGAAATGGGAGGTCTTTTGGAATAATCGAAATCCGAGGTATGAGTACACTTTCACCCTTGGATGCGCCAGTTAAAATAGTGGCTGTAATAATGTTCCGCCCAAGCTGAGTGACACGCAGCCTGGTACCATTACACAGTCTAGGGGCATCGAGATTGCGCATGAGCATCACCGGAACACCTACTTTTAGTTTTATTTTATTAGAAGGCACCCCAGATAGATCCAAAGAATTTAAGGCCTCCACAGGACATGACGTACTATGTTCTGTTTCTATCACTGTGTCTACAGATAAATATTCAGTATTTTCTCCCACAACTTCATCATTCAAAATATTTTCATTTATTTTAGTGACCGTTTCATTTTTTGGTGCTAATATTGCGCGTTCGCACAGCACCTAGAAAAAAGCACTAAACTAACTGTTATAATATAACTACTGCCTAAAACCTAAAATCTATAACAAACACAGTTCAATCCAAAATATTAGGAACCAAAAATATACCAAACTAAATTATAAAAATCTATACGACGAACAAAGTGCACTAAACTAACCTACCTACTTAACTATTATTTAGCCTACTGCGAAAAACCTAAAGTCTATAAAATGCATATTACAATATAAACATTAGTGACTCGAAAAGTGCAAGTAAGTAAAGTAACGAACGATGATCTATTACATTGACATATAACATTATAAGTCGAATCTTCAAACTTCTCAGTCATTTGTATCAAAGATATTTTTTATTAGGTAACACTTTAATAGTTGTTGTATCAGATTCTGGGTTTATATACTCTAATAAAGAAGAAATCATACCGCGATGTAGAAAGTTCAGACAGCGCCATCTATTGGTTAACATGCAAACAACGCCGCGCGTTTTTATAAGGATTCAGCTGAAAGGTTGAAGATTGCGCTGCTAAAATCCACAAAGTGAGGATGTCGGAAAGTTTCCGGCCCCTGGTTAAAGCGTAAAATATCAACCCACTTCTTATGTATCTTAAAAATACATCGTTACCACGTTTTAAAAAATACCCGCGCCATCTCTTGCATTCCTCGAGAACTAAATATTACCTTGTTACGACACACAGCGCAAGCAAACAATATTTTTGTTATCCCTCGGGAATACCATTTTTCCGGGATAAAAGTGCTCTATAATTTAATCTAGACTTCTAACTATATGTCTGCAAAATTTCAAAGAAATCGGTTAAGTAGTTGCGGCGTGAAAGCGCCACAAATAAACAAACAAACTAACTCACTTTCCCATTTATAATATTAGTATGGATTTATAATATTAGTATGGATAATCACTTATAATAAATATATAATCTTTAAATTATAATAGGTAATATAGATGGTAGAATCTGTATCTTAAATAACAAAAACATCAATCAAGGTGATGAGGATTAGAATACCTACCATTTTTTTCGGGACCTACATGTGAATGCAATGTTAGAGTTATTGTTATCCGGAAATATTTTCTCAAACCTCTGAGACAGAAATATGAGAAAATTTAAGTTTGTATTACAAAGCCAGCTCAAGCATTTTAGCAGTTTATTTGTGCCGCTTTCACGCCGTAACTACTCAACCGATTGCTTTGAAATTTTGCAGACGTATAGTTAGAAGTCTGGATTAAATAATAGGGTACTTTTCACACGCGGACAAAGTTAGTAGTATATAAAGTAACACACATAATCCATAACATACCTGATGCACATCATGTCCCTTATCCAGCCGGTAGGGCCCGCCCTTGCCCCCCAGCCCGGCGGTGTCGCGGCCGCCCGAGCCGCCCGCCCACGTGTTGCCGCCCACGTGGGGCTCGTTCTTCGGGTCTTCTTTGCCGTGTTTAGGGGTTGATACGTCTTTGCTGAGAAAATATATGATGTTTTAGTTGGGGTAGTATTGTAATTTCTTATGACGGTAGTTGCTATAGAGACGTGGTAGAAGGTTTGTTTATTTAATCAAGCGAATAATAGAATGAGGAATTGCTGATTCCTTAGCTCTGGCTACCCCTTTTAGGGATTTACAGCCTTGAGTATATGTATGTATGTATGTAATACTTTACTGTATATTATTTGTTTTAATAAATTAGTATAAATTTTAAAATTTAATTTTTGTCATTCCACTTTTAATATCCAATTGGCCCCAAGCAATATATAATGGTAACTTGGCTCATATAACGCACATTAGTATATAGTTACCAATTAATATACCAAACAAAACATTAAACACCAACCTCCATCACACACGCACTAGCAGCATATCATAATATTAAATCGCGGTATACAAATAGTCAAACATACATTCAAAATTTAAATTGGTATACAGTGGATTGCACTCGCCAGTATGTCTTTGTTGTTCCCACACGCCTAAGTAATCCAATTACTTACGGTAGAAGTCGAACCTGTTGCTAATATACCTGATACATCGGATTACACGCGACAAAATTGTAGTGATGATTTGCCGCATATTACAAGGTAGAAACTAGTGTTGCAACAGAACTCTGCTTCCGCTTCCGCAACTGCAGAAGTTCCGCATGTTTTTTCACTTCTGTTTCTGCTTCTGGTTCCGCAAACTTGATAACAGAAGTCTTAACGGAGCAGTAGACGCAACGGCGGCACGGCGCGGGTGGTTGCGGGGGCCGCGCGTGGACAGTTGTACACGAGCGACGACGTCGAGCGTACAAATTTAATAAAATATTTTTTTTTATGTAAAATTGATCTTTTTTTCATAGTGTTAACGCTTCCGTTTCCGCTTCCGCTTCCGTTTCCGCTTCCGTTAAGATTTACTTTTGATATCTGTTTCCGTTTCTGCTTCCGTTATGCCAGTTCCGTTGCATCACTAGTAGAAACTCAACGATATATGGTATAATAAATTTTACACAAACCTCACGATACGCTTGCAGCTAACTCTAGACGGCGAACTCACTCGCACACTAGGAGCGTCTCTCTCATGATCCTACATCACGGTATCTAAATACTTCTCTAGCTAAGAATAAATACAAATATACGTCACACTATACGTCTGAATATTTAAACACATCGGTAATAAAAGCTCAACACTTGTTACAACAAAATGTTGATAGGTGCAAAACTTTGTTTTGTTTTAAAGATGTCAGCCCTACAGATATCGAAAAATGTTTAAAAACATTTAAACTAAAAAGTTCTGAAGACATTTGGGGTATGTCAGTGAAAGTTTGCCATAATTTTATTGTTACTTTGGCTCCATATTTAGCAGATATATTTAATGAATGTATAAGAAATAAAATCTTTCCAAATCTCATGAAGCATAGTAAAATTGTACCACTTCTTAAATCCGGAGGAGATAAAATTAGTCCTGATGGTTATAGACCCATATCAATTCTGCCAGTTTTAAGTAAAATATTCGAAAAACTAATGTTCAATCAAATGCTTTTGCATTTCGCTTCAAACAAATTGTTTCAACCAAAACAATTTGGCTTTACGAAGGGCCGCTCTACCACTGATGCAGGCGTTGCCTTAATGAAACACATTTTTGATTCGTGGGAACGCAAAAATGCTGCTATTGGTTTGTTTTGCGATCTTACGAAGGCATTTGATTGTGCAGATCATGAAATCCTTGTTATTAAATCAGAACATTATGGCATACAAGGTGACGCTCTTAAATTAATAAAGTCTTACTTTTCGGATCGGATACAGAAAGTGCAAATCAATAATGCAATATCACCTGGAACTCATGTAAAAATGGGTGTTCCGCAGGGTTCTATTTTGGGGCCATTTTTATTTTTAGTTTATATTAATGATTTGCCGTTCATGGTCGAGAAAATTTCCGAGATAGAGTTATTTGCTGATGATACTTCTTTAGTATTTGACGTTGAAAGAAAGATCACAGATTCAAACATGGTTCGCTTCCAATAATCTTGTACTGAATGGTAAAAAAACCAAATGCATTAAATTTATATTACCTAATGTTAGGTGCGTTGATAACGAAATAATTTTAAATAATGAAAAGTTAGTATTTTCGGAGGAAACAGTTTTCTTAGGGATAACTCTGGACTCCAAGCTCCAATGGGGACCCCACATTAGCTCACTAGCTGGCAGGCTAAGTAGTGCTGCATATGCCGTTAGAAAAATAAGAAATTTAACAGATGTACAGACAGCTCGATTAGTTTATTACAGCTATTTTCATAGTGTAATGTCTTACGGTATTTTACTCTGGGGCAGAGCAGCTGATGTTGGTTCCATATTTATACTCCAAAAGAGAGCAATAAGAGCTATATACAATTTGAGATCCCGAGATTATCTGAGGGAATTGTTTAAAACAATAAATATAGTGACGCTGCCATGTCAATATATTTATGAAAATATTATGTATGTAAGAAAGAATCAGGCCTCTTTTGTGAAAAATTGTGACAGATATTCGAAACCTGAGAGACAACAATAAAATATCAGTACCAAAATACAGATTGTCAAAAGTAAATACATCTTTCATGGGGTTATGCGTAAAAATGTATAATAAATACCTGAGGACATTTTAAATTTATCAGAAACAAAATTCAAAGCAGCAGTTAAAGGAAATCTTAGTTCGAAAGCCTATTACAATGTCAATGATTACATTAATGATGAAGTGGCTTGGTGTCATCAGGGCTCTGTGCAGGATGTTTCCGGGCTAACACCAAAATTGTAATAAACGTTAAAAAAAGATGTGTGTTGACGAGTTTCTTACGGGTTCTTCTCTCAACAAAACACCATCCGAATCCGAAGTAAACCTAGTATTAAGTTAAAATTTGACGTTCAAAAAACAAAGATTTATCTTTTTATTTTGAAATAAATGATTATTTTATTTAATTTTACAAATTATAAGTTGGCACACAGTGGGGTGATACACACTCCTAACAACCCAATAACCCATTAAAACTTACCCACTAAACCTTTCAATGGTAGCCTGTAGTTTCCTCAGCGCGTCCTTGGAGCGACCTTGAAGCACGCCCTCTGTCGGCAGTCCGCTGGAATGTAGAACCTCTAACAATGTGTCGGCCATGTCTTGGCTGTAGCGGTCGAAGTCGAATACGTTGCTTATGGCTGTTGCTAAGTCTTCTTCGGGATATTTCTAGGAGTAAAAAGTTTCAATTATAAATCCTCCCAGCTCATTTACAAGGGGCTCGAGCCTACCCTATATAGGGCGATTTAAAATTTAAATTTGGCCATAGTCCACCAATGCTGGCCAATTCCGCGTTGGTAGACTAACGACTACTAACGTAATAGTAGCCGGGACCGACGGCTTAACGCGCCCTCCGAAGCACGGAATCATCTTAATTTTCGGATAATCAGGTGATTTAAGCCTGCAATATCCTTCCAGACTGGGTTAAGTCTTACAAATTAAATTTCTAATTCTGTAGATCTGGCTACCTATTTTTGGGATGGGAGTATAATAATATTTGGTAGGTGCTTTAAGAACGCCTAAAAAGTGTGCTCAATAGCTATTTGTCCATCAGGAGTTAATACGACCCGAGCCGATAACTCCTGGGTCATGTTTGTTCTAATACATTTGGCGTACTCAGATGGACTCAGACCGAGCTAGTCGTTTCAACAATTTGTATACAATTGCTATTTATAAATACTTCATGGATCTACATTGAAGACCCGCTTATTTATTCAACAACAACAACTACACAACAACAAAAACTTATTCGGGAAAAATAGGAGCAGACGATTGCTTTTGATCTTTCTATAAACTATAAGTAAATAGTTAAAACCAATATTCATTCTTACACACACACAGAAAATCTTTATCACCTTCGTCTACATGCTTCACTGCTGTGTAGTGTCGGCTTAGAATAGCACTGCCTTATTTCTTCCGGTATTGGGGCTTTTAAGGGATTTTTGGGCGATGCGGAGACCCATCACCAACAACCTTTATTTCACCATCTTTTCCCCACGCAACTTCCAAAGGTGGCTGAGAAATGTCTCATTCCCTAGAACTGGCTACCCCTTCAAGGGATTTATAGGCGTGAGTATGTGTATGTATGTATGTCTACATACCTGAAGATGTTTAACAATATTGACAAGCTCCCTTGTCGAGTAAGGGTAGGCAAGTCTGCCAGTGTCGGCCATATCTCTCAAAGCGGCGAAGGCTGTGACCAACTTCTTCATGACTTCTTGAGGCACGTCAGGACCGTACGAGCGAACTAACTCTAGTTCTGAGTCGATTGAGGGGTTGTCTACCGCGTGGCAGGAGAAGAGGTCGCCTGGGGGATGAATTATTTAGTGAGTTTTACGATTGAAAATATGATTATTTAAGAAAATTGCTTATTGTGGAAGTTGACTAAGGATGAGTTTGTAAAATTAAGGCTTTTAATGGTGGGCACATCGCCCAACAATCTCTTAAATAAATAAGTCAGCTCTTACGATACCCGTAGGAAGAAATGGGTTACCGATATTCTACGCCGACAGTATATAAAATGGCTGAAAATATTATAATTCTAAAGCCCTGGCTACCCTTTTTTGGAATTAGTAGCCGTATGTATGCATGTATTTGTTATATGTCAAATTCGTCAGTTGTATTTATTATCGTTTACAAAAATGTGCGTTTTTCACATTATTTAAAATGACAAAGCCAAACCCATCATTATAATAAATCAAGACGCAAAAAAAAAACCTAATTCGGTATGCAAACTTTTACATAAGTGGTGCTGATTACGAAACCATTTCGAGAGAAAACATATTTTCTTGAAATTAAATCAAACAGAGATAGGATGACCGTTATTTTAGCAAAAAACTGTAACTGTATTTGACCTTCAGCGTTATGTCAAAGACATTCGTTCTTGCAGTTTATTAATAAAACATCGAAAATCATAGGTTTGTTTAGTATAATATCGTAATAATTTCATTTGGGATCACAAATTCGTGAAATATTTTGCAATTAGCAACATTTTTACTAAACATTTCGCTTTATTTGCATGTCGCTACGTGATATTTTCAAGTACAAAAGTTGAACAATCTTTAAAAAATCATAACTTTGCAATTGTTCATTTTAATTAAAAAATATTCAAATTAGTTATTTATTTTCGTGTTTGCTATCGAATAAAAATATTTAATAAATACCAAAAAAAAACTTTGCATACCGAATTGGCGATATCTGTATTTATTTCGCCATCACTTCTCAATCAATACGAAGTGACTAAGAGTCCGTGGTTAGGAACACTTCTTACGCTTTTTGGGTAGGTATAAGGTATAAAATTAATAGAGTCTTTAAATATATATTAAAGCAATTTGCCCTGCGCATGCGCAATAACATTTTATAACACTTACCCAGAGAAGCAAAGAAATCGTTTCCCAAAAACGGGAACCCAGGTCGATTAGCCAACACAATCATTCTGAAATCATCATGAACAGGAATGAACTTGTCTACCGCTCCTCCGGAACTCTCCAGCATATGCTTCGGAACAATTCTTCTTCCATCACTTAGAATCATTTCTCCATTCTCTACCAATGTCTTTAGAATACACGTCACATGAGTAGGTGCTTTATCAGCCTCATCTACAACTAATACATGACCATATTTCACAGCTTTTACTAGCGGTGAGTCTTCGTAAATCACTACACCGTCTTGAACTGTAGGTTGCACTGTTAAGGATTGGACTGTCGTGTCTCTGTGAAGCTGAATGTATTCTCTTGGTCTATTCAGAAGCTGTAATAGTCTATCTGCAATCTTATTTTTACCAACACCTTGGTTTCCTACTAGCAACAAATGGTTGCCAAGTAAGAAGTCTTGTAGCAACCATTCTAATAATCTCATGTGTTGGGGTACATCGTAAAATAGAATATCAGGTACTTTGGTAAGCGCATCGGTTTTGTATATCTCTGTGCTAGTTTTTCCTATAGTTAGAACGCCATTTTTGGATGAACATTTTACTTTTTCTTCGTTAGTTCCTCCAAAGATACCGAATTTTTGTGGAGCTTCAATACCGATTTTACTACTAGCGCCATCTAGTGCTCGTCTTGCTAAGTTTGGTAGAAATTTGGCTAAAAATGTTCTTTGAATAGTTTCGTAAGCTGAGTCAGTAGGATATTTGGAAATTCTACTGGCGATTCTTAGTAATTGTCGGGTGGATAATGAAGTTGATAAGTTTTTTAGTGTGGCGTCTTCTGATTTTCTTAATTCGTCAGCTAATTCAATTATTGAGTGAAGTGGTTTTGATATGTCTCCATACTGAAAACAAATTATGGTATGATTACTTAACACCTTAGGGAGTTCATACATACATATACTCACGGCTATAAATCCCTAAAAGGGGTAGCCAGAGCTGTGGAATTAGAAATTCCTCAGCCACTTTTGGAAAGTTGCATGGGGAAGAGATGGTAAAATAAAGGTTGTTGGTGATGGGTCTTCAACCGCATCGCCAAAAAATCCCTTAATAGCCCCAATACCGTTAGTCGCCTCTTACGTACACCCACCGGAAGAAATGGGGTAGTGCTATTCTAAGCCGACACTACACAGCTTCATTTCATTCATTTCAGGACGTTCATTTTACAGATAATATAATTCATATTTGAAAAATTTCAGTCGTCAACCGTTTTTAAGATGTTAAGAACAGGCTACACAAATACTTATTATGAAAAAATACGTTTGCTATAGGACTTATTTCAGTCACTGAGGTCAATAAGTTTTAGCGGAATCTTTAACTCTTTTTATAATTATATTCTATCTTAGGTATCAGTATGATATGCGAAAACATATTTTTACATTATGTTTTAAAATTATATATCATTCACTTTCCCTTTCACTGAACCGTGATAGCCCAGTGGGTAGAACACTCGGTTATCGTGCAAACGACTAGTGTTCGAATCCTGGGTCGGGCCTACACCAATTTGTCTTTTCTAAAGACATATGTGTGGTTAATTTATCATGGTTGTTAACGGTGAGGGAAAACATCATGAGGAAACCCACATGACTGAGTTGTACTTAGTCATGTGACAGTGTATTCGTACAAAACGGCGATAGGCCTGCCCCCTATCACGTGAGTACACTGTCCATGCAAAACGTGGGTACTCTGAACACCAGGTGACAAAGTCACGTGATGTTCAGAAGTATTAGTACCTCTGCCAACCCCTTCGGGGATATTCGGCGTGAACGTTTATGTTATGTTATGTTATGTCACTTTAAAGCTCACAAAAACTAAAACCCATAATTACCAAAGCCTTAATGATGAAGATCTCCTCAGCCTTGCTAAGGTTCCTCATCTCATGGAAGACGAACAAGCTGAGGATCTCGGGAGACAGCCACTGCTGACCGCGACCGAACGTTGGGGGCTCGGCTAGAGCGACTATCCTAGAATATTGTTATTTACAATGTTAATAAATACCTTATCTTTTATATTCAAATTCAAAATTCTTTATTTGCTTAGAATACACGGTACATTTGGTTTTCGACTTTGGTCTGCAGTATACATACAAACTGGCCCCATTAAGGCTGTTTTGTGGAATATCCTTATATATTAAACGAGGGAGGGTGAATTTTGTGAACCAGCCTGTGTCGCGATGCTATGAGCTAGAAAATTGGTTCAGGTATCAAATTAAAGGTCTCCATCTGGAGTTATACATTTTCTATAACTGGATTAGTTAAATTGTTAGTATTTATAAATACGAAAACGCGCGCAAATGTGTCAGTCACGAGATTGAATTGATTCGCTCGCGAGCAATTTTCCATCTGCCGACAATTTTCATTACTATTGCGTTACTATAGTGATTTAGTCATTCTATTAAGTACCAAATTGTTCGTTCTCACATAGAGACCATTTCGACCCGTGTCCCAATTACAGGTGAGCAATAAAAAGCAAAAAAGAAAAATGCACATTCGAATACGGCGAAGCCCTTGCCAAATTTCCCGCCAACCGCGCGCGCTCATTGGTCGGAAATGTTTCAAACCGACCAATGAGAAAATTCCAAAGTTTTAATCATGTAATAATTTATTTTGAACAGTAAATTATTTCTGTTTGAGCTTGGAAGACTTGCTTGCTTGAAGAAGCTTTGGTATTTTGGACGTAAACTGGATGCAAAAAATTTAGTCCACGCAAACGTAGTCGCGGGCAAAAAGCTAGTCTTATGTAATAGGACCTATACAATTTCACGGTATTAAGGGAGCCTATGTTCTAAAGCACAGACATGAACATAAAAACATAAATAACAATAAAATGCCAGCTTTACATTTATAAAATGTGTAAAGATAATAGGGAGTCGGTGTTGCATATGACTGACCTGTTGATAAAGAATGACCTCCACAAAGAAAAAGTTACAATATGTAGTTAGAAAATCAAATAATTTAAATATTTTTGTTCATGAAAACCTCATGTGAGGATTATTAATAATAAATAAAGAATAAATAAAGGAAGGAAAAATTTCGACACAGGCGGGAATCGAACCCGCGACCTTCGGGTATACGCCCCCGTCGCTCTATACGCCCCGTCGGCGTATATCCGAAGATCGCGGGTTCGATTCCCGCCTGTGTCCTTTCCTTTATTTATTAGTTAGAAAATCAAGTTTTAAAAAAATACTGGTCTTGAAGAATATGTTACTAAACACTTTGTAATGCATTTTATTTTACTTTACTAAATCCCCCTTCTGAAGTAGTTATGATATCCCAGTTGAGCGGGTTGAATTGTCCGCAGCCCGCTGTTCCAATAGTCCAGTGTTCCTGCCAGCCCCTACCAGCTCGTCGAAACGGGCGTGGTATTTAATTGAAAAAGACGCGTTTCTAAAAGATATCTCAATTAATTACCTAAAAGCAGGATGTATTCTCTTTACGCCACTCTGTTCCAACAGTTGAGCGTTCCTGCCAGCCCCTACCAGCTCGTCGTAGCGGTCGTGGCGAAGCAGACGAGTTCCGTCGTGGAGTTGTAACTCTCGATCGTGGACTAATCTGTGGGGTTCGAAAGAAATACATTAGTGAAATCGATAAAATAATTGAAAAATCAATGATGATTTGTAATTTTAGACGTAATTTGTTATGTAAACGTTTATAAAAGTTTCATGTTATCTCTCTAAACCAATTTTCTACTTAGGTTAATTGTATTATTGCTCGATAAACCCTGATGTATAAAATAAAAACAATACTGATGTATCTACCTGCCGCATACAAAAGTGTAAAATATTAATTTATGGAGCTGTAGATCTAATTGTTTCTTTTATAACTGTGTACATTTGTAATGTAAACGACTGTTTGTTTCCTAAATAAATGAAAATAAAATAAAATAAAGTAATTATTTCTTATAAAACTACGAACGAAGACTTTATGCACAAAAAATGAATAGACAAGATCGGAATACAAATAATAACACATGCTTACTAACATTATTGCCGTGTAGTGTCGGCTTAGAATAAAACTACCCTATTTCTACCCGTGGGTGATCGTAAGCGGCGACTAACGGTATAGGGGCTTTTTAAGTGATTTTTGGGCGATGTGGTTGGAGACCCGTCACCAAAAACATTTATTATTACCATCTTTTCCCCACTCAACTTCCAAAAGTGGCTAAATAATTTCTCATTCCAAAGCTCTGGCTATCCCGTTAAGGGATTTATAGCCGTGAGTATATATATGTATGAATGCATTATTTATATTCCTGTCCTATTTGTTTGGGAGTTCAAATCTCGCTGCGGCCAAAATTTATATGATGCATATGAATGCTTCTTTTAAAGTATTGAGTGTTATTCAAAGTGTATTGTATACTATTAATTATATCGTTGGGCTAGTATTCCTTACCACAAGTTCATTTTGGCCTTTTCTAGGGGCTTACTTGATCTAATTTAAATCTAATTTGTTCATGAAAACCTCATGTGGGGATTATTACTAATAAATAAAGAATAAATAAAGGAAAGAAAAATTTCGACACAGGCGGGAATCGAATCCTCGACCTCGGGTATACGCCCCCGCAGAATTTCGCGCTGGCAGCCATTGACACGGTAGCTCAATGGCAGAGCGACGGGGGCGTATACCCCAGGTCGCGGGTTCGATTCCCACCTGTGTCGAATTTTTGTCCTTCCTTTATTTATTCTTTATTTATTAGCTTACTTGATCTATTAAAAATATTTACCTATGCAGAACAGCCAACGTGCTCGGATGTATCCTATGCAATCCGTCCAACACTGCCATATGTCCTTTCAGCGCCGCGTCAACAAGGGCGGAATTCCTCCACACCGTGTCCCCGTTGTCCAGAGTAGTCCGCTGTTGCATCAGGTCGCGGGCCGTCATGTCTTGGTATAGGACTATAGGCTCTATTGTGTAGCCCAGCATAGAGGCTAGCTGGGATATTAGGAGACTTTTGCCGCAGCCTTTTGGACCTGAAAATAATGGTGAGAAGTAAGAAGAAAATCATGAGAAATAATATGTACATACATACATACATAAAATTTAAATCTTTTTGTTCATGAAAACCTCATGTGGGGATTATTACTAATAAATAAAGAATAAACAAAGGAAAGAAAAATTTCGACACAGGCAGACAGACGAGGTCACGGGTTCGAATCCCGCCTGTGTCGAAATTTTTCTTTCCTTTATTTATTAATACATACATATACTCACGGCTATATTTCCCTAAAAGGGGTAGCCAGAGCTAAGGAATTATAAATTCTTCAGCCACTTTTGGAAGTTGAGTGGGGAAAAGGTGGTAAAAATAAAGGTTTTTTTGTGATGGGTCTCCAACCGCATCGCCCAAAAATCCCTAAAAGCCCCAATACCGTTAGTCGCCTCTTACGTACACCCACCGGAAGAAATGGGGTAGTGTTATTCTAAGCCGGCACTACACAGCAAATATTATGTATGGGTTGTAGCAATTGGAAAGAGTAATTTTGCCATGTAGAGTGAGAAAAAATAGCACTATCATATCCTTTGGTTTTCGAATCATCGAAAGGCGCTTACAGTAATGTAATTTTTTAAGAGATTTGAATTTACGTGAGATATGGTTAACAATGGTCGGTCAAAGGATTCACATTATGAGTATTTTTCTCATAACAATTTATATCATATTGATATAATGGTTTTTGGGATATTTTATTAATTCTAATATTAAACAATGATGCCTTCTAAGAAATAATCATCCATATTTAAATGTTACCGTGTGGTGCCGGCTTAGAATGTCGCTACCCCTATCTACCCACGGGTGTCGTAAGAGGCGACTAAGGGTACTGGGGATTTTTATTGGATTTTTGGGCGATGCGGTTGGAGACCCATTACCAAAACCTTTATTTTTACCATCTTTTCCCCACTCAACTTCCAAAAGTGGCTGAGGAATTTATAATTCCTTAGCTCTGGCTACCCCTTCTAGGGAAATATAGCCATGAGTATATGCATGTATGTATTTAACATTTAATCTCAGCCGCAATAGAATTTTTTAATAGAACCTAGTCTAATGGAAACTTGATCCACTTACCAACAACACAAAAATCAGCGACACTATGACTTAAAAGCAACTCATTCAACAGCTGATTCTGGTACTCCGTCTTCACCACTTTCTTCTCCAACAACCCTGGCTTCCTATCACCAGTCGGCACAGGAAACCGGTTCTTCTGTCCGTTGACTTCCAACGTCACTAAGGCCGAATTTCCCTTGCCATATTCGATGAGGTTTAGGTTGATAGTGCATTTTGGTTTTGTGTTGATGTTCAAGTTGTGAAGAACTGTCTCGACGTTGGACACGTGTTCTTTGGAGAGGAAGGTGTGGTATGGGTAGAGGAGGTAGATTAGTTTGTGGACGGGAATGCTCGGGTTGCGTTCCTGGAACAAATATTGGTATTTAGTTTTATATGAAAGTGTCTGGTTCATTAGTGGTCTAAAATTTAGTTTTTTGACTGGAGGTATTGGGACAATATTTTTATCGTAATGTAAATTGCAAATTTAAATCGTAATTGTATGCTGTGTAGTGTCGGCTTAGAATAGCATTACCCCATTTCTTCCGGTGGGTGTACGTAAGAGGCGTTGGGGCTTTTAAGGGATTTTTGGGCGATGCGGTTGGAGACCCATCACCAACAACCTTTATTTGACCATCTTTTCCCCACTCAACTTTCCAAAAGTGGCTGAGGAATTTCTAATTCCTTAGCTCTGGCTAGCCCTTCTAGGGATTTATAGCCGTGAGTATATGTATGTATGTACGTAAATTATATCTCTGTAAGTAACATATTGCCACCTCCAAAAGTTACTTTTAAATAGTTCGTTGTCGATCAGTAGTTTTACGTGTCTAGCTCTTATTGAAAACAAAGTAATTAATCAAAGCATATAGTTAGAACCGCAACCTTCAGACAATCCTAATGACAATATTGCGTGAGGGGAACGAAGACTCCTCATCATATCGCAGTCCCAAGTTCAATCCAAGGACTTTTGTAAAATATAAATTTAGGGTTAGGTTCAAATTACTTTATATAGAACACTTACTTAATAAAACCTATTTCGCTGGAAACTATAGTCATCTATTCAATTGAGGAGAGATAGTGAATCAATTATTCCTCAGCCACTTTTGGCAGTATTAAAGAGAATAGATTTTATTATAAAATAAATGTGTTAATAGGTTTCCAACCGCATCGCCCCGCAGTAATTTGAAAAGCCCCAAACTGAATGATACAATGATATCAAGGTTTGGATTTATACTTAGCTAGAGAAATGTTGAAATACCGCGTTGGAAGATAACGAGACGCAGCTAGTGTCCGAGTGAGTCAGCCGTCTAGAGATTGCTACAAAATTAACCGTTACTTTTGGAGTAGGCAGAGACTATCGATCGTCACTTCTTGGTACGATCCTGGTAAAATTTTGAGCTACATTCATCAATCTTTTCATTCCTACCCTTTTATTCTTCATGCTTTAAACACCTGTTTTTTTATGTGACTATAGGTAGGTATAGAAAATAATAAATGAATTAAAGTAATAAGTATCTGAGCAGCAGCCAGCAAGCTGTCGACCGGGAAGTCGGGCAGCGTGACCTGCTGCAGTTCGGGGCTGATCAGCGCGTACGCGGCCGACAACAGTTCGGGCGGCATGCTCTATTTTAACATATTCTACCATCCACCTTTCAAAAGTGGCTGAGTTAATTCTAGTTCAAAACCTCTGTGTGATTGAGTCCGCCGTCTAGAGGTCGCTACAAAGTATACTTACAAGTATTCGAGCAGCTGCCAGCAAGCTGTCGACCGGGAAGTCGGGCAGCGTGACCTGTTGCAGTTCGGGGCTGATCAGCGCGTACGCGGCCGACAACAGCTCGGACAGCTTGCCCTCGTCTGCGGTGGGGGTCGCTGACTTCAGGATGGTTAGGTATTCCTGGGGAGAAAGGGATAAATACATGAGAAATAAATTGTAGGTTTGAAAAAATACGAAAACATATATCCTATGTATGTTTAAGCAATGTTCAAAATCCGGCTTTGTATGCAACATACAGGCATGGTATGTAATACATTTTATTTCAATGTGAAATGATAGGAAACATAGTAATGATATACTTGTGTTCGAATACTAACCATGAGTGATTTTAAACGTCTATTAAACAGTGTAACTCTAAGTTTTTAAAATCGAAGACTAACTTTTTCCGCGCGTTTTACTTGTGTATTTTCCAAAAGTAGCTACCCTTATAGGGTATTAAAGTCGTGATTATACTGTAATGCAGTAAGTACACGAACATAAAACGAAAACTAATACAAAGTGGGGAACTCGAGGAAAATAACTAATTTAAGTTAAATATTAGTGTAGTTTTGGTAACTGCTAAAGCGGGTTACATCGCTATTGAGAACATGCAACGCAGAAAATAGAGGGAAGTATGAACGTTAGCTAACTAATATTACAATAAACATGTCATTCGGAATATTTCTGGATATTTCTTACAATTTTATGGGGAAATTACCAATTTGGAAATTCTATAATTGTGTTTTATTCGGGTGAGTAGTTATTACATTCACTGATAGATAAAGTTGGAGTGTTCATGGAATAAATCAAGTACCTTTATTGGTAGGATATTTAGAATACATAATAAGCTAATATTTTTTGCTGTGTAGTGTCGGCTTAGAATAGCACTACCCCATTTCTTCCGGTGGGTGTACGTAAGAGGCGACTAACGGTATTGGGGCTTTTAAGGGATTTTTGGGCGATGCGGTTGGAGACCCATCACCAACATCCTTTATTTTACCATCTTTTCCCCACGCAACTTCCAAAAGTGGCTGAGGAATTTTTAATTCCTTAGCTCTGGCGACCCCTTCTAGGGATTTATAGCCGTGAGTATATGTATGTATTTATGTATAATAAGCAATGGTTTTTCAAGTATCTATATTAATAAAATAATGGAAAAATATTTGTTTGTAATAAATAGGCTCCGAAACCTCTCAATCACGATTCACAATATTCTTTTACCAACCGAAAACTTCAACTTTTAGAAGTAGCGTAGGCCATAAAACATCGCCCTTAATGGCACAGGGTGTGAACAGAGATTGAATATATCATTGCAATAAGAATAAAATACAAATAAAAAACTATACGTACATAAAATACTACATAACATAACATAAACGTTCACGCCGAATATCCCCGAAGGGGTTGGCAGAGGTACTAATACTTCTGAACATCACGTGACTTTGTCACCTGGTGTTCAGAGTACCCACGTTTTGCATGGGCAGTGTACTCACGTGATAGGGGGCAGGCCTATCGCCGTTTTGTACGAATACAATGTCACATGACTAAGTATAACTCAGCCATGTGGGTTTCCTCACGATGTTTTCCCTCACCGTTAACAACCATTATAAATTAACCACACATATGTCTTTAGAAAAGACAAATTAGTGTAGGCCCGACCCGGGATTTGAACACTAGTCACTTGCACGTTAACCGGCGTTCTACCCATTGAGCTATCACGTCGTCTACTTAACACGTTTAAAGGTTTGACTTTTAAAATAAAGAGAATGGTCATATACAACAATATGTAAAGTATGTCACGAAGATACAAGCGTTATACTGTACCTAACGAGGTTAGACGTGTACACGGAAAGTTTTAATAACGTTGGTTCTTTGTCATTTGAACGTCATGTTTCATGTAACAGCCTTATACAAATGTTCTCAAACTGTTCTGATATTATTTTACCTTCTTTCAAAGACTTTTGTCTACATCTACCCTAATATTATAAAGAGGAAAACTTTGTTTCTTTGGTTGTAATGAATAGGCTCAAAAATTCGAAAGCTACATTATCCACGAGTAACATCTATATCTATACTAATATTATAAAGAGGAAAGGTTTGATTTTTTGTTTGTTTGTTTGAATTAAATAGGCTCCAAAACTACTGGACGGATTTGAAAAATTCTTTCACTGTTTTGATGCTACACTATTCCCGAGTGACATAGACTATATCTCATTTTCAAACAAATTAGGAATCCTTACGTAAACTTTAAAAATATAACCCAAGGTGTTAAAGGAATACCAAAAAAAATCCTTTTATCGCGTGCGCTGCGAAAACTATTGACATTAGAATAAAATTATATACTACAATTTTATAGAACACATCATTATCTAAAAATACCCTTATATTACTTTTTGAATTATTCGATTTGAACATTCCATTCAAAAGTTATCTCGAATTGAAAAAATAGATAAAACTCCGCTCGATTAGCTATGCATAGTAAGTTGTTGCAGGCGTCACGAAGGGGTACGGGAGGCTGCTTATCAAAGAGTTAAAGCAAAATTTAATTGTAGCGACTATTATCACTGGCCCAGCAGCCGGTCAATTAGCTCATATACCGATGATCCCAACTGATCTGCCAATTCCATTTAAACGGCTACAATTTTCGGTTAAAACATCTTTTGCTTTAACAATTAATAAGTCCCAAGGCCAAACCTTCAAATTAGTAGGGATTGACCTGCGAAAGAATTGTTTTACTCACGGTCAACTGTACGTTGGCCTGTCGCGGGTGGGAGCTCCTGAACATCAATTTATTTTGCTGCCCCAAAATACAACAACGTCAAATATTGTTTACAGGGAAGCTCTAACTCTATAAATTGAATGGCTTTTGATGTAATTACTCATTATGAAAAATAAAAAAATATATCTAAATATAAATACAAAAAAATATAACATCCATACATACATATACTCACGGCTATAAATCCCTAGAAGGGGTAGCCAGAGCTAAGGAATTAGAAATTCCTCAGCCACTTTTGGATGTTGTGTGGGGAAAAGATGGTGAAATAAAGGTTGTTGGTGATGGGTCACCAACCGCATCGCCCAAAAATCCCTCAAAAGCCCCAAAACCGTTAGTCGCCTCTTACGTACACCCACCGGAAGAAATGGGGTAGTGCTATTCTAAGCCGACACTACACAGCAAAAAAATATAACATAGCTTAAAACTTAAAAAAAATATATTAAAACAATAATACATGTAATAAAATAAAAAACAAAATGTTAATGATAATTTATGCCCGAGCGAAGCCGGGACGGGCTGCTAGTAGACTATATTTTGTTTTGAAAAAATAGGGTTACGTATATATTTGGATTTTTCGGACACAAACTGAAAAAAATCAACCAAAGAAGTTACTTATTTTGCGTACGCTGCCTAAACTACAAAAGATAGAAACATAAAATGTTATAATTAATAGTAGATCTTATAAATATCTACAAAAAAGTCCGCGACACACTATACTTATCTATGTCGAGTGAGGCACAACAACCACATAATATATATAAAAGAAAGTCGTGTCAGTTACACTATTTATAACTGAAGAACAGATGAACCGATCTGGCTGAAAATTGTTGGAGAGGTAGCTTAGAACCAGGAAAAGGACATAGGATATATAACATCAAGCTAAATACTGTAGGGGCAAACATTGAAAATATTTAACGCCATCCGTGCGAAGCCGGGGCGGACCACTAGTATTATATACACACATACATATATTTATGGCTTTTAATACCCAAAATGAAGCAGCCAGAACTTCAGAATTAGATTCTTCAGTCACTTTTGGAAGTATTGTATGGTGAACGGGTGATTTTTGCAAGTTGATGTCTATTACGTGCGTGTCACATCTGGAAGATACATACATACATACATATACTCACGGCTATAAATCCCTAGAAGGGGTAGCCAGAGCTAAGGAATTAGAAATTCCTCAGCCACTTTTGGAAAGTTGAGTGGGGAAAAGATGGTAAAGTAAAGGTTGTTGGTGATGGGTTTCCAACCGCATCGTCCAAAAATCCCTTAAAAGCCCCAAATACCGTTAGTCGCCTCTTACGTACACCCATCGGTAGAAACGGGGTAGTGCTATTCTAAGCCGACACTACACGGCACTGGAAGATGAATGGGGAAAATATTGTAAAGCATAGATGCTTGGTGATCACCAGCCACATAGCCCAACAACCACCTGAAAAGCGTCAATACTCTTAGTCGCCTTATACGATACCCACGGATAGAAATGGATTAATGCGATTCTTATCCGACACTACACATCTATACTTTCAACCACGGAGTCGTAAGAGGCACTAAGGGTAAGGGATCTTATTAAGTGGTTTTTGGACGATGCGGTTGGACACCCATCGACAACGATACTTTATTTTACCATCTTGTCCCCTAGCAACTTCCAAATGTAGCTGAGGAGGCTCTGAAGCTCTGGCTACCCCTTTTGGTATTTAAGGCTGTAAGTGTATGTATGTATGTTTCAACCCCCTCTTAAATCTTTATTTGCTAATCGCTCACAACGAGAAGGTAATTTATAAATAAACAAGAACAAAGTAATTTAATCTTTTTGTTCATGAAAACCTCATGTAGGGATTATTACTAATAAATAAAGAATAAATAAAGGAAAGAAAAATTTCGACACAGGCGGGAATTGAACCCGCGACCTCGGGTATACGCTTTATTTTTTCTTTATTTATTAGTAATAATCCCCACATGAGGTTTTCATGAACGAAAAGACTTAAATTATGTGATACTCGTAGTTCGGAGTTTTAAACATTTGCATTCTATCTGAAAAGGTAGAAAAGTAAAAATTCGGAGGTAGGAAACGCAAACACTACTTAAACGTGTAAAAGAAATAAAGGATAGAAGAATTTCGTACTGGCAGCTAATTGACACGGTGGCTCAGTTGGCAGAGCGACGGGGGCGTATACCCGAGGTCGCGGGTTCGATTCCCGCCTGTGTCGAAATTTTTCTTTCCTTTATTTATTAGTAAGAACAAAGTACTTAATACCACTGGAAGCCTAGTACAAGCGCTATTTTATCGACATGATATAGGTTAGAAAGAGTTGACAGATTACGATTCAAAGTAAGTGCGAAAGAGACGGCTGTTTTATACCACGCGATAACTAGTTAAAAGCTCGCTCGTACTAACTATGCTATAGGGAAAATGCTAAAGTTGAGAACACCAGAGCGATCGTGTTATGAAGCAATTAGCTGGCACACCAATTACTGCGGAACTGAAAACAATTTACTCCAGACCCATTACACACTCGACAGCCCCGACCGACTTATTAGCAAACTTCACATAATACTGAGCCGTTTATTCATTAGCAACGGAAATATTATTTCCTGAAATTTGTGGCACGATCCATGTTGTAGTTTGGGGCTGTTTTGATTAATAGCTTGAGCCGTCATTGATGGTGTAGTGACGGAATTATGGATTGGAGTTGGGATGTAGGCGAATGTTTTTTACCTTTTTATTATAAGATTGATAAATGAGAAGAGGCTCAAGTAGTTTTCCAGGATCATTCAAAATGACGATCGAAATTGAAATTGTGCGCGCTTTTTTTCGGATTAAATGTATGGGATGAGTCAGAATTTCTTGTGTGTAACTACAAACGACGATAGCCCGACTAAAAGTCCTATTATGCAAAGGTTACACACATACATACATATACTCACGGCTATAAATCCCTTAACGGGTTAGCCAGAGCTTTGGAATGAAAAATTCCTTAGCAACTTTTGTAAGTTGATTGGGGAAAATATGGTAATAATAAATGTTTTTGGTGACGGGTCTCCAACCACATCGCCCAAAAATCACTTAATAAGCCCCTATACCCTTAGTCGCCTCTTACGATCACCCACGGGTAGAAATGGGGTAGTGCTATTCTAAGCCGACACTAAACGGCACAAAGGTTCTAAATGATAATTTTACAGCTGTAATTTTTAATTTATGCGGAATGCATATGGCAGTGTATATGGTTTCCGTTTCGTTTACTCTTATCAGACAAAGTATTCACCAAGTTGCGTTGGCTCCGCCCGGCGCACGATATGTCAGAACCGATTAGTGTTTCACTTGCTTGACAATATTTTGTTACATAATTTATGTTCTGGTTTATATAATAAACATACATATACATACATATATATTACTCACGGCTATAAATCCCAGGAATGGGTAGCCAGAGCTAAAGAATAAGAAATTCCTCAGCCACTTTTTGAAATTTGAGTGGGGAAAAGATAGTAAAAATAAAGGTTGTTGGTGATGGGTCTCCAACCGCATCGCCCAAATATCCCTTAATAGACCCATACCGTTAGTCGCCTCTTACGTGCACCCACCGGAAGAAATGTGGTAGTGCTATTCTAAACCGGCACTACACGGCAATATATATATATATATATATATATATATATATATATATA
This sequence comes from Bedellia somnulentella, assembly GCA_963576735.1. Classification (NCBI taxonomy): domain Eukaryota; kingdom Metazoa; phylum Arthropoda; class Insecta; order Lepidoptera; family Bedelliidae; genus Bedellia; species Bedellia somnulentella. The sequence goes on along the minus strand of OY755184.1, from coordinate 764,163 downwards.
TATATATATATATAATAAAAAATAAGAATGAAATAAAAACAAACCAATCCTTATAATTTTAAGAACATATTCACTACGAATTTATTCATTTATCCGTTTAATTCGAATACGATTTTTTCAAGGCACTAGTTAAAGAAAACAAAACACATTTAACACGACTACTAAATATGTTCACAAAACTCCCAGGATCGTTACCGCATGTCATAAAAGTTAACCTAAAAACTTCCAACTCAAAAACTTTCCCACCAAAATGAAGCGAGGCACCTTCCAAAATTAAAACCATTAACAAAGATGGTATCTCCCCACGACATTCGAATTTGGAAACTCGGCATCAACCGTTGATTTGCAATCGTAAAATAAAACAGTTTCCGTCGTGTTAGTGTTGCCATATTTATGAATTTATCCTTACTTCAACGGAATTGTAAGGATTTTGAAATTGAAATAAGGAAGAGTCTTGGATTACGAAATATGATATGGATTTAAGATATCTTAGCTGTGTAGTGTCGGCTTAGAATAGCACTACCCCATTTCTTCCGGTGGGTGTACGTAAAAGGCGACTAACGGTATTGGGGCTTTTAAGGGATTTTTGGGCGATGCGGTTGGAGACCCATTACCAACAACCTTTATTTTTACCATCTTTTCCCCACTCACATTTCCAAAAGTGGCTGAGGAATTTCTAATTCCTTAGCTCTGGCTACCCCTTCTTGGGATTTATAGCCGTGAGTATATGTTTGTATGTATGTTAAGATATCTATTAGTTTTGTGACCAGGCTGGGGAGTCCTCAGCTATGTTACCAGATTAACAATTGAGAGCCATGTCTGGCCGGCTTAGAATGTCACTACCCCTTTCTACCCATGGGTGTCGTAAAAGACGACTAAGGGAAGGGTATGGGGCCTTTTTAAGTGGTTTTTGGGCGATGCGGTTGGAGACCCATCACCAACGATACTTTATTTCTACCATCTTGTCCTATATTAACTTCCAAAAGTGGTTAAGTCGACCTCTGGCTACCCCTTTTTAGGACTTATGGCCATGAGTATATGTATATATGTATACAAAACCGATTATAATCCACAGCTTTACTGTATTTTGTATCTTATCAATCTGGCAACACCGGTTCGTGTTGAAAGACAGTTGCACTGCGACATGGCATATGCAAAGTGGTATATCTGTCTGTGTATTCTATCTAATCTAAATATTGTAGTTGACGTAAGTTTGCTAAGTGCGGCCCTATTTTCTATTGATACGAATCTAGCATGTCAAGGGTATACTAAGGGTATTTTGGTTTTTCGAAGTCTGAAATTTATAACAGCTGTTCATATGTGGGATTGCTATTGTGACCTTTCCAGTGAATAGCTCACAGCTATAAAACTCATAAAGCGTTACTCAACATTTTAAAACAAACTCCTCAGTCACTGGGTAAAAGGAAAATTCATGTGATGAACATAAATGATTGTTTGTTAGTCTTGGATGTTATACGTGTATTATATCAGATTAAATATATCGTAAAGATACATACATACATACATATACTCACGGCTATATTTCCCTAGAAGGGGTAACCAGAGCTAAGGAATTATAAATTCCTCAGCCACTTTTGGAAGTTGAGTGGGGAAAAGATGATAAAGATAAAGGTTTTTGGTGATGGGTCTCCAACCGCATCGCCCAAAAAACCAATAAAAAGCCCCAATACCCTTAGTCGCCTTTTACGACACCCGTGAGTAGAAAGGGGTAGCGACATTCTAAGCCGGCACTACACGGCAATATATCATATTAAATATATCGTTAAGATAGTGTCCACAATACAAGTCTCACCTCTTTTGGGGCGAACTTGATCTGTGTATAATATTTCCGTATTTCATTTACTATTTATTTTATTTACTTTTTGAGTTTGAGTGGAAAAAAGGGAATAAAAAAGGGTATGGTCCGCCCTACAATCACTTAAATAAAGCCAATACATTTACGCACGGGCTGAAATGGGTTACTGTTTGGCCTACACCAAGCTTCATGTCTACGAGTACAAATAATCATATAAGTAAAAAAAATGCTTTCTCCTTGTACTTATTAAGTTTTTTTTCTTTATGCATAAAGATATAAATCGTACTCTTTTATGGAATACATACATACATACATACATATACTCAAAGGCTATATTTCCCTAGAAGGGGTAACCAGAGCTAAGGAATTATATATTCCTCAGCCACTTTTGGAAGTTGAGTGGGGTAAAGATGGTAAGAATAAAGGTTTTTTGTGATGGGTTTCCAACCGCATCACCCAAAAGCCAATAAAAAGCCCCAATACCCTTAGTCGCCTCTTACGACACCCGTGGGTAGAAAGGGGTAGCGACATTCTAAGCCGGCACTACACGGCAAATTTTATGGAATATTACATCATTTGGAATCTGCTGGGACGAACATGTATTTGGCTGAAACAGTAGGGCCGCCAGGATAGTAGAAACCAGCGTATTGCTACACAACATCGTAATATTAATAATTATGATAACAAATGTTTGCCGTGTAGTGTCGGCTTAGAATAGCACTACCCCGTTTCTACCTATGGGTGTACGTAAGAGCTTTTAAGGGATTTTTGGACGATGCGGCTGGAGACCCATCACCAAAAACCTTTACTTTACCATCCTTTCCCCACTCAATTTTCCAAATGTGACTGAGGAATTTCTAATTCCTTTGCTCTAGCTTCCCCTTCTAGGGATTTATAGCCGTGAGTATATGTATGTATAAACATGTAATTTAGCTGAAGTGTACGCCGATTGGTTTCCACTTCCATTTATTAGGTATAATAACTGATTGTTTTGTTAGTTTTAACTGTAAACTGTTACTGATCAATGTATTCTTTGATCCCTTTTTTTAAATTAAATTATTTAGTTGAAAAAGCATATATAAAACTATTATCAGTATCCCTTCTTTTCCTGTGTTGCAGCAGGCTTTAAAGAGATATGGGATATAGGATAAAAGTAATATACTCACGGCTGTTAATCCCAAAATGGGGTAGGTAGAGCTTCAGAATTGGTACACGTCAACCACTTTTGAAATTATAGTAGGGATATAAGAGATATAAGAGATTAAAAAAACCCGGATACTTGGTAAGGGTCTAGTCCAAACTCCCCACATCACCCAACCATCACTTAAAAAGCCTCAATACCCTTCATTGCATTTTATGACACTCACACAAACAAACGGGTTAATGCTTTTCTAAGCCAACCCTATACAGATAATTTATTAGTTACAAACCTATCTCTATCAAAACGATCCTTTATTTAACTACTTTTTTTCGCCTCTGCGTTCAGAAGAAACTGACGAATTGTCGATTTCAAAGCTCTGGCTATTCTTTTCCGAAGGGGTCAGCAGAGATACTAATACTTATAAACATCACGTGACAGGTCATCTGGTGTTCTGAGTACCCGCGGTTTACTTGGACAGTGTAGTTACGTGATAGGGAGCAGGCCTATCGCCGTGTTGTACTAACACACTGTCACAAGACTAAGTAAAACTTAGCCATGTGGGTTTCCTCACGATGTTTTCCCTCACCGTTAACAACCAGATAAATAAACCAAACATATGACTTCAAAAAAGACACATTGGTGTAGGCCTGACTTGAGGATCGAACGTTACCACTGGGCTATCTTGATTAGTTTCACATTCTCACATTGCATTTAACCTATTAAACAATACATACATACATACATATACTCACGGCTATAAATCCCTAGAAGGGGTAGCCAGAGCTAAGGAATTAAAATGCCTCAGCCACTTTTGGAAGTTGCGTGGGGAAAAGATGGTGAAATAAAGGTTGTGGGTCTCCAACCGCATCGCCCAAAAATCCCTTAAAAGCCCCAATACCGTTAATCGCCTCTTACGTACACCCACCGGAAGAAATGGGGTAGTGATATTCTAAGCCGACACTACACAGCATATAAACAAATAGCAAATAATACAACGAAAAGCAATAAAAAGTATCGAAACCACAACACAAAAGTTAATCGAATAACCGTTTGATATGAAACGAGCACGTCCCAAGTTTCCAAGTATAACAAATAAACGAAGACATAAGTTAAGTCGCGACCAACCGACAGTTACCGACTGACTGTCAAAGAGAACACTACTTGTTCTTATTAGAAAAAGCATCGAAATTTTAAATAGAGAACTTTTTTGTTTAACGAGATTATGTTTCAAAAAGTTTTATTGTAAGCGATTATAAAATATTTAAAACTTGATTTCTGATCTTAATTTTGTTAATTAAAATCAAACAAAATAAAACTAAAACAGTGCAATGGAAGTTTGAAGAGGTAAGATTATTGAATTGTTTAAGTATTTTCGAATTAAATTGACCAAAATATAGACTACTAGGATATACAATACTTTACGGCGGAAAAAAGTGAAAAGTTGTCAACATTAAGATGGGCAAATGATCTTTGTTTTAGACATTATTATGTATTTTAGACGAATAAAGTGGGAAACTATAAGGTATTAATATATTCCAATACGTCTTGTGCAATGTTAAATTTTCAAAAGTACTCGTATATATGGTATTTTCATTTTATAATAAAATAAATAAATATATAAAATATATACTTTTCAACATACATACATACATACATATACTTCCGACTATAAATCCCAAGAAGGGGTAGCCAGAGCTAAGGAATTAGAAATTGCTCAGCCACTTTTGGAAATTTGAGCAGGGAAAAGATTGTAAAAATAAAGGTTGTTGGTGATGGGTTTCCAACCGCATCGCCCCCCAATACCCCCAATAGCCCCAATACCGTAAGTCGCCTCTTACGCACACTCACCGGAAGAAATGGGGTAATGCTATTCTAAGCCGACACTACACAGAAATCATATTATATTTTCAACAATCCTATTATAATTCTATTCTATTATCTATATAAAAATACCTATAATAAAATTGCCATGCTAATAATTACAGTTCTATTTCGAATTACACTAGGATAATCCTTTTGCAATATTACAAAAACAACAACACGATAATACGATATTATACCCGCTCATCTATTTCCAGTCAGAACACCTTTTAAGGGTTCCGTAGCCAAATGGCAAAAACGGGACCCTTATAGATTCGTCATGTCTGTCTGTCTGTCTGTCCGTCCGTCCGTCCGTCCGTCCGTCCGTCCGTATGTCACAGCCAGTTTATTCCGAAACTATAAGAACTACATTATTGAAAGTTGGTGCGTAGATGTATTCTGTAAACCGCATTAAGATTTTAAAATAAAATCTGAAAAAAAAACCAAAATTTTTAGGGTTCCCCATACATAGAACTGAAATATTTGAAAATGATGTTGAGGTTTCTTATATCATTTTTTTCAAAACTGAATAGTTTGCGCGAGAGACTTTTCCAAAGAGGGGTTAAATGTGTGTCCCCCTCCGTAACTTCTAAAATATGGGCATGATAAAACTGAAAAAAATATATGATATGTATAACTATACAAACTACAAACGAAAATTGGTTTGAATGAGATCTAGCCAGTAGTTCTATTTTTAAACGTCATAAATCAAATAACTTACCTAATTTATTAATTTCACTGAAATATATACCAATAATTTTACTATCACAGGCCTTACGCATAAAACGTGAACCATTGTTTTCTTATAGTAAATCAGTGGTAAGTTATTTGATACTATGTTACCTACCTGCTGCTAGTGCTGCTACGGAACCCTTCATTAGCGAGTCCATCTCGCTCTTGGCCGCTTTTTTACATATTGTTTTACCACTATCCTATTACTTCAGCCGGGAATAATAATGAATAACTTTAAATAAAATAAAAAAGTTTATGTTGCACATCGACAAACATAATATTCTTAAAAATAAGTACAATTGGCGTTGTTTTCACTTGAACAGATCTCTTCCAAAAATCTGAGTGCATCATCTAAAAATTACATACAAACATACATATACTCACGGCTATAATTCCCTAGAAGGGTTAGCCAGAGCCAAGGAATTATAAATTCCTCAGTCACTTTTGGAAGTTGAGCGGGGAAAAGGCGGTAAAATAAAGGTTTTTGGTGATGGGTCTCCAACCGCATCGCCCAAGCATCCAATTAAAATCCCCAATGGCTTTAGTCGCCTTTTACGATACCCGTGGGTATAAAGGGTTAGCGACATTCTAAGCCCGCACTACACGGCCTAAATCTAAAAATTAAAGCGAAAAAATCGCGTGGTTTCTCTATTGTTTCTTCAACCTACAAATCACATCAAAAAGTTTATTCAATTCAACCGACACGAATCATGCCATTGTGCTTCGTAGCTAAATCGGTCGTAGCACTGCACTTTCGTAGTCACTGAACTGTGAATGGGTTCGTAGCAATAAATTGTAGCTCTAGTTTTTCGTAGAAGCAAATTATTTGTAGTTTTGAAATTTTAAGTTGAAGAGTTGTGGGGAAATTTTATTATATAGCTATACCTATTTTCTACCATTGGGTGAGCCAGAGTAGTACACCATGCAGCAAAAGGGTTGCCTTATATCATCGGGTTAATGAATACACTACCTAAAATCTTTATTATTTTTAAATTCTTCTTCGCAAATTTTCGTTATTATTCTTAACTAACTTGCCGCCCACGAATTCATCCGCTTATTCATATTTTATTCAAATACTTATATGGCTCTAATTTCTAAAGGGTAGAACTATAGAAAAGATACATTATATGATTGTTGGTGATGGTTATCCATTACAATCACATAAACTATCAATTTCCGCAACCGCCTTTAGTTATCTCGTCCAGGATCCCATGGGAATTGAATGGATTCGGTGCCCAAAACACAGACCAAACTATACTATATATATACATATATACTATACATTCCAAGTTTGATGTAGGCAGTGACACTTTTTAATTATATACATACATACATATACTCACAGCTATAATTCCCTAGAAGGGGTAGCCAGAGCCAAGGAATTATAAATTCCTCAGCCACTTTTGGAAGTTGAGTGGGGAAAAGACGGTAAAATAAAGGTTTTTGGTGATGGGTCTTCAACCGCTTTGCCCAAAAATCCAATAAAAAGCCCCAATACCGTTAGTCGTCTCTTACGACACCCGTGGGTAGAAAGGAGTAGTGACATTCTAAGCCGGCACTACACGGCAATTTTTAATAAGTTTAAAAATTACTATATTTTAGCTAAGCATTCCATAGGCAAAGTTGTTAAATTTGACGCCTTTAATCGCTTTAAAATATAAAAACGGCATGTTTTAAAAACGAGGTCTAGGCCAAGTCTGACAACAATACGCTGAGTTAGCAACCCTTTCGTTGCAGGACTTTTTAATTTTTATCTGGATTTACTGTACTTGTTGTTTTTTTTGTGTTTGTGTTTGTGTTTTAAATTTGTATGCAACGAATAAATATTTTCTTTTCTTTTCAATTCAATTCAAAACGATGTGCTCATTTTTATAAACCCGGCAGCACATACACATTGTAAAAATTGATTTCTAAAACATAGGAACCCCTACCCCGTTGAATACTTTAATTTAAGCAACGATAGTGTATTGAAACGGGTGGTCATACAGGAAATTAAAATCTATTACTAGAATCAATTATAAACCTAAAACACCTACATTTTTGTACAATAGCAAAATAGTCTAAGTCCTAGACAGACATACAATAGAAAAATACAATCAATAAGCAGTCGGTTTTCAATTTCCATACATACAAATCATTGATTTTGAAAAAACTTCAAAGTGTGGTTAAGGTAAAGGTTATTGCTTAAACTATTATTTACTTTTAAATGCACCTAGTGCCGGTTTAGAATATCACTACCCCTTTCTTACCACGGTGGTCGTAAGAGTCGACTAAGGGGTTGGGGCTTTTTAAGTGGTTTTTGGGTGATGTGGTTGGAGACCCATCACCAACGCTACTTTATTTCTACCATCTTGTCCCCCATCGACTTCCAAATGTGGCTGCGGAGTTTCTACCTCTGAAATTCCGGGTACCCCATTTTGGGATTTATGGTCGTGAGTATGTATGAATGTATCGTTGAGTTAGTACCCCCAACTTGATCTTTGTATAATATGTCCGTATGTTTAATTATTACATCGGATATCAAATTCTCGTTTTCCTGTTTTGTCTATTTATAATAGAAGCATGGCGCTCTCACTGGTTCATTTCTTAGTGATTTTATACTCAATTTCGATATTTTTAACTTATAAAGTTAAAATGATAAATAAATTAGCCTCGATATCACATGCATGAGTCACGCATTTATAAGAATACGTACATACATATATTCGCGCCGTTAGTTCCCATTGGGGTAGGCAGAGACTATTGATCGCCACTTTGTACGATCCTGACAAACCTCTCTAGCATCATTCACATACAATATTTTCATACATGCTATAATTAAGTATAAAATCACTAGGAATGGACCAGTAAGAGCGCCATGCTTCAATTATAAATAGACAAAACAGGAAAACGAGAATTTGATATCTGATGTAATAAATAAACTTACGCACATATTATACACAGATCAAGTTAGCCCCAAACTAAGAAGAACTTGTATTATGGGGTACTAACTCAACGATACATTCACACATACATATACTCACGACCATAAATCCCAAAACGGGGAACCCAGAATTTCTCCTCAGCCACATTTGGAAGTCGATAGGGGACAAGATGGTAGAAATAAAGTATCGTTGGTGATGGGTCGAAACGGGTAACGAAATTTTTCTGCCAACAACGTTTTCAATCAAGTGTAAAATCGATATCGATACCCGTATAGAGTTGTGCGTGGTAACACAATAACGAGCCAATCAATAGCCCGTCACTAGTGCTGTAATAGAAACGCTTTCAATTAATCACGCGTTCAACTGACGGACGGTTCCGTGTATGGTGACCATTATTTCTGATTTTTATTTTTTAACCCATTTCTTCTGGTGGGTGTACGTAAAAGGCGACTAACGGTATCGGGACTTTTAAGGGATTTTTGAGCGATGCTGTTTGAGACCCCAACAACCTCTATTTAAACATCTTTCCCCACATAACTTTCCAAAAGTGGTTGAGGAATTTCTGATTCCTTAGCTCTGGATACCCCTTCCAGGGATTTATAGCCGTGATTATATGTATGTATGACGTATGTTTTATTTTTAGTGGTATTTGAGCGATGCGGTGGGAGACCCATCACCAACGATACTTTATTCCTACCATCTTGTCCCCTATCAACTTCCAAATGCGGCTAATGAGTTACTAGCTCTGAAGCTCTTGCTACCCCTTTACGGGATTTATAGCCATTTTTTTTATTTTTATTTAAAGCCAAGCAACAGTTCAAGAAAAGAAATATCACATAAATAAAAACAGGCATATACAGCTCTGCTGGTCCTTAAACTGTCTAAAGTTGCTCATTTTATTCATTGCAAATATTAATTACGTGGTTTCAAATGGTCTGCGAGTTTCGAAAGATAAATTTGTTTAATGTTTTTGAGTCGATTGCTGTAAGCTTTTATTGAGGGTGGATTGATGTAAATGTAAACATACTTAATTGGTGCGATAAAATTTTGCTAATTGGTTTTAATGTATAATTTATTTTTGTTGTATTTACATGCCGTTACATTTATTATTTTTATTTTTTGAATCTCACTTTCTTACTTATACTTACTTATACTATTTCGGCAGAGACTATTATCGGCATTTAGTACGATCTTTTCTAAACCCTCTTGTTTCCTTTACATTGAATGATTGTTTAAAATACAAGAAAATTATTGTACTTATTGATATACATACATTCATACATATACTCACGGCTATGAATCCCTTGAATGGGTAGCCAGAGCTAGGGAATAATTCAGCCACTTTTGGAAGTTGCATGGGGAAAAGATGGTGAAATAAAGGTTGTTGGTGATGGGTCTCCCACCGCATTGCCCGATAATCCCATAAAAGCCCCTATACCGTTAATTGATTACAGATCAGCATATGAAATATAATTTTGATAATTACACACATGAAATTTTAGTGAATTCAAAAAAGAATAGAATTTACAAAGTAAGCTAAACATAGCAATAGATATAACATTAATTTTAAATTGACATTAAAGAATATTATTCTGTGAAATTAAATTTAAATCAAATTATTAGCCATAACAATTGAAACTTAAATAAAATAATAACTAACAAAAACGATAATAATTAAAAATGTTAATAAAATAAATTAAGTTAATAATTCTAATTAAATTTAACGCCAGATTGGGTATGAGTATATGTATGCATGTATTTCTAATAAACTCAAGATGGATTTTGTAAGTTGTATGTGTTTAGTAACCGACCCATCACAATTTTTTTTTTCATTTACAATCTTCTCTCCACTCAACTTCTGAAGGTAGCTGAAGATTTTTAGTTTCTGAAGCTCTGGCAACCTCTTTTTGGGATTTTCGGCATAGAACTCCTCAACTTAAATATCGATTTTTATTTAGATTTTCCCCACCAATAATCCTTGATTAAAGATATGAATGTAAAAGTTTCCAAATAAATAAAGGAGACAATAAAAACTGAAATTCGTTTTCCTATTGGCAAACTGACGTAAAGTTTTAATTTAATACTTTAAACGAGAAATAATAGTCACTCTACACAGCAGTGAGTAATGAATTAATTTGAGGCATTAGAATCAACAGGCATTTAAAGCAGCCCCGACTTTATTTCCACAATTTGTTAGGTTTCTACGTATTTCTGTTTTTATTTTGATTGATTTGATTTAGTTATTAGAGTAACTTATTCAACATAGTCTTATATAGACTCACAAGGAAGCATGCCACTTTTCACGTAACATACATACATACATACATGTCTTTACGCCATTAATACCCATTGAGTTAGGTGAAGGCTATCGAGCGCCACTATTTACGATTTTGACAATCCTATTTACCTTATAATCTGTCAGATTCATTCTTCCGACGATACGTACTCGCTCTCATATTCCTCATTATACGAGGATCAAATTATTAGGCACACTGACTAAAAGTATATAAATATCACATAACTAATGTTTCAAAAGAAAAACGAATAAGTTATATTTTGTCCCTCGACTTATAGCAAACGCACAAGGTAGCTGATCCAGTGTACCTCAAAAAAGTGGTTAAATCCATATTTACTATCCGAAAATGGTTAAATCCATATGACTATCGAAAACGAAAATTTATTACGAATACCTTCACTATATCAAGTTTATCGCAGCAATATATTTCCTTTCTATTTCAGACCGCAAACCTATCTAAAGATGAAGATCAGCACTTCATTTCTCGGCAACACAGCGCATGGCGTGACCAACCACCATTGAGCAGGAGTGGTGTGTAATATGCCCGTATTTTGGCCAGCTTCACAGCGCCCCATGTATGTCAGAACTATATGGGTTGGAGATTACAGACACGCAATACTAACTGATGATGATCCTTACCTGAAAAAATTAAGATCCAAAAGAAAGCGACCCGTTTATCGTGAAAGTTATTTCGAAGAGCGACTTTATTCAACACCTAGCTCAGAACGCAATGAAGACGGCCTAGAAAAATGCTTAGTTAACTTAAACTTTCTAAATAAATCTGACAGTAAAGAAGCTGAATCGGAAACATCAACAACAACCGAAGAACCGGATATAGAAAAACTTAATCTTAATGATATAACAGAACTTGAAGATGATATCGTTCTTAAATCAAAATCAATCCAGCTTAATGAGTTCGAAAGCTTTAGAACGATAACATTTAGCTCAAATATGAGAAATTTAAAAACCAGTCGAACAAATGCAAGCGATGCTCAAGAAGGAACAGATTTATCTGACCGTGTACTCCAATGGCTCGACTTGGCAGGAAAAGTGGATTTACTGGCGCCGGAAATACAAAACGTTAGGTTATCACAGCCGCGACATAGCTGGCCGCAATTGCAGCGGAAAGGAGTTAAATTTAAACAGACGGTAGATTTTAAATCGGAATTCGATTCGAAAATCACTGATTGTAGAGATAGCGGAGCCACTTATTACAGGAGCGGTATCGATCAGCATTTTTACGTGCCAGTGCCAGCCAACACGATAGAAACGTACGCGCGACAGTCACGCAACGGGAGGACGACACGCAAAGACACTTCGCCGCAGCCGAAGCAAAACGTAAGAAGTAAAACTAAAGAATTAAGAAGCAATATTCAGGAAACGAGACTGAAGGCAGCGAGAGAAAGAGTCGAGGTAGAGAAGCAGTACGCAGATTTAGTTAGCAAGAATATAATACCAGATTTCAAGGCCAAGAAACAAGTGCATATTTTCATCTCGGAGTCCAGTAAGAAATCAGATGTTATGTCGAATAAGTCTAATAAGTAATTAAACGTAAATTATTTTCTAATTTCTTGTTTTTAGTATCGTAACATTTATAACACCTCAAAAACTTCTTCTAATTAAATAACTGGTTTAAACAAATTAAATTGACTATATTATTTTTATTATGATACTAGATTAAATTCCATTTGCTGTGTAGTGTCGGCTTAGAATAACACTACCCCATTTCTTCCGGTGGGTGTACGTAAGAGGCGACTAACGGTATTGGGGCTTTTAAGGGATTTTTGGGCGATGTGGTTGGAGACCCATCACCAACAACCTTTATTTCACTATCTTTTCCCGACGCAACTTCCAAAAGTGGCTGAGGAACTTCAAGTTCCTTAGCTCTGGCTACCCCTTCTAGGGATTTATAGCCGTGAATATATGTATGTATGTATTCAATGCAAATTTTACCTAAGGAATATTATAAATACAGACGAAATTCTCTAGAGTTATGTCGCATGTTCCAATATATATGCAAATTCAAAACAACAATATTTAAATATCATTTGAATTTTTTGGAATCACTTTGGTTTTTCACAGATATATTTGCTTATAGTGAAGTAGTCCATCTCTTTCCCGTGAGAGTCGTACGAGAAGGTTAAGGGATTAGCATGGACAGTACGGGGGATTTCATAAACCGACAAAAGCGAGGCGGATGACAGATTTTCTATCGATCCACCGCTGATATTTATTTATTTGGTTTGCCAACAGAACATACATTAATACAATTTTAAAAACAAACATTCACATAATAACAAAAAACATCTGAGGTATGCACCAATTATAGCAGAACACATCATTCATAATACTGATATACTAATTTACCGTCTTACCCCATACGTAGGCAACAACAACAATAGGAACCTTTGGTTTACAATCTTGTACCCACAAAACTTACAAAAGTGGTAAAATAATTTCTTATTCCGAAGCTCTGGCTACCTCGTATAGGGATTTATAGCCGTGATTATATGTATGTTGTATATGATTTCATAGACGATCAATGTTCGCAATAAAATAGCTACAAAGTGTTTTTATTTATTTAAAGCCAATCGATACAATGCGTTTCAAAATAGGACCATACGTTTGAAGCAGATGATAGATAGTCATATGACGGTAAATCATGTTGATAGTGAGTCATGCTTGATGAATTTTATTTAACTTGACATAAGGTATTCAAAGATAGTTCAAGGCCCGTCATTCAATATCCATTGAAAAAAAAATTCCGTAAATATGTGTCGCAGGCGGATTGTACAATCCGCCGTTTTACATTACGGCTAGCCGTTTTCTAAAACAGCGTTGTCTTGTAATGCGGCGGTTCAAGCATTAGCCGGATTGAATGCGGCTAGATATAAAACCGCCGGTTTGCATTCAGCGCCATATGTCATTCAATACGGCTAGCCATAAAGTATAAAAGCGAGATATTAGCCGCCACTTTGAAAGTTTTTAGTTCCGATTCTTAACACTCGTAGCGCTACGAGTGGGTTGGTAAATTGTGAAGTTTTGAGTGAATTTGTGAGTGAACAGTGACTTTGAGAAATAATTTCAATACAGATTTAAAATACAGATAATGCATTAAAGGTGCTCGCTCCGCTGCGCTTCACTCGCTCGTTTTATACATAACCTAACCTAGCTAAATGTGACCTAGCTTTTCTTCCCCTGCAGAGGGCTTTGGCCCCCCGACCCACCCAAACAGAACTTCAATTATTTATAAAGACTAATCATTATGATTTCAAATGGTATGTGAAATATTTTCGGACCTCCGAAGTACGATGCGGCTAAACGTGGGCCGCCTTATTGAAGAACGTATCGCAATAACAATCCGGCTAATGCTCGAACCGCCGCATTACAAAACGGCACTGTTTTAGAAAACATCTAGCCGTAATGTAAAACGGCGGATTATACAATCCGACTGCGACATATGCACAAATATCTTCACAACAATAGCGACATCTCTGTCTCGACACCGGAACTTCCTAAACTACAACTCACCGAGTACCCGACAGTAGCGACATCTCTGGCTTGGAACCGCGACCGCAGCGGCGGGTCGAGCGGCTGTCCCGCGTATCTGGGCACGGGCAGTCCGAGAGCTATTACTCGGAACTCGGAGTGTACGCGCACGAGACGCCAGCGGGATAGTTCTGTAGGGCCGTGTTCCTGTTGTAAGGGGAACGAACATTTATTAAAACAATGATGATGACGATGAATTTTGGTAGATTCAAAGTTGTTATAAGGTTTATGGTTACCTAATATATCAGGTAAGACAAGACCCTATTACGCTGCGTATCCCCTAATATGAGTTCGGACGAGTTGTTAGTGGTTTAGTTATGTGGGCCTGTGTTTCTAATATAAGGGGGACAAAATATATTCATATGATAAGGTTATTAAAGATTTTTAGACAGTTTAAAGTGATTATAACTTTAAGGGTTACTTAGTATAAAGTACTACCCACTGTCACGTGAGTACACCTCCAAGCAAACGTGGGTGCACGACCACACGAAAATCAGAGTGTACTGGGATGCGACACCAACTGGATAATTATGTGGGACCGTACTCCTGATATCAGGGAGGAAGAATATATTACTAGGACAAAGGTTTTTAAAGATTCTTGGATGATTCAAACCGATTATAATTTTAGGAGTACTTAATATTAACATTGAGCTATTTATGGGTTGGTATCAGAAGGTAATCCGAGACTAAAAGGGTTAAGAATCCACCAGACATGTATGAGGATAATTTGTTTTTGAAGAATCAATAGAATCTATTTAATTAACTCGGTTCGTTTAGCATCTAGAAAAATATTACACAGATCAAGTTAGCCCAATAGTATTTAAGAACATGTAGGTAGGAATACTCACTCAATATTTTGAAACTATATAGCCCTCTGTCGGACCTAGAAGCCAAAACTTCAGCAATATGTTTAAGTATGTTACCTTCAATAATTTGTCATATCTATCAGCCGGTATCAGAAACCGTCCATCTTCCAGGTGCATCTCTCTGTTTTCCAGAAGATTATTCAGAACTGGCAACACATTCCTCTCCGCTTTCTCTATTCCTTCTAGAACGAGAACTCTTCCTTCCACAGCGGCGCGTACGGCACTCTGTGAAAAAAATAAGTTTTAAATACATCTAAGTTTTAAATTTTCACAAATTTTCCCCACTCAACTTCCAAAAGTCCCTGAATATATTTTTTACTTTGTAGCTCTGCGTGAACAATTTTGGAGTTTATAGTCCTGAATATATGGGACTCAAAATTGTAGTTTTTGAGTATTTTCTATGAACTTTAATTAAGCTCCAGACGTTTGGCATGAAGCATCGTACAAACTGGCGCTTGATAGTATCTGTCTACTGAAAACTATTTGCGTGAATATATGGATGTATGATTATACATACATACATATACTCACGGCTATAAATCCCTAGAAGGGGTAGCCAGAGCTAAGGAATTAAAATTCCTCAGCCACTTTTGGAAGTTGAGTGGGGAAAAGATGGTAAAATAAAGGTTGTTGGTGATGGGTCTCCAACCGCATCGCCCAAAAATCCCTTAAAAAGCCTCAATACCGTTAGTCGCCTCTTACGTACACCCACCGGAAGAAATGGGGTAGTGCTATTCTAAGCCGACACTACACAGCAAATATGTATGATTATTTTCTAGTCATATAAGGTAACCCACATGGCTGAGTTTATACCAAAAAAAATACTTTGGCTGGTTATCAAATGTTTGATGATTTATAAAATCAAAGATCTTCTGACACCTATTAAGGTATGCTCTTTATGCTCAGTTAATAAACACTTACTAGCGACTCGCGCCTATACTTGGAGTTAACTGTATAATGTTGAATATAACATAAATCACTCTTTGTGTATGTGAGCGCACAGAACTTAGTATTTCTCTCAACAAGTAAACTGTTAATTTAAATCTTTTTGTTCATGAAAACCTCATGTGGGGATTATTACTAATAAATAAAGAATAAATAAAGGAAAGAAAAATTTCGACACAATTAGTAAAAATTCTGAGGTAGGAAACGCAAACACTTTAAACGTGTAAAAGAAATAAAGGATAGAAGAATTTCGCGCTGGCAGTCATTGACACGGTGGCTCCATTGGCAGAGCGTCGGGGCGTATACCCGTTGTCGCGGGTTCGATTCCCGCCTATGTCGAAATTTTTCTTTTCTTTATTTATTCTTTCTTTAGAAGTATACTGTTAGTATAGTGACTTCGAAAAATAAAAGAACCATGTTTGGATATATCAAGCTGCAAGTTTGTGTTCATATTTCTAAAATTACCTGATCAAAATATTTGGCCGTAGAATTCTGTATTTCCCTCCGCTGCTTCAGATCTGCTTCCGTGGTGTCACGTGACAGAGCTACATACTCTAGCTCCCGATTTGTCAGCTCGAGATACTGCAGTGCTACTTGCCGGCTGTACAGGAATAAAACTTTTAAATGTTTATTTAATTGGTTAGTCTGTAGACATAAGATTAAAACATATACATGAGCTGTGTTGGGTTGGAATAGTGAGAAGATAACCCATTAATTTCCATGGGTATCGTAAGAGGATTTTAGAACTATTTAATTGTTAGCTGAACGATGTGGGTCGAAACCCATCACCAAAGATTCTTTATGTTACTAGCTTATCCCCAATCAACTTCCAAGAGTGGCAATGGTAGATTCTGAGGCTCTTGCGACCCTGTTTTGTGAGTAAAAGTTAGGTTACGTTTTTATAAGTATGTAGAGGTATAAATATATAGAAGTCAATTGATGCTCACCGGTTGGGTCCTGGTCTGCCAAGTAAGAACATGTCTTGGCCAAGAGAATCCTTCTGCATCATCCATCGCAAGTTCCTCAGGGTACTTTGCGATAAGTTCTTTAATTCTGTGTCTTCTATAGTTACTACAAAACAGTAGAGAAATTACATAATTAGAATGTTTTGTTCATGAAAACCTCATGTGGGAATTATTACTATTAAATAAAGGAATGAAAATTTTTTACACCAGCAGGAATCGAACCCACGACCTCCAGGTATACACCCCCATGGCATACTTATGAATGGGTCGTGGATTAGTAATAAAGAAATGAATATGTTTCACTCTACCAATAAGCTACCCATCCTTTCTTAGATCTCCTGAATAAACAGTTGCCATGGAGTTATGCCAACTATGTAATATTGGCACAAACGAGACCATAGAGTTATATTATTATAATAATATTGGAACATACATACATATACTCATGCCATTAGTTCCCATTGGGGTAGGCAGAGACTATCAATCACCACTTTGTAAAATCCTCACAAATCTTTCTAACTTTGTTTACATCCATCAATGTTCACATACATGCTCTTCTATTCTTCATAATTCGGATGCCTGCCTTTTTGAGCACACTTGTTACTTGGTTCAAATCCGTCCTCCAAGGTTTTAACATTACCATCCACATCAGCTCTATAAATCTCTTTTACTAATTCACTATCATCCATCCTCTCTATGTGCCCAAACCATTTTAACATTCTTTTTTCTATCTTTTTTACAATATAATCTTTCACACTGCACCTTTCAGTAATCTTATTCTTACTCGATTGCATATTTCTTTCATTACAACCTTTTCTGAGGGACCTCATTACTACTGCGTTTACTCTACTTTCATGCTTCTTCTGCCACACCCAACATTCACTACAACACTTACTATATTAGAAATATGTTGGTCTATGTAATTACAATTATTATTATAAAAAAGAAATCATTTTATCATTAGAAAGTTGCAGCGCTTGGTTTGCAAATACTGTCAAGGTGATTTTAAATGAATTTAATAAAGTTTCTGATGCCCTGGTGTATTATTAGTAGTAGTAGTAGTATAGTATTTTCTAAGATTTTCACGGTTGCACATTATAATTAAAACAACATTTTATCATTAGAAAGTTGCAGCGCTTGGTTTGCAAATACTGTCAAGGTGATTTTAAATGAATTTAATAAAGTTTCTGATGCCCTGGTGTATTATTAGTAGTAGTAGTAGTATAGTATTTTCTAAGATTTTCACAATTGCACATTATAATTAAAACAACTTTTTGGATTGCACATTATAATTAAAACAACTTTTTGAGTAGTAGTAGTAGTTATTTGAAAGTAAGTAAACAAAACTCAACATTCTGTAGATACCTCTAGATCTGTTACCGTTATAAAAATCAAGTATAAATAAGCTAAATATTGCTAGCAGCCAAAAGTACAATCTAATACAACCTACCAATATCATTTTTTTTAAAAGAAGCATTTTTACACCATATTTACTTCGTTCAATCAATTTGAAAATTAATGTGACTGACTCATCACCATACCCCACAGCGAACTAGCGAAACCGTGGCATACGTGAGATAGGGTTGTCATTTTAATACAACAAACAAATAAATAGAAAGATTGTTATTTAAATCATCTTTATTCTTTAAAATAAATTTCATTCACCATGAAATTATTTTTAAATGAACTAAGCTCCTCTATAATAATAAAGAGGTGTTAAAAGGTTATCAGTGAATTGCATTAATCAAGTACGATTAACTATGTAACGAATAAATCATAGTTGCTAACCCTGATAAACAATTGTCATTTGCCACGGATTTGCTAGTTTGTAGTGGGGTATGCTCATCACCTTCACTTAAACAGACTTATAAACTTAATTATAACTTCAGCTTCAGTATTATTAAAATGAAAGTGGAACTTAAAGAGAAACATGCTGAAGTTAATATCATGCTTCTGGTTCTTTTAAATTTCTCTGGTGTAGAGGAACTCAATAACAACTGTACATAAACATAACAATTGTTTATAATTTTGTTAAAAATTTAATTTTATGTAAACTTCTTTGAAGATACAGAAACACTAAAACAAATATTGTAGTTATTTACTACATGGGCATTGCAAAATAATAAAAATATACATTTTATAGGTTATGTTACAGAAAACAACTTACAATACTTTTTAGGCACATATTCTGGGTGGGAAGCGGTAGCAAGTTCTTTGGTAACATCTCCTATAGTTATTTTGCCTTCAGAAGCATACCCTCTTACAAGATTTGTCGTCAAAATAGATTTGCGGCCATTCAAAATACGAATCAACACATCAATCCTTCGAACCGTGACGGCGGGTGAATACATTTTATAATAGTTTTATAAATTTAAGCATCACTCGTGAATGTATTTATTTATACATTGCAAATGAAACTGTTCATGAAATTAAATTAATTTCGCAATAATTGCTAATGTTTTCGAATTTAATACAAGTTCAAAGTCCGAAACGTCAATGTGACTGTGACGTTTCACAGCTGATTATTATTTTCGCTCCGTTTCTACATTATTTAGCCGACTTAAATATTATTAGATAGAAATTTTTATTATATATTAATAAAAAAAATATACTACATAATGCCTTTATTTTAGGGGGGTTGAGTCTACTTGGTTGATTATAAGCTCGAACGATTCACTTGGGTTCAGAATGCTATTACCAAAAAAAATATTCTCTATTCATCTTAAAATTTATTTTGGAATTGGGAAATAGGAGGTTCCTTAGAGTAACAGTTTGAATCCTCTATTGCAGCTATACTCAACCTGCGGCCCGCTTTTTGGTTGGCCCACCTGGTAGTTGCACTTATTTGTAAACAAGTTCAAATGTGCCCTTCAAAGAGTTGGTAATTGGCCTAGACCTCGCTTATATAACATACCCTTTTTAAATTATAAATCGATAAAGGACATCAAACTAAACAACTTTGCCCATGGAATGCCTATCTAAAATATTGTAATTTTCAAAAAAAAAAAAAATGTTGTACCTAGTTCAAACTGAGAATGTATAGAATGAGATTCTTTGCTTCAGTGAAAATAAGAAATAAAAAAAAAACATTTGATCTATGCTTTTCACTCTGTAAACAAAAATATAACTTCTTTTGGTATTTCCAGTTCTATTGATCGTCGTTGAAAAATAATATCATGAAAATAAACCGGTAAGCGAGCGATTGAACTAGAAAATACCTTAAATACCGAAAGAAGTTATGTTTTTGTTTACAGAGCGAAAAGCATAGATCAGATGTTTTTTTATTTTATTTCTTATTTTTACTGAAGCAAAGAATCTCATTCTATACTTTCTCAGTTTGAACTAGGTATATGATATTTTTCATTATTAAATATTTAGATATTACCAGTATATTATTATCTGTGATATTACTTTTTCAGTTATACAACTAATTATTTTTTAGTTTTTGTGGTCCCTTAAAAAAAGGTTGAGTATGGCTATTGCTTTTCTGTATTCTTATGTGTAGTTTAATAGGCTATTTGACTAAGTTTTGTAAACTATCTTACGGTGTTAATTTGTTTATAAGGAGCCCTTAACAAATATTTTTGTCTTCATTTTAGCTATTTTATTAAAAAATCGAAAAAGAAAATGCAATATTCAAATGTGCCGCGAAAACGTGACTTTAAGTAATATGGCGGCTGTAGCACAAGTGACGTCAATTCCGCAACACCAATGAGCGAAGCGATACACAGACAGTTTATGCGCAATCTACGTCATTATAGGAATAGCCAATCACGGTCGTTTTTAGTCACGTGACAGTTGCATCAAAAATACTTATTTTAGAAGACGGATTTTAGTGAAATAGTGCAATATTTTTATCTCGCATTATTACATATTGCTCCAAAAAAGAAATATTAAGACTAATGAAATAAAAGAAATGTATATTTTTATTACAGTCAAATAGCCTATTATCAGGTTTTATTAATATTCAGATAATTGTAAAATAAAGCATATTTGATGATAGGTCTCAAGCCCCATCGCCCAAACATCATAATCACTTAAGGGTGTGAATCCACCAGAGATATGTGAGAATGCGTAGCAATAAAAGTTGATATGAAACCAATAGAACCGCTTCATTTGCACTATACATACACGTAGTTTAGAGCGAACACGTTTTATGTTTCGCCGTGTAGTGTCGGCTTAGAATAACACTACCCCATTTCTACCCATGGGTGATCGTAAGAGGCGACTAAGGGTATAGAGGCTTTTTAAGTGATTTTTGGGCGATGTGGTTGGAGACCCGTCACCAAAAACATTTATTATTACCATCTTTTCCCCAATCAACTTCCAAAAGTGGCTGAGGAATTTCTCATTCCAAAGCTCTGAGACACTGTTAAGGGATTTATAGCCGTGAGTATATGTATGTATGTACGTTTTGTGTATGTGAATACGAAGAACTCAGTACTTCTACGCACATGTATGTGTGTGTGCTGTAAGTATACAGAAATATTATATTGACCCCCGCAACTTCGTCTGCGTGACATAAGACTAGTTTTTCTAGTTCAGTCATGAACGAGTACGTAATATCTATTCATCCAAAAGATATTCCCCTATTTTACCCCTTTAGGGAAAATATGTATCCCTCAAACTGAGGTTCATTATTTTTTTAAATTTAAACTTTCAATCCCAATCTACCCCTTTAGGAAATCCCTGAATTTCTAAAATTCCTTTTTAAATGCTCATATATATTACAAAAGTAACCCCTACACAGTTTGAAGATTATAAATAAACAAAAGAGAAACTTTCACACAAATTTTACACTTCAAGGGCTTCTTACAATTCCCTAAACAAATCACTATAAAATGTAATAGAAAACTTTTGAAACTAGGGGTGAAATTTCTAAAAATTCCCTTCATAGTGCTCATTTACATTGTAAAAGTGTGAGCGAGACAGAAGTACATGTTAAAAGTGGCTTGAAGAGATAAGTATACCTATTATCGTCTCGATGTGAAAATCATGATAAATGTAACTAGTTTTAGACTGTTTTTGTGGTTGCCTCTTCTTCGGTGAACAGGGAATGAATTTGTAAGTTTTTCGATAAACAAAAGATCTATGAAAGTTGCATCTGGGCGAGGCTGTACAATGTGATTCTACTAAAGATATGCGAGATTATTTGTTCTTAAAGAACGTTCTTAATTTGCTTAATTCACCTATACTGAGCGATGTGAGTTGAATGAAGCAATTTGATTGGTTCTTTTAAAACACATTATCTTCGCATATCCATGGTGGAAAAACATCCTTAAGCTAGAATAATAAATGGTTGTGAAGGTGTATAACTGAATAAGGTGATAAAAATAAAACAAAACTCTAAGATGGTAATCTTTTTACTGCTAGCCCTTACAACGAATTTATTTTGAATCAGTACCTACAACTAGGACCGTTTAACCTTAATCTAGTTATAAGCCATTCTTTTATAATATAAGATAAATAAATTCAATTAATTGGAATAAAATAATATATAATTTTAATACAACTAACTTTTAACAAATTATCACATTAATCAAGAGTAACGGAACGTAATTTTTTTTTCTATGCTGGAATAATTTAATATATTTGTTGTGCTTACATGCAAATAATTAAGCCTTTATTCCCATTGGACATCTAGTAAGGTGTGTACCTTATACTTATACCTTCAGTTGAAGTACAAAAATGGCTCTATTCTGAAGAGCTAGTTAGACATAATATGAATTTTATGACTTTGCATTCCTGCAAAGGTTAGACACGTGAAACTAAAATTATTTAATTGTGTCATCAAATGTACCGTGTCTAAATAGCAAATAAAATGAATTTGAATTTATTAATAATATTATTGACTGTGTAGTGTCGGCTTAGAATAGCACTACCCCATTTCTTCCGGTGGGTGTACGTAAGAGGCGACTAACGGTATTGGGGCTTTTAAGGGATTTTTGGGCGATGCGGTTGGAGACCCATCACCAACAACCTTTATTTTAACATCTTTCCCCACTCAACTTTCCAAACGTGGCTGAGGAATTTCGAATTCCTTAGCTCTGGCTACCCCTTCTAGGGATTTATAGCCGTGAGTATATGTATGTATGTATGTAATATTATAAATGTGAAAGTTTAAATGTTTGGATGTTTGTGTGTTTGAGTTAAGAAGTGAACAGGAATGAGTGGCGCGAAAAGGGGGAGGCCTTTGCCCAGCAGTGGGACACGATGGAGGCTACATAACAATTGAATGAAATTTAGCAGAATGCTAGATAACCCAAATTATAACATAGGATACTTTTTATACCGGAAAAATTGACCAAAAAAATATTCACGCCTGATTGAACTCCAAGTACCAGAAAAAACGCCTAAAGTTTGGTTTAAACAAATTTGCAGTATGAAGTCTGTCGGGTCAGCTAGTAATTTAATATAACTTTTCTATAGCTTATAATTTGGATTGACTAATCAATAAGATTCATATTTTTTTCAACTATAATACAATTGCTAAAAGGCTAAATCTAATACCTTAAATTTTATTTGTACATTGACTTTACTGTATTACGAACTTTTGTCGGCTTACACTACTGTCCTGGACAAACCTTACAATCTGAGTTTGAAGATATTTTTGAGCATATTTTTATTGAGAACTTTCCAGTTTTCATTCATTTCTGTCTGAAATCAGAGCAATGATTGAGGTTAACTTTATTACTTTGTATGAAACCTATAGGTGAACAGTAGTACTATTCAAAACCGACATTATTTTGACTATGTTACATCTAGTTTGCTTGCTCCTCATATTCATCAATCGGTTCAATTTTCACGGACACGAAATCAGTAGGTTCCAACTCTCCCTCACTCATAGGTTCGGATTTGATCTTCGTCAGCGGGGCATCATCAGCGCTTTCATCATCATCATCATCACTTTCATCATCTTGACTATCATCACCTGTCTTTTCTTCAGCCATATCTGTACCGTTGGCATAATCAGTTGATGTTTCTGGGTTATCGTTAGGTGTTGGGACGAATACAGGTCCTTTGAAGACTTTTTTCGGAGGACCAAAGATACTAAGCATGGTTTCATCATCTAAGTCGACTTCGCAGTCTCGGGCGTCGAGGACTGTAGCGTGTTTTCTTATTTGGCTTATTGAGTTCTTGAGGTTGAGACTGTGGCGCGAGCGTAAATGTCTTAACATGGACTTCTTAACAGCAAATGATTTTGAACACATTTTGCACTGAAAAAGAAAAGCAATGTTCATATCATCACTTCGGCTGACCAAGATAAAGTACGTTTTGACAACATTTAGACCCTTTCGGATTTAGATTTCTATTCAGTTGGGGCTTTTAATATCAGCCAGATCAGGGGTCAAGTATAATTGGACTCATGTTAGATATATGTAACTGAAAATCAGTGTCACACAACAATACGCTGAGATAGCAACCCTTTCATTGTGACGTTGTTTTTATATTTTGTTTTGCTTGGATACTACTTTTTTATTTGTTTTAGTGTGTATTGTTGTATACAATAATGTAACAATCATTTTCCTCCTTTCTTTAAGTTAAGCATATCATAGTATGTCAGTAGTGTTACCTGGAACGTCTTGACACGTCCATGCGGGACGACGTGCTGTCGCAGCGACACCTCGCTGGTGTTTTGCTGGTATGCTGTACTTTTTATTTGTTTTTATGTGTAGTATTGTATGCAACGAATAAATATTATCTTTCTTCCTTTAAAACTCTCGCACATATGATAGTTTATCAGTGTGATGTTACCTGAAATGTCTTAACCCGTCCGTGCGTGACGACGTGTTGTCGCAGCGACACCTTGCTGGTGACGGTCTTGTCGCACAGCGGACAGCTGAACTTGGCCGCGCTGTGACCGACGGCCAAATGGCGGGCCATGGCGCGACTGTCTTGGTATTTGCGGTCTGGAAATGTTTGTAATAATGTAAATTACTTCATATTTGTTACTTTGAGTCGGTTAAGTTAGAAGTTATAGTGTCAAATTGCTGGGGATAGTTTTGTCGGTCTACCGCCAGGCCAATCTTGGTGGTCATTAATATGTATAGAAAAGAGCTTCAAAAAAACATACCGAGATGTAAAAGTCAAGCAACGCCATCTAGTTTCAACGAAAGTAACTGGATTTAAATCTTTTTGTTCATGAAAACCTCATGTGGGGATTATTACTAATAAATAAAGAATAAATAAAGGAAAGAAAAATTTACTGGTAGCCAATTGACACGGTGGCTCAGTTGGCAGAGCGTCGGGGCGTATACCCGAGGTCGCGGGTTCGATTCCCGCCTGTATCGAAATTTTTCTTTCCTTTATTTATTCTTTATTTATTAGGAAGTAACTGGAATTTAACTAAGTACAAGTACCAGAGACCCTTATTTTTTATATTTTAGTTTTGTCGGACAGCGGACAGCTGAGTTTGGCCGCGCTGTGACCGACAGCTAAGTGGTGGGCCATGGCGCGACTGTCTTGGTACTTGCGGTCGGAATATACAGTTTTATAGGTATTAGGTTGAAAACGAATTAATATTGAAATAATTAATGTGAATGAACTGTGATGTAATATTGTATCCGTTAAATTTTGGCAATGCAATCCTTCTGTATATTGAAGCATACTGTTTAAAGTCAACAACTTTAAAATAATATTTACTTATGTATAAATGTTTGGTATGACTATATTTAATTATCATCTACTTCTGGCTGACCATTATAATGTAACGGTACCATCTCAACCCAGCTAAAAGTATCAAACGCGCTTATACCAAATCTATATTAAAGGCAATCTATATTAACTAATGAACTTTTTGTGTTCACATACATACATAAACGCATGACATTACTTCCTATTAGAATGAGCATAGATTGTCAACCACTTTGTACGGTCCTGACAAACCTCTGAAGATTTATTTACTTATTTCTCATTTATTCAACACTGTAATAACTAAATATATACATTACTTACCACAAAGTGGGCAAGAGACGGGCTCTCTTCGTTTATGAACCTTCATGTGCTCGCGAAGAGAACACACACTGGTGAACACTTTCGAGCAGACCTTACACGTTTCTAGGTCTGAAATGGATAAACAAAGGTTATGTATAATTATGAACTTGTATACTTTCTATTATTAGGCCTTGTTCAAGTTAATAGAATGAAAATGGCGCTGACCGAAAATCAGTGTTGTGAGGTAAAACTCACAACGTTTGCTGAGTCAGTGCCTTTTTGCTGTTGGAGGGCACAGAGAGATATTTGATGTGTTTTTGGTATTTATTTTTATAGTGTTTATTGCCTTTTTTATTTTTAGTTTTTAATCACTTTTTGTTTTTAATATTTTTATTTAATTTTTGTTTTGTGTTTTTAATTATTTTAGTCTTATATTGTTTTTTTTCTGTATTTTTTTTACATTTTTTATTTCTTATTATGTGCATATTGTTAGTTTTTGTGCCTTTTATGCAGCAAATAAATGTCTTTCTTTCTAAAAATGTTTGCCGTCTAGCTTAGAGTGTGAACATTAATCCCATTCTTACAACGAGATCGTACTAGGTTTTGAGGATTTTTGATTGATCATTGGGGAGTGCAGATGTAAACTTTTTATCAAAAATACTTTACTTGAGTGCTTTTTAGATGATGAATGATAAATTTACCTAGCAAATCAACGTTAAACGGGTTGTCTACTTAGTAATTAAATAATGTAACTTACTTTCGCCTGTATGTTTTCTGATATGGTAGGTAAGTTTGGACTTTTGTGCGAAGTGTTGTCCGCAGTACATGCAGACGAATGACGTGTCTTTCGTGTGCGTCCTGTAATCAAGTGATGAGTGAGGTAAATATTTATGAATAAAAGATGTTATTAAAGGAAAGAAAAATTTCGACACTGGCGGGGTTCGAATCCGCGACCTTCGGGTATACGCCCCCGTCGCTTTATTTATGAGTAATAATCCCCACATGAGGAATCCATGTCAAAAAACATTAAACTAAATATTTATGAAGTTCTAAGTTTTATAAAATTTTATAAGGGGTCATTCCTGCAAACAATTAATAAGTAAGGAATATTTATGATCGCCTGAGTTTTACGTCATTTTAGAAGAGGTCATTTAATTCATATAGTTAGATATAATGCGAATTAGGAATAAGATACATTCAGAATTTAAGGAAGTTTTGTATGGATAGGCAAAAAGATATGAGATTAAGAATTTGACAAAAGTTATCTAGGGTTATCATTTGGTTGCGTGATTGATAAATAATGTGATTAATTTTAATACTATCAATTTAAAGTTTTTATTACAGAACTAGTGTATGCTGTAGTGTATGTGTGTTTGTGTACGTATACCTGAGATGGCTGTTGCAAGCGCCCTTGTCTGAGAAGCAGCGCTCGCAGTAGGGGCAGGCGTAGGGCCGCTCGCCCGTGTGGCGGCGCTCGTGGCGCAGCATGTTGGAGCGCTGCACGAACCGCATGGGGCAGTACGAGCACGCGTGGCGCGGGCCCTCGTGGATCAGCATGTGCTCGCGGTACGAGTCGCGCTTCTGCACACACCATTTATTATTATGATGGAGGGTTTATGTTGTGGAGGAAAAGGGAAGATCTTCCGCCAGGCGGTGGTATGCCTGGGGACCGCGGTCCAACTGTATTGAATGTGATTCTTCTTGCACTGTCAGCGTTTCTATGTAGTGCGCGTCATTATGTACTGATAGCGCGTCGCTACAATGTCATAGATTAGTATTTGCTGTGTAGTGTCGGCTTAGAATAGCACTACCCCATTTCTTCCGGTGGGTGTACGTAAGAGGCGACTAACGGTATTGGGGCTTTTAAGGGATTTTTGGGCGATGCGGCTGGAGACCCATCACCAACAGCCTTTATTTTACCATCTTTTCCTCACTCAACTTTCCAAGAGTGGCTGAGAAATGTGTAATTCCTTAGCTCTGGATACCCCTTCTAGGGATTTATAACCGTGAGTATATGTATGTATCTATGTATTAGCATTGGGTTAAATCGATCGATCGAACTGTCACGATAGAATTTCCTTCCGATTATCATAGCTTTAAGCGCTCCAAAACAATTCGGTATGCAAAGTTTTACTAAAGTGATGCTGATTACAAAACCATTTCGAGATATTATGGTAATAAACAATATTTTCTTGAAATTATATCAATTGAAGCTAAGATGACTGTTATTTTATCAAAAAACTGTAACAGTGTTTGACCTTCAATGTTGTTTCAAAGACATACGGTTTTGCAGTTTATTCATAAAATATCGACAATCATAGGTTTGTTTCGTATAATATCGTAATAATTTCATTTGACATCACAAATTCATGATATGTTTTGCAATCACCAACATTTTTATAAAACATTTCGCTTCATTTGCATGTCGCTACGTGATTTTATCGATCGATGACGTCATTAAGTACAAAAGTTGAATAATCTTTAAAAAATCATAACTTTACAATTACTCATTTTAAATGGAAAATATTCAAATTAGTCTTTTATTTTCGTGTTTACTATCGAATAAAAATATTTAATAAATACCAAAAAAAAGCTTTGCATACCGAATTCAAGTGACTGAGACGCTAACATTATCAGTCAAGACGTCATTAATGGTGCCATTTTACTTAAGACCGTCTGGGAACGAATTTTTGGTTTAAATCCTGGAACCGTAGACTATGATGAATAAAACTATGCACTTAATCTCTTAACACCAGATACTAACGGTAAAAACCTTGTTACAGTGCGGGCACACGTACGGGTGTTCCGTGCGGTGCGTGTATAGAGACGACTTGTACGGGAACGACTTCCCGCAGACGTTGCACTCGAACGGTAGCAAGTGAAAGTATAGTGATATTATTAGCCTCCCCAACTAAATACTTACAGTTACAGATTGCAGAGTGGTAACAATTCGGCAATAGATGGCGCTAATACCAATAATGTGTAAAGAAACAAGAAAATACAAATTTTCGCGCGAGTGATCACTCGATAACATAGCTCAGTTGGCAGAGCGACGGGGGCATATACCCAAAGTCGCGGGTTCGAGTCCCGCTGGCGTTGAAATTTTTTGATTTCTTAATTGATTAGTAATAATCCCCGCATGAGGTTTTCATGTAAAAAGAAATTATGCATACATAATTAAATACTTACGGTAAAAACCTTGCTACAGTGCGGGCACACGTACGGGTGTTTTGCCGTACTATGTTCAGTGCGGTGCGTGTATAGAGACGACTTGTATGGGAACGACTTCCCGCAGACGTTGCACTCGAACGGGTGGCGGCCTGGGTGCTGCAGAAGGTAATGCAGCTTTCTGAAAGATCATGTTATTATTGCTACGAGAACTTTGCAACAAACATACATATTATACTTGGGGCTATAAATCCCTTGAAGAGGTAGCCAGAGCTAGGGAATTAGAAATTCCTCAGCCACTTTTGGAAATTTCGTGGGCACAAGATGGCGAAATAAAGGTTTCCAACCGCATCGCCCAAAAATTCCTTAAAAGCCCCAAAACCGTTAGTCGCCTCTTACGTACACCCACCGGAAAAAATGGGGTAGTGCTATTCTAAGCCGACACGGCACAGCTTTGAAAATAATAATAATAAATATGAGAAGATAGAGGAGCATAACTTTGTGCACTTATAGTTGGTATAGAGAAGGAGTGCATAAGGCATTTATTAAAAAAACTAAACATTACATAATACACACAACCAGGAATACAGATGCTTATCCTTATTTAACACACCCCTGTACAAGCCATAGAAACCTTTCGTCCATTGTGCAAAGACAGATGACAAACTGTTACACTTGAACCTGCCCGGGCCATAAACCTGCGCCACGTTTTAGTGATTGTTGGATGATGCTCTTGGAGTGGAGACCGATCACCAACAACATTTATTTAACAATATTTTCTCCAATTTAATGTTTTTTGACATGAATTCCTCATGTGGGGATTATTACTCATAAATAAAAGATGTAATTAAAGGAAAGAAAAATTTCGACACTGGCGGGGTTCGAACCCGCGACCTTCGGGTATACGCCCCCGTCGCTCTGCCAACTGAGCTACAGTGTCAGTTGGCATCCAGCGCGAAATGTCTCTATCCTTTGTTTTTCTTTTTTACACGTTCAAGTAGTGTTTGCGTTTCCTACCTCCGAATTTTAACTAATTCGGACGGCCACTTGTCTACCTTTTCAGATAGAATGCAAATGTTGGAAACGCCTAACTATCACATAATTTAATGTTTTTTGACATGAATTCCTCATGTGGGGATTATTACTCATAAATAAAAGATGTAATTAAAGGAAAGAAAAATTTCGACACTGGCGGGGTTCGAACCCGCGACCTTCGGGTATACGCCCCCGTCGCTCTGCCAACTGAGCTACAGTGTCAGTTGGCATCCAGCGCGAAATGTCTCTATCCTTTGTTTTTCTTTTTTACACGTTCAAGTAGTGTTTGCGTTTCCTACCTCCGAATTTTAACGAGGGGATTTTAAGCGACGGGGGCGTATACCCGAAGGTCGCGGGTTCGAACCCCGCCAGTGTCGAAATTTTTCTTTCCTTTAATTACATCTTTTATTTATGAATATTTTCTCCACTCAACTTCTAAATTTTTCTTTTTTCTAAAATTTTTAAAATCAAGGCTACACCTTCTAGGGAGTCATAGCCGTGATTGTATTTTCCACAAAATTCATTACGAAACTCACCTTTCATCCATAGTCTGCATAGACAGCTGACAGATCTTGCACTTGAACCGGCCCGGGCCGTGAACCTGCGCCACATGAGTAGAATGCGCCCGCTGACTGCTGAACTCTCGAGAACAGAGACCACAAATCACGCTTAGACGCTCGGGGACCTTGCTTTTGCTGTGCATCATCTGTGGGGGAAAAGTTGGAATATCTAAGATTCAAGTAAGATATACTCAAGCTGAAGCGAATGTGTGTGACGTTATTTATTTTTACGCCCTTAATCCTATTAAGCAACCGTGATAGCCCAATGGGTAGAACACTCAGTTTGTCTTTTCTAAAGACATATGTGAGGAAAAACATCGTGAGGAATGGCTGAGTTGTACTTAGTCATGTCATAGTGTATTCGTACAAAACGGCGATAGGCCTGCCCCCTATCACGTGAGTACACTGTCCATGCAAAACGTGGGTACTCTGAACACCAGGTGACAAAGTCACGTGATGTTCAGAAGTATTAGTACCTCTGCCAACCCCTTCGGGGATATCCGGCGTGAACGTTTATGTTATGTATGTTACATTCTAAGCCGGCACTACACGGCAACAAACTAATATTTTTCAATAATATTGAGAAAGCCATGGATTTGTACAAAACGGTGATAAGTGTGCATCTTGGATTGAATCAGGCGTTACTTTGCGGAAATCCATAGCAATACTAATATTAATAAATTTCTTCGCTTAATTCCGCTAAATAATACCGAGTCACTAGAGTCACTCGGTGGTCAGCTGCCGAACTGTCTACTAACTGCTCGTCAATGACTCGTGTTGAGTCGAAACGCGTCGCATGTTTGTGGTTGCCTGTGGTTTTCGCTTGCGGGTGTGTGTGTGGTGCATTGTCTGCTTTTCGATTTCTTGTAAGTGGAAGGGCGGGCGGTGCACAGTGCATGTTGCATGAACACTGCAGGTATTATTTAGCGGAATTAAGCGAAGAAATTTATTAATATTAGTAAGTGTGCATCTATCATGTGAAAACACTTTCCTATCAAAACATGAGTATTCTGAACTTCAGTTGCAAAATATTTGAGTTATATTTTAGATTAATACTAATGAACTTTATGCAGAGCCACAATAACATATACCTTAAGATGAAGTTTAAAAGATTTCTTCTTCGCAAGTGGCTTAAACCTACACGAATCTAGCGAGCAGTAGTACTTCCGTTTTTCCGGATGTTGCTTTGCAAAATGTGTTCTCATCTCTTCTACATTTGGGAGCACTAGACAACACAGACAGCACTTTATCAAATAAAGGGGAATTTTCTCTTCTTGGCAGTGCTCTGTCACGTAATGGTGGGTGAACCATACCTGCAATTAAAAGTATGTTTAGATATAAAGAAAAAAAACTTAGAAACAAACTGTATGACTTGACTATACTTTGCGGTATATTGATCAACCAAACATAGACATGTTACCTGGTCACTAAAACGACTAGAACAAAGTTCACACTGATAAAAATTCTCTCTCGTTTTCTCTCTAAAATGCTCAATATTATGATGGGTTTCTCGGCCAGGCTCATTCCA
The DNA here is from genome assembly GCA_963576735.1 of Bedellia somnulentella. Taxonomy (NCBI): domain Eukaryota; kingdom Metazoa; phylum Arthropoda; class Insecta; order Lepidoptera; family Bedelliidae; genus Bedellia; species Bedellia somnulentella. The sequence goes on along the minus strand of OY755184.1, from coordinate 731,844 downwards.
GAACAACATTGGACAATATCTGCATTTGAATCCCAAATGGGGACTAAAACAGTTCTCTAAACTCTGCTCCAAGTTGTCCCAGTGATACTGTAAATGTTTACGAGTCTCTTCCCTGTTACTAAACTCATTATCGCAGAACTGACATAACCAGAGATCCATAAAATCATTCAATTCTTCAGCAGTATGAGTTGTTAGTTCACTAGAGCTATCAAATGTAGCTGCACATATTCGACAGTAATACAGTGGTGCTGTCTTCACCCCATGGGCTTTATACAGATGAGTTGACATTTCAGAGCCTGTTTCACATTTGTGTTCGCAGTAGAGACACGTTTCATCAATCTTGGCATCCAAATTATTATTTTCATAATTAATATAGGAGTTTTCTGTAATAGTATGCAACTTTACATCTTCTAAGATTTCACTAACATACTTGACATAACATTTTTCTAATAGAATAACTTCAGTTGCAGTAACATCAAAATCTGTTGTCCCTTCATATGTTTTCCATGGGCCCTCTTCATAGATGTCCTCATCTTCTGGTTTCTTATTAATATCTGTGTCTTCATGGTCACTTACTATTTCTTGTTTTATTTCTGGTATCAGAGCTTTTAAGAAGCTAGTGGATTCATTGCAAGTCTTGTTAGATTCAACTATTAGTTTTGGGTCTAAGTCAAGATAGCCTGACTGACTTTCCTTCAATTGTTCTTGCACAAAATCCATAGTAATGTTTGCGCCAGTTATACGAAACAAATGCTCTTTTCCTGAAAGCATGCCTGTGAAGCATTTAAGAGTGATGCGGTGGTGACTCATGTAGTGATTGCAGAAATTATTAGTTGGTATGTTGGATTTCGAGCAGAGGAAACAAAGATACATTGTTGAGCCATCATTATTCATTTGCCACAATGGCTCTTCATCTTTGGCCATTATATTAGTTACATTATGTTTATCTTGTAGGTGGTCTCCATATGAGTCATCATCAGGCATTTGAAAGAAACACAATTGGCAATGTAGCAATTTATGTTCTTGACTTAAATGTTGTCGCAGATCTTTTTCTTCCTCATATTTTAGAGGACACTGAGAGCATTGCCATGGTGAGTGGGACTTTACATGCATATGCCAATGATCACGGTCAGGTACAAAATATCTGTAAACAGCAAAAGGTATTAAGTCATCATGATAACTATACTTAGCAATTAAATTCTCTTCTAACTAAATATATTTGATATAAATATATAAGGATTTATAACATTTGAATACCAAATTATTTTTAAAATACTTTTTTTTTAATAGTTTCTGCTTAAATGTTCGATAAATAGAGATACAAAGGTTAAGATTCAATATTTTCACCTGCATATGCCACAAAAATCCTTTCCATGATTTAAAATATAGTGTATAACTACTTTGGTCCTGCTGATAAACCACTCTGAGCACAATAGACAGCTGAAGGGCCCTGTTAGGTTGAAATCTTTAAGATATAGCCAAGCGTCTGTAGGCTTTGGAACCATGCTAGCTGGGTAAAGTCTTGGGCCGGCGGGTTTTATAGTTACGGCCAAACGTTTTAAGCATTTCTGTTTTGAAGGCTGTTTCTTTTTTACTTTCTTCATTTTTGGGGCCGCTTTCTTGACAGCAGCCAATACTGATAGCGGTTCATCATCCGAATCCTCAGAACTCATCGCTATGACTTATAGATTTCCCAATCTCAATGTAACTGTAACACCCACATGAAGCAATGTTTTAGGATTAACACTGTATGTAATTCATCACTACTAAAAATACCCTTACGCTTGAGATAATCTGAATTCTGAACCGGCACAAACTACACAATCCTGCAAATTTTCTCACTTTCTTTCTAATTTGTACTGAGTTTAGTAAAGTAATTGATTTGATATTGAGTTGATTGAGTCAAACTAGTCAACAAATGCAATGCAATTGCCAACAAAAGAATGCAAATTTCCAAATTACGACAACATAACAATGTTTGCCCAATAGCATAACACACGGACAGTTATAGACAATATAGAAGGTAAAACAAGGTTATGTTACATTGCTTTACCTTTTAACGTTTCATTTTCTTATAAATTTTAAAGCTTTCCTTATAAAGACTAAATAAGGCCTCTTAATGATGAATTACCTAACTATAGATTTTAGATTTTGTATAAAAGGATCAAAATTAATTTCATGACGCTTTGTTCTTTATTTTGGTTGTTCTAAGTTATGTTTAAATTTAATGAAATACAATTTTCTTTGACATATGTCGGAGTGTATCAATGAAAACTTGTCGTGGCAGCCATTTTATAGAGTTTCTCAAGTCTATGGCTACGAGCCACAGAAAGGCGAAGCTAAACAAAAGGCTAACATGTAGTATTTCTATAATATTTAGTAAATTAACCTTTGATTTTCGTAGAATAAAGCATTTTGTTGTAAATAAACATGTGACAGTAATATAAACAATAAGTGTGAACGATACAAGTTAACAAAATGATGCGCCGTGCATCGTGTAATGGTGGCCATTAACAGCAATAATTATGTGTATTGGAATTCTTATTTACGGAACACTACAGACCTAAGTGAATCGGAACCTATTTTTGTGACTGAATATGGTAAATTTTGCTGTGAGTGATGTGACTATATTTTATAATATATGAATCAACAACCGAAGTGTAGTGTAAATAGCCCATTGACGACGAGCCATGGCCCAGAATCAGGGTGAGGTTCAAGTGGGTACACCGAATCAACCAGTAAAAGACAAAGATATTTATGCATGTCTGCCTGATATGCGCACCAATGGACCGCTTGGACCAAATGAAGCTTGTCCAGGTGGGGAAGAATTGAGGTGGTTGCCAGCTCAAGCTAACGACCGTGATCTTGTTATGTACTTGAGAGCCGCACGTTCCATGGCTGCATTCGCCGGCATGTGTGACGGTGGTTCTCCTGATGATGGCTGTGTAGCTGCAAGCCGAGATGACACTACTATTAATGCATTAGATGTACTCCATGACTCCAATTATGACCCAGGAAGAGCACTTCAAGCACTGGTAAAGTGCCCCGTACCTAAAGGTATTGAGAAAAAGTGGTCAGAAGAGGAAACCAAAAGGTTTGTGAAAGGAATCCGCCAATTTGGTAAAAACTTCTTTAAAATAAAAAAGGATCTTCTGCCACATAAAGACACATCAGATTTAGTTGAGTTTTACTATTTATGGAAAAAGACCCCTGGTGCTAGTAGTAATAGACCTCACCGAAGAAGAAGGCAGGGTTCCTTGAGAAGAGTGAGAAACACACGTAACTCGAGAACTGGAACTCCCAAAGAACAAACTCCAGAAGCTGTACCTACAGTTCCTGAAACAAATGGGTCAAGACCCTCACCAAATGCGAAAGAGGCAGGTGAAACTAGTTCTGTTACAGAAGATGAAAACTCTGAGGATGATAGTGATTCTAGAGAAACTGGTGAATCAGCTAAAGTGGAAACCAGAACCAGTGACAATCCTGAGGACTCTCCGAGTCGAATGAGAACTAGAAACAAATCAAAAGAACAGACTACACCTAATAGTAAGAAACCACAGGAAGAAAGTGATACTGATTCTAAACCTAAATCTAAACCCACAAAGCCAAGTGCCCAAAGTACAAATAATAATATTACAGAAAAGGTGCCTACGTCACCTGTCAATAAAGAAGTTAAGAAAAAGGTAGCTAATGGTAAAGTAGATGTTTCAAAAGTTAAGAAGCGTCTCCCGGATGATACTAAGCCTGATGGAATCATGGATGGTGATGTGCAAATAAAAAAGAGAAGACCTGGATCTCCTGATAGTCCAGCTGAGAGTTTAACAAATGATAGTTTCCCAGCTGTAGATGAAACAGAGACTGCTGAGCCAGAGAGTGAGGTTTGTGATTTCAGCATGAATAAGACTGACAAAGTATTACCAGAACAAAGCAAAGAAGTAGACTCAGAAAATAAATCTGTTAAGCTTGCTTTGAAACCAGATAGTGCAGAACCACAAATTAAAGTTGAAAAAGAAGTTAACCCACCATCATTTAAAAGTCCTGATACTGACAGTGTTCTAGATTTAAAAACAGACTCATCAGTGCCAAAGGAAAATGAAAACTCTGAAAGACCAGCTGATGTGGCAAATATTATCTATTCCAAAACAGAACTTATAATTCCTAAAGTAACACCAATGTCAGTTGATTTAATGGATAAAATTAAAATCAAAGAAGAAATTGATATGGATGATCATAATGTACATGGAGATGAATATCCAAAAGATCCCTTGTCACATAATTTCCCTACAGCACATGCTTTAAATCAGCCAAACAAACCCCTTAACTTGGAGAATACAAACTTCTTTGTTAAAGATAGCCACATATATAATCCCAAAATTAGTCATAATATTAAAGTGGAGGGTATGCCAACAATCTTTAATCCAGCGAACATGACAAAAGACAGTTCAATTATTAGAAGTGCTAAAGAATTTCCTGGACCTATGCCATCATTTGCATATCCTCCAAACATGGGGTATCCTGGTGAATCTAATAAGCATACTGTAATAAACCCTCTGAAAACTGTAATCAAATTAGAACCCAGAGATGAATCTTCAGATTTAAAAAGTCAAAATACACCAGAAATATTTACAGCTACTGTTAATCCTGGTAACAAAATGGACGCTACAAATACACCCAGAATGGAAACATTACAAAGAATTAGTCCATCCCCTACCAACATTCATAGAGCATCACCTGCTATAGAACATCCATCGAGCATAACCACTGAGCCTATCTCACCAGCTCAACCTCAAGATAAAGAATTTGAAAATGATGACAAACAACCAACAGACTTGAAAACTCAGCCAATAGTGAAACCAGAGATTCAGAATAATTCATTAAGGCAGCCACTGTTTCCACCCCCTATTCGCCCAGAAAATTTAGGTGTCAGATCTTCAGAAGCTTCAAGCACACCAGTATCCAGTCAAAATATGCCACCTCCAGCATTGGGTCAACCACCATTAGGTGGCCTAATGCCTCCTGGACCTCTGATATCTATAGGAAGTGGGGCAAATGTTGGGCCATACAGTTTCATGTCCTCATCATTATATGGTCATCCTGGGCACCCTGGAGTAGATAAACCTGGATCTATGCCACCCTTAATCCAGCAATTGCCACCATCACATGGTCTACCACCTGGCAGCATTATACCACCATCCTCAAATCAAAACGACCCATCAATGCCTCAGGACCTGAAAATTAAACAAGAAGTTACAGATATGCCTGCAAACCTTTCAACACAACAAAATTCAGATCCATTGCAGTCACTCAAAGAAGTCAAAGTACCAGGTTATCCAATTGGGGGATCTATTTCACAACATTTAAGTTCAGAAAGAGAAAGAGACTCGATGTCAAGTGTTGAAAACAACAGTAGACCATCAAGTCAGCCAACAAATGAAAATAGTAACATGCCAAGTGCATTTCTTGGTCCTAGAATTGACAGTATCAAAAAGGAACCGGATTTCCTTCACCAACCACATTTGCCTCCAGTATCTGCTCCACCAACTAGTAGTTCAGAAACTTCCAATATAATGGCACCAGTGAAGAGTCCACATACTCCAACGCCAATAAAAAGTCAAGTTCCGGTGAGCGGCCACAACCCACCCAACCATTCAGCTACGTCACCATTCTCAAGACACATGGCCAGTCCATCACACGGAAGACAAATATCGGCATCGCCGAATACTCCAGTGTCACATTCGGCGTTGAATTTGATGAATCCTTCGCCCTTAACAATACCGTCAACTATGTCTGGTCCTGTGATGCACTCAGGGCAACAACATGGGCCCCATCCACATCCATTTGCATCACCCTTACATCATCCTCCCCACCCTTTACTACATCCAACCATTTTCCAACTGTCAGCAGCTGCAGCTGCTCATGCAATGCATCCATACTATCCGCATCCTCACCCTGGATATTCAATGCCTTATCCTTATCCATATGGGCCATTGCCTCAGCCTCACCCCATTCCGCCCATGCATCCGGCTTCGAGCACAGCAGGAAGACATGAGCCTGTAAAACCTTCGGCGATAGAATCGACAACTATGCTCAGCTCTCATCATAGTACGAGTTCCTCGGTAACTACTAGATCGCTTCGAGAGGTGTCCGAAAGCGCGGAAGATCCGAGAAATCCAAGTTTGGCAGCCGAAAGACATTCACTCCATGAGACTACTTTGACGCATCATCATTCGACCAGTCATCACAGTTCGGTGCACACTAGCGCTGAAAAGCAACCTAACCACGCCGGCGGAGGTACAAATCACACTTTGTCGATTTCACACTCGACGTCGAGCAGCTCATCACAATCGATACAACACAAGATTCAACCGAAAACCAGTTCGCATTCGAGCTCACCGCACCACCTTTCGGCCAGTTTATCGCAGTCTTCTAGTAGTTCGTCGAGCGTAAACGTGACCAACAACCATACGCACCACCATTCACATCATCTGGCGCATCATCCGGAACGATTATCTCCTGCGGACTCGATGCTGCTTCGACATCATCCGAAAATGCTACCCGGCAACCCGAATCATCTCATGATTCAACCGCCGTCATTAGGGCACCCGATGGCGTTAGGATTACCTCCCGGCCCCGGTCCGAGCTCGATCGAAAGCCTGAGAATGCACGCGCAGGCGGCGGCCGGTCTCTCCTCGCACCCGCGACCCGGCTCGCCGCACCAACTGCCGCACGGCCACCCGCATCTACGAGGACCGCAGCGACCGATGCCGGACGAGAACCCCGAGCTGAAACTCGAAACGCAATCGCAACCCGAGGAGGAGGAGATCCCGAGCCCGGCGCACATACCCCACGGACCGAGTCCCGAACCGAAAATAGAGGACACCGAGTGTCACCGGTCGCAGTCGGCAATATTCCTGAGGCACTGGAATCGAGGCGACTACAACTCGTGCACAAGAACCGATCTCATTTTCAAGCCCGTCCCCGAATCGAAACTCGCCCGGAAGAGGGAGGAGAGGCTCCGCAAGCAGGCGGAGAGGGACCGCGAGGAGCGCGAGAAGATCGCGCAGCAGGCCACCGGAAGATCGCGACGCCCGAGAAGCCGGACACGAAGCCGCCGTCGCGCGGCGCCATCGAGAGCGTGTCGTCGCCGTACGAGCGGTTCCCGCGGCCGCCCGGCTACCCCGACACGCCCGCGCTGCGCCAGCTGTCCGAGTACGCGCGGCCCGCACGCCGGGTTCTCGCCCGGCAACCTGCCGCGCCACTGCATGGACCCCGTGCTGCAGTACCAGCTCAACATGTACGGCAACCACCGCGAGCGCCTCGAGCTCGAGCACCTCGAGCGCGAGAAGCGCGACCGCGAGATCCGCGAGCTGCGGGAGCGCGAGCTGTCCGACCGCATGAAGGAGGAGCTGCTGAAGAACAACGTGGGCGGGCGCGCGCTCGACCCGCACTGGCTGGAGATGCACCGGCGCTACGGCATGCCGCCGCCGCAGTTCGGGCTGTACGGCGGGGGCGCGCCGCCCAACCTGGCCAACCTGTCGCAGCTGGAGCGCGAGCGGCTGGAGCGGCTGGGCATCCCGCCCGCGCACCACGCGCACCACCACCCGCACGGCGCGCAGCTGGAGGCGGCCGAGCGGCTGGCGCTGGCGGCCGACCCCATGGTGCGGCTGCAGATGGCGGGCATCAACCCCGAGTACCACGCGCACACGCACGCACACACGCACGCGCACTCGCACACGCACCTGCACCTGCACCCGGGGCAGCAGGCGGCGGCGGCGCAGCAGGAGGCGCTGGCGCTGGGCGGCTACCGGCCGCTGCACCCCGAGCTGCTGGGCCGGCCGTACGCCGAGCAGCTGGCGCAGCAGGCGGCCGCGCACGAGCAGCTGCAGCGCCAGTTGCTGCTGGAGCGCGAGCGCGGCTTCCTGCACCCCGCGCACCACGACGACTTCCTGCGCCAGCAGCGCGAGCGGGAGCTCAAGGTGCGCGCGCTCGAGGAGGCGGCGCGCGCCACGCGGCCCTAGGCCCCAGGCCCCAGGCCCCGACACTAGCATACGGTTTTCTAATGTTTTATAGTCGCATGGTCATGTAGTACGCTTATTTCCGTGCTCAAACTTCTTTTATATCTCCTAGTCATAATTAAAATGTCCGTCGAGAGAGGACGAGCGGTACCGGTCGATCGCGCGTTTTTAAGATACGTTAGTTTAAATTATTGAATATGATATGAATAATGATGAATTTATCTGTAGTCGAGTGCCGAAGGTGCCGCCGAGCCCAGTTGAATGGGCTCCGCGTATTCGATTATAATTATTGACGCGTCTCGAACGTGCCCAGTTATTTATGTATATTATACTATTGCGTCGCGGTAGTGCGACCACTTAATCTTAGGTTTGCTAAAATAAATTATTTTAATACTTGTACTACTTAAAATTTGAATAGTGAAACTCGACAATCGGAGGCGCAAATCGACGAGCGTTAAAAATATGTTGTGAATTAACTCTCGTCCATTAAACCGTTTTATGTGCGACCGACTGCATGGGCAATAAATGATACCACATAAACGTCGTGTCGATGGGTCGGCGCCCGGCGATTATACACTCTGCGCCCTAAGCAATAAAACTCAAAGTTACACTAACTTTGCTCTACTAATTTTAAAAGTTTATGTAAGCATTCAACTTTACTTGCACATATCAGTTTCAATAAAGAAAACATGTCTTACAAACATTGCCTGTAAGTGTTATACATTTCGCTGAAATTGCAATAATTTGTATGTGTTAATCGTTTAAGGATATAATGACAATGTGAAGGGGCTCACAGTGAACCACGTATGTTACACAATAAGTGTATATCAATTAATTTATAAACTGTTATTATTTTGCGGGTTGGACTTTATAATAATCTGGTGAGAGCGCCTGCTAACTTATCAATTAAACTAATCTGATTCAAGCCATTGTTATTGAAATAATGTTTTAAAATTGTTGGAAAGAGGTAGTGTACAATAAAATATTGAATGAAACAAATCTTAAGTATAATTTCATGTGTATTTATTTCACACTGATGTGTAAATCTGTATAAATCATTAATAATTCCTGTAAAGTTGGTATAATGTAATTTTCTAATGCAGTCTAGAGGCCCTATAGCCCGCAGTGTTCCCTACAACCGCACCGTGACTAGAATGCACATTGTACATTTAAATAATCCCTTGTTATAATTAGAGAGGAAATAATTATGTGAGTTAATAATAACATTTCAAAATGTCGCTTGGTAGATCTTCTCTGTAAGCCATAGTTACTGTCTATGTTATAAAGAGATTGAGTATTATTTTTAGAAACAGAATATATCCATAAGAGGTTACGTGTCGACTTTAAACTTCATTTATTTAGACAATAAGGTTAAATGGATGTCTTAGTGCTTTTGTGTAAATTTTTTTTGGAATAATATATGTGAGAAAAATTACTGTTATATTTTTCAATGAACCTTTCGTCTACGCCATTTATCTATAAAGTTGTAGAGGTACTAATACTTCTGAACTTCATGAATGAATTCATGAATATTTGTCATCAGATGTCCAAGATACTCACTTTTCGCTTGGAACATGCATTCACGTGAGAGTCGGCAGTCCTACCTAGACGGGTTCTCGGAAAATGATTTTCCTTACCTATCTCTATAAAAAATCTCTGTAAATGAACCCACATAAGACGAAGCCAGCCGTGGACCCAATTCATCCCTCGCATCAACCCATGCATGCATGCATATAAGACAGTGCCCATTCCACAAAAAAAAGTTATCATTATCATATCAATGCGATTATTACAAAACATTCCCTACTGACAGACCACTCAGCCTAAATTACCCTATACCGTTCCTCAAGGAGTTTCGGAAAGCATTTAAAAAAAACCGTTATTCCTATGGTAATATTGGTAACTGGATTATTATTTGGTATGGAAATTGTCGCTGCTAAATGCGCCGGGCCTAGCAGAGCTAACTAGGCAAAGTATAAACTGGTTACCAAGGTCCCAATAAATCGATGGTTTCCATCGGAGACATGAAGTATTACTCTTTGTGTTTTTAGTAATTGACAAGCCCTGTCAAAGAAAACAAAGAACTTTTGTAATAGGTTTTTACTGACGAATTTCGGGCTATTTTACTGAGTAAGTTAGTGAGTGAGTAAAAAATGGGCTTATTGAGTCGGACTGGTCTACTTGCCGCCGTACCAAATAAAAATGCGAGGCTTAGCGTGGAAAAGCCAGACATCAAGGTATAACATAAACACAAATATCCTAGACTTCTTTACGATGGTATCATTTATGTTGTATTCCCCTGAAGGGGTGGTAGAAGTACAGGGTTTATGTAGGAATAAATGTCACAACATAAAATACTTATATTTAATACTCCCCAGCTTATATACAGTGTATCCATTAAGAACAAGACAAATTGCTGCTTTTTAAAAACTTGTTGTCACATGATTAAATACCTTCAGCCACATCTATGTCTTCAAAACTTAAAAATCTTAAAACATACAAAAAAAACTATAAAACTACTATAAATTAAAAATTATGCACAGCAACGAATATATATTTCGATGTTAAACCTGCTGTTACGTTGTAATGCTTCATAAATAGCTAGTAGATACGTTGGTCTTGCGAAGGTTTTAACCTGAGTTTTTCATGTCATCATATTCATTATCATATACCCAAAATAGGTTACAGGCCACATCTTCATATACATACATACAATACTCACTATAAATCCCTAGAAGGGGTAGCCAGATAGAAATTCCTCAGCCACTTTTGGAAAGTTGAGTGGGGAAAAGATGGTAAAGTAAAGGTTGTTGGTGTTAGGTCTCCATCCGCATCGCCCAAAAATCCCTTAAAAGCCCCAATACCGTTAGTCGCCTTTTACGTACACCCATCGGTAGAAACGGGGTAGTGCTATTCTTAGCCGACACTACACGGCTATTATATTCATATATTTTTTGAAAATTTAAAAGGTTATAGATTTTATATAAAGGATCATTGATGATGAGTTTTCAAGCATATGATCCTTTTCAAAATTCACTTGTTTAAAAGCTTATTCCATTACACTTTGTCGTTGCTGAATTCAGACGTCCTTCGAAGTTACTGCCGCAGACGCTTGTTATTCCACTACACAAATTTCAGTTCTAGCGTTCTGAACGTTATTCCACTAGTCTGAATTCAGATTCTGTGGCTTTCAGACGTCTTCATTCAGACAAATGGAATAAGCTCTTTAATCTAAATTGAGAATGAAATCTTAGTTTTGATGCCAAAATTCATAAACTCTTGCACTTTCAGTTTTTTTGTTACGTTGTGTTTAACTCTATGATTTGGAGTTAAACACCTACTACCATTTTACCATTAAATCAGCACAAATACTATAAAAATCATTGTACATAATCGCTTTTCGAAAGTACATAAGTTTAAAATCATACTATCAACTAGTTTGCCTATTCTGCTTAAAGGGTTAAACAATAGGTCGGTACAACATTTTCCTACGTGTTAAATGGTCGACTGCTCGGCAATTATACCCACAACAATATGTACCTAGCCGTATCTTTATACGAGGGCTGCTATTTATGTATCCGGAATAAAAAAAAGAAACAAACATATATCAATTAATATGGTTTTATTGCTTCTCAAAATATTCGCCGCTCAGATCTATACACTTTTGCATGCGTTGAAACCAATTTTCATAGCACTTTTTCCACTCAGACTGAGGTATCTCCAAAACGTGCATTTTGAACGCATCGACTGCCTCTTCGCGGCTCGAAAAACGTTGACCACGTAATTTTTTCTTCACATTTGGAAATAAATAAAAATCATTGGGTGCCAAATCAGGGCTGTACGGCGGATGACCTGTCAATTCGATCTTTTGAGCTTCTAAAAACTGAGTTGTGACGGCCGACCTGTGACAGCTAGCATTGTCGTGATGCAGAATGATTCTACGTTGTCGGTTAGTCTTTCTTATTTGTTCAAAGACTTCCGGCAAACAAATGGTCGTATACCACTCCGAATTAACAGTTTTACGATTCTCTAAAGGCACTGTAGCTACATGGCCATTTATACCAAAAAAACAAGCGACCATTTGCTTCAATGTGCTTTTTGCACGAATAACTTTTGTTGGGTTCGGCTCATCTTGGAACACCCACACCGTGGACTGCTGCTTAGTTTCGGGGTCGTAAGCGTAGATCCAAGATTCGTCACCTGTGTAGATATTATAAACAGCTTTTGACGCACCACGGTTGTATTTTTTTAACATTTCTTTGCACCAATCGACACGAGCCTGTTTTTGATCAATACTCAAGTTGTGCGGAATCCAACGGGAGCAAATTTTTTTTACAGCTAAATGTTCATGAAGTATCTTATGTATGCTCGTCATACTAATGCCCAGAGATGCCTCTATCTCACGATATGTAACATGACGATCTTGAGTTATTAGTTCCCGGACAGCATCGATGTTTTGAGGTACAACGACCGTTTTAGGGCGACCTTCTTTAATTTCATCAGTAAGCTTAGATCGTCCACGATTAAACTCGCTAAACCAGTGATACACAGTGGTCTTTGAGGGTGCTTCATCCCCAAAAGTTGAAGTAAGCTGATCGATGCACTGTTTTTGAGTTAGACCACGCCGAAAATCGTAAAAAATCATGGCACGAAAATGTTCACGAGTTAAATCCATGGTGGTGAAGACACGCAATTTTCAAAATGACGCTACGATGTGAAAACAATTGACAGTCACATAAAAATAAATGTATTCTAAAGCTAAAGAGTTCTATTTTTAAATGATGTAATTACTTTTTAAATTATTGTTCTGTAAGTGGCCAGTTCCGGATACATAAATAGCAGCCCTCGTAGCTTTGGTCGGTAGCTCAAGAGGTAATTATGTGAACGACCTCAATAGTACGGGTTCAGATCTGATGCCGAACATACCTTATCAATTTCTTTGATTTTCGTTTTTAGTTGTGTAGTGTTGGTTTAGAATAGCACTATCCCGTTTCTTATTGGGGCGGGTATTGGAGCTTTTTAAGTGACTTTTGGGCGATCCGGTTGGAGACCCACCACTAAAAACCTTTGTTTTACAATCTCATACCCAAACTTCCAAAAGTGTCTGAGGAACTTCTTATTCCAAAGATACCCCTTCTAGGGATTTATGGCCGTGAACATCTACTTCACATTACTTAATACATCGACCTCACCATTCAAAAGGTTGTCTGAAAGAGATCGCTTTTGGTGATCGCGTTTACTTGAAGACCGCCCAATTGTACTTTTGTTATTGATTTTTGTATTTAGAATAGAATAGAAAACTCTTTATTGTACATCAAATATGGAAAAACAATTACAAATACACAGAATGAATTAACAAAAGTACAATTGGCGGTCTTATCACTAAAAGCGATCTCTTCCAGACAACCTTTGAATGGAGAGGTCAATAAATTAGAGTCATGTGAGATAGATGTACAACAACATGGTGAAACTGATGACTATGCGTTAATCTGCACAAACAATACAACAATCCAGTCATAGTTAAATCTAGTTATAAAATAATAAACTATTTATTTATTTATTAGCAATTATACGACTAGCAGACCCAATGAACTTCGACTTCGTGCGCGTGACATTATATTAAACGAAAAAAAACCTACAAATTTTATCCCCCAATTATATTCCTTCAGGAGAACATTTTGTTTTTCTCCCGTAATTATAAAATGTAATCGAAAACTTATATAATTTTAATAAATAATATTTCCAAGTCCAAAATTTGATAAGTATCAAAATATCACACCCCTATAAAGGGATGTGTTTCTGTAATTCCCTTTCTAGTGCTCACTTACATAATAAAAGAGAAAATGGGGTAATTATTCTAAGCCGACACAACACAGCAAAAATTATGAAGCAAGAAAACGAAATGTCTTTAAGAAATTGACTAAGGAATGTTAAACTAGGTTTTATTACGGAAGTCATATTGTTTTCAGGTCAAATCGCGCACTTATGGTGTTTTGTATTGAATAGCATGCCGAGAGGGCCGGCGTACTAGTAAATACTGTTATGTTGTTAGTAATGATTAGGTTGGAAATATTTGTTATTAATATTAAACGTAACGTATACTCACGCTATTAATTTACATTGGAGTAGCCAGAAAATACTTTCTTTTTTTTTCTTTTCTAGACTATCGATCGCAACTTCGTACGATCCTGGCAAACCTCTCTAGCTTCGTTTACATCACATTCATACATACATGTACTCACGCCGTTAATTCCCATTGGGGTAAGCAGAGACTATCGATCGCCACCTCGTACTTAGTACTTACTACATCACCTTGTTGAATTTAAACAATGATTCCATTGGTAGTTGATTATTGCCGTGTAGTGTCGGCTTAGAATAGCACTACCCCATTTCTACCCGTGGGTGATCGTAAGAGGCGACTAAGGGTATGGGGGCTTTTTAAGTGATTTTTGGGCGATGTGGTTGGAGACCCATCACCAAAAACGTTTATTATTATTATCTTTTCCCCAATCAACTTCCAAAAGTGGCTGAGGAATTTATCATTCCAAAGCTCTGGCTACCCCGTTAAGGGATTTATAGCCGTGAGTATATGTATGTATGTTGATTATTAAGTTGGTTGGGATGGTTTAATGTGTAGATCAATAGTATTTGCCCATCCCAAGAGAAGTAATTGCGTAATGAAAAGTTTATTTTAGTTGGTAGTTCAATATTTTGAATAGTTAGTTGTTAATGAAAATAATTCTATCTGACACAATGAACAATTATACGGTTCGCATAAAAAAACGAGTGTATAAAGGGGCAAGAGAAAATGCTAAGTGGAAAACGCAGCAGCTACTGTTTGCCCATTCATGTCATGATATTGACAAGTGCCCACATAATGGTTTGACTCATCAATCGACTAACTAATAACTATATTTAAAAATTTAAATAACGTAACGTAAAGATGGATGAAAAAAAGTAGTAAAAGAGATATATAGAGTCAATGTAGATAGTATTGTTTGTAGAGGACGGCCTCGTAAAATGTTTCTAGACCAGAAACAAAAAGTTCTTATAAAGGCGGAAGTCCGAAGTGAGAAGAATAATAAATACAAGGGAAGCAAGAGAGGTTTGTCAAGATCGTGCTAAGTGGAGATCGATAATCTCAACTTACCCCAATGGGGGTAATGGGCGTTTGTTTGTGTTTTAACACGTGTTCTTATGAAAATCCAAAAAAGTAATAAGAAAAAGTGGTACGATACCAATTTGAAAATGGAACATTAATGTGTTAGTACAAGCACGAGCGGTGTTTAAACTAGTTATCGCGTGGGATAAATCAGCCAACACTTACGCACTTACTTAGTATCGTATGCTGCCATCTCATTCTAACCGTTATCGTGTCGATAAAATAGCGCTCGTGCTTGCCCTTCTGGTTTACCAACCGAAGGTGCACTTTCGTATAATTACTGTTTGAAATAATGTGCTCATAGGGTTAGATTGACTTTAAAAGTTTGGCAATCGGGTGTGCCGTACGATTGTTCTAGAATTTTTGTTTAGTATAAAGTGTTGACACTGTCTGGACTATTTTCTTATACAGACGTATACTCAGCCGTGTAGTGTCGGCTTAGAATAACACTACCCCATTTCTACCCGAGGGTGATCGTAAGAGGCGACTAAGGGTATGGGGCTTCTTAAGTGATTTTTGGGCGATGTGGTTGGAGACCCGTCACCAAAAACATTTATTATTACCACCTTTTCCCCAATCAACTTCTAAAAGTGGCTGAGGAATTTCTCATTCCAAAGCTCTGGCTACTGGTTAAGGGATTCATAGCCGTGAGTATATGTATGTATATGTATATACTCACAAACACTCAACTAAACTCAAACGTTCACGCCGCATATCCCCGAAGGTGTTGTCAGAGGGTTTTAGCTGTACTATTACTTCTGAAGATCACGTGACATTGTCACCTGGTGTTCAGAGTACCCACGTTTTGCATGGACAGTGTACTCACGTGATAGGGGGCAGGCCTATCGCCGTTTTGTACGAATACACTGTCACATGACTAAGTACAATTCAGCCATGTGGGTTTCCTCACGATGTTTTCCCTCACCGTTAACAACCGTGATAAATTAACCACACATATGTCTTAAAAAGACAAATTGGTGTAGGCCCGACCCGGGATTTGAACACTAGTCGCTTGCACGTTAACCGGTGTTCTACCCATTGAGCTATCACGTCGTTTTTTTTTGTAAATGAAATATAACATTGTTCTAGTCTCTTCTCCAAGACCAAGTCTGCGTGTCGCCAGCGCCGTTCATCCTGAAGCCATACGCTGCTCTGTACAACCCCTTCTCTCGGAACTGCTCGGTGCTGTGCAACCATCCGACAGACCACGACATGAGAGACCATTTCAAGAAGACCAAGGATGCCCTGGTGAGGATAGATTTAGTTCATCTAGTTATCTTTTAGAAACAAAAAAGATGTTTTGGAAGTTGTTAGGAGATAATATGATAGAAATAAAGTATCGTTGGTGGACAAAGAACTAAAATTACAAAGTAATTTATCCTACCTACCTTCCTAAGCTCGTGGCTATAAATTCCATGAAGGGGTGCCCAGAGCTTCTGTGCAGCTTCAGCTCTTATTGGCTTACACCAAAATTCGTACAAACATAACATAACATAACATAAACGTTCACGCCGAATATCCCCGAAGGGGTTGGCAGAGGTACTAATACTTCTGAACAACAAGTGACTTTGTCACCTGGTGATCAGAGTATCCACGTTTTGCATGGACAGTGTACGTGATAGGGGGCAGGCCTATCGCCGTTTTGTTCGAATACACTGTCACATGACTAAATACAACTCAGCCATGTGGGTTTCCTCACGTTGTTTTCCCTCACCGTTAACAACCATGATAAATAAACCACACATATGTCTTTAGAAAAGACAAATTGGTGTAGGCCCGACCCGGGATTTGAACACTAGTCGCTTGCACGTTAACCGGTGTTCTACCCATTGAGCTATCACGTCGTACAAACAGATATTCTAAATATTTTGCAAAACGTGTGGTTGATACGATCAGGGTTAGTCCGAAATAAATCGTAAAAGTAATTTTAATACTAATGAATAAGCTTGTAGTTTAGTTCAAATATTATCTGGGAGATTCTAAGAGAATTTTGGGCGATGCGGTTGGAGCCCCATCACCATAAACATTTACATTGCAGTCTTTTTCCCCCTCAACTTCCAAAAGTGGCTGAGGATAATTTTTATTTCGAAGCTCTGGCTACCCCTTCTATAGATTTATAACCTAGAGTATATGTATATATGTTCTTAAGGGATCATTAGGTGATGTGGTTGGACTGGAGACCCATCACCAAAAAACTTGAAATTACAATCTTTTCCCTCAACCTCCAAAGGTAACTGAGGAGGTTCTTTTGATGGATTCATAGCCGTGAGTATATGCATGCATCTGTGTTTAAAGAGCATAGTGGAAAGAAACTAGGTATTTAAGAACTAAACTTAAAAATTGTTAATCGGGTCTATATTTACTTGCATAAAAACTTATGTCATAATTTTATTAGCAATAACGTTTTTAGAATTAATGATTTTTTACCATAATAACTAAAACTACAAAATAAAATAATAAAATAAAATAATCATTTATTTCAAAATAAAAAGATAAATCTTTGTTTTTTGAACGTCAAATTTTAACTTAATACTAAGTTTACTTCGGATTCGGAAGGTGTTTTGTTGAGAGAAGAACCCGTAAGAAACTCGTCAACACACATCTTTTTTTACGTTCATTACAATTTTGGTGTTAGCCCGGAAACATCCTGCACAGAGCCCTGATGACACCAAGCCACTTCACCATTAATGTAATCATTGACATTGTAATAGGCTTTCGAACTAAGATTTCTTTTAACTGTTTTTGCATAAACTTTACAGACATAAGTAAGTGTGTCATAATACTTACATGGTATAAGTTTTCCTCCAGTAAGACCTCCTCCCAGATATAAGACTTATTTAATGTTCTATTATACTTTTGTTCCAGACCTTTGAGAACAACTGCGAATTCGCCAGCAGCGATATGCTGCGTCTTCAAGCTCTGTATGGCTCAGGAGATAGGGACAAACTGAAACTGGAGATCACGGACGATATGTATAGAAGGTAGGTTTCAGTTGTATGTGTGATATCTTGAAAGTGGGCAAAGTTATAGTACGCATAAGCTAAGCCTGACCCAGGATTGGAACCCACGCCTGCCTGCATAATTGTCGGGTGTTCCACTCACTGTTAGTATAAGATCCCGCTGCTGAATCTCTACGTTCATAACGTACAAAGTCAAACACACATTTTAACATAAGTTTATGAACAGGAGAATACACTGACAAGACGCAGCCAGGCAAAAGTGGCCGCAAGTAATTTTAATTTAATTTGTGTTTATAATTTTTTGGAGACAAATTTCGTTCACTTGTTTTCGAAATATAAAAACATCCCCATCATAGCAGTGTATATAAAGAATATAAAAATCCATGGGTGCCGTTGCAAATTCGGCCGCAACTACCTCGCAGCCAGGTGTAAGTAGTAGAGATGTAACGAATGTCAGTTTTTAAGCATTCGCGAATACGAATGCGAATGCGAATATCTGTTGTTGACATTCGCGAATGCGGATGCGAATGCGAATATACAGGTTTCAAATTTGGCGCCGCACTATGTTCCAAACGGTTAAGGATCGTCTCAAAAATAGGGGTTACGAAAGTCAGATAATCGTTGTTTTTTTGTGCTAAACGTAAAAAGGGATGTATAATTTACGATTACCTACATTCATTAATAATTTAGCTTCTATATTCGCCTATCTATAGCCACATAAAGATATGCGTTACAACTAAGCCAAGTAGAGAGCAGTCGAAGTCAAGTTTGCAAACGAAGTTTTTTTTTTAGATATCAATCATACCTACAAGTGTTATATATGTTGAAAAAGGGAATTTTATATTGTACTAGAAAAAGAAAAAAAAACTTAAAATATTTTACGAAATTTGTGTAATAAATGTTTAAAAAAAGGCGTTTTATTTTTTCAATGCTTAATTTCAAATAGGCATTTGAAAGTTACCGCTGTTTCCCGACGTTGATATTTTATCTTTTTTACATGCCTTAGGTAATTAAAATAATAGGGCAAAAAACAATTCCTGCCCATGTCTGCACCTTTTGTGACAAAACGCATTCTCATGATTGATGATTTTTTCTTCATTTTGTATGGAAATTCTGTAATTTACGTTTTTCGTTCCAAATAACTTGAAGAATTCTTATTTGAATAACATGAAACTTTTGGGGACTAAAGCTTAACTATTCAAGAACATTTATGCCAAATTACAAGTTGATACTATCATGAATAACAAAGTTATAGATTTCTGAGATGATTCATACCCCTTTGGACCATAGTGCGTCGTTTGTCTATGATTCAAAATAGGGCGCAGGGCGCGCGCAGCACTATTGCGGCTAAGTAAGCTGCGGTTAAGTGTATGTTGTTTAGTTTTTAAAAAGAAAATAAAGATTTGATTTTTTTTCTTAAAACAAAATCTTATAAAGCAAAATATGTAGAAAATTCAGTTTATTTTATTTTTAAGTTTAAATAATTATCAAAGTATGTGTATGTGTAGTCAAGACGACAGTCTTCGTCTTGACTACACTAACTAACTAACTAAGCACTACTTTATGTACCTACTTAATAAGACTGCCTAAACATGAACACAGTACTTTGTTTTGTAATGTCATAAGTACTGTGATATATAAACACAAAAAAGGTATGTTCTAAAAAGAAAAAGATGTTAAGTTCGAACGTTTTACAATTAAAAAGAAAATATAAGTATTAATACTATTTTATTTCATTTAAATTTACCTAATATTGTCATAACATTCTATGTTTTTGCAATTTCATATTCGCAATTTATTCAAAAGATATTCACGAATGCGAATGCGAATGCGAATATAGAAAATCAGGCGAATATTCGCGAATGCGAATGCAAATGCGAATATTCGTTACATCACTAGTAAGTAGGTTATATTTTGGAGTGTTTTATACGTTCATAAGCGGCTGCAAATTAGGGTTGCCATCTGTTAAAAACGCAATATATCCAAATATATTTCACATACTGTGCTATTGTTTCTATTTATATTTTATGACTAACATAATAACTACATTTATATTTTTTAAATACTTACTTACTTACCTATACTCACGCCCATTATTCCCATTGGGGTAGGCAGAGACTATCGATCGCCACTTAGTACCATCTTGAAAAACTTCTCTTGCTTCCCTTACATTAATTATTCTATAGCATGTATGAGATGCTCTTTTATTCTTCTCACTTCGGACCCTCGCCTTTATAAGAATGTTTTCTATCTGATCTAGATACGTTTTACGAGGCCGTTCTCTACTACCCACCCACATTGGCTCTTTATATCTCTTTCACTACTTTATTTTCATCCATAATCTCTATGTGCCCAAACCACATTAACATTCCTTTTTCACTCTATCATACAACCTTACATTACATATATGTAATCAGAAGTACACTTCTGAGGGATCTCATTTCCACTGCATAAACTCTACTTTCATGCTTCTTCTGCCATGCCCAACATTCACTACCATACATCAACGTGGGAACCAGAACAGCATTATGCACAGCCATTCGAGCCTTTTAACACAACGACTGGCTCGACTTTTTTAAATATGCTGGTTTTTTTTAACTAATATTAAGTGAGTAATTAAAAATTGTATGAACGAACTGTAATAAAAATAATATTTTATTAAATGTGGTATGCGTATATATTTTCTTTCGTGAAAAATAAGACATAAACAAAATTTTGTTTTCATACATACACATTTTTCCTGTTCACTTGATCAATTTTTATTTTAAAATAAATATATTATTATTTTAAGTGATTTTCGAATATATTAATTACGTTAAACTTATCTAGATCAGATAGAAAACATTCTTATAAAGGCGACGGTCACTGCAATAGAATAATTAATGTAAGGGAAGCAAGAGAAGTTTTTCAAGATGGTACTAAGTGGCGATCGATAGTCTCTGCCTACCCCAATGGGAATAATGGGCGTGAGTATAGGTAAGTAAGTAAGTATTTAAAAAATATGAATGTAGTTATTATGTAAGTCATAAAATATAAATAGAAACAATAGCAAAATTAAATGAACAACATCACTGCCGCTGCGGTGCACCATGGACTTTCATGTCGTCGCAGCGCTGGACGTCTGTCACGGCATGCTGCCCTCAATGACATCATCAGGCGGGCCCTTACCACCATCAACGTGCCAGCTATCTTAGAACCTTCAGGTTTGCTACGTGATGATGGTAAGAGGCCTGACGGGATGTCATTGATACCTTGGAGGAATGGGAAGACGCTTGTGTGGGACGCAACTTGTGTTGATACGCTGGCGCCTTCCGATTTTTCAGGGTCTGCGGCTCGGGCTGGAGCTGCGGCTCATGAAGCCGAGGGCCTTAAGAAACGTAAGTATGGCTTCCTGGACGAAAGTCATATTTTTGTTTCTTTTGCTGTAGAGACCCTCGGCCCATGGGGTCCAGATGCGCGTAGATTATTCAAGGATAGATCTACGCGCCTTGTTGAAACTAGTGGGGATCCTAGGGCTGGCATATACTTTGCCCAAATAATAAGTATAGCCGTACAAAGGGGCAATGCAGCCAGCCTTTTGGGAACCCTTCCCCCCAGCGGCAGTGATTTTGAGAATATTTTTTATATTGTTTAATTATTATTTCTATCTTTTGTATATATATTTAAAACTCATAGATTAAGGTTATTCTGTACAAATTTAAAACTTAGAATTATAATAAAATATAGAAAGTCACTCCCATAGCACAGTATGTGAAATATGTTTGGATATATTGCGTTTTTAACAGATGGCAACCCTAATTTGTGGCCGCTTTTTCACAGGCAGCTATGTATTATCATATTAGGAAAAAAAAATAGCTTTAATTTCATATAAGAAATATGCGTGTATCTTATGAACGTATAAAACACTCCAAAAATAACCTACTTACACCTGGCTGCCAGGTAGTTGCGGCCGAATTTGCAACGGCACCCATGGATTTTTATATTCTTTATATACACTGCTATGATGGGGATGTTATTATATTTCGAAAACAAGTGAACGAAATTTGTCTCCAAAAAATAATAAACATTAATTAAATTAAAATTACTTGCGGCCACTTTTGCCTGGCTGCGTCTTGTCAGTGTATTCTCCTATTCATAAACTTATGTTCAAATGTGTGTTTGACTTTGTACGTTATGAACGTAGAGATTTAGCAGTGGGATCTTATACTATGTGTTGTTTCGATTTGGTTCCATGTTCATTTGTCATGTCCACTGGATGTATAATCTTCAGCACTTTTTGTATTAATGATTACTTATAATACGTATTGCTTAAGAGACTTGTGGGACATCTCTTAAGCAATACGTATTATTCTGACAACCCTCAAATAAAATTGTTAAACCTAATCAGGCCCTTTATCAGGGGCGTATCCAGCCCTCATAAAAGGTTGTGGGGAAAGGGACCTAAATATCTCTTGACGATAGTGTTAGTATCATTATGCTATCAGCAGACCATATAATGTGGGGTGTTAGGTCGATTAGGGTTGTGGGTGTGCCCATATGTCTGCATCGGCACTTGCCCTTAATGCATTGGTATTTTAGAAGGTCCATTGCTATTGCTACTCTGTATGAACACAATGTACACCCTACCCTATATAGGTCGATTTGGCCATAGTCCACCGCTCTGGCCAATTGCGGGTTGGCAGACTAACGACTACTACCGTAATAGTAGCCGGGACCGACGGCTTAACGTGCCCTCCGAAGCACGGAATCATCTTAATTTTCGGATAATCAGGTGATTCAAGCCTGCGATATCCTTCCAGACTGGGTTAAATCTTACAAATTAAATTTGTAAGGTTAATTACCACCCCCCGGGGATTGAACCCGAGACCTCCGTAATTGAAACCAAGCGCTTAACCGCGAGACCAAATCAAAATTCTACTCAGTCATCTAGGTTGCCTCACGGGGTTTCCCTAACCGTTACAAAGATACAACTTTGAAAGCAAATTTTTTACCAGATACTCGAAAAGGAAAAAAAAAACCTACAAATATCTAATATAACTAAAGAGTTGGAAAACAAAGAATTCGTTACGATAATGTGGTTAAAGACAAAAACTAACACAATGCTCATTTTGTATTTTTTTTTTTTTGTATCATTTATAATTTTGTAAAGGTTTGCAATGTACATACATACATACAAACATATACTCACGGCTATATTTCCCTAGAAGGGGTAGCCAGAGCTAAGGAATTATAAATTCCTCAGCCACTTTTGGAAGTTGAGTGGGGAAAAGATGGTTAAAATAAAGGTTTTTAGTGATGGGTCTCCAACCGCATCGCCCAAAAATCCCTTAAAAGCCCCAATACCGCTTATAATATAATAGTGTCTGCCTTAGAATAGCGCTTAGGTACTTACTTTTCCAGCTGGTGTCATTAATAAGAGGCGACTTGGGGTTCTGGGGAATTTTTACCCCAATGAGGCTGGACACCCATGACATGACCAACCATCGTTTATTTTACAATCTTTTCACTCAAGTTCCAAAAGTGGCTGAGGAATTAATAATATCGAAGATCTAGCTTACTTTTTGCGAATTGATAGCCGCGATTATGTATGTCTGTGTGTTCTAATTTGGTTTTAACGAATGCGTCATTGAGCTTATCGTCCGTTGCCAGATGCTGACGAAACTGCTTCGAAAAATAGTCGGAACTTTCGTCAGGCTTTATTTATCATGTAGGCCGTATATTACTAACGTGATTACGGGCAGGTCTGTACCAATGACACACGAGCAGGTACAATGCAGCTATGTGGGACGTGGGTTTGCTCCCGATGTTTTGCGTCACCGTTTACAACCCTGATACATAAACTACCGTGCAAACGTAAGCAACCGTGATAGCCCAGTGGGTAGAACACTCGGTTATGTGCAAACGACTAGTGTCGTTATGCCTGCACCCTATCACGTGAGTACACTGTTCATGCAGAACGTGGGTACTCTGAACACCAGGTGACAAAGTCACGTGATGTTCAGAAGTATTAGTACCTCTGCCAACCCCTTCGGGGATATTCGGCGTGAACGTTTATGTTATGTTATGTTATGTTATACATAAACTGTACATTCAACTTTCAGACACAGAATGTTAATTGACGCCCCTCCTCCATTAGAAGTGGTCCCCCTTTCAAAGGTCTTGCAATGATATTATTCTAGCACAAAATTAAATTCTCTTCAAATCAAAACACTATGAATGTTAGTATCAAATTAAATCAACACAACAACCACCCAAGGGCAGTAAAGGGATTGTGCCATATTATATCGACATCACATTTAAATTACTTTGTAGGTCTCGATGTTATTGAGAAATTTAAATAGGTATGTAACACGTCACTTGATTTTCAGCGAAATAGGTCATCTCTGTAGATCTGTCGAGTAACTTAAGTTTTTTGGATTTTGAGTGATTGATTGTTGTGCGATGTCGCTTAAGATCAATCACCAACAAATTTATCATTATAAGTTTTCCCCACTCAACTACCAAGTGTCGCTAAAAATCTCTCTTTGATATATAAATGATATTACTAATATTCCCTTCCGAATAGTATACTATCGTGTGTTATGACTTAGAGAAAATAACTAGTGTAGTAGAAAGGGGTAGTGACATTAGGTAGTAGGTAGACGGCACTACACAGCAAGGACTAAGGGTATGGGGCTTTTAAAGTGGTTTTTGGACGATGTGGTTGAAGAACCATCACCAACGATACTTTATTTCCACCTATCAACTTCTAAATGTGGCTGAGGAGTTTCTTCCTCTAAAGCTCTGCCTACCCCTTTTTGGGATTTTTGGCCGCGAGTATATACATACATAAATATACTCACGGCTATAAATCCCTAGAAGAGGTAGCCAGAGCTAAGGAATTACAAATTCCTCAGCCACTTTTGGAAGTTGAGTGGGGAAAAGATGGTAGAATAAAGGTTGTTGGTGATGGGTCTCCAACCGCATCGCCCAAAAATCCCTTAAAAGCCCCAATACCGCTTATAATATAATAGTGTCTGCCTTAGAATAGCGCTTAGGTACTTACTTTTCCAGCTGGTGTCATTAATAAGAGGCGACTTGGGGTTCTGGGGAATTTTTAGCCCAATCAGGCTGGATACCATGACATGACCAACCATCCTTTATTTTACAATCTTTTCACTCAAGTTCCAAAAGTGGCTGAGAAATTAATAATATCGAAGATCTGGCTTACTTTTTTGCGAATTGATAGCCGTGATTATGTATTTGTGTTCTAATTTGGTTTTAACGAATGCGTCATTGAGCTTATCGTCCGTTGCCAGAGGCTGACGAAACTGCTTCGAAAAATAGTCGGAACTTTCGTCAGGCTTTATTTATCATGTAGGCCGTATATTACTAACGTGATTACGGGCAGGTCTGTACCAATGACACACGAGCAGGTACAATGCAGCTATGTGGGACGTGGGTTTGCTCCCGATGTTTTGCGTCACCGTTTACAACCCTGATACATAAACTACCGTGCAAACGTAAGCAACCGTGATAGCCCAGTGGGTAGAACACTCGGTTATTGTGCAAACGACTAGTGTCGTTATGCCTGCACCCTATCACGTGAGTACACTGTTCATGCAGAACGTGGGTACTCTGAACACCAGGTGACAAAGTCACGTGATGTTCAGAAGTATTAGTACCTCTGCCAACCCCTTCGTGGATATTCGGCGTGAACGTTTATGTTATGTTATGTTATGTTATACATAAACTGTACATTCAACTTTCAGACACAGAATGTTAATTGACGCCCCTCCTCCATTAGAAGTGGTCCCCCTTTCAAAGGTCTTGCAATGATATTATTCGCGATTATTACACACTTGAAATTTTAAAAAAATGGGTCAAATGTTTTGTTATTCTGGCGTAGACAATGCTTGTAGTAGTAGCATAATTGGTATAAGTTGGCAATTATGCCTCATAGAAGCGAGTTTTTCAATCTACCCACACTTGTAGTGCTAATTTAGTGATTTGATGTGTTTGTTATGGAAATATTAAACTATGCAAAACTCACTTATGATGGGTTATGGGAATTTGATGTATTTGTTTAAAAATAGACAAGCTAGACACATTACTAGTTAAATGTGTCGAAAATCCGTCTTAACAACGACGATCTTTCACAGATATGCGGAAACAGACTCCCGGCCATTGACCCCAGCGCCGACCCTTATGAGCGGCAAGTCGAAAGGCTCCAGACGCTGCCTCACTCCAGATCAACCTCATCAGAGAACTGCCATCGTGGTGGATCTCAGGAGGAGCCATAGTCAGGTAAAGTTTTATTGGATGGATATCACGTATGACATTTTTCTGACACTGAGGAGAACACTTTTATTGAACCGAACCGAGCGTGAATTTTATCATTTGCCTTCAACTTTTCCGAGACTGTTAGAAGGATCTTGATATTGTTTTCATTATAGTCAAAGATCATCAAAACGAAGGTTTTAACGGAATAATCATCCAATATTATTGTCCATGTTAATGTATGAAAATGTCAATTAGTACGTGCGTGTAATGCACGATAAACATTGCATTAAAGTAAAAGTGCCAGTATAACTGACATAATATGTCCAATATGTCAAAGCATATTACAAAATAAATGGTGATATGATCGCTGTCTTCAGGAAACCATTCACTACCATGGCTTCACGACTTCGGATCTAACAGTCGGCGGTCGAACGAGTGGCACGGCAGAACGCTCTACATTGCCGTCTCTGAACATCTCGAGCACCACCAGTGGTAAAGTGAAGAAGCAGAGTAAACAGCTGCCCCCGTTAGCGTCGCCTTTGGTTCTGTCTCAGAGGTGTATGCCGCAGAAAGTCTCAGATGCATTGCAGAATGTTCGGAAAGTAAGAATCTAAGTCGATACATAAATTATCTGTTTTTAAAGTTAACCAACATACTTATGGTCTCACACTCAAATTTTTCAAAAATACGCGAAAAGTAGATGAGTTTAGTGATAGGTTAATAGGTTAATTAAATCATTACGCAATTAATTTGTTTAGAGTTTACATATCCGTTCCGTCAGTCTACAGGCTGTCTCAGGCACTGTAACGTTACGTGTCGTAAGTCTTAATCCACTTATGGAAATAAGACTTAAGACACGAAAAAAGCAAAGACACTTAATAAAACAAATAAATAGTTATACCAGTTTATATTATACACAACATAACAGAAAATAAAAAAATAATAAAAATACAAAAATAAGATTATTTACTGATGGTCCGCTAGCGGTGATCTTGTACTTAAGAGGGAACAAGGATTAGTCCAGCATAAAACGGCGGTGTCCAAAAGTCGGTTTCATATAAGGGCAGATGAAAATTATGGGTCAGTAGATTAGGGTATAGTAATCCCTATTTCCTCTTCTCCTTTGTTTTGAAAGAGACAGTATGTAGACGTTGATAGTAAGGTAACAACGATTGTAGTAACCCCTCGCAGAAAGAGCAGCTTAATCAGTGATACTTTTCACGATTCTCTCCTAGAATGCTTAATCAGTTTTCTTTTTAAGAATTTCTTGTAGAATGATCTAAAACCGCCGCGGATAAACCGTCATACCTTGGGTTTGGATTGTGCTAGATCAACAAAATTTCAATAGCGAACTTATAACATATAAATTTTAATAAAATTAGCTTTTATACTTCAGATTTTATTTATGTCATAAAAACGCTAATTTCGTCACTGACTCACTGATGATCATCAAATTTCTTAGGGTATTTCCTAAAGATTTGAATGTTTTTGACATGAAAACCTCATGTGGGGATTATTACTAATAAATAAAAGATAAACAAAGGAAAGAAAAATTTCGACACCGGCGGTTCTATCTGAAAAGGTAGACATGTGGCCTTCCGAATTAGTTAAAAAATTGGAGGTAGGGAACGCTACTTAAAAAGTGTAAAACAAACAAAGGATAGAAGAATTTCGCACTGGAAGCCACTGTAGCTCAATTGGCAAAGCGACGGGGGTCTAACCCAAGGTCGCGGGTTCGATCCCCGCCGGTGTCAAAATTTTACTTTCCTTTATTTATATTTATATATTTGCTGTGTAGTGTCGGCTAAGAATTGCACTACCCCATATCTTCCGGTGGGTGTACGTAAGAGGCGACTAACGGTATTGGGGCTTTTAAGGGATTTTTGGGCGATGCGGTTGGAGACCCATCACCAACAACCTTTAATTCACCATCTTTTCCCCACTCAACTTTCCAAAAGTGGTTAAGGAATTTTTAATTCCTTAGCTCTGGCTTACCCTTCTAGGATTTACAGCCGTGAGTATTTGTATGTATGTATGTTTATTTATATTTTATTTATTTCCTATGTTCTAGGAAGCTAAATATATAGTGTTAGCACACAAACAACAAAAAATTTATAAAACTTGAAACTTTCATCCCCCAATCCCTTAAACTAGGGGATGGAAGTTT
The DNA here is from genome assembly GCA_963576735.1 of Bedellia somnulentella. Lineage (NCBI taxonomy): Eukaryota > Metazoa > Arthropoda > Insecta > Lepidoptera > Bedelliidae > Bedellia > Bedellia somnulentella. The sequence goes on along the minus strand of OY755184.1, from coordinate 703,278 downwards.
GTATGAGACCTCTAACTTTTAATTTTACAATCCGATCTAAAACTTGATGCCCCCATATACAATATATATATAAATAATTTAATGTTTTTTGACATGAATTCCTCATGTGGGGATTATTACTCATAAATAAAAGATGTTATTAAAGGAAAGAAAAATTTCGACACTGGCGGGGTTCGAACTACTTGAACGTGTAAAAAAGAAACAAAGGATAGAGAAATTTCGCGCTGGATGTCGCGGGTTCGAACCCCGCCAGTGTCGAAATTTTTCTTTCCTTTAATAACATCTTTTATTTATGAATATATATAAATTTATAGGTACTACTAGGAGAAAAAAAATGTTACAAACAACTTACAAAAAGAAGTGAAATTTGACCAAAAAGATTTTCATGTAAAATGTTGCCAAGACGAGCCCATGTGACTCGCACTGTCAAAAAGTTATCAGATCTCATGTAGAGCCAAGCTTCTAACACTACACGCTCTAACTCTATAAGGCCTAACTTTACAAACTCTAGACCTAACACTAACAATATAAAAACTATTATTTGCCATTAACTTTTAATTTTTTTAAAAAATGTATCGTTTAAAATAAAGCTATTAAAAACTGCAGACTAAAGTATGCATTATGTATGTTTATGGGTAAAGAATGGGACGAAACCTTAGAACCCGTAGTGCGCGAACCGACGCGACATCGCATATTTTTTGCTGTTTGCTCATTTCTGTTTATCGAATATAATAAATACCAAAGTATTAAATATTTAAACATAAACATAAACATAAACGTTCACGCCGTTTATCCCCGAGTGGTTTGGCAGAGGTACCAATACTCCTGAACTCACATGGCAAGCGCCATCTAGTTTCCAGAGAAGGTACCCACGTTTTGCTTAGACAGTGTACTCACGTGATAGGGGGCAGGCCTATCGCCGTTTTGTACGAATACACTGTCACATGACTAAGTACAACTCAGCCATGTGGGTTTCCTCACGATGTTTTCCCTCACCGTTAGCAACCATGATAAATTAACCACACATAAAACTTTAGAAAAGACAAATTGGTGTAGGCCCGTCCCAGGATTGGAACTCACGCCCTTCTGTTTTTCGGGCGGGTGTTCTACCCACTGGACTATCATGTCGCATTAAATATTTATTTATTTATTTTTTATTTGAACACTTTATTGCATACAGAATAGATATAATGTATTTTACATAAGTGCAGAACATTAAAACTTAGTACACAAAGGCGGACTTATCGCCTTAACGCGATTTCTTCCAGTCAACCTTTACGGTGAGGAAAAACAAGTACACAACTCTTAACTAGAAATAAATATCTGCAAAGTAATTTGCTTCGTAGAAGCTAAGTCGCCTTTTGAATTTATAATGCGGTTTGAAATTTCAAAGTGACTTATTATTTTATTTCTATCGAGAATAATAAGATGGGCTATGATAGGCTGGAAAGCGGGGTAAGATCAGTTAAAACAGTTCCAATGAAAAGGCCTATGACGTTGGTCAGCAAAGTTTTATCTTTATTCCATAAACATTGCTCTCAAATACTTACTAGCGCAAATCTATCAGCTCAGCTATCAGAAATCGATAAAGATATCGCTAATTTATTGTGGATAATACAATGTGTAGTACGGCGCAAAGGGCTTTGCACGAAATGTTCCCTTTTACAATATCTAAAACCAAATTAGTACCAATAACAAAACCAAAGGCTAAAGATAAGAGCTTTTATATTTCCGGTGATAATTTGCTGACTAAAACTAAACCGATTGTTCGCCGAAGGACATTAAAACTTCCACCTTTAAAAACTGCAGTGAATTGTGATTGTAACTTTATGCATTTGACACAAGTAGTTATAAATTACGCGCCGAAAAGTCGAAAGAGGTTGGCTTCATCAAACATACCTTTGTCGCGTACGTCTTTGAGTAATCCTGCTGAATTAAAAAGAATGAAATTACGGAGTACGCAGTTGACCACAAAAAAGGTTCTAAAGGAAGACAAAAAGTTTTGGCTGAGGAATGATCAGGACTTTTTTAAAAGACTTGAGGTATTCTTTTCATTCTTAAAATACTTCTATCATCTGCTTCCGTTGGAGTAGGCAGAGACTATTGACTGCAACCAAGTACGATCCTGGCTAACCTTGGCGCTTCGTTTACATTTATGAATATTTTTATTATGTTTTTAATTATCATGGTTGTTAACGGTGAGGGAAAACATCGTGAGGTAACCCACATGGCTGAGTTGTACTTAAAAGTAAAGTAAAGTAAAAGACATTTATTTGGCAAATTAACACATATACACACAAACGTAAACAGAATGACACATAATAGAAAACACATTGAAAACACAAAGATAAAAAATATATAGGAAAAACATTAATTAACATTGCCAAAAGGTTGTCGTCTCAGCATGTGTGCCTGGAACGGGACACAGACCGTTCCGAGACACGCTGGTTTTCCGCACCGCCTAATTTAAACAAAACAAAAATATAATATAACCAGATAAAACAAACCTACACATTTTTATTTTATAACTAACAACGTTTCAAATACTAACAAAATTTCAATAACTAACAATAAAATAAAAAAACACTCATTATATTGTAAGTACATACCAATTAATAAATAAAGTAAAAATTATAAAAATAGATATATAGGTAATATGATATAATACATTATATTATAACATTCTATAGGAGTAATTTATAATTCAATAAATGATTAGTCAAATTTTAGTAGATAAATATCGCGTACAAAGGCTAGAAGAGTTATCATAATATTTATATATGCGACAGTAAATTATAATTTAAATGTAGAAAATACATTTTTTAACGTTATATTTGAACGACGCAGTAGAGGTAAGATCTTTTAGCGGTGGATGTGACAGTGTATTCGTACAAAACGGCGATAGGCCTGCCCTCTATCACGTGAGTACACTGTCTAAGCAAAACGTGGGTACCTTCTCTGGACACTAGATGGCGCTGCCATGTGAGTTCAGAAGTATTGTTACCTCTGCCAACCCCTTCGGGGTGAAACAGCGTGAACGTTTATGTTTGTTATGTTTATGTTATGTTTTTATATGCTTCTCACTTTTGACATAGGTCTTTGCTAGATGCACATTCTTTGTTAGATGTCAAGTTACTTCCATGGTCGCCCTAACTATGTAAATCTACTCGTAAATCAACTTACGTTCACTTTTATATCCTCTTTCACTGTGTGTTCCGAACCTATCATTATTTTTAATGATCTCATCTCTTCTACATTCAGGTTGTAGTAATACTTCTTCTGCCACACCTAAAATTTGCAGCATTTTCAGAAGCAGACGAACATGTTGCGTAGTTACTTTTAGTTAGTGTACATTCCCAAAAAACACATCTCAATAAAAGACTAAGTAAACAATACAACTTTTTGTTTGTATTCACTTTTCCATTTAATAAGAATACAATGGCAGGTATAAATTGATTAATGTATGTAAGTTAAAACGACGTGATAGCTCAATGGGTAGAACACCGGTTAACGTGCAAGCAACTAGTTCAAATCCCGGGTCGGGCCTACACCAATTTGTCTTTTTTAAAGACATATGTGTGGTTAATTTATCATGGTTGTTAACGGTGAGGGAAAACATCGTGATGAAACCCACATGACTGAGTTGTACTTAGTCATGTGACAGTGTATTCGTACAAAACGGCGATAGGCCTGCCCCCTATCACGTGAGTACACTGTCCATGCAAAACGTGGGTACTTTGAACACCAGGTGACAAAGTCACGCGATGTTCAGAAGTATTAGTACCTCTGCCAACCCCTTCGGGGATTTTCGGCGTGAACGTTTATGTTTATGTAAGTTAAGCTTGAGAGGTTTGCCAGGATCGCACAAATCGGCTAACAAAAGTCTCTACCTATCCGAATGGGAGGTAACGGCATGAATATGTGTTTGTATTATTTAATTAGAATGAGCAACAGATACACAGAGAAAATATTTGTTTTCAGAATCAGCTCAAAGCACTGAACTTAAGCAAAAATGCTAAAAGTAAGAAGAGTGATGCTTCAAAAACTAAATCCGAGAAGGAGACGAATGAATCACCCTCCAATAATATGGACCATGGAGGTAATTAACTTGTTTAAACATTTATAAACTTTAGACTTGAGTAGTTTACGTTATTTTACGTGGGTACTCTGACAACGTGGTTGGGACAAAGTCACGTGATGTTCAGAAGTATTAGTACCTCTGCCAACCCCTTCGGGGATATTCGGCGTAAACGTTTATGTTATGTTATGTTATACAATACCAGAACTTCATATTACCCATGGGTATCGTAAGAGGTGCCTAAGGGCCAGTTTTTTGATCCGTGGTTAACTCAACAATTTGTTAAATATCGTAACTATTAGTTAGATATCAGCAAAATGCATTTTTTGACCCGTGGTTAGAGTAACTATAGTTAAAAAAGACATCAAAATTGGATTTACGATTTAACTACTGGTTAGTCATTTAACTATAGTCAATGTAACAAATGGTTATATTTTTAACTCCGGATCAAAAAACTGGCCCTAAGTGATGGTTGTTTGTATGATTATTTTGCAATGTAGCTTGATATCTATTACCAAGATTACTTACCTTTTTGGTATTAACATGCATGAGTATACTCTAGATTTAGTTAAGCAAAGGGTTATTTTGAACATAATCAAATAAATAAATATATACGGGTATATTATACACAGATCAAGTTGGCCCCAAACTAAGTAAGACTTGTATGTATATATATATATATATAAACATATATATATATAAAGCGACATGATAGTCCAGTGGGTAAGAACACCCGCCCGAAAAACAGAAGGGCGTGAGTTCCAATCCTGGGACGGGCCTACACCAATTTGTCTTTTCTAAAGTCATATGTGTGGTTAATTTATCATGGTTGCTAACGGTGAGGGAAAACATCGTAAGGAAACCCACATGGCTGAGTTGTACTTAGTCATGTGACAGTGTATTCGTACAAAACGGCGATAGGCCTGCCCCCTATCACGTGAGCACACTGTCTAAGCAAAACGTGGGTACCTTCTCTGGAAACTAGATGGCGCTTGCCATGTGAGTTCAGGAGTATTGGTACCTCTGCCAACCCCTTCGGGGATAAAACGGCGTGAACGTTTATGTTATGTTATGTTATGTTATATATATATATATATATATATACATACACTATTCGTCCCATATACCCATACACCACCCACAAACACACACACACACATACACACACACACACACACACACACACACACACACACACAAACTCTAACACATACCACAGCTAAGCATGATGGCCAAAGTTATATATAATAGAATAGTATCGAGACTACTTTTAATTTTGTTAAACCAAGATTGGAAACTGTTCCTTAAGATACAGGATACCCTCCTAGTTTAGGGAACAGTGACTCAAAAAAATAAATTAATTAAAAGCTATTATATGTAATAAGTCTTACTTGTAAAGATCATAGTTTTATATTCATATATTTCACTATGTAATTCTAGATGTAAGCTTTTATTGTAAATTTTTGGCTGAATAAACGTTATTATTATTTCAGGCATGAATTTTAGTTCCTCGCCTCTCCCATGGCCGAAAATGAAAATATAAATTTTAAATGGGAGAGGCGGTACTCCCCAACAAAAGCACAGTCGGTCGGGGTCAGGGAGTCAGGTTCAAGAACCGACGGACGATCCGAGCCGTATCGAGCAGCACCGCTTTCTACATTTGTGCTGGAACCGACACGCCACAGAAATCCAACCGCCTCAAGTTGGTCGCGAGGCTGGTTGGAATTAACCCGTTCGCGGACAAAACAATTGGGATAATTTCAGTCGAGGTCACACCCCACATGTCGGTGATCTCGTGAGCCAGATCGAGATACTACCGACGCTTCTCGGTTTCGGCTTTCACGAGACCCTCGTCATGCGGGATAGTGACATCCACTAGAAATACCCTCGACTGCGACCGATCCCACACCACGATATCAGGCTTATTCGCTAGAATAGTCCTGTCCGTGATAACGGATCGGTCCCAATAGATTTTGGCACGGTCGTTTTCTAGAATTGGCTCCGGCAGATACTTGTAATACGGCAGCCTCTGTTGCAAGAGTCCGTATTTCAGAGCGAGCTCCTGATGCAGGATTTTGGCTGCTTGGTTGTGTCTGTGCAAGTACTCAGTGTTAGCAAGAGCCGAACAACCGGAAATAACATGCCTAAGTGACTCTCCGGGACGGCCACATGCTCGACAGATGTCTGTGGTACCGTCCTTTAGGATGTATTTCCGATAGTTCCGCGTCTTGATAACCTGGTCTTGTATTGCACAGACAAAACCTTCGGTTTCCCCAAAGAGGTCCCCGAAACGCAGCCAATGCAGGGAGGCTTTACGGTCCACGAAAGGTTCGTGAAGTACCTTGTAAAACCTCCCGTGCAGCTCCTTCTCTTTCCATACGGACTCCCGATCAGAGGTGCTAATTACCTCCGGGGTTCGCCAATCCTGTGAGACCAACGATAAGGGAGTCAGTCCTTTATCACTAGCGACCACCTCTCCCCGAATACTATCATCCGTCATCGTCAAAAAATAGTTTCTGAGGTTGCATACCTCGCGGTTGTGCATGGTTTTGGCACTCAAGAGGCCTCGACCACCACACTTCCGCGGGATATACAATCTCATAACCGACGACCTCGGATGATGCATTCGATGAGAGGTCATCATCGTGCGGACTCGTCTGTCCAGAGCGTCGAGTTCGGTCTGAGTCCATCTGAGCACGCCAAATGTGTACATCATTACAGGCATGACCCAGGAGTTAATGGCTCGGATCTTATTAACGCCCGACAAGTAGCTATTAAGCACACTTTTCAGGCGTTCATAAAACTCCTCGCAAACACCCTGTTTCACGTCTGCCACCTTCACACCGATGGTTTGTGACATGCCCAGATACCGGTATGTTTCAGCCTCGGAGAGTGCCCTCAAATGATTGGTGCCGACATCGACACCATCAGAGTGCACGACATGCCCCTTCTCAACATGAATGACCGCACACTTATCGACCCCGAGCTCCATCTTGACGGAACCACTGAAGTCGTTAGTGATCGTCAGTAGCTCCGCCAATCTGTCAGCCGTGGGGGCGTAAAGCTTCAGGTCATCCATGTAAAGGAGATGAGGCAAGCGTGGTCCGCCTCTCCGAAACTGAAAGCCTGTCCCCGAATTCTCCAAGAGTGTACTTAGAGGATTCAGGGCCAAGCAAAACCAAACTGGACTCAGGCAATCGCCCTGGCAAATCCCTCGCCTTATATCAATTTGGTCATCCGCGTCCGTCATCCGCTGACCGTCTAAACTCAGGATCTTTCTCCAGCACCCCATACTCTGCCCGAGGAAGTGTCGAACTGTACTTTCAATTTTGTACAGCTCGAGGACCCTCATGAGCCATGAATGAGGTACCGAATCGAACGCCTTCCTGTAGTCTATCCAGCCAGCAGAGAAGTTCCGACGGTTGCGTTTGACCAGTTGGCCTACGACCGCGTCGATGAGGAGCAGCTCCTTGCTACCGCGACTACCGCCCCTACATCCGTTCTGAGCTCCAGATATCACATTGTTATCAACAATGTGTTGAGTAATCTTGGAGCTCAGAACGGATGTCAAGGTCTTGTAAATTGTACAAAGACAAGTAATGGGGCGGTATTGTGATGGATCCGCGGTAGCATCGCTCTTTGGAGCTAAATGAGTGACCCCAGTAGTTAAGAAGTTCGGGAGCGTCCCACTCTCGAGGGCGCTTTGGAACTGACGGGCGAGAGTAGCGTGACAGCGCGTGAACCCCTTCAACCAGTAATGGTGCAATCCGTCCGGCCCCGGACTTTTCCAGTTCGGAGCCTTACGGATCGCAGCCACCACATCCTCCTCGGATATGTTGACGGGGTTCATGGGCGCTATGGGTTCGCAGGCTCCCTCGACCGCCTCGAACCATCGGCCCTCTTCGTGATCAACAGGCAGCGACCAAAGCCCACGCCAAAAGGCAACTACATCAGCTTTTTCCGGTCGCTGACCTGTCGAAACCAAATCGGGACGCTCCAAAGTTCTGTAGAACTTCTTCTGGTCACTCATGAAGAGACGATTCTGTTGGTACCTCTTGACCCTTTCAGAATATCGCCTAATTCGCTTACCCCAAGCAGCGATCTTCTGCTTCAGATCATCGATGCGCTCCACCAGTCTACAGGCATACTCCGGTGAGTTGTCAAAGACATTCTCACCAGGGAATGCCTCCCTGACGAAGCGCACCACCCTCGGCCTATTGTTGCCTGATCTGAAGCTGGTCAGTTTGCCGATGAGGACTCTGGCCTTTGTGATACGGCTTTCAATCCGCCTCATCCAGGCTGGCCTAGTTCTAGTCCTGGGACTAGTACTGCCAGCCTGGCGGGAGCCACCAGCTCTTGTTGGCGGCATCCTGACGCCGACAAATTGACAAACTGTCATTGCGGCGCCAAAGAGAATTGAATCCGTATCCCAAAGGTCCATGCTGCTCTCTAAAAATGAGGGCAGCATGTTATTGACGGCCTCAACGACATCCCGAACCTTGATGCTGAGAGGAACTCGGGGCAGCCTTGGCCTCCTTTCGAGAGGCACTTGGCGATATTCCAGGATCGTCTCTTCGAGTGCACTCCTCACCAAATGCAAGTCCAGGGAGACTGTTCCCCAATCGCTTTCCGCACCACCCACATCCGGCAGGTTAGCAATTGGCTCCCTCCGTACTTCCCGTTCAGGGACTGGAGGGAGAACCTGCAAAGGTGGCTCTTCGTCTAGCGGGGAACAGCCTCGCGTCGCAATTGTTCGAGTTCGGTAGTGCTAAAAAGTTCTTAGCGCTGTATATACCGAACTCGATCCGCCAGGTTTTGTTCTGTGACGGTCAAATTGGGCTCCAGTCGCAGAAATTCGCGGTACATTGCTTCCCGATAACCCGTCCGTCTAGTTCTTGAACCCAAGGCCCTAATATAGGCCCGCATGGCATTTCTATTCATTTCGACTGTCCATGCCATGCGGCGCCCTGTTCCACCAGCGGCGGGCACCGACTGCTGGGACTGAGTAGCCCCAGTCCCAACCGATGCCAAGCCATCTGGTGGCTGAGGTGGTCGCGCAGACCGGCCAGGTGGTCGGGCCGGTCCGCGGTGGCTGGGGGACCGCATGCTGCCACGTCCAGCCCCAGCTCCAGACGTGCCCCTTCGATCACCCAAGGGAAGCGGTCCTATACGCTCATCATTATCCCCTGTATTCATTATGATGAGCGAAGATTCACCCGGGGTTTCACTCACTTGCCCCGGGGACACCGTTGTCACCCTATTCAGCGCTGGGACCAGTTTGTAGACACGGTCAACACCTACAAACTCAAGCGCAGACTATTTGCAAAGCCGGAATGGCAAACATATCATCCTGCTATTCCAACAATGGGCGGTGGGGTCGTCACATCCCTACGCCATTTATTATTATTTATTATTTTATTATTATTTATTATTATTATTATACATATATACATACATATACTCACGGCTCTATTTCCCTAGAAGGGGTAACCAGAATTAAGAATTATAAATTTCTCAGCCACTTTTTGAAGTTGAGTGGGGAAAAGATGGTAAAAATAAAGGTTTTTGGTGATGGGTCTCCAACCGCATCGCCCAAAAATCCAATAAAATGCCCCAATACCCTTAGTCGCCTCTTACGACACCCGTGGGTAGAAAGGGGTAGCGATATTCCAAGCCAGCACTACACTTGTATTATGGGATACTAATTTAAAGATATATTCAATATTATGTACTACACATAATAAATAACACCCAAGACTAAGAAACAAACATTTATGCTCATCACATAAATGTTGCTCTCAGCGGGGATTGAACCCGCAACCTCCGGACCCATAAACCAGTCAGTAGTCACCTATCCACTCGGCCACGGCTGTCTTCAAAATACACATACACATACATATTCACATATACTCAAGGCTATAATTCCCTAGAAGGGGTAGCCAGAGCCAAGGAATTATAAATTCCTCAGCCACTTTTGGAAGTTGAGTGGGGAAAAGGCGGTAAAATAAAGGTTTTGGTGATGGGTCTCCAACCGCATGGCCCAAAAATCCAATAAAAAGCCCCAATACCCTTAGTTGTCGTCAAAATGCTGCAATATAATATATTTAGGCGTAATCAATGGGGGGAAAGGTGTATTTAAAATACACTTTCCAATTACAGATGAGAATGTAGCTGATGGAGAAATCAAACGTCGCGGAAAGAGACGGCGCAAAGGTCGGGTTCCCAGTGATCGGCTCACGTCAGCGGGTTTGGCCGCGCAGACGCAACCAGACCCTGAGACTCAGGTTAGCTGAACAATTGATTAAGGATGCCATCTTTATTTCTTTCTTATATCCAGATCTTTTAAAACTGTATCCAGTTAGGTATCCGGAACCCAGGATATAACTATATATGCTTTTCGGATAGCCACCCTTCTAAGTGAAGGGCATGTTCGTTACGATACGGTAGTTTACATAAACATTAAAGTTACTTGATTTTTGAGTTTGTTTGTTTGTTGTTTTTGAGTTTAGTCGTTTTTTTTATCTATTTCTATGAAAAGTTTAATAATCTAGAGATAATTAAACATAAAAACCAAACATATACAGAAAATAAATTCTTGGTTTTTCAGATAGCAGACATTGAGACTGATTCCCAAAATCCGAGTTCCCGCGGCTCTATCACGCAAGCTAAGGAGGCCAATGCTCCTTCACCAACAAAAACCAGAGCAACAGCGATAAAGAAGAGATCATCTTTCCTAGATGATGATATACTAAAGTATTTACACCGAGATGTTGACGAGGAAGCAATTCAAACAGAGTTTGATAATAAGGTGCGAAAGTTTTCTTGTGTCTCTTCAAAACTCTCTAATCAATGTTCACGCCTTGTACCCATATTGTTGGTAGAGTCAGATATACGTTCATATTCATGGCTATAAATCCCTAAAAGGAGTAGTCAGAGCTAAAGAAAGAGAAATTTCTCAGCCACTTTTGGAAGTTAAGTGGGAAAAGGTTGTTGGTGATGGTTCTTTAACCGCAACGCCCAAATATCTATTTAAAAGCCCCAATACCGTTAGTTGCCTCTTACGTACACCCACGGGAAGAAACTGGGTATAGCTATTCTAAGCCGACACTACACAGCACACTTAGTCAGATATACTTGTGTGATCTTGGTGACCTGGGGTTCAGAGTATGCACTTGAGCTTGGAAAGTGTACTCACGTGATAGGGGTAGGCGACATTGCTGTTGATAGCTCAGAATGCGAACAACCGCTTCTCATGCGCGCTCATGAGAAGTCAAATCCCGGGTCCAGCCAGCCAAGTCTTTGCTAAAGTCATACGTTTGGTAGCATATATCATCTTGTGTCTCTACATATTTTAAAAACTTCCCCTTTTGCAGAGGCGTTACGTGTTACAAGAGGCACTCCGTACTCGCCCAGACAGGCCATATGGCAATGAAATGCAAACGTTTCTGAAGGAGTACAAAATACCTGAAATGACTCTTGGAGACTGGTTGCATATCCCGAGGGTTTTCTCCAGGCAAAATTCACAGTTCACATTACCCATAGATTCCAGTATACTCGAACGTAAGTTTTTGTTTCCGGTACTTTACTTAATTTATTCATTTGGGCTTCTTCTTAGAAATAGCCCTAACCCTATTCTTTCCACGGGTGTCGTAAGAGGAACCTTAGCCATTTGAGAAATTGGATTGTTTAAGTGATTGCTGGGTGATGCGGCTACCCTCATCACCGACAACCTTAAATTTTACAATCTTTTCCCTTCTAAAGTGGCCGAGGAATTTCAGCGAGGAAACAGTGGAAATGGTGGTTGCGATTTTGTTATAATTTAATGGATATGAGCAAAAAACTTATTTTCACATTCCATTTACTTAATATTTCTTTCTTGCACCTTTAGTTGTGATCGGATATTATTTAGATTAATGTATTTTTAAAGTTTTTGCATATGGGCTTGTGGGGGGCTTGATTCATTGAAAATTACGTGCAGCATTTTTATTGTATCAAACATTACCTTCGTTTGACCTTCGCAGTAGCACAAGCGACAGGTTTTACAGGGAATTAAAAAAGATACAAACGAAATTTTGATCACGTGACTTTGCTGTCTGAACCTGACAAAAATGACATGTAGTGTACCGAAATATACCTTTGATAGCCCCTTGGAGATAAGCAGCGCAATTGGTGTGTAAATAAATATGTATTCATTCATCCCACAGATCTAACACCAATGGCGTATGCAACAAGATATGTGACCATAAAAAAGTCCAAACAGTTGTTGTATCTAACCGTTCTGAGGAAGTTCAGGCCAGGTGGATATCGGATGCCAGTTCAAGATATCGAACAGGGCCTGGTGCTCATGATGGGCGGCATCCTCACGGAAGACCAGACACGACAGTTCAAAGAAATCATGGAATGGGACCAATGCAACGACATGGACGAAGAAAGTTACACCGATGATATATTTAAGTTGAAAATGAAAACAACGCCTCGGGTTTCAGAGGTTCCTTATCTTTTTGAATGAAATAAGTAGTTCTATTTACTGTATAGTTTAGTACTTTGTTTCACTCATGTTACGTTGTTTATCTCTAAACTTAGGAGAAGAGTGGGAATTTTCCTTCGGAAACGAGATATGACGTCACCTCTGTGTCTTTTCTTAAGAAATATTTTTGGTTATTAAAAATAGAAATAGAAAATACAGAAATATATCAAGATTATTATCGGTTAATTATCAGTATATGTTTAATTACACACAGAATACACTTCGGAAGAAGTAGTCACTCTAACCGACAAGCTGTATGTATGTATGTAATATCTGTCTGGCTGTCCATTGACTAAAAAGATGATGATTATCATAATAATGAATATAATGGTATCCACATTACTTAAATACATACATATATAAAATAAAAATAAAATATAAAATAAAAAAGCCCCATACCCTTAGTTACCTCCAACGACACCCATGGGTAGAAAGGGGTAGTGAAATTCTAAGCCGGCACTACACGGCTATATACTTACACCATTTAATTACTCGTATATTGTCATTTACCAACAAAGTTGATGTTTTGAAGAAAAATAGTTAATGTTTATAAATCAGGTGACATCATTCATAATATGGTGTTAATGGTTCACGCCCGATTTCTGAATTGAGTATTCCAGCTGAGAACAACTTAAGTATCGTTCTGTCGCATTGAAATCTTAACAACTGAATGAGACAAAACGATACTTAAGTTGTTCTCAGCTTGAATACTCAATTCAGAAATCGGGCATCAGTGTTGTTGATAATAAATTTTAAGTTACCCTACAAACTCATAGGAACAACTAAAATATCTTTTTTATATTGCAGCCAACTGCTGGGACGATCAAATATCAAACATGGTGTGGTCTTTGCGCGATATGTGAAAGAATGTATGGCCGTTTTCCTCCTCGAGAGAAGGATCTACCTGATGGGGTATATACTCGTACTGTTATAATTTGTTAAATATCAATTTTGTTTCGAATATGATGATGATGGTGATGATGGTACATGTGCCGTGTAGTGTCGGCTTAGAATAGCACTACCTTATTTCTTCCGGTGGGTGTACGTAAGAGGCGACTAACGGTATTGGGGGCTTTAAAGGGATTTTTGGCCGATGCGGTTGGAGACCCATCACCAAAAACCTTTATTGCACCATCTATTCCCCATGCGACTTCCAAAAGTGGCTGAGGAATTTCTAATTCCTTAGCCCTGGCTACCCCTTTCTAGGGATTTATAGCCGTGAGTGTTTGTATGTGTATGTATGTATGTTTGTTTCGATATGATGGGGATGATGGTACATGTGCCATGTAGTGCTGGCTTAGAATGTCACTACCCCTTTCTACCCACGGGTGTCGTAAGGGGCAGCTAAGTGTATCGGGCTTATTTTAAGTGGTTTTTGGGCGATGCGGTTGGAGACCCATCACCAACTATACCTTATTTCTACCATCTTGTCCCCTATCAACTTACAATGTAGCTGAGGAGTTTCTAGCTCTGAAGTTCTGGCTACCCCTTTTGGGATTGATGGCCGTGAGTATATGTATGTATGATGCTTTGTCCGGATTTAGGGCGAAGCGTATTTTTTGGTCGCCTAACAAAACCTTTTCCACTCTATACTAGTAATTTTTTAAATAGTTTTAACCCCGGGCTTACAAAAAGAATATAAAAGAGAATATTGCCAATACTGAATAATTCCGCAAATCTAAAAGCATAACCGTGATAGCTCAATGGGTAGAACACTCGGTTATCGTGCAAACGACTAGTGTTCAAATCCCGGGTCGGGCCTGCACTAATTTGTCTTTTCTAAAGACATATGTGTGGTAAATTTATCATGGTTGTTAACGGTGAGGAAAAACATCGTGAGGAAACCCACATGGCTGAGTTGTACTTAGTCATGTGACAGTGTATTCGTACAAAATGGCGACGGGCCTGTCCCCTGATACGTGAGTACACTGACCCTGTCACGTGATTTTCAGAAGTATAAATACCTCTGCCAACCCCTTCGGGGATATTCAGCGTGAACGTTTATGTTTATGTAATACATACATACATACTTACATATACTCACGGCCGACTATAATTTCCTGGAAGGGGTAGCCAGAGCTAAGAAATTAGAAATTCCTCAGCCACTTTTGGAAAGTTAAGTGGGGAAAAGATGGTAAAGTAAAGGTTGTTGGTGATGGGTCTCCAACCTCATCGCCCAAAAATCCCTTAAAAGCCCTAATACCGTTAGTCGTCTCTTACGTACACCCACCGGAAGAAATGGGGTAGTGCTATTCTTAACCGACACTACACAGCATGTTATGTAATGTAAACAGCACTATGTAATGTAAAAGCATACCAGTAACATGATTATGTGAACATAAATAATATTTTATTGTAAAAATAACTTTGTTCTAGATCGAGCTCAGTGATTTTACACTACTGGAGACAAAAATGCCATCTATGAACATTCATCCCGGGTTGGCAGAAGTGCTGAATGTAATAAGAACTCAATAGTAATCGTAATATTTACGAGTATTTTGGTATTAATTTCCACTCAAAAAAATACATTTTATATTTTTGCTAATATACCAAAAGTATCCTAATTGTTATTTTATTTATTTTATGATTTTGTTCAAGTTTTTGTGCCTGCTTGGTTATTTCGTCGCACTCAGATACAAATAGGCATGACTTCAATCCTGAATTGGACAAACACCTTTCCTATTGTGTTTTTTATCAGGATTATGATGAAATTGTGTGGCAAGAGAAAACGACTTCATTCAGCTCAACTCTCTAAGCACAGACAATCTCGAACTCTTAGACTGGAAAATTACTCTCCACTTCGAAAATAGAATACGTATTCATAAATAAAAGATGTTATTAAAGGAAAGAAAAATTTTCGACACTGGCGGGGTTCGAACCCGCGACCTTCGGGTATACGCCCCCGTCGCTCTGCCAACTGAGCTACAGTGTCAGTTGGCATCCAGCGCGAAATTTCTCTATCCTTTGTTTCTTTTTTACACGTTCAAGTAGTGTTTGCGTTTCCTTGTTTTTTTGACATGAATTCCTCATGTGGGGATTATTACTCATAAATAAAAGATGTTATTAAAGGAAAGAAAAATTTCGACACTGGCGGGGTTCGAACCCGCGACCTTCGGGTATACGCCCCCGTCGCTCTGCCAACTGAGCTACAGTGTCAGTTGGCATCCAGCGCGAAATTTCTCTATCCTTTGTTTCTTTTTTACACGTTCAAGTAGTGTTTGCGTTTCCTACCTCCGAATTTTAACTAATTCGGACGGCCACTTGTCTATCTTTTCAGATAGAATGCAAATGTTGGAAACGCCTAACTATCACATAATTTAATGTTTTTTTGACATGAATTCCTCATGTGGGGATTATTACTCATAAATAAAAGATGTTATTAAAGGAAAGAAAAATTTCGACACTGGCGGGGTTCGAACCCGCGACCTTCGGGTATACGCCCCCGTCGCTCTGCCAACTGAGCTACAGTGTCAGTTGGCATCCAGCGCGAAATTTCTCTATCCTTTGTTTCTTTTTTACACGTTCAAGTAGTGTTTGCGTTTCCTACCTCCGAATTTTAACTAATTCGGACGGCCACTTGTCTATCTTTTCAGATAGAATGCAAATGTTGGAAACGCCTAACTATCACATAATTTAATGTTTTTTTATAAATAAAAGATGTTATTAAAGGAAAAAAAAATTTCGACACTGGCGGGTTTCGAACCCAGTGTCGAAATTTTTCTTTCCTTTAATAACATCTTTTATTTATGAGTAATAATCCCCACATGAGGAATTCATGTCAAAAAAACATTAAATTAGAATACGTATTTCTACTATTTAGTTATTAGCTGTATAGTGTCGGCTTAGGATTGCACTACTCCATTTCTTCCGGTGCGTGTACGTAAGAGGCGACTAACGGTTTGGGGCTTTTAACGGATTTTTGAGCGATGCGGTTGGAGACCCATCATCAAAAACCTTTGTTTCATTATCTTTTCCCACGCAACTTCTGAAAGTGGCTAAGGAATTTCTAATTCCCTAGCTCTGGCTGCCCCTTCAAGTGATTTATAGCCGTGAGTATATGTATGTATTTCTACTAATCCCTATTAATTTTTATTCTTTCACGCTTGCACGAAATGAATATTCAGAGTTTGACACTTAGAGTTTGACATTATAAATAAGTTTATTCTATTCTTTCGACCTTCGAAGCGGCAAATGGGATGTGAATATATTTTACAAGCTGTTAAAAGAGGAGCGAAAGCTATTACGTTTTTAGTTCGAAAAGTAGACCTCCAGGTGTCATCACATCAGTCACGATATTACACAATTAAATCTATTCGGGAGAGGTTTCTATTGTTCATATATTACATGCAACTAAAATGTAAAAAGTCTAAATTTCTTGCTAAATGTAGGCGAAGCTCAAGAGGTTTGCTAAGATCGTACAAAGTGGCGATCGATAGACTCTGCCTACCCCAATGGGAATTAACGGCGTGAGTATAATAATGCATGCATCACTATAACAGGCGAGCGGCCTTTGACTATGAACACTATCTATAGACAAAGCGATGTTACGTCATCCATTTTAAAAAGAGAAGCCCTTATTTAAGTTCTTATATGTTAAAAAGAGACACAAAACTTTATTGTCATCTCTATCGCGTAACCCGTTTTGTTGATGTCACACTTTTAAATTGTGACAAACAAAGCGTCGACTTGTGAGCGATTTTAGTTTTCTTTTGATTTTGAGAAAGATTTTATTCATTTGTATATTGTTATTGTGACAAAAGAGACTCCATTAATTAAGTTATTGTTTAGTGAGGTATGGTTGGGTGTAGCGTGCTTGGCTGCGGAAGCCACAGCGAAAAACACATCGAAGGATTGACTTTCCACAAGTGAGTGAGTTTTTTAATGTTTTTCTACAGATAAATAAATAATAAATACATTGCGCGATCAGAAAAAAAGTGATTCAAATGTTAATTACGTTGAACTAGATTACTAGCATTTTCTTTAGTTATTTTGAGCAATTTTTTAATAGCATAACCTAAAAATATGCAGTATCTCAGTGTTCCCATAATTCACGTTTTCATCCTACCCTGTCGTTAGGGTAAAATTTTCAAATTAGTAAACTGATGTTAATGAGTGAGTATATTATGAATTTCGTCGCGCTATAGCGACGCTGAATGATTTCCAATTGTTATCTACGGAATTAGTAAGTAATAAATTTGTTATATTTATTTAATTTCTTAGTATTCATTACAGTTTTCCTAAAGACCCGAATCTGCGAGAAAAATGGATTGCGGCCACTGGAAGATGCAATTGGAAATCAACCAAATATAAAATACTTAGATGTACGAATACATCATCTTTTGAAAAATGAGACTGAAATAGACAAATGAATTCGAAATTTTCACACGAAACTGATTTTGTTTAAAGGTCAATAGTAAATAATGCAATAAAACTCATGTAAAAAATAGTGCTGTCTTTTATTTTTCAAAATACAAACATAGACCCCACTATACCCATGATGACCCGTATGATATTTACATAACTTGCACTTATGGAACAGCTGTTTTTTTTTGTCCAGTAACAAAGTTAGTCCCGTACAAAAATTTATTCGTAATCATGGGAAGATTCATCCCTGATAGTTAGTACAATGCTTTAGATTTCACGGTGTATTAAACATCAGTATAAATGGTAAAATTAAACAAAAAAGATTGTATAATACTAGGAGCAAGTATGTATAATTATATGATTGCAGGAAATAATATAGTAAACAGTAAACCTTTAATTAAACAATAAATTGACGTAATCAATTTTAAATTAAAAAGTAGCTTTTAGAATGGTGATTATGGTATTTTGGGGTAATTGTTTTCTAGTGATCGCAACATTACAGGGAAAAATATTGCTATCTAAAAGAGGTACTCTCCCGTTGCATTATGACTCTGTCTATAGTGTTCATAGTCAAAGCGAGCGGCTATCTTCCCTTCGATCAGAGATCGACTATAAACGAGCAAAAATATGCTACAGATCCACAAACTTTTCTTGGCCGGTGAGAGTGTCGCTGTCATCGGTATTAGTATTGCCAGTAAATTCCAGTGGGTGTACGTAAGAGGCGACTAACGGTATTGGCATTTTTACGGGATTTTTGGGTGAGGCGGTTGGAAACCCATCACTAACAACCTTTATTTTATCATCTTTTCCCCACTCAACTTTCCAAAAGTGGCTGAGGGATTTCTAATTCCTTAGCTCTGGCTACCCCTTCTAGGGATTTATATGAGTATATGTATGTATGTTTTTATTTTAATGAAATAAGACTCAAAAGTACACGCAAAATATCTCCGACGGGGTTGACAGATGTACTAATACTTCTGAACATCACGTGACATTGGTACAACTTAGCCATATGGGGTTCTTCCCGATGTTTTCCCTCACCGTGAACAACCATGATAAATTAATAAAATAAGTTCATTCTTAACACGATAATTTTAGCAAAATAAACAATAATTTACATATTTTTTTATATTGAATACTTGAAAGCGTTTATAAATAAGCAAAGAAACAATATAATTAATTGTCTTTAAAAATATTTTGTACAGCCGTTGCATTGGCGGGGCGGCCAGCAACCAGCAACTGGGGAGCTCAAAACACCGTGACTGCCGCAGTTAAGTTTTTTTAAGGATAAGTTTTTATTTAGTAAAGGGCTAACTGACAATGACAATATGAATTTCAAAATGGCGACAGTAGTACCAATTCTGCCGTCGGCCAAGAAAAGTTTGTGGATCTGAAATAGGAGTACAGATCCACAATCTTTTCTTGGCCGGTAAGGGCGTCACTGTCATCGATATTAGTATTGCCAGTAAATAAAAATTAACCATTATAAGGGAAATAATTTTAAATCATACAGGCTAATTTATTTATGAATTGAAATGTCTTGAAAAAACAATTTATATAATATTCATTTAATAAATAACTTTGTTGCTGTGTAGTGTCGGCTTAGAATAGCACTACCCCATTTCTGCCGGTGGGTGTACGTAAGAGGCGACTAACGGTATTGGGGCTTTTAAGAGATTTTTGGGCGATGTGGTAGGAGACCCATCACCAATAACCTTTATTTTACCATCTTTACCCCACTCAACTTTCCAAAAGTGGCTAAGGAGTTTCTAATTCCTTAGCTCTGGCTACCCCTTCTAGGGATTTACAGCCTTTCGTTTTTTTTAATGTAAGCTAATTATATTTATTTATTTTTGCCCTTGTCTAGTATGTCTACCCGACTGACTGTGTATCCTAAATTTGCTGATCTTACCTCCCAAATGCTGTCTGGAAGAGATCGCTTTTAGCGATAACACTGCCAATTGTACTTCTCT
This sequence comes from Bedellia somnulentella, assembly GCA_963576735.1. NCBI lineage: Eukaryota > Metazoa > Arthropoda > Insecta > Lepidoptera > Bedelliidae > Bedellia > Bedellia somnulentella. Next base: position 683,336 of record OY755184.1, on the reverse strand, counting down.
GCAAACTGTTTCATTATTTTATACTCAAGGATTTGTTATTTGTGACACTCAGAGTTAATAAGTGGGTAACTACATAAAATCATTTTTTTAATCCTGTAAATCAGAGGCTTACCTTGTCGTGTACTGTCTTTTACATTTCATATTTACACATAGATCCCCTAAAAAGGTGGCACAGAAATGTAATTCTAAACATCAGATATCGTTTGGGTCATTCATTTTGCTGGGTCAGTAAATTTATGGGCACTTTTTTATTGCTGTTAACAGCCTTGTAACAAATAACATTAATTTATTATTATTATTATTATTAGCCATTTATGTCCCACTGCTGGGCAAAGGCCTCTCTCCCCTTCTTCCACTCCAGACGGTTTTGAGCGGTCTCCCACCACTTCTTATCCCAGAGACCCAACTCGTCACTCCATCTTTTCCTTGGTCGGCCACGCTTTCTCTTTACAGCAGGAGTCCATTGCGTGGCTCTTTTGGCCCAAAAGACAAATTGGTGTAGGCCCGATCCGGGATTTGAACACTTGTCGCTTGCACGCTAACCGGTGTTCTACCCATTAAGCTATCACGTAGTATTTGCCTTGTATTTTTAAATATATGTCAGACAGTTATGAAGAAATGACACATTGGTACATCCCCGCATAAGGATAAGAATCCACGCATCAGTGTATACGAAGTGAAATCTTATTTGGGGGCATTTCCCCACTTCCCGTAACCCGCCCCGCTATAGTCATGAGCGCACAACTTTTCGGACGGTGTTAGCCTACTTAGATAAAATTTTACAAAATAAATAATAATTTTCATAATTGTTTATATTTAATACTGGAAATAAAAGCGTTTATTAATAAGCAAAGATACATCATAAAAATAATTGTCTTTAAAAAAAAGTTTCCACTACAAAAAATATTAATAAGTGATAATTTATTATATACGTAGGTCACCCTATAATTTTTATTTAGTTGAGAACTAACTGACAATGACAGGCCGAAATTTCAAAATGGCGACAGTAGTACAGTACCAGAGTCGCCGCCGCCGGCCAAGAAAAGATTGTGGATCTGTACACAGGTGTATTCAATCAAATGGTCAGTATCAATCAACACTCTCAATTTCTTGTTACTGTCAGTCCAGTCAGTCAGTCAAGTAAATGAAAACAAAACAAAGTTATTTTTAGCCGGTCGGTTAACGAACTTCTGAATAAAACGGTTTGGTGAAATAAAAAATAAACAGTTTAGTTCAGGGGCTGGAAACTTCCATACATCCTCACTTTGTGATTTTTAACAGCGCCTCTATTGCAGTTCCACCTGAACTTATTAAAAAAGCGCGCCGTAATTTGCATATTCATCAATAGATGGCACTGTTGGTAATTCCTACATCGCGGTATGATTTCTTCTTTATTAGAGTATATAAACCTAAAATTTTACGAAATATTTTTAAAAGGAAAATTACGAAAAACGGTAGAGAATTGTGTCTACTTCTTCGACATGATTTGTTTTTTTTTTGTTTATGTTATATATTCTTAGCCATCCACAGACAGTACATCGAAGTTAAGGCGCAACATAACATAATTATAGATATATATATAGGTGATTAAATTGTAGCAGAAGTTCGGGTGGAATGCCTCGAGATGGCGATAAGTTTGCATTATAAACTAGGTGACATTAAAATCCAGCAAGTTGGCTCTCTATATCCAGTGTATTACTTTACTCTATGGTTTAGTTATTACAGCTTCAGTCGAGAGAAGCGTAAATTGCAGTGAAAAGTAGATAGTTTGCAAACAAATAGAAATGGAAAAAGAACGATCAATAAAAAACGGTAAGATTTTAAGAAAATATTACTAAAGCTGTAGTAAGATTGTCGAGTTACTTCATTGTTATTTGTTCCAGAATGCTATAACACCGCGACCCAAATGTTCAAATGTTGTGGAACAGAAGTCGGTGAAACAATAAAAGCTGTGGATATAGTAAACAAATCAGCAGCTTTCGTGACCGATGAGTAAGTGCCATTATCTTATTGATCCATGTGGGATATTCTCGTTGTGATAATTTAATCACCACTTTATTACATTTTTACTTTTGCATACGCGATCATTTTAAGGCAGAATTACCGACGGTAGAAGTCTGTTAATAAAGATGAACCTACCCTCACCAAATATCTTAACCACCATGTTATTTATTTTAATTTAAAATCTTACCTTCAAAGCATAAATAATTAAGACAGAGCTTTGAAGTCATCAATTTATCTGCTGTAATTTATTGACAGGAAATTGTATTATTACGAGACATAATCTGTTAATAATTAGACTTTGTTGTGCATGAATCCTCATTTGGGGATTATTTGACTAATCTATAAAGAAAAGATAAATTTAGAAACCTGCCCGGCTAGTACGAGCGCTGTTTAAACTAGTTATCGCGTGGGATAAAGCAGCCATCTCTTACGCACTTACTTAGTATCATATATAGCCATCTCATTCTAACCGTTATCGTGTCGATAAAATAGGCCTCGTGCTTGCCCTTCTGCTCTAGTCCCTCTGTCAATAGAGCTAAGGTGCCAAGTAACCACTGAAGACCAGGATGTCGCAGGTTCAATTCCTGCTGGTGTTGAAATTTTTCTTTCCTTGATTGATTAGTAAAATCATCTGTTAATCTTTTCATTGTGATGTGCTATTATTACTTTAACTTTTTACTGTTTCTTTCTCTCTTATTACACATAGTGACACATAACTCAAAGCTAGTAATCGCAAAAAGAGACAGAGCCTAAGCATTGGTAAAACCCTACTCACTTCTGGAAGTTAAGTAGAGAAAATTAAGTATTTAAAGAATGGTTGGTTGTTTCATCATCACTTACTCAGAAGAGCTCACTAAAGCTCTTTATTAATTATAGTAATCTTAGATGCAAGGATCTATTAGTGAAAGTTAATTGGGTAAAAAAATAAATTAGTACAAATATATAATGTGGCTGAGGAGTTTTTAGGTCGCCTTTTAGGAATTTATGGCTGTGAGTTTATGTATTATTTTATTCTCATCGAAGATGATCATCACTCGAAGTAATTTGGTTAACTCTGGAGCTGATTTTGGTTTTATTTAAATTCACAATTATTCCCATTCTTTAAACACCTTCAATATTCTGCATCTTTTCCACCTCATACACATGTAAAAATCATTCAATGATGAAGATTATGTACTCATATTAAAATTAAGTGATTGTTACTAACCAAATGGACTGAGTTGTCTTAATAAGTTAATATATTTGGCTTATTAAATCAGACCGATTAATTAATGTTACAGACTAGCATTGAAACAACTACAAAGAATAATAGACCCTGCGGAGATGAACCCTATGGTTGATGTGGACATGCTGGCCAATGCTCTGTATCAATATGAACAAAATTGTAAATCCAAGATTGACCTTGATGAAAGGTATGTCAATGATATTTAATATCTTTATAATTATATATATAATAAGTTACCTGCAAGTTTTAAAGAATTACCAATGACTAAATTTAATTTAAATTTAATAAAATGTACTACAGTGTCAGTGATTATTTATGTGATAAAATTTGACGCTTTAATGTGAATATTGTTGACATAAAATGTATTTATGGGATTAAAAGGTATTGACTGAATTATGTAATAAACTTTGACATTGTTAATTAATGAATAAAAATAAATCTATGATTAATAATTAAAATTTGACAAATAAAATATAAAATAAAACTAAGACTGTAAATAATATTATGGAAATTGTCTATGGTGCTATAATGTTAATTTTGTTCTTAATTTCAAATTATCTTTCTATAGGAAGATAATTTTGATGTAAATATTTGCACGCTAATCTTGTTAGTAGAATAAGCAAGGACATTTTTGTAACTGTTGATATCTCTAACACTCTTATTCTGGCAAATAAATGATTATTCTATTCTATTCTTATTTCAGTAATGTGTAAAACTACTTACAGAACATCTGTTAATATTTACTTTTATAATTAATCTGTAAACAGGTTTACTACTTGTTTGGAAGAATGTAGTAATTTCACTTTTATTTGATTAAAATGTAATAACCTTAGCTCAGTGGGTAGAACACTGCCTATCACGCTGACAGCCTTGGGATCAAATTCCCTGTTGGGTCTACACAAATTTGGCTTTTCTAAAGTCTAATGGGTGGTTTATTTATTATAGTTGTTAATGTTGAGGAATAACATCCTGAGGAAACCCACAGATGGCTAATTGAACTTAGTCATGAGACAGTGTATTTATACAAAAAGGCTATAAGCCTGCCCCTTATCACATGAGTATGCTGTCCAAGCAAAGTGTGGGTGCTCTGAACACCAGGTGACAAGTAACATCATGTTCGAAAGTTAAGTACCTCTGCAAGACTGAAGATCATATTAAAATGGCAAAAAAATATATGAGCATTATTATATGTTATTACTTTGATATGTCATTTAATAAATTATGTTTTTGTTACAGTTTTCACTTAAAGTGTGATGTCCCGCTTGACTCCGATTCTGGAATATCAAGTGATGGTGAGTTGATATTGAATATTAAATTAATATTAGTGGGTACTCACTGACTACATTAAATATGTAATACATATTCAATTCCCTTATAAACAACATACATACATACATATACTCACGGCTGTAAATCCCTAGAACCTGGGTACCCCACCCAAAGCTAAGGAATTAGAAATTACTCAGCCACTTTTGGAAATGTGAGTAAGGAAAAAATGGTAAAAATAAAGGTTGTTGGTGATGGGTCTCCAACCGCATCGCCCAAAAATCCCTTAAAAGCCCCAATACCGTTAGTCGCCTCTTACGTACACCCATCGGTAGAAACGGGGTAGTGATATTCTAAGCCGACACTACACGGCGCCCTTATAAACAACTTAAGGTAAAAATTGTAATATTCAAAAATAATATTTATTTCAACCAGAATTTGTTTAGTAATCAAAATTCCATCTATTACAAATCATTTTTAGGCATTGCGGTTGGAGTGGATACTTATCACTAAAAATCTTGGTTTAACAATCTTATCCCTACACAACATCCAAAAGTGGCTAAGGATTTTCCTATAGCTTTGGCTACCCCTACTAGGATTTTACAGCCATTTATGTTTGTATGCAATTTCAAATATTTATCTCATACATAACTTACTATTATGCAAGCAGTGGCAGCATGGGTTCTGGCAAAACAATATATTCAACCTTAATTCTAACAGTATCCTTTATTTAATGCGAAAATAATTCACAATAAAAACATTGTTAGACTTGTACTACAACACATTTTGCCTATGAAGAGTCAACATAGATTATTGATTCAATCCCCGAGCATATCTTCGCGCGGTAGTTGTAAGAGCTGACTTCGGTAATTGGGACTTTTAAAGGTATTATGAGGATAACCAATGGAAACCCATCACCAACAATCCTTTATTCTACAATATTGCTCCACTCAGCTACAAGAAGTAACTGATTTGTAGCCGTGACAATATGTTAATATTTTATTCAAATTTCAAACGAAAATGAGATTACACGTTGTTAATTCTGTGTAGTGTCGGCTTAGAATAGCACTACCCCATTTTGCGATTGGAGACATTACCAAAATCATTTACTTTACAGTCTTTTCCCTACTCAACTTTCAAAGGCTGAGGAATTTCTAATCCTGAAGCTCTGTATTCCCCTTCTATGGTTTTATAGCCGTGAGTATATAAAGTAAAGTTTTTGTATATGTATGTACGTAATTAATTGAGTGTAGTTTTAAATTACATAGATACACCTAAATTGCTTTCACATCACGTTTACTAACATCGATCAAATATGTGAAATGAATAATAATGAACATACTATAAACAAAACACCCGAATGGCCTCCGCGTTCTTTACTATAGTATAATGTGTTTGTGAAAGCTGTCACAGTTCTCTTATTGACGAGGGTAAGTAATGCTGTGTAGGCTTAATATATCACAACATATTTCTTCTGGTGCGACTTAGGGTTTTGGGATGTTAAGTGATTTGGGGCAATGTGAACCCCTTCAACAACAATCCTTAACTTAACGATCTTTCCTACTAATCTTCCGAAATTGGTTGCGGTATTTCCAATCGTTTTACTCTGGCTATACCTTACTTGGGATTTATAGCCGTGAGTCTATGCACTTTTGATAATGTAAATTAATAATATCGGCAGTGTCTGATTCAGTTAATAATTCAATTCAATTCATTTATTTGCATTACATAACATAACATAACATAAACGTTCACGCCGAATATCCCCGAAGGGGTTGGCAGAGGTACTAATACTTCTGAACATCACGTGACTTTGTCACCTGGTGTTCAGAATACCCACGTTTTGCATGGACAGTGTACTCACGTGATAGGGGGCAGGCCTATCGCCGTTTTGTACGAATACACTGTCACATGACTAAGTACAACTCAGCCATGTGGGTTTCCTCACGATGTTTTCCCTCACCGTTAACAACCATGATAAATTAACCACACATATGTCTTTTAGAAAAGACAAATTGGTGTAGGCCCGACCCGGGATTTGAACACTAGTCGCTTGCACGAGAACCGAGTGTTCTACCCACTGGGCTATCACGGTATTTGCATTCTTGTTATATATCATATTTTTTATATAATTGAGAACCTTACCTACCTTTTGCCTTCCTTAATAACTTAGAAAAAATATTTACTGCCTATTTTTGGTAAAGCGAGAAGACCCAATTTCGCATAGTGACAACAAGCTTTATTTTGATTGTTATGTCATTATTTCATATTTTATTGTAGTACTAGTATGTGCTGTGTAGTGTCGGCTTAGAATAGCACTACCCCATCTCTTCCCGCGGGTGTCGTAGAAGTCGACTAAGGGACTAGGGCTTTTCCATCTTCGCCCTTACACCAATCCAAGGTCTGCCGTGCCGAGGGATGCGTGGGCAGGGGTGAGCCTGGTCGCTAGCGTGCCGCCGTCCCGGAGCTTGGTGCACTCCGGGTACTAAATAACCTTACCTAGTCAAGCGGGGCTCTGGCTAGGTGGACAGTTTACTTCCCTTGCTTCTCGTGGGTCCAATATGTGTTCCAATTCTAATAAACACGGAGGCGGCGTTGTAGCTCGCCACTCATAACGCCATGGTTTCTCACGGGGCGAAAAGTGGGCTAAAGAGACCCGCTTCAGTACGATGAATGTATGTGGAGGAATGTTTGAAAAATTAGATGAAGTATGTATGATTATGAATGAAAGAAAACTGGATTTTCTATGTTTAAATGAGACGAAGCGTAAGGGAAAGGAAGTTTCACAACTTGGCAACATCTCAGCAATCTGGTCTGGAGTCGCTGACAATGACCGAGCTAACCAAGGAGTGGGACTTCTGATATCTGAAAGGATGGCTCAGTGTATGAAAGATTACGAATGTGTGAGTCCAAGGCTCCTGTGGATTAAGGTGAAATTGGGACTAGTCCGGATGCGCATAATTTGCGTTTATGCTCCGGACATGTCTAAATCCCTATCCGAGAGGGAGGAGTTTTGGAATCTGTTAGACTATGTTGTGAATGGGTGTGATCAGAATGAGAGACTTATAATGTTAGGAGATTTTAATGGCTGGGTTGGTGTGTCACGCAACGGTTGCGAAAGAGTTTTAGGAAAGTTTGGTGATCAAAGAATGAATGAGAATGGTGAGAAATTGATTGAGGTATGTTTGGAGAGGAATCTTTGTGTTACAAACACGTTGTTTAAACACAAAGATATCCATGTGTATACAAGACAGAGGGGAAGCGAGAGAAGTATGATTGATTTTGTGATAGTTGATGAAAGGCTGAGAGCAAAGGTTGTTGACACCAGGGTCTATAGGGGCACGAACGTTGGCACAGATCACTTTCTCGTTATATCATGATTAAGGGGTCTGTGTACGCGTTGGCGTCACAGGCCTAAAGTGTCAACAACGGATTTTGCGAGAATAAAAGTGGAAATTATGGACTAAGGATGGGTGGATTCATCATTAAATTCCTCTTGTATGCTGACGATCAAGTGCTACTTGCATCATCGGCAGAAGAGTTGCAAGAGATGATGAATATTGCATGTGAGTCTTTTGTAAGAAAGGGAATGAGGGTGAATGTGGATAAGACCAAAACGATGGTTGTTAAGCCGCACTATCATAACATAGTGCTGCGCCTTTCCCAAAGGGTTGGTAAAGAATATAATTAAAGGACTGTATTTTATAGGTGGCGACATCTGGTGTGAAAGTATGGACATTAAAACCATCAGAGGCATATTGATATGTTAAGTTAGATCTTACTATTACGCAACAGATGTCGCTAGTAATTACGTAATAAAGAATATTCTCGATCAATGTAAAACAACCGTTAGGAACATTAGAACTTTCTGTTTCTTCCAGAGCATTCGAAATAATAGAGAACTGTTTTAACGGTCGATTTGCTATGTATTCTAGAAGCTTCCGCTATTGTTGTACAGAGGGCACTTGTAATGCCCAATTATTCAAATGATCACAATTAATATAGATTTCGAAGAGTGAACACAAGCGTCTTTTATTCCCTCCTGGATACTGAACCTCCCAGACAGAGGACGTCAGCGCATTACCAGCTCCACGAATAATCAATGGTTTTTGAGAGACAAGAAGATGTGACAGAATGCGTGATTGCGATTGATGGTAAGGATGTGGAACAGGTGAAGGAGTTTGTATATCTGGGAAGTTTGTTTACAAGGGATGGAAAATGTGATGAAGATATTGAAAGAAGAGTGAAAAAGGGTAATGCGGTAAATGGAGCAATGAATAGGCTAATGACCTGTCAATCGGTGTCTGAAAAGGCCCGAATGGCTGTGCATGATGCTGTTCTTGTTCCTACGCTTATGTATGGAAGCGAATGTTGGGTGTGGCAGAAGAAGCATGAGAGCAGAGTGAATGCAGTAGAGATGAGGTCCCTCAGAAAAATTTGTAATGTTAGATTGTGTGACCGAGTGAGAAATAGCGTTATTCGTGAAAAGTGTGGTGTGAAAGATGATATTGTAAGAAAGATAGAAAAAGGAATGTTGAGATGGTTTGGGCACATAGAGAGGATGGATGATAGAAAATTGGTAAAAGGGATCTATAGAGCTATATGGATATTAATATATATGATATATGGAGAGATATATGGATGGTAATGTTAGTAGAGGACGACCACGGAGAACACACTTGGACCAAATTGAGAGTGTGCTCAAAAAGGCTGGCGTCCGAAGTATGAAGAATAAAAGAGCATGTATGAAAAGATTGATGGATGTAAACGAAGCTAGAGAGGTTTGTCAGGATCGTACGAAGTGGCGATCGATAGTCTCTGCCTACCCCAATGGGAATTAATGGCGTGAGTATATGTATGTATGTATGTAATAAATAAAGAATAAATAAAGGAAAGAAAATTTTCGACAAAGGCGGGAAAGTTTTTTCTTGAATGAGGTTTTCATGAACAAAAAGATTTAAATTGCATTGTGATAGTTTTATAAATAAAGATTTTTGTATGTATAAATTCTTTGAAAGCCCCAAAATCCCTCATCGCCTCGAACCCCCACATGTAAAAATGGGGTAGTGCTATCCTAACCCGTTACACAGAACCACAAAATATCAAAACTAAACTCTTCAATCCCATATCGCTCAGGTTTCCACCTAGAAGAGCTGCAATGCGAGGTCCGCGAGAAGACCAGGACCAACATCAAACTGCGCAGCGAGATGGACGCCATGGAGGACGCGCTACAGACATATAAGATGGAACTCAGTGCGGTCTACGCTAGGTTGTCACCGTGAGTATTTCCAATATCTAACAAACTTTGATCTGTTTGAACTTTGAACTGGAAATAAATCTTAGTTTAGTGAACGCTAGGAGCATTCTTTAAAATCTGACTTATACTTACGCCCGTAAAATCTTTGACCACTCCTCAAAGCTATGATGAATAAACGGCTTTGGAATAAAATATCTGGTGTGTTTGAGCGATTGTGTAGGTGGGCCTTAATCAATAATCAATAATATCAATAATCAATAAATTTTATTAAGCATAAAGTTTACAATGGTACATCGGACTCCCCTTTTAAGTTATAAAACCTGTGTTAGGGGAGACCACTCTTTCGGAGACAATACAATTTTGTGCTTAATACAATAAAACTAATACAACAAAACTAAAACTAAAGTGTCTTATAAATAAGTAATTGTTGACAACAATTTTTGTGTGACGGTAGATTGAAAACCGAAGACAAAAATGAATCTTATCTATATTGTACTAAAACAAACAATACCCAGCCGTCCAAACATAAGAGGCCGGTCGTCCGCTGTCAGTTACAAGCCATTTTAAACTCTACGATTTACATAATATGGACGGACCACCTTAATAAGGCATAGCAATGAATAAAATTTTACTGTATTTGATCTTTATTTCAATAATGATAAGGTTGAAAGTTTGGTGGGAAGTATTTTCTTTTTGCCTGATGAAGGGTTAAAGTTTTTGTTGCTTATTTTCCTAACTCGTTACCAATATAAATTTATAATGAAATTTTGAACCTATACTACAACTTAAATAGCAGTTTTTTTTGGTCTTTTAAAGTTTTCAATAACCACTTAACATTAAAACTATCGCTTTATCGGAGTTAGACTCCAAACCTCAACTCTTATTACCACACCTCACATTACTTGCAAACCATATCCGCCAGGTTTCTACCAAACACTTGTACCCACATTCCATCCCTAACATTCCCAGCTGGTAGAAGAAAACAAGAAGCTGATACAAGAGTGTTCATGTAAACTATACCCATGAGTATTACAAATCAAACATCGAGTTGGAAGAAATCATCATCATATTTTTAAACGTTGATAGAACCATAGACTCCAAACCTCTGAACTACTTCTGTTGCCACAAATCATATTGCCACCAGTTTTATACCAAACACTAACATCAAGTTTTTTTTTTATTTATTTATTTGAATAAAATATTTTTACATTTCAATATTCATAACAAGTACACATAAACCATTTTTAGGTTTTACCGTTTACTCTAAATTGTCACTAAAAAGGATTGGTGGGTAGTCAGGGAAATGCGGTTTCGAATGTTTGTGTGGGTTGTGTCTTTTAAAGTAAGATACAGGCTGATCCAAAAATGTAATTTATGAAGTATGAGTGTAAATAAGATTTAGGTTAGTTATAAATATACTCATTAAAATATTAATATATATTATATTTGTTAATAGTAGTTAAGTAGAGTATGTTAGGCGTGATATGATAGTAATAATAAATTAAACATATAGAGATTATTCCCAACATTCCCAGTCTCATAGAAGTCTTCGAGCAGTTCAGCTCCGCCAAGATGGAGTTGGAAGAATTCATCATCATATTTTTATCGTAGATAGAACCCTAGACTCCAAACCTCTGAACTCTTTCTGATGCCACAACTTATGCTAGATACAAGTATTATACCAAACACTAACATCTAAATTATCCCCAATATTCCCAGTCTCATAGAAGAGAACAAGAAGCTGCTGCAAGAGCGCTGCGCTCACGAGGAAGTGTTCGAGCAGTTCAGCGCCGCCAAGGCGGAGTTGGAAGACGTGAGACGTCAGCTGGCAAGCGCTCATAGAAAGATCAGAGTGCTGGAGGAAACTTGTGCGGATTTGGATGAAAAGGTATATATGTATTTTAATGTTTCCTAGTTGTAATAAGATTATGTAGGCTAGTCATTTGACCTTCGCATTGGTTCGTCTCCCAAATAAACACCTTCCCACCTTTTAAGAAGTATTTTAATAACTTTTAAATGAAATCTAAGACATAATCTATGTGTCACCGTGTTTTTAACAAAACTCCGCCAAAACGGTTTGTTTGAATGTTATAAAATTCCGTTCGATATCCGCAAAGATACGCCCCACTTTTTTATTTTAATTGGCTACATCTGACAACCGCATGCTTCGAGACGGTTGCTGGCCAGTATTTGTTTGTGTGTATAACCCAGAGATAAATTAAATTACCGTGAAAGCACCAACACATACGCCTATATGTCACACCTCTAATATAAAAGTTGCTGTGTAGTGTGGCATACCCCATTTCTTCAAGTGGGTGTACGTAAGAGGCGACTAACAGTATTGGGGCTTTTAAGGGATTTTTGGGCGATGTGGTGGAAGACCCATCAGCAACACCTTTATTTTACCATCTTTTCCCCACGCAACTTCCAAAAGTGGCTGAGGAATTTCTTATCCTTAGCTCTGGCTACCCCTTTTAGGGATTTATAGCCGTGAGTATATGTATGTATGTTCTAATATAGAAGATTAGAAGACAGGGTTGGATGCGTCTTTTTGAATTGAACTACGTATAATAAGTGTTCTCTGCCCCTTCCACTGTAAGGCACTTTTCTTATTATTTATTTTTACTTACAAAGTGTTGGCGACATTTATCAACTTCAACACTCTATCACTCCCCATCATCCATAATTTGACGACAGCTGTGGCCGACTGGATAGGTGACTAGCTTTTCGGACCAGACGTTGCGGGTTCGATCCCCGCTGACAGCAACGGTAATGTGATTAGCACTAATGATTGTTTCCTGGTCTTAGGTATTATTTATTTGTGTATTACATATTATTAAATCTATCGTTGAGTTAGTATCCCATAATACAAGTCTTACTTAGTTTGTGGCTAACTTGATCTATGTATAATATGTCCGTATTTATTTATTTTACATACATACATACATATACTCACGGCTATAAATCTCTTTACGGGGTAGCCAGAGCTTTGGAATGATAAATTCCTCAGTTATTTTTGGAAGTTGATTGGGGAAAAAATGATAATAATAAATGTTTTTGGGGACGGGTCTCCAACCACATCGCCCAAAAATCACATAAAAAGCCCCTATAACCTTAGTCGCCTCTTACGATCACCCACGGATAGAAATGGGGTAGTGTTATTATAAGCCACTACACGGTAAATTTATTTTATCATATTATTATTTAATTTCCAGAAAACCACCCTAACGGAGCAACTCCAAGAAGCCAAGAAGGAATGCCACCGCATCAACGAGATGTATTCCTCGCGCCAGTTGTCGTTGTTGGGTCAGAACGAGACGCTGACTGCTCAGTGCGCGGACCTGGCCGCCAAGTTGAGCGACAGCGACGCGTTGGTGCAGCGGGTCATGACGGAGAAGGTGGGGTTGTGATATTGTTTTGCTTGATGGCGAAAAAATATATGGTTGAAGAGATTGATGAATGTATATCGTCTGGTTACTGGTAAAATGTAGTAAATACATATTTTGTTAAACGGAGATATAGGGTTTTCAAAGTTTAAGTATTTTTTTTACTAACATCTAAATAAGATTTTGCAGAAATTTATTTAATAAATTATTAGAACTTTAAAGTTCTTATTTGCGGTAGCATATTAGAGGCCATTTTCTTATAAATATTGTGGATAAAAAACATTATTTTCAGCATAAGTGTGCACTTATCATATTTGACCTGTAATTGAGAAATGACCTGTAATTAACAGTCCTATCATTATTTATATCATTATTATTGCGTTTTTCCAGTAGAAAGAGCGTCAAAAATTACATATAAATGCAGTAAGCAGACGATATGATGATTGAGATGTGGTAGCAGCGTGTTAAGTGGCAATTAATGGTCTTTGTCTATCAAAATTGGAATGGGTTAAGTTATGTATTGTTACCAATTTGCCGCAGGACACGCTAGAGCGCCAATACCATCCTTGGTACAATAGTTGACCGGTTTGACTGCCCCAATGTAATAAGTTTATTTATTTTATTTTAAACATGTATTTAGTTATAAATATTTGTTAGTATAGTTAGTAGTTATAATACGTGATAGCCCAGTGGGTAGAACACTCGGTTATCGTGCAAACGACTAGTGTTCAAATCCTGGGTCGGGCCTACACCAATTTGTCTTTTCTAAAGACATATGTGTGGTTAATTTATCATGGTTGTTAACGGTGAGGGAAAACATCGTGAGGAAACCCACATGGCTGAGTTGTACTTAGTCATGTGACAGTGTATTCGTACAAAACGGCGATAGACCTGCCTCCTATCACGTGAGTACACTGTCCATGCAAAACGTGGGTACTCTGAACACCAGGTGACAAAGTCACGTGATGTTCAGAAGTATTAGTACCTCTGCCAACCCCTTCGGGGATATTCGGCGTGAACGTTTATGTTATGTTTATGTTATGTTTATTTGTTAGTACTTACTAAACCATACATACATATACTCACGGCTATATTTCCCTAGAAGGGGTAAAAATAAAGATTGTTGGTGATAGGTCTCGGACCGCATCGCCCAAAATCCCTTAAAAGTCCCCAATACCGTTATACGCCTCTAACGACACCCGTGGGTAGAAAGGGGTAGCGACATTCTAAGACGGCACTACACGGCAGAAACTTACTAAACTAACTTACTTACTAAACCACTGAAATCAATCATTATTGAGCTAGTATTAAAAGTACCCATTAAGTTCCCAAGTCTACCCACGTCATACTGTCAAACCCTTCACCGTTTTTAATGTAATAAAACCTAAATTTCAGATCGAACTAGAAATGGAGCTAAAAGACATGGTGAACAAGTCAAACAACACCCACCTGAGATTCGACCGTTCCATAGATGTCAGCTTTGTGGATGATAATATGTTACTCGCACTTGACACACTCAACTCAGATAGTCAATTTAAACAAGGTAATGTTACACCCATTTATATTTACGTACATACATATACTCACGGCTATATTTCCCTAGAAGGGGTAGCCAGAGCTAAGGAATTATAAATTCCTCAGCCACTTTTGGAAGCTGCATGGAGAAAAGATGGTGAAATAAAGGTTGTTGATGATGGGTCTCCAACCGCATCGCCCAAAAATCCCTTAAAAGCCCCAATACCGTTAGTCGCCTTACGTACACCCACCGGAAAAAAAATGTGGTAGTGCTATTCTAAGCCGACACTACACAGCTAATATATATTATGTCTACAAACCGCGAGAGTTTAAAAAGTGTATTGTATGATGTTCCCAGCCCAATTGCATAAATAATTATTTGATTGTAATATTCATAGATATATTTGAGCTGCACGCTTTAAAGCATCCGAATAATGAAGACCAAGCGCGCCCAACAAACCTGTCTTTGTTCGATGAAATCAGACTTAGCTTTGACAGCATGTCCAAAAATAACAGTACCGAATTCTGCAAGAATTGTAGCAAAGAAAATAACCCTAATCTAACCAATACAGACGAAAATATGTACAGACATGCACTGACAAACAAGTTTAATTATAATGTTACTAATGATTCGATTGAAGAGTTCACTAGTTATAGTGAAGATGAACTAAACAGTAAAGAAGTATTAAATGCTAATAATAAAGAGATAGAGAAAAAAGAAGAGACACAAAAGTTGGTAGAGAAAGGTAGCATTCTGCTGACGATTGTTGAACAGTTGAATGCAAAACTGAGAGAATTTCAAAGTGAATATGAGAGCAGAAAAGAGTTGATGACGTCACAGACCAACAAAGTAGTCTGTGCGGGCTGTCAAACTGACATTGGTAAATTATTGTATGTAGATGTGTCGTCATTGTAGGAGTACAATTAGTAGTGATTTTGTAAGATTTTGTAGAGTTTTAACCCTTTATAAGGCAGAGGTATGATCAAAAATTCATGGTATTACACTTCTGTTTGATGTTAGGTAAGATTGAAATTATGGTGTCCAATTTATGACCCGAGACTTATAAAGGGCTAAGATTGTTTAAAATAGTTATTATGTAATATTAAGTTCTAATCTAGTGTAGTAATAAGTAACTAATGTATAGAAGCATGTAATATTTCTGTGCGTTGTAGTTTATGTTGGATCAAACGCAATTAAAAATTCCTGACTTACTAGATGGCGCTGTTGTCGTAATTTAAAAGTTACAGAAAGTAAAATCTAGAGAAATTTACCGTTCTATATTATAATGATCGGTGAAAAAGACACAAAGTATGACATAGTTATTTGTATTTAGTAGTATTAGTAGTGAATGCACGATTTCCAAGTAGAAATGTGATTGTCCTATCTAAAATGTTGATTTTTAATTCACTTGAATCTGTAGAAGAATATTTAGGTTGTTTTATGACAAATTGCACCTTGGAATTAAGACCGTTACTTTACGAAAAGATAGTTTTATGAGCATATGCTTTACTCGTATGTAAGTATATAGTTATATTATAAACTACTAGTCCGCCCCGGCTTCGCACGGCTGGTGTTAAGTGTTTTTTTACTGCTTACCCCCTACGATATTTAGCGTAATGATAAATAGCCTATGTTGCTTATGAAAGTTTTAGCTTCCCATTGGTGCAAGAATTTTCGAAATCGGTCTATTAGTTTTTGAGCCCATTCATTACATTACAATCAAACGAAGTTTTCTTCTTTATACTATTAGTGTAGATAATAAGTCAACCAACTTTAATATAAACGTTACCTTACACTTGTTTTAAGGAGTTTTAAGACATCTACTGACTCGGCAGTTCATCAAGTGTCAATTTATAAAATTTTTTTTTTAGGTAGTAGTAAAGACCGTGTTAGCTCAGAGGGTAGAACACCGCTTATCGTGCAGACGATGAGAGTTCAAACCCCGGGAGGGGCCTACACCAATTTGACTTTTCTAAAGTTATATGTGTGGTTCATTTATCATGGTTGTTAACGGTGAGGGAAACCATCATGAGGAAACCCACATGGCTGAGTTGTATTTATCATGTAACAGCGTATTCGTACAAAACGGCGATAGGCCTGTCCCCTAATACTTGAGTACACTTTACAAGTAAAACGTGGGTACTCTTCTAAACCAGGTGACAATGTCACTTGAAGTTCAGTAATATTAGTACCTCTCTTGATTTCAAGGTGAAATTTATAGTTATATAGTTAGTACGGAATTAATCATATTTGTTATTGACAGACGTGATTTAAGATAAATTAATGTTCTATATAGTCGATTACAATATTCTTACATCAAATAATTGCATTCCAGACATGTCTACGGTAGCAACCCAAGCTGACAACCCGTGTAGTGTTTGTGTAAACCGCGCTGGCTATGGAGACACGAAAACGTGGGGTCGGTATGCGTGGTATGTATGTTTTATCTTACATAACCTAAGCTATGACGGATATATCCCAAAACGGGGATGCCAGAGCGAAGGAATTACATACATACATATACTCACGGCTATTTATCCCTAAAAGGGGTAGCCAGAGCTAAGGAATTTGAAATTCCTCAACCACGTTTGGAAATAAATAAAAGATGTTATTAAAGGAAAGAAAAATTTCGACACTGGCGGGGTTCGAACCCGCGACCTTCGGGTATACGCCCCCGTCGCTCTGCCAACTGAGCTACAGTGTCAGTTGGCATCCAGCGCGAAATTTCTCTATCCTTTGTTTCTTTTTTACACGTTCAAGTAGTGTTTGCGTTTCCTACCTCCGAATTTTAACTAATTCGGACGGCCACTTGTCTACAAATGTTGGAAACGCTTAACTATCACATAATTTTTAATGTTTTTTGACATGAATTCCTCATGTGGGGATTATTACTCATAAATAAAAACCCCGTTCGAACCCCGCCAGTGTCGAAATTTTTCTTTCCTTTAATAACATCTTTTATTTATGAGTAATAATCCCCACATGAGGAATTCATGTCAAAAAACATTAAAAATCACGTTTGGAAAGTTGAGTGGGGAAAAGATGGTAAAATAAAGGTTGTTGGCGATGGGTCTCTAACCGCATCGCCCAAAAATCCCTTAAAAGCCCCAAGTCCGTTACTCGCCTCTTACGTACACCCACCGGAAGAAATGGGGTACACAGCAAGTATTAACAAGTCCTTAGTTAATTTTGGCAGTTGATTTTGGAGATAATAGTAAAAGTTAAGTTTTTGTTGATAGGTCTTCACTTCAACCACACTACACTATTTAAATCTTACTCTAATGTATAAGGCACTGTGTACTCTTATAAGGCGGGGGTCCGAAGTGAGAAGAATAAAAGAGCATGTATGAGAAAGATAATGAATGTAAGGGAAGCAAGAGAGGTTTGTCAAGATCGTACTAAGTGGCGATCGATAGTCTCTGCCTACCCCAATGGGAATAATGGGCGTGAGTATAAGTAAGTAAGTATATATATTAAAGAAAGTTGTGTTAGTTACACTATTTAAAACTCAAGAACGGATGAACCATCTAGCTGAAAATTGTTGGAGAGGTAGTTTAGTACCAGGAAAAGGACATAGGATATATATCATCACGGTAAATATTGTAGGGGGTAAGCAGTAAAAAAAAACGAAATCCGTTTGAAGCCTGGGCGGACCACTATTTATTTTTAAAATACAGTATATTATTTCATTTATGCGCTTAAAATTAAGAGCGAGTCGTAAATGCAAAAGGTACTCTCAGACTCTTGGGTAATATTTTAAGCTATTCGTTTACAAGAAACCACCACAAGACTAACACAAACATTTATTTCCAGGGACAAAATCAAATCCCTATTCTGCGTACTAGCAGGCCTATGTTGTGTCTCGGCTCTTATCGTTCTCTACAATGTGACCAACTACCACTACGCAGCCAGGAGGTGTGTGAGGGAACATTCCGTGGTCCCCTGGCGCTGGTTCAACATGCATGATATACTGGATTTCTTCTTCAGGATTGAATACATAGGAGAGGTTCCTATGTGAGGATGTGTCTCTTAAAAAGAGTCGGGGCAGCATTTTCTATGGTGCGATGGAGGGATATTTAGGAGTCTTTTTGTTGGGATGTCAGTTTTGATGATTAGAATTGTAAAATTAAAAAATATTTCTTATGTCTTAAGAAAGAATAACGTAGGTTGTTTTTTTTACTTGGGTCTGAAACTGACATTTTATTGTTATTACTTATCATTTTTCGTTACTTTCTTGCATCCTAATCAATTAATACCTAATAAATTAAATTACCTTTTACATACTTCATTTTGTTTGCGCACAGCCCAGTAAAAGTAATAAACAAATATTTCTTCCATCTAACTATTGAAAAATATGTTTGACTTTGTAAAAACCTTTTGTGATTTGACAGTAATAAATGACAAATAAATGTAACTGGAATTACATATTTGCTAAATTTAAAGTGTTCAGTGATAACTATCGACCACCATTACAATAATTTATAAACAACAGTAAGATTTTTATAGTAAATTAAAAAAAAACAGTATCAAACTGACTGCCATATATTGGAAATATTTTTATAAACTTATATGATGAATGAATAGAAACATAAAGTTCGTATTTAAAAGTGTAATGTTCAACGAATTGTATTTCTTGAAAACCTATGATTTCTAGTTTATTTGTGCAAATTAAAACAATGTCTTCCTTCTTATATGAAAAATATATATTTTTAAAAAGATCGTTACTTTTAGATTTCTCCAGATATTTTTAGGCACATATAATTTTAATTTAGTTTATGATTGTCTTTTAAGTTTTTTCTAGATCAATATTTTTATTTGTTACTTTTAAACAAATTTGCATTCTTCTCTTTGCAATAAAATAATAAGAAATCTCAGATTTTTTAAATGACACTATTATATAAAAGTTATTTTTAGGCAGCGATACACATTGATCCCAAAAATATTTTGTAATAAAATTATTCAAAATTAGAAGTCTCCGCACTAAATGCAAGAAATGTTTACTGTGATAAATCAGTGCCACTTATGTCTTATGTATAATTAAATGTATCTGCCAAATATTAGTCTTAGATTAAAGATCCGACATTGATTGGATATATAATATAAGGAGTACCACAGTCATTAAGAAAATTAGCGTTAAAACATTTAATTGGTTGTGAAGTTATCAATGATATTTAATATAAGTATTATTTAAACATTTATTTGACAATCTTTTCCCCTCTTAAATTCCAAAAGTGGCTAAAGAATTTTCGAATTCTGAAGCTCTGGCTACCTCTTTTAGGGATTCACAGCCGTGAGTATAATATATGTATATATTATGTATGTATTTATGATTTACACCCACTATCAATTCTATATATAGGGTGCTATAGATTTCTTAATCGATATGCGAGAGATAAAATATCTGCTATTTATATCTCATTTTTTATCGTCTTAATTACACCTCTTTTATATAACCCTACTGGTTCGTTATCAAAACATATCGATACTAATACGATGTATGTTAAGTAATAATGCATACTTAAATTAAATACCTACTCCTGTGTGTAAAAGATTATAATATTAATTATATTTTGTAGAGTTTTTAGCATTATTATATAAATATAATATTTGATTTGACACGTTTATTTAGACGCCTAAAATTTTATAAATGCTGTTAATAATATTTTTCTTATTTTTGTAACGGTTTGCAGTACTGAACCTTGTAGTCTTTAGTGCGAAGTTTGACATTGTATCGATATTGAGATAAATAATGCATACCTTTTAAATTAAACCTTAAAATTTCGTCCGCTATCCTAGTAAGTTGTACGGATCGTATCACCACTTATATTACAGCACCACTTCCTTACTGACAACTTTCTGTCACGTAAAAAACTAAATCCGGGAAATATATATTTCCAGGACAAACTGTCTAACGTTTTCTCTTTGAAAATCTATACAATTGTATCTTCCATATTAGGCTCCTCTTTCACGTTTCTTCTATATTCATTTTGGCAGGAATTCGCATCAACAATTTAAATTAGCATTTAATATTTTAAGTTACTTTATAAAAATAATTGTAACCCATTCTGCTTTTATACTTGCATTTATTTAAACGTTATTTAGATAGTATTGAAACTCCTTTTAGATTTTTTTTAAGTATGTAAGTTTTTCGTACTTTTATCGAATATTAATTAATTAATTAGCTACGGTAAAACATATTTTGTAAGCATTTTACCACAAACAAATACGCATTAACATACTCGGTTATAAAAATGGAACCCGAAGCTTTTATAAACTTTTATCATCGACGTTATATTGTAGATAACTCTACCGTAAGCAATTTCTTAGACTGCAGAATAATAAATTATATATTTATATTTCTAATTCCCTAGCTCTGGCTACCCCTTCATAGGATTTATAGCCGTGAGTATACTATGTTATATTGGAAAAATAAACAATATTGTCCAAAAACTGGAAATATGATTAATTAACAATAATAAACGTTATGATTGAGCTTTGCATACGTTGAGTAAATAAACTCAAATGACTGACCAGAAACGGATTGCGGCAGGTTCCGTTAAATACTCTTTGATTCATATTAAGTATGGAAAGGTACAACACATATTATAAACTATAAAACCAAACAAAATTAATTCTATTGATATTTTTATAAATGCTTATTATAAAAACTAGGTTTTATTGCATGAATCAATTATACTTTGACATTTTAAAGAATGTGTAAACTCGAAATAAGATATAAAACTGATATAAATTATAAGTTCAAAATTTATGTGTGTTTTATTTTAGTTGTACTTGTTAAACGAGGTATTGTATTTATAGTAAAGAATAAGTTAGGAAAGTATTTTAGAAATAAATGAATAAAATGTATTATTTTATTTTATTGATTACAGTAATTAACCTTATTTCCTTCCTTCTTTGCTAATGAACATAAGTTAAGGAAATTATATTACCTGTATAGTGTCGGCGTAGAATAGCACTACCCCATTTCTTCCGGTCGGTGTACGTAAGAGGCGACTAACGGTATTTGGGCCTTTAAGGGATTTTTGGGCGATGCGGTACAGATGCGAAACTTATCACAAACAACCTTTATTTTACCATCTTTTTCCTACTCAACTTTCCAAAAGTGGCTGAGGAATTTCTAATTCCTTAGCTCTGGCTACCCGTTCTAGGGACTTATAGCCGTGAGTATAAGTATGTAAGATAATTTTCCAATGACAAGACGCCCAATCATTTGAAATATTTGATAATTTTAAAAGGATTAGCGAATTGGCTTTAGAAAAGCCTCCAAGCCGTGAAGAGCGAGTTTATCAGCAAACGATAATTCCGCTAAGTTATCGCCGAAGCATTTGAGATTCCTCAGTCAATTTTGGGAGTCTCCCTCAGCCTCAGTCAAATTTCCACCCCGTTTGGGAAGGATAATTGGAAATGATCAAAAATTCACCCAAATGAGTTATTTGCAATAAGGCGTAAAAATTGGTATTTGAGATTCAAAGCCAAGAACAATACGTACACAACTCTATTCAGTAAGTACAATATACACAATTTCAACTCCCAATTAAACTTGAAACTGCTTATGCAATATACAAAAAAGCTAATACAAAGCCTTATAGACTAGAATAGAAACAACTTCATTACACCTCAAAAAAAGGAAACACACGAATTCAATTACAAAAGTACAATTAGCAGTCTTATCACTAAAAGTGATCTCTTCCCGACAACCTTTGAATGAAAACATCAATAAATTACAGGTAATCCGAGGTAGTTGTTTAACAATATGATGAATCAAAAATCTATGCTTAAACCTTACCAAATCAATATATAGGTACCTACACAATTTTCTTGTTTATAATTTTAAGTTATGGTGATTAAATTCAAAAATAACAAATATATACGCCAAAAACACTTACAAGTAAATACTACATACATACTTATTATATTCCTCAAGCCTTATGTGGAGATAGTGAAGACTAATATGGTCTATTTCGCTTCTAAGCCATGTCTATAAACCATTTTCCAGAGTAATCACGAATCGTCTGTCTCGTAGGTTAGCGGCTTTCATCCTCCCGAAAATACCGGTTTCCGAAAAGGCGTTGGAATAATAAACTTACGATCACACCGTACGTCAGATTATACTGAAGACCGAAAAGTAAATTTCCTCTGTCCCTGGAGTTTGTGAACTATGAAAAAGCTTTTGATACGATGAAAAGATCGAGTACGCTTGAATGTTTACAGAGGTGCCATATTGACTAAAGATACATCGAGGTACCCAAGTGTTTGTATAAAAACACCACAATACTGGTCTGAATCCAAGTCCAGAGCTCTAATCCTATATAGGTAGTTGGTGCGAGAAGTAAGACAAGGAGATGTCGAAACATAATGGCGAGTAAATCAGGCATCTTTGATTTTCTGATGACATTATAGTTATGGCTGAAACCACGGAAGATCTAAACAAAATCCTCAAAAATCCTACTAAAGTATGTGAGAGTGTAGGTCTTGCCGTGTAGTGCCGGCTTAGAATGTCGCTACCCCTTTCTACCCACGGGTGTCGTAAGAGGCGACTTAGGGTATCGGGGCTTTTTATTGAATTTTTGGGCGATGCGGTTGGAGACCCATCACCAAAAACCTTTATTTTACCGCCTTTTCCCCACTCAACTTCCAAAAGTGGCTGAGGAATTTATAATTCCTTGGCTCTGGCTACCCCTTCTAGGGAATTATAGCCGTGAGTATATGTATGAATGTAGGTCTTAAAATGAATATGGACAAGACGAAAATCATGCCAAATAGTCATGTCGTACCCACTTCTGTTGAACTTAAAGACTCTACACTCGTTGTTGTTGACCAATTCCTATACCTGGGGAAAACGAGGTCCAGAATGAGGTCAACCGTCGAATCCAGCTTGGCAGGGCAGCGTTCGGGAAGCTGCGCTATATCTTCTTGTCCAAAATTCCTCAGAGTCTTAAGACAAAGGTGTTTCATCGAAGTGTGTTGCCAGCAATTATTACGGCACAGAGACATGGCCTTTACAATGGACCTCATCCGAAGGATCCGAGTCACCCAAAGGGCAATGGAGAGGGCTAAATGATAACATACTAATATGAATATTATGAATCTAGTTGGAATATTGATTGAAGGACTTTTGCCGTAATTAGATCATGTAATAATTCTTATCTAGACAAAATTATACGGTGTTTCTATGTAACAATTGAGGTTCATATTATATTAATAGGGATGTTACAATATTAACACCATTAGCCATTCCATTCTAAATATACTTTTTTGACTTTTTTTAATTCTATTTAACTCAGAGCGAACATTTCATAACTGAATGAAACACTTTAATATTTAGACCAATATAGAATTTAGTCCTTTTAACCAGTGTACAACAGAGAAAAAAGTTACTTTTCACAACTGTTATCAAGAGCGATTTAAAAGTAGTTAAAACAGAGCTTCCGAATAGTTGCTGTTTACTCGAAAACTACGCAATCAAAGTTAATGAATATTACACATTAATACTTCATACGTATGCTTAAGGCCACAAAACCCTAAAAAGGGTAGCTGGAGCTTCAGAAACACAAAATTCTTCAGCCACTTTTGGAAATTAAGTAGGAAAAAGATTTGAATGTTTTTGGTCATGAAAACCTCATGTGGGGATTATTTCTAATAATTAAAGAATAAATAAAGAAAAGGAATCTAAACGCAAACTTATCTTTATTTTTCATAGTGTTTGTATGAAAAACTAGTTTACATTTGTTGCGGTTGTACAAAATTTGATATATCTCAAAAACAGTTGAATAAACTTTGATCAAATCGCTGTTATTTAACAACTTTGAGGGAGGGAAACAAATTTAACCACTTTGAGAGCTAATAACATTTATTTATTATTGATTTTTAACAAATATTGTTTAAGACACCTCAATGTCATTTAGAAGACCTATTCAAAAATACCCCACATGTACAAGTAAAATGTTTTATTTTATTTGAGCCCCCCGTTTTCAAATATATTTTTTTAATTGAGCCCGTGCCTTATAGCAGTTCACGGTTTACATCTACGTATTAGTTTTCAACCACGTATTTTCAATAGTTTCGGAAATAAATTGCTGTGACACAAGGAGAGATAAGGTTATTTAATGTGTTTCTGTTTTTTGCCGTTCGGCTACGAAACCTTAAAAAAGAGAGAATATATGTTGTTGGGTAGAAAAACCATCATTGTGCTATTGGTAAAAATCTTTATTCTCACAATTTGACATTATTCTCAACAACATTTTAAGCAAAAACATGACACATGTTGTTTGGAGTGACTCTCTTGATTGAAAATCTTACCCCCTTAACATGCATAAGGTTTTAAAAGATCAAAATAAATATTCTCTGGAGATTCACCCAACTTTTAAATCTAAGTCGCGATAGTATCTCATACACTATGATTGTACTTTGGGCAAACTTGAACGGATCACTTAGTTACGAAAGTTTTAGCATTTATATTTATTTTTTTATTCTGCTTTCAATCAGTGTTTCACACTTAAAGTTACATAGGTATTCTGATTTGCAAATGAAGACTCAATTTGACGAACAAATCTGTTCCACAAAACCGCAAAACGGCGCTAACCCCAAGAAGTCGCGTGTCTGAGAAGATCCCGCGCCGCCACTTCCCACACACGACCTCCTTTGTGTGCGCGCCTTTGTTCGGGGGTGGGATTAGACGTAGGACTTACACCTTGCCTTTGCCAAAATTATACTTCTAGGGCTGAAGGGATGGTTACATACTTATAAGATATCTTTGATTAGTAATATTTCTGTTAACTTATTTTATTTTTTTAATTTTTATTAACGTGTTAGTTTTAAATTTACTTTTGTATAAAAAAAACTCTTTAAAATATTTTTGGGCCATAATTGGCGAATAGAAGTCTTTCTTTCAATATCAAAAAGATTGATTCTATAAAGTCAAATAAATATTTAAACTAATTTGCTTTTTTAAATTCATGATATAAAAAACCTAGTTTTTTAGATCACTTCTATTGTTGTGCTTGACCATCCTAGG
The DNA here is from genome assembly GCA_963576735.1 of Bedellia somnulentella. Classification (NCBI taxonomy): domain Eukaryota; kingdom Metazoa; phylum Arthropoda; class Insecta; order Lepidoptera; family Bedelliidae; genus Bedellia; species Bedellia somnulentella. The sequence goes on along the minus strand of OY755184.1, from coordinate 657,647 downwards.
TGTAGTTAAAAAAACTGTTGCTTATTCTTCAGGGACATTTGACCAGAAAACTATGTTTATAAAACACCATAGATCGAATGAAAAAGAAAAGGGTACAAGAAAAATACAAAAGGAACAAAAATACCAAAATTCCATTACTCTCTCAAATAGTATATCAAATATCCATTCAAAAGACGAACTATCACGTTATCTACATATTCCTTGATGCTCTACAAAACTAAATTCCCATAGTTCAATAACATATCTACAAAACGGGATACTGCAATATGGACTTTATAATGTAAAAAATAGAGTATATTTTGTATCCTGCACGTTGTTTGTCATTGCACACCTGTCGCGCGCCCGTGGGAAAGTCGCGCCCGGAAGGTTTATACATCATTTTGTATCTGTGACGGTTCTCATTCATTTACTAAAACTTTGTCGTTATCATTTCATTCTTGATCAATGCTATTTTCATAAGGACACTCGAGAACTATTAGAAAGAGATCTGTATGAACTTTTAGAACGTAGAAAGGTAACGAGCGACGACGGTTACCTTTTTTCCAAACAAATTATGTATCGCAAAATTTTAAGTAGTACCACAGATAATATAATACTTATAAAGTTTCTTCTTTGTAAATATAATTATAGAACAAGAAACTAAAAACTTTATTAAAAATGATAAATTTGGATACAGTCGGAAACTATGTTTCTTATTAAAAAATGCATTTCAATTTATATTATGAGGAGAGAAGATTAAAAACAACATTTAAATGTTTTTTTTTGTAATGTAAGTGATTGTAAGGCGCGACGTAGTTTTTCCTTCATTAATTCAATTGCGTATGTAGCGTAGGTTTTACTTAGATATTTGCTTAAAAGATTCTGCTTGAGATTTTACTTCATTTTCATAATTTCATTGCCGCTTCTCTGAAGCCCGATAGCGTAATAGGAAAAAACTCGGCTTCAAATGTTAAAATCATGGATTCAATGAGTTATATTTTTGGTACAAACATATAAACATATACTCACGGCTATAAATCCCAAATAGGGGTAGCCAGAGCTTCAGAGATAAAAAGCTTCTTAGCTACAATTGGAAGTTGATGGAAAACAATGAGAAAATATTTTTTTCTTTTATTGATCATATATTGATCAATTTATTGAAGTGAAACGAAATAGTGGATCCATCTGTACTGTACAAAGCGATGATAGGCTTGCCCCCGCCTAGCCTTATATAACATCACATGGGCACACTGTCCAGGCACACAATGGGTCGTTACATGCTGTTTGTATTACAAATTAAACCAAGTCTGGATTTTGCTTTAATACATAACATCGCAATACATGCAACCAATAATTATGGTATTACAAAAACCCTCTACATTTACATTGAGTAAATCATTACCTCATCATCAATAAAATATCATTTACTCTTAAACCTCATAAAAAGTTTATCAAACTGAAATGAGGTCGCTCTTTCAATGAAAGACCATTTTTTCCCGCCATCCCGACCCGGAAGCCACAACCGGACGCGCCCCGGATACACAGTTTTTATTTCTTTTAATAATCTCGGTTCATTGTGCACCTGTCTGTTAGTCTGTGGAGACTTTAGACACTTATCCCTCCTCAACCATTATGTTATGATGATCTGAATTTAATTTTTTAAAGATGACCTGTCTGATTTATTGGTGTTTCCGGATAGAATCAAAATGATTCACATAACAATCTTATGGTAAAAAAGAAGGTTCTTTATTAAGAATATGTTTTAAACTTTGTTGTTCGGAGACAAGTAAGTGAAAAGTACTTTGTGTTAGGGAACTAACTTGTATACGCGACTCCATTGCATATATTCATATGAAGGGTAGTCAGTTTAAGAACTCTGAATCAACTGAATGTCAGTACGTGCTTACACACATTTACATTACATTACGTGCTTTAGAATCAAGTTTTATAACAAAGGTTTAAAAACATAAAAAGGTACATGCTAAAAAGTTCTATTAACAAATTTTAACTTCAATCGACCTATTTGTTACTCAATGATGGAAGCATGAAAAAAGTAAAAGCATTAAACAAAAAGTTACCGTTGCATGTCCCGTACGCACGAAATATGAAAAAAAATCAATTCGAACTCTTACCCACTGACCGTCTCAACTCTCACTGATTCAAGATCCCTAAACATGTTTTTATGGTAATAAATTAAGCAAACCCTCGCTCTCGCAACAGGAAGGAAGCGATCCCGTTAATCTGAAGGAATCCCACGCCCTTGCTCCTTACCGGTTCGCCTCGGATTTGTAAAAAACAATATATCTTCCACCAAGGACAGGTAACGTGTGAACTTAGCTTTTATACCATTTGAAGAAAACTGAGATTTTGTAATTTATGTTATGGGTATGCTGTGTAGTGCCGGCTTAGATGCCGTGTAGTGCCGGCTTAGAATGTCGCTACCCCTTTCTACTCACGGGTGTCGTAAGAGGCGACTAAGGGTATTAGGGCTTTTTAATGGATTTTTGGGTGATGCGGTTGGAGACCCATCACCAAAAACCTTTATTTTTACCATCTTTTCCTCACTCAACTTCCAAAAGTGGCTGATGAATTTACAATTCCTTAGCTCTGGTTACCCCTTCTAGGGAAATATAGCCGTGAGTATATGTATGTATGTATGTTATGGGTTTGATGAAGCGATTTTACAAGTATAAAAAAATATATCTGTCGATTTTACGATACACTTTTTGTTATCTATTTTGATCTTGAGGCATAATGCTGAACCAGCCAATTTGGCAATATGTAATTTACAGTTAAGCTGTGTAGTGTCGGTTTAGAATAGCACTAGCCTATTTATAACTGCGGGCTGCGGGTGTCTGTAAGAGGCGATTAAAGATACTGGGCTTTTAGGTATTTTTTTGCGATGCGGTTTGGGACCCATTTTCAACAAGCTTTACTTATTTTGCGTCTACGGAAATTATACGTTTCTTTCGCTTTAAATATCATTTATATGTGCTTGGGGATATTCAGAATATCATATTGCCATTACTAAGTAGGTATTTGATAATTAGCCGTGTAGTGTCGGCTTACAATAACACTACCCCATTTCTACCCGTGGGTGATCGTAAGAGGCGACTAAGGGTATAGGGGCTTTTTAAGTGGTTTTTGGGCGATATGGTTGGAGACCCGTCACCAAAAACATTTATTATTACCATCTTTTCCCCAATCAACTTCCAAAAGTGGCTGAGGAATTTCTCATTCCAAATGTCTGGCTTCCCCGTTAAGGGATTTATAGCCGTGAGTATATGTATGTATGTCTATGTATTTGATAACCAACACGTTTGGTTCAGTCAGAATAATATAAGCAGACGTACGTACGAACCCTTGAGGTACACCAAACTGTATTTGCTGATAGGCTTTTGCTTAGCTATTTTCCTTTTAATTGAAAGAGCGTTTATGAAATGATTGAAGGGTGTAAACGAAGCTATATAGGTTTGGCAGGATCGTACAAAGTGGCGATCGATAGTCTCTGCCTAACCCAATGGAAAATAATGGCGAGAGTGTTTTGTATGTTTGTAGATTTTAATATGATCAAACATTTACCTTTTATTATTTATTATCAATAGTCAAATTATAAATGATTCACTGTATTTTCGGGTTTGTTAACGTTGATCGTTATACAGTGAGCTACTATTATATGAAAATGAAAATATTTATTTTTACACCAGCTATAACCAAAATAACAACAGTTTACATTACAAAAGTACCTTTAGGTGATATTTGGTAATTAGGTGACGAAATTTTATGTTAAATTGTGTGTTATTATAATGTCTATGTATATAACTTATTAATATTTAACAATGTACTTGAATGTGTTAAATAAACAAAATATTATCAGACGCATCATCTGACTCTCACACAAAACTTTCCCAGGTCATTATCATTTAATTAAAAAAATACATTATATTCTCCAATGAGGTCCAATTTTTAAATCAGCCACTGACATATGTCACCTCATACTCAAATTAGCACGCAATATTTAATATTCAAAACTAATATTTAACCTTAAAATAACCTTATTCCAATACAAATAAGAGTCAAGAATTTAATTTAGATTTATTAAAACAAAAAAAGTGTAGGGTAGCCCTCATTCCAATTAGCATAGAGTTGAAAGTTAAAAAGCAAAAGTAGTTGTATAGGAACGCTTTCGAACGGAGGTCGTGGGAAAGTACCCTCTTATGGTAATTAAATATTTATTCCCGGTGCCGTGTATGGGAATGCGCGAAGGGGAGGAAAGGTCAGTTCACTGCCCACCTGGATTCCATAGCGGTGTTTAGTTAGGGGAGGGTGGTGAATGCTTATTATTTAAGCTGACTTCTTATTGATACTTTATTCGTGTTATAGTTTTTTAGATTGCTAGGTTTAAAAATTAAATTAAATCGGTAAATGTTTTTTTATTTGTTCGTAAAAATGTATCATATCATATTATATTGTAAGCGCGGGATTTATAACATGCTTCAAGTAATAATGAATGACTCAGTAAAGTTTTATATGTTTTTGTATTTATTTGCTACAATACGATACTATCTTAAAAATAAATATATACTTGTAACTAATACAATGTTTTATAGTAAAGTAATAAACTAAAGAATTATAAACTCTGCTTTGCACTTTATAGACAATTTTAATAGAACACAACATATTTACAAACTCAAAATTAACATCATCAAAAGTTAATCAATCAAACAACCTACTCAAATTCACACGCAAAAAATACTGTAGCAAAAAAATTGGCAACACCAAAACTAGGTGAGTATTAAAAGGACATACAAAAAACGACACGCAACTAGAACCCTTACACCTTTCCGTGAAATTCCCACACACCGTGAGAAATCGTGGCCACCCTTGCACATCAAGTATACCATTTCTCCGGCGAAGGCGCGAACACAAAAAATAGCATACTTTATGAGCATCCCTTCACGGGCTTTGAACTTGAGTATCCAGTTTATAAAAAAAGGGGTTCGACGTATTTGCGGTACTTTAGAATGTAAAGACTCACCTTATCTTTTATTATAACGATACCATTTCGAAGTAGTCGGCAGATCGATGCGATCTAACTTATTCGCGGTGGGTAGGCAGAGGGATTAATAAACATGATGTTTATAGACTTTTTTACAATAAGTCATTTTTATGTTGTCAAATATCGACGATTTGTGCATTTTTCATACATACAACATACATAAAATCCCAACAGTAAGAGAAAGTGCATTTTTCATTTAAGTGAAATAAAATATTCGAACATGAATTCCAAGAAGTGGCTTAGGCTAAGGCCCATCCATAGTACATTAAAACTCTCCCTCTTTTATTATTTAATAAAATACGACGAAACGATAAATATATATATATATGAATACGATATATATATATGTTATGTTATGTTATAAAATACGACGAAATAAAATACTTTAAAATTAAATTTGCATAAATTAATAAAAAAATAAGCAGGTCAAAACACATATAGGTATAGAGCCAATAACTACTACAAAAAAGCTGTTGGCAGTCCGAAATGATGACACAAAAGAAGATAATTGATAAGTTTAATAAATATAAAAATGATAATAATAATAACATGATAATCATCATACTCTTCCTTTCCCAATGGGACCTGATGTCTGAGTCGGAATCTAAAAGACAATTCTCTGTCTACACTTAATAGTAAAGTAATACAAATTGATCTACTTTCAATCAAGAATCTGTCAACTCTAATGTCCACTTCCTGTGTCCTAACCCACCTTCATCCGTTCATTAGCCATTGAACCCACACCCATTCACAGGTTCGCAGCGAGAGCGAGACGGCACGAAAACAAAACATTCCGATACAGTTCCCATCATTCACTTGCACGAGAGTGAGAGAGACAGCAACACTTTTCCTGTGCCCTCGCGACAATAGGGTGATGCGAAGTGGTGAGATGATAGTGGCTTTATCACATTACTTGGTTAGTCGTGGAGGAGGAAGGTCGTGTTGTGTGTTAGTAAGTTCAGTGCAAAATGCCGTGCAGTGATGATGATGATAGTCAAACTGGATTTATGTCGGAACCACATCAAGGGATGTCGAAAGCGGAGCTGCGAAAGGTATTTTTTTAAAACAATATTTAAAATTCTAATAAGTTTTTCTTATCTCATAAAGAAAGTTATTGAAAAAGTTTTATATTTTTATTATTGGTCTTTTTAAAATATTATTTTGATTCATTTCGTAATCAATAAAAATATTGGGTAACCATTATTATATTTTACAAAATTGTAAACATACTTTCGTTTGATCCCCGCTAGTGTCGAAATTTTCTTTCCTTTATTTGTTAGTAAAAAATCCCACATGAGGTTTTCATGAACAGAAACATTCTAATTACTTTGGTTGTGTTTAGTTTTTTTATAAACATATTTTTACTTTAATTTTATTTTCTGAGATTTAAGTACAGTAACTCTGATATTAATTATTTTTAGAAAATAAGATTTTATTAGTCACTTGCAAACACGAAATAGGATTATTTTATAAAACTAAAACTCTATTTTTTTCAGACTAACAAACCGATAATGGAGAAGAAACGCCGCGCTCGCATCAACAACTGCCTGAACGAACTGAAAGATCTGCTATTGGATGCCATGGATAAAGACGTAAGTATCTTATTTTATGACTGTGTAAAAAAACATGTTTTTGGGCGATGCGGTTGGAGACCCTCACCAAAATCATTCTTTTACAATCTTTTTCCTAATAATTAAAGGATAAATAAAGGAAAAAAAAAATCGACACAGACGGGAATCGAACCCACGACCTCGGGCATACGGTACGGTGACACGGTAGCTCAATTGGCAGAGCGACGACGCGACGGGGCGTAAACCCGAGGTCGCGGGTTCGATTCCCGTCTGTGTCGAAATTTTTCTTTTCTTTATTTATTCTTTAATTATTAGAAATAATCCCCACATGAGGTTTTCATGACCAAAAACATTCAAATCTTTTTCCTACTTAATTTCCAAAAGTGGCTGAAGAATTTTGTGTTTCTGAAGCTCCAGCTTTTGGGTTTTGTGGCCTTAAGCATACGTATGAAGTATTGATGTGTAATATACATTCACTTTGATTGCGTAGTTTTCGAGTAAACAGCAACTATTCGGAAGCTCTGGGTTTAAATACTTTTAAATCGCTCTTGATAACCGTTGTGAAAAGTAACTTTTATTTCTGTTGGCGCTGGATAAAATTCTAAATTCTATGTTGTTTTAAATATTCACATACATACATACATATACTCACGCCATTAGTTCCCATTGGGGTAGGCAGAGACTATTGATCGCCACTTCGCACGATCCTGACAAACCTCTCTAGCTTCGTTTACATCCATCAATCTTTTCATACATGCTCTTTTATTCTTCATACTTCGGACGCCAGCCTTTTTGAGCACACTCTCAATTTGGTCCAAGTGTGTTCTCCGTGGTCGTCCTCTACTAACATTACCATCCACACTAGCTCTATAGATCCCTTTTACCAATTTTCAATCATCCATCCTCTCTATGTGCCCAAACCATCTCAACATTCCTTTTTCTATCTTTCTTACAATATCAATATCTTTCTTATAATATTTATAAAATAAAAAAATAATAATCATTTATTTCAAAGTAAAAATCTTAGCTTTTTGAACGTCAAATTTCAACTTAATACTAATTTTACTTCGGATTCCGAAGGTGTTTTGTTGAGAGAAGAACCCGTAAGAAACTCGTCAACACACATCTTTTTTCACGTCCATTACAATTTTGGTGGTAGCCCGGAAACATCCTGCACAGAGCCCTGATCCAAGCCACTTCATCATTAATGCTTAATGATTTAAGTGCTTCATTCAGTAATAATAGTTCGCCCTGATTTTAGTGAAACTGAAAAAGTTCAATACTAACAATAAGTATATTTGGAATGGAATAGATAATGGTGTCAATGTTGAAACATCCCTCTTAATATAATAATATGAAACTCAATTCAATTGATACATAGATACACCATATAATTTTGTCTAGAAAAGTATTATTACATGATCTAATTACGGCAAAAGTCCTTCAATCAATATTCCAACTAGATTCATATAAGTATGTTATCATTTATTTCTTTGCTTATTTTTGAAGAAGGCGTTTGTATGAAGGAGGTTTTACCCAAATAAACGCCCAAAGCCATCATACCTCTCATTTAATCTTACAACTATTTCTCCGCAGCCGGCCCGCCACTCCAAGCTCGAGAAGGCGGACATCCTGGAGCTGACGGTGAAGCACCTGCAGACGCTGCAACGCCAGCAGTTAGCCGCCGCCATCGCCGCCGACCCGCGCGTGCTGCAGCGGTTCAAGTCCGGCTTCGGAGACTGCGCCGTGGAGGTCCGGAGATACCTCTCCAGACTCGCCTCTGTACCCACAGGACTCAGACACCGACTCGGAAACCATCTCACCTCCTGCATCGACGGAATTGAACACCTTAACCCCATACCACAAGAATACCCCCAACAAGTACCAGACCCATTAAGACTCGACGGCGAAAGACCCAGCGCCTTCCATTACGTCAGAGCCATGAGACAAACGAGCCCACTGCTAAGCCCAATATCCTGTGGCTCAGCCTGCGATTCTTCAACGGAATTAGAAACACCTCCGAGACAAGTCCAGACGTATCCATTCCCAACTCCTCCCAGCAGATCTGCGTCAGATCAAGACTCGAGTCCAGAAACACAAAAACCTACGGTATCCTCTACTACGATATCCCCTGAAACCTTAAAACAAGAAGCGATGAAGAACAAAACATTAATGGAGCCATTATCGATAGTGATCGACGTTGAGAATTACAAAATTGGCATTGACGCGTCTCCGAAACGAGCTATTGATTATTCTGTAAGACAGAAGTTAAAGCGATCCGTGGTTGGCACAGTGGGTCCTGCTCAGAAGATAGTGAAAGTGGAACCAATCAAATCCTTTATGCCCGTAGATAATACTTTTAAACTGGATAGTTTACCAGCGAGTACTGTTTCAGTTTTTGAGAAGAAAGTGTCAGAAAAAGTGTCAGTTTTCCCAATTAAGAATCCTCCTTTGTTTGAGCGATTATCGATTCCAATAAGTGTGCCAACTCCAGCCGAATTTCCTCCGCTGGAGCGAAGGACGTTTCCGAAGCAAGAAAGTGTGCCGAGATCTGTGATAAGTCACACAGCTGCGTCCTTGGCCGTGTCGAGCGTGTCAGTGGAGGCCGAGGCCGGAGAGAAGGCCGAGGCCGGGTCGAAGGAAAAGGCTGAGGTCGGCCCAAGTTCAAGGTCACCGGAGCGCGGGGCCTCCGCCAGCTCTGACGTGTGGCGGCCCTGGTGACCCGGAGGTGAAGGCCGTTTCCTGCGTCCTCGATGTCAAGGATTTGTGACGAATGTGTCTCAGTTGACTTGTGATAATTAGCTTTACCCTAGCTTAAGAAATTATAAATAGATGATTAGTTTATTTCGAATGCGTTGTAGAGTTTTACTTAAAGTAACTTTGTAGTATTAAATCAGCTTTAAATATAAAAATTAAGTTCTTTATGTTTGTTTGTATTAATTTGAATATTTGTTGTGTTCTATGTTATTTGTGTAGTTCACGTTATTTTTATGGTTGTGAATTAAATAATTATTTTAACCTTCTAATACAAGAAGCACACTGTTTTTTTTGTTGCTAAGTGGTCATATGTCCTGCAACGTAACAACACCTACAGGCAGAAAACATCCTAAAATTCACCGAAAGCTTTTGAATCAACCAATCGGTTAACAATTTTAAACACGACTAAGAAGTTACAAAATACATACATACATATATATACTCACGGCTGTAAATCCCTAGAACGGGTACGGACGTACGAACGAACGGGTATCCCTAGAACGGTTCAAATTTTAAGGCCAATCCTTATCATAACTGAAAATAACAATTTTTTGTTGGTTTCTTAGCAACTACTTAATTACTAGAAATAGTTTTTAAATCTTGACAAGTAGCCTATTGCATTTATTTGATATTTCAGGCGCTCAACTAGAAGTGGAAATCAACCAGCTGCTGACGCGGAACAAAGTCCTCACTGACGTAAGATATATATACATATACTCACGGCTATAATTCCCTAGAAGGGGTAGCCAGAGCCAAGGAATTATAAATTCCTCAGCCACTTTTGGAAGTTGAGTGGGGAAAACATGGTAAAAATAGAGGTTGTTGGTGATGGGTCTCCAACCACATCGCCCAAAAATCCCTTAAAAACCCCAAAACCGTTAGTCGCCTCTTACGTACTTACACCCACCGGAAGAAATGGGGTAGTGCTATTCTAAGCCGACACTACACAGCACAGCACTAAAAATGAATGAAATGAAAAAAACCTAGATATATTACTATAGGAATAGACGGTACATACTAGTAGATAGACCTTATCTATCAATTAAATGTTTTATATCCTAGCTTCTACAATCAATCCAATTCACAAATTAGTGTAATGATAGCATTTTTTTAAGACAAGGTATATTTTCAGTTAAAAATTTGCTGTGCGGTGTGGGCTTAGAATAACACTACCCCATTTCTGCCGGTGGGTGTACGTAAGAGGCGACTAACGGTATTGGGGCTTTTAAGGGATTTTTGGGCGATGCCGTTGGAGACCCATCACCAACTACCTTTATTTTGCCGGCTTTTCCCCACTCAACTTTCCAAAAGTGGCTTAGGAACTTCTAGTCACTTAGCTCTGGCTACCCCTTCTTGGGATTTATAGCCGTGAGTATGTATGTATGTATGTTCCAGTTGGAATAGGCTGTGCTGTGGATAATTCACGTCAAATACTCGTAGATAAGGTTTAGAAAATAAATAAATAAATAATAATAAAACATAACATAACATAAACGTTCACGCCGTTTATCCCCGAAGGGGTTGGCAGAGGTACCAATACTTCTGAACTCACATGGCAGCGCCATCTAGTGTCCAGAGAAGGTACCCACGTTTTGCTTAGACAGTGTACTCACGTGATAGGAGCCAGGCCTATCGCCGTTTTGTACGAATACACTGTCACTTGACTAAGTACAACTCAGCCATGTGGGTTTCCTCACGATGTTTTCCCTCACCGTTAACAACCATGATAAATTAACCACACATATGACTTTAGAAAAGACAAATTGGTGTAGGTCCGACCCAGGATTGGAACTCACGCCGTTCTGTTTTCGGGCGGGTATTCTACCCACTGGACTATCATGTCGTTATAATAATAATAATAATAGCTTTAAAATATAAATAATGGCTTTACGTCGAAAGGTTCGTGGACCGTAAAGCCTCCCTGCATTGGCTGCGTTTCGGGGACCTCTTTGGGGAAACCGAAGGTTTTGTCTGTGCAATACAGGACCAGGTTATCAAGACGCGGAACTATCGGAAATACATCCTAAAGGACGGTACCACAGACATCTGTCGAGCATGTGGCCGTCCCGGAGAGTCACTTAGGCATGTTATTTCCGGTTGTTCGGCTCTTGCTAACACTGAGTACTTGCACAGGCACAACCAAGCAGCCAAAATCCTGCATCAGGAGCTCGCTCTAAAATACGGACTCTTGCAACAGAGGCTGCCGTATTACAAGTATCTGCCGGAGCCAATCCTAGAAAACGACCGTGCCAAAATCTATTGGGACCGATCTGTTATCACGGACAGGACTATTCTAGCGAATAAGCCTGATATCGTGGTATGGGATCGGTCGCAGTCGAGGGTGTTTCTAGTGGATGTCACTATCCCTCATGACGAGGGTCTCGTGAAAGCCGAAACCGAGAAGCGTCGGAAATATCTCGATCTGGCTCACGAGATCACCGACATGTGGGGTGTGACTTCGACAGAAATAATCCCAATTGTTTTGTCCGCGAACGGGTTAATTCCAACCAGTCTCGCGACCAACTTGAGGCGGTTGGATTTCTGTGGCGTGTCGGTTCCAGCACAAATGCAGAAAGCGGTGCTGCTCGATACGGCTCGGATCGTCCGTCGGTTCTTGAACCTGACTCCCTGACCCCGACCGACTGTGCTCTTGTCGGGGAGTACCGCCTCTCCCATTTAAAATTTATATTTTCATTTTCGGCCATGGGAGAGGCGAGAAACAAAAATGTTTTCCGAAATAATAATAAAATTCTTTATTGACTAACAATCATAACACACCTTAATACAAAGAATAAAAAAAGAAGTTCAGATAATATTAGTTAGCGGTCATTGTATTTCACTACTTTCATGTTGGAGTGGATTATATAATTAACAACCGCGATAAACGGCTTCGGGGATAAACGGCGTGAACGTTTATGTTATGTTATGTTTTATTATTATTTATTTATTTATTTTCTAAACCTTATCTACGAGTATTTGACGTGAATTATCCACAGCACAGCCTATTCCAACTGGAACATACATACATACATACTCACGGCTATAAATCCCTAGAAGGGGTAGCCAGAGCCAAGGAATTATAAATTCCTCAGCCACTTTTGGAAGTTGAGTGGGGAAAACATGGTAAAAATAGAGGTTGTTGGTGATGGGTCTCCAACCACATCGCCCAAAAATCCCTTAAAAACCCCAAAACCGTTAGTCGCCTCTTACGTACTTACACCCACCGGAAGAAATGGGGTAGTGCTATTCTAAGCCGACACTACACAGCACAGCACTAAAAATGAATGAAATGAAAAAAACCTAGATATATTACTATAGGAATAGACGGTACATACTAGTAGATAGACCTTATCTATCAATTAAATGTTTTATATCCTAGCTTCTACAATCAATCCAATTCACAAATTAGTGTAATGATAGCATTTTTTTAAGACAAGGTATATTTTCAGTTAAAAATTTGCTGTGCGGTGTGGGCTTAGAATAACACTACCCCATTTCTGCCGGTGGGTGTACGTAAGAGGCGACTAACGGTATTGGGGCTTTTAAGGGATTTTTGGGCGATGCCGTTGGAGACCCATCACCAACTACCTTTATTTTGCCGGCTTTTCCCCACTCAACTTTCCAAAAGTGGCTTAGGAACTTCTAGTCACTTAGCTCTGGCTACCCCTTCTTGGGATTTATAGCCGTGAGTATGTATGTATGTATGTTCCAGTTGGAATAGGCTGTGCTGTGGATAATTCACGTCAAATACTCGTAGATAAGGTTTAGAAAATAAATAAATAAATAATAATAAAACATAACATAACATAAACGTTCACGCCGTTTATCCCCGAAGGGGTTGGCAGAGGTACCAATACTTCTGAACTCACATGGCAGCGCCATCTAGTGTCCAGAGAAGGTACCCACGTTTTGCTTAGACAGTGTACTCACGTGATAGGAGCCAGGCCTATCGCCGTTTTGTACGAATACACTGTCACTTGACTAAGTACAACTCAGCCATGTGGGTTTCCTCACGATGTTTTCCCTCACCGTTAACAACCATGATAAATTAACCACACATATGACTTTAGAAAAGACAAATTGGTGTAGGTCCGACCCAGGATTGGAACTCACGCCGTTCTGTTTTCGGGCGGGTATTCTACCCACTGGACTATCATGTCGTTATAATAATAATAATAATAGCTTTAAAATATAAATAATGGCTTTACGTCGAAAGGTTCGTGGACCGTAAAGCCTCCCTGCATTGGCTGCGTTTCGGGGACCTCTTTGGGGAAACCGAAGGTTTTGTCTGTGCAATACAGGACCAGGTTATCAAGACGCGGAACTATCGGAAATACATCCTAAAGGACGGTACCACAGACATCTGTCGAGCATGTGGCCGTCCCGGAGAGTCACTTAGGCATGTTATTTCCGGTTGTTCGGCTCTTGCTAACACTGAGTACTTGCACAGGCACAACCAAGCAGCCAAAATCCTGCATCAGGAGCTCGCTCTAAAATACGGACTCTTGCAACAGAGGCTGCCGTATTACAAGTATCTGCCGGAGCCAATCCTAGAAAACGACCGTGCCAAAATCTATTGGGACCGATCTGTTATCACGGACAGGACTATTCTAGCGAATAAGCCTGATATCGTGGTATGGGATCGGTCGCAGTCGAGGGTGTTTCTAGTGGATGTCACTATCCCTCATGACGAGGGTCTCGTGAAAGCCGAAACCGAGAAGCGTCGGAAATATCTCGATCTGGCTCACGAGATCACCGACATGTGGGGTGTGACTTCGACAGAAATAATCCCAATTGTTTTGTCCGCGAACGGGTTAATTCCAACCAGTCTCGCGACCAACTTGAGGCGGTTGGATTTCTGTGGCGTGTCGGTTCCAGCACAAATGCAGAAAGCGGTGCTGCTCGATACGGCTCGGATCGTCCGTCGGTTCTTGAACCTGACTCCCTGACCCCGACCGACTGTGCTCTTGTCGGGGAGTACCGCCTCTCCCATTTAAAATTTATATTTTCATTTTCGGCCATGGGAGAGGCGAGAAACAAAAATGTTTTCCGAAATAATAATAAAATTCTTTATTGACTAACAATCATAACACACCTTAATACAAAGAATAAAAAAAGAAGTTCAGATAATATTAGTTAGCGGTCATTGTATTTCACTACTTTCATGTTGGAGTGGATTATATAATTAACAACCGCGATAGCTCAGTGGGTAGAATACCGTTTATCGTGCAGACTATGAGGGTTCAAATCCTGGGTCGGGCACTACACCAGTTGGTCTTTTTTAAAGTCATCTGTGTGGTTTATTTATCATAATGTGTACAACTCAGCCATGTTAGTTTCACATGGCTGAGTTGTACTTAGTCATGTGACAGTATATTCTTCATACAAAACGGCGATAGGGCTGCCCCCTACCACGTGAGTACATTGTCCATGCAAAACGTGGGTACTCTGAACACCAGGTGACAATGTCACGTGATTTTCTGAAGAATAAGTACCCCTACCAAACCCTTCGGGGATATACGGTGTAATCGTTTTTGTATTATTTAATTGTCAGCACGTAACTCGACATTCTCGTTTATTCCCATTTATGCGATAGTCCAACTGGAGGGAATCTAACTAGAAACTAGTGGAGACTTGAAGTTAATATTTTCTAATCGTTCTTTAGATATATTTAAACATACTCACGGCTATAAATCCCTTAACGGGGTAGCCAGAGCTTTGGAATGAGAAATTCCACAGCCACTTTATATATATATATATATATATACATATATATGTATGCATATATTTAAAATGGTCCTATATTTTGAATTGTACATCAAGAAGAAAACCATTTGTAAATGCACGTGACCCATCGTTGGGAGAGAATTTTGAGTCATAACCACGAAATGATGCCTCTCCTCTAGAGAGGCACTAAAGTACTAGTACTTTAATACCAAAAACAGAGACAATCACAGACATATTATATTTGAATAGATGCCGCAAGTGCATGTACTTCGCGTGTAAAAACTGAGTAAAATTATCTTAGTTTATCGCCATTTGATTGAGTCCGTGCTCGAACGTTCTCGGTGACAGATGTCAAGCTAAATATAAAAAATGCCTAATTGTGCCGTATTGAGTTGCAAAAACTATCTAAATAAAGCGGGACTAATTAATAGAAAGATTTCCTTTCATCGGTAGGTCACTTCATTATTAGATTATGTGGTTTTTATTGTAAAATCAATTATTTCGTGTTCGTTGTGGTTTTACACTGAAAAATTTTTAAACGAGTGTGTATCGCTTAATTTATAATACATTGCCGCTTTTAGTTACAAAGCTATCTAGTATGGCTTGTCTATTAAAACACGCAATGAACATCAAAATGAACGATATTTTCACCTGTCAATCAGCTACACGGTACGGTAGCTCTTGTCATATTTCTGTCATTTTAAGCAAAATGTGTTGTACCTACACAGATAGTTGTATTCGATTCTAATTCTAATCGATTTTGGGAACAGAGAAATGATAATATTCGCGATAGATGTTCCATGTATCTAAAATATATTTATTACTACAATGTTTCTGTTAAATAATTAATTGGAATACTCTTGTTTTAACTTTGTTTTTATTTAATAAAAGAATAGTTTAATTTTAGTTACAAGTTTTTCTCTAAGCTACATTTCTTAACGTGTGGTATGTGTCAGTCTATATTTACTTCCTTCCTTCACTCAGTGTTGCCAATATAAATGTACATATATACACGAACACGCCTCCTTACATAAGTTCAAAGCTTCTTAAGTACTACAGTAATTATAATCAATTAGGGAACTATACTCCTTTAAAGTTAGCATTTTTAAGTTAGTGAATTTAACACTTCCCACAGGTTTTGTAAATGTATCTGCAATTTTATTTTCTGACTCTATTTTGTATACTTCCCTGCGAAACATTTTAATTTACAAAATGAAAGTGAACTTCAATGTGCAGAATTCTTTGCAAAGTTTCCATACTTAGAAATAGATACATTTTCTGTATTGCCTCATTGATAGGTCGCATTTTTTAATTTGTTTTATGTTGTAATTACTTTGTTAAATAATACTCACACAATTAATTGTTCCGACATATTTTATTGTATTTTAAATTATATTTTTACTTCATTTCACATTATTATCAATGTATAAACAATTAGTTCTTTAGCTTTAGTATTCTAATATACAGGGTGTAATTGTAACGACTGTTTTCAATGAAAAGTATGATTAATTATCACGTATAGAGGCAGAATTCGTTGAAAAAAAATACACTTATTTTTTTTCAAATTTTGTTAAAATTAGCACTAAGAAAGTAGTACTATTGACACCAACACGCTCAATGTGTGCGTGAAACGCGATGACAAGGCGGGCAACTCAGCTGACAGCTGCGACCCGCCGTGACCCTTAACCGGCGGCCAAATCAAATCAAGGCCAGTAAAGTAATCAATCGAACTTAGCTTCTAATATCTTCTTATTTTTTACATGTTATTATTTGACGTGATAAATTTGAATAACACTACCCCATAGTTAATACTGCGTTGGAATGCGGCAGTATGTTCAGAGAAAAATTCATAATTCGTAAACATCGATCGCCGCGAAATTCAAAATCTGCATACGTATCAAGTCGGGCGGGCTTGTCGGCATTTTATCAAAGGAACAGTATTAGTACTAAGTTAGTTGTTTGTAGCTCATTGTGTTTGTGTCGCTTATGATTGGATGTCACTTTGATTTTTCGCATTAATTTTCGGAGTGTGAGTTCAGTTTTAGTATCTTGTGTTGTGATTGTGTTGAGTAAATATGGCGTACACGAACCAGCAAAGTTCAGTGTTGGTGTTTTATAATGTTAATTCTCAAAATGTTCTGCGTTTTGCGCAAATAAAGGTGATAGCCCGGATCTGCCACTGCCAATCAAAACGGGGTGAGTTATTTTTATTCGTATTCTTTAGTTAACTGTGATAGAGTACAGATACACCCGTTTAGAGCCCTTTAGCCCCGAGAGAGTTTAGTAAACACCAAGAACTCCTCCAATTTCGATGTCGGTTAATGAATGAATAGGTATCCCTTGCGCACTTTATTTTATGCCACGTAAATGTATCGTTTCGAGGGTCTCTATTTGTTTTTAACTTTATTATCTTACGCTCATGAAGTACATACATTACATACATACTCACGCCGTTACTACCCTTTGGGGAGGCAGAGATGTAAAGTAAAACAAAAATAGCGGTAGCTGATTATTTAGGACGACAGTTTTGTTATAATCGTCGGTGTTAATTAATAGAGATAGATTTATTACATACATATTCTCACGCCATTAGTTCCCATTGGGGTAGGCAGAGACTATCGATCGCCACTTCGTACGATCCTGGCAAACCTCTCTAGCTTTGTTTACATCCATCAATCTTTTTACTTGTAAATGTTTGAATTACACTACCCCATATTTAATACTGGATTGAAATACGAGGCGACTAAGACCACAGCCTCACCAGGCGCGGCGATAAGTTCAAAGAAAAATCAAACATAGCCGCGAAATTCAAAAAAATTTAGCATTGCTGTCATAGTGCGGTTTATACGGTCACGAGCAAGTGTGCGCAAGACTAGATGGTCACATGACGCGCCCGCTGTTCTCTGTGTGTGGGTGTGACATTATACGGGTAGGAGTGTGTGCGCTAGGCTAGTGTAGATAACCACAGTTTTCCATCTGATGGAGAAAGTAAGTTTTTCTGCTAAAGCGGTTTTAATCTTTTTGTTTATTTCATATGGTGGATATTAAGCATTAAACTTTAATATACGAATTAATATTGAAGTAACAATCGCCGTCAAACTATCACGCTGTATATATATTTTTATTTTTTTTATTGTAGGTTACTCTGCTTACCCAATCTGACATTAAATTTAATTAGCATTCCTAAACTTAATTTATTTTATTCATATTTTTAATTATTATCGTTTTTGTTAGTTATTATTTTGTTTAAGTTTCAATTGTCATGCCTAATAATTTTATTTAAATTTTGATTTTCACAGGTTAATATTCTTTAATGTCAATTTAAAATTAATGTTATAACTATTGCTATTTTTAACTTACTTTGTAAATTCTATTTTTATTAGAATTCACTAAAATTTAATGTGTGTAATTATCAAAATTGTATTTCTTATGCTGACCTGTAATTGGTTTTAGGACTAGCTGTATATACCTGTTTTTATTTATGTGATATTTCTGTTCTTGAACTGTTGGTTGGCTTTAAATAAATAAATAGCTACAGCTGCTGAATTATCTTCATAGATTTTAACTGGTTTACAAACCTTAGTAAAGACATCATTCATTACACAAATGAGAAAATTTAATTCTGTTACTGCTTCTGATAATTCTACATATTCAGCAAATGTTGAAGAGTTTGTTACACTACTTTGTTTTTTTTATTTCCAATATTGAACAAACGAAGAGTTCCGTACTATCATCTATAATAGAAAATAACGTTTTTGTATGGGAGTCCCTTTGATATTTACTTTACTGTTATTTAATTATTTATTTTGAAAGGTGATATACAAGTAAATATACTGTGAAAATTTTAAGTATCTACTTATTAACGTTTTAATATTGAGCAAACAAATACGGAAAAAACACGTTTATTGTAAGGGGCCCCCCTTAAAATGATTTTTTTACTTGTATTTGTTGTTATGGCGGCAACAGAAATACGTCATTTGTGAAAATTTCAGCTTTCTAGTTCTCACTTTTTATAAGAAACAGCCTGGAGAAAAACAGACAACGAAAAAAAAATACTTGATTATTTTTCCTTCTCTACAAGTTATTTTATTTGTTTTTTTTTTCAAATCCGAATTAGTTCTGGGTTGTATTATATTTTGTCATAGCGCCTTCTACTGGCTTTCCTTTTTGTAGATAAATTTTTTTCTCGGGGTTTTTTTATAAATCATTTTGTAACTTTCCGAGAACAAATTATTAAAACTAGTTAATTAGGAAGGTTATCAATAAGGACAAGTTATTATAATAATAAAGGCTACTGAACTACTCACTGACTAACTGACTCATTAACTCACTAATTTAGATCGTTGTTCTCCGAGAAGATGTAGTGGTGGAGGAAAATAATGTAAGAAGAGTTGCTCAGAATAAAAATGAGACCATGAGAAAATAGCGTTATTAAAATACAGGAATAATTCTAGATTTATCATTCTTCTGTCAATTTATCATTCGTCTGTCGATGCACTCGAATATAATCGATTGAATCGTTTACGCGCTGACGGGGAGTTCCCATCACTAAATTGCTCATGTGACGTCACAGTAGGTGGAATAATAATGGCACGCTTGGTTTCTATACAAGAAATGACACTTGCGTTATCTATTCAAATACAGATCTGTGGAGACAATCTACTTATACAAAATTTATAAGTTTATTTTTACCTCTTGATGATTCTCAATAACGTAATATTCGCAAGTATAAACCCATCTATACATATATGTGGGAGTCATGTTAGAGCGCACACTACTGCGGACTCACTCGCACATAACAGCGTCTCACTCATATCCTACATCGCGGAGAGTAAATATTTTTCATATCTGATTTTCAAATCAGATATGAATTAGTAGTAGTAGAATTAGTGGTACAAACAAAGTGGCGATCGATAGTCTCTGCCTCCCCTATTATGTAGTAGAACCTAACCGATTTAATTTTTAGAAATAAAAGAAAGTTTTATGAAACAAATACTTTTATTGGCAAACACATCACAACCTTTTAAACTAAAGAATCTTTAATTAGTCATTTCAACTGAATAAATAATATGGAATGCAACATAGGCAGATACACTATATATATCTACATAGTTATAATTACTACTAAACATACATAATTTCTTAGGACGGACACCGATATAATCAATAACTTATCAAAACACTATCTACTAACCGCACAATTATATTCAAAATAAATTAATATTAAAGCTTTTTGACATAGTTTATTTACACTTTATGCATTCGCAAAAGGTTACGTTAAAATCGTCATGTTAAAACACTAACATAACTCAAGAGAGATGTTACAAAGACAATAATTAAGATGAAAATTCGAAGACACATCTTAGACAACATGGACCAATTTCAAACCTGAACAAAATAGCTCAAGATTTTCACATTCGTTGTATCCAATATCAATAATTTCGTACAAAACAAATATAATAATACATACATATACTCACGGCTATAAATCCCTTACGGGGTAGCCAGAGCTTTGGAATGAGAAATTCCTCAGCCACTTTTGGAAGTTGTTGGGGGAAAAGATGGTAATAATAAATAAAAAATGTTTTTGGTGACGGGTCTCCATCCGCATCGCCCAAAAATCACTTAAAAAGCCCCTAGACCCTTAGTCGCCTCTTACGATCACCCACGGGTAGAAATGGGGTAGTGTTATTCTAAGCCGACACTACACGGCAAAGTCGACACTACACGGCAATACAATAATCCAATGGGGAAAAACCGGTCATGGCAACACATTGCCAATAGGTTTCCATGCACAAACTTTAACCGTAGTTTGGTTAATGGACTAGTGGTGGTAATGATAGAAGTGATAAAAAAATAAAAAGGAAATGTCATTTTCTTAACTACGGTACTGCATTTGAAAAAATAGAACAGATCTGTATATCCGTTACTCTTACGTACACCCACCGGAAGAAATGGGGTAGTGTTATTCTATTCCGACACTACACAGCAGATTTAACGGATTTGGAGCTTTGATGGTATTTTTGGGCGATGTGGTTGGAGACCCATCACCGAAAACCTTTATTTAACGATCTTTTCCCCACAAAAATTTCCAAACATGGCTGAGGAATTTCCAATTCATTAGCTCTGGCTACCCTTCTAGAGATTTATAGCTGTGAGCATATGTATGTATGTATCTGTATATATAAAAGGCAAAACTGACTGAAGAATCGAAGCACAGCAGAAACTACTGTACCTAGAAACTTGAAATTTTCTCCAAGAGTATGTGGGTATTAAGAAGGAAATTTCTGGATCTCCAACCCTAAGGGGATGAAATAGGGGTAGGAAGTTTGTATGTAACTTTTTAAATTATAGTCAATTTATACTATCGCAGTGTCCTCTAGTGAGGGGTTCAGTTGAGTAAAATAACCGCTATAGGATTTGAAGCCAAAGGGTACATAAATATTACAATAGATGGCGCTTTACTATTTATTGGGAGATATTTTTTGCAACAACTTACTGAATGGAGGTAAAATTGCTGACTTGAAATCAATAATATTTTGAGTTGTATTTCAGTTATTATGACGTGATATATTATTAAATTGTAGCGCTAATTATTGATGTTAATGCTAATAAATTTTATGTAGTGACTAGTGAGGTGGTCGCAGGTCAAACTAAGAGTCGAACCACATAGCTCTGGCATATAACTAAAAATAACAACCATAGAACATAATACTAGATATAAAAATATACATACACTAGAATATCATAACCATGTATTATCTACATCATTGTTATGGGAAAAAGAACAATGATCCAACCAATATGTTCATAACAAGAATAGCATACATATAATTACTGTGTAGTGTCGGCTTAGAATAGCACTACCCCATTTCTACCGGTGGGTGCACGTAAGAGGCGACTAACGGTATTGGGGTTTTAAAGGGATTTTTGGGCGATGCGGTTGGAGACCCATCACAAACAACCTTTAATTTTACCATCTTTTCCCCACTATCATTTCCAAAAGTCGCTGAGGAATTTCTGATTCCTTAGCTCTGGCTACCCCATCTAGGGATTTACAGCCGTGAGTATATGTGTGTATGTATTTATGTATAATTACATCAGTGTAAACTATTTCTGTTTGAGGAAATCCTTTCTCTGCTGCTGCAGCTTCTGTTCGAGTAGCGTGATGTTTTCTTTGTACTTAGCGTTGTCGCGGTTCAACGCCTGGATCGCTGAGTCTTTTCGAGCCACTGCCACTTTTACTCTGAAATATATATAATATTATACTGCATTCTATGAGATATATAGAGCCAATGTGGAAGGTAATGTTAGTAGAGGACGACCTCGGAGGACACATTTGGATCAAATAGAAAATGTGCTCAAAAAGGCAGGTGTCCGCAGTATGAAGAATAAAAGAGCATGTATGAAAAGATTGATGGATGTAAACGAAGCCAGAGAGGTTTGCCAGGATCGTAAGAAGTGGCGATCGATAGTCTCTGCCTACCCCAATGGGAACTAACGGCGTGAGAATATGTATGTATGTATGTATTCTATGCATATGCCTTACAAGCTAACTGGTTGGTAATTCAAAAGATACAAATGGAATAAGCATAAGAATAAGGCTAAATATTTATTACCGTTGTTAACGGTGAAGGAATCCACCGTGAGCAAACCCATATGGCTAACCTGTACTTAGTCATGTGACGATATCGATAGTTTAATCACGTGACATTAAACCCCATTTTCCGAACTAATTATTAGTACTTCTGCCACCTCTTCGGGAATATAGAGCGTGAACTTTTGAGTCGAGTCAAATTAAAATATTATTGTTTCTGTTCATTTCAAGTCAGAAAAAAAAATCAAGACATTACATTTGTCAGATTCCAAGAAAAAACCGTTCGCGTTTAAAATTGTGGGATGTTAATATACATGAATAACAAAGAATCGATCATTTTAAGGATTTTTGGAAGAAGGTCTATGGACACCTATACCAGTGGACACCTATAATCACGCACATTCTACCCATTGGAGTATAATAAACGTTCACGCCGTTTATCCCCGAAGGGGTTGGCAGAGGTACCAATACTCCTGAACTCAATTGGCAAGCGCTATCTAGTTTCCGGAGAAGGTACCCACGTTTTGCTTAGACAGTGTACTCACGTGATAGGGGGCAGGCCTATCGCCGTTTTGTACGAATACACTGTCACATGACTAAGTACAACTCAGCCATGTGGGTTTCCTCACGATGTTTTCCCTCACCGTTAGCAACCATGATAAATTAACCACACATACTTGTTTTCTACCCTGGCTCTATCCAAGATGTCGTATTATGGATTTGATGTCGCTGCAGTTCGTTGGTTCGACAGTTATTTGTCCGACCGTAAACAATTCGTCGAATTACGTAAGAGGAATGGTGTGGTCCTTACATCCTCCGAAAGAACACTAGAACGAGGAGTCCCCCAGGGTTCGATATTGGGTCCACTTCTGTTTATTCTCTACACTGCAGATCTTGTAAATAGTATTAAAAAATGCAAGTTTCATATATATGCAGATGATTTGCAACTATACATTTCTGGTCATCCCAAAAATATAGTAAATACGGTAGGAAAACTAAATGATGATCTAGATCAAATTGCTGCTTGGACGGAAAAGAATTGCCTTGTTCTGAACCCGGTGAAATCAAAGTTCATGGTTCTTGGTACTAAGACTCAAATCTCTAATACGTTGGAGGCCTTAACGACTTGTGATGTCGCTATCAGGGATCAACCATTAGAAAGAGTCGATGAAGCACGAAATCTAGGCATACTGATGGACGGGGAACTGCGGTTCGAAAACCATGTTCTGTCAGTAGTTAGTAACTGCTTCTATCGACTCAAAATACTATACAATATACGCGATTACCTGAGTGAGAATTTGCGTGTTCAACTTTGCGAATCGTTGATATTGTCTAGAGTAAACTATTGTGACGTGGTCTATGGTGGTTGCATACTGGGTCGTACACAAAGGCTTATACAACGTGTGCAAAACGCATGCGCACGTTTTTGTTTTCGTGTTCCTCGTCGCTCCCACATTACCCCGTACTTGGACGAAGCAAAACTTTTAAACATAAAGGGTCGTAGGTGTTTGCATCTCGCGACTCTGATGTTCGGTGTGGTTAGGTTGGAATCACCGGCTTATTTGCATAAAAAACTGCAATGGTCTAAAAGTGACTATCAGTTCAAAGTCAGGGCGATCTTGCCTCTGCACCGATCAGTAGCGTTTCGAGGTAGTTTTAGGTTTGCTGCGTCCAAGTGCTGGAACGATATTCCCCCTCCCATACGTGCAGTGACTGGTAGGACCACTTTTAAGCGCAAGCTTAAAAAGTACCTACTAGCCCTTCAAAACCCGCTCAACAAGGCTCCATAGAGAATTTTTCTCATAGAATTCTATCCTATCCAATCCTGTTTTCTATTTTCTATGTTTCATAATTAATGTATAAGTAAAAATAATATTTAATATATATCGAATATTTTGTTTATATATTTATACTTTAGAATGTAATAGTAATGTACCAATAATATATATATATTTTTTTTTTCTGTCCTATTTTTTTATAACATTTATGAGCTATATATTTATATCGACTGTTATAAATATATATAAATATAAGTAATGTATTATAATCCGCTTGTGTAACTCTCGTGTTGTCACTGGTGATGGCGCTGACTGAAAATCAGTGCTGTGAGGTCAAACCTCGCAGCTTTTGCTGAGTCAGTGCCCTTTCGCTGCAAAAGGGCGCAAAGTTTTTAACATTATTGTTTAGTTCCGTTTAATTTTATAATGATCTCTGTTTTTTTTTTCTATTATTTTGTTTTCTTTTGACACTGTTCACAGGTTTGTTTACTTTGTTTTTAACTTTTCCTTTTAAATGTTTTTGATTTATTTTAAATTTATTTTTCTTTAGTTTTAAGTTTTATTATTTTTTGTGTTGTGTTTTAATTTGTGCCATATTTGCTGCGAATAAACTTTATTCTTCTTCTTCTTCTTCTTCTTCTACATATGACTTTAGAAAAGACAAATTGGTGTAGGCCCGTCCCAGGATTGGAACTCACGCCCTTCTGTTTTTCGGGCGGGTGTTCTATCCACTGGACTATCATGCAGCTTGGAGTAGACAGACATTATTGATCGCCTTGCCACTTTGCACGATCCTGACAAACCTCCATCCATTATTACATGAATACACATACTTAGCATACAGCTGATGCATCTGTTCCTCGTGCATCTTCTTCATATCCTCTACCTCCTTCTTGACGGTTTCCAATCGGTCGCTCCAAGTCTTCTCTACGCTCGCTCTGATCTCCTCGGTTCGTTGATCTAGCTGGATGTTTTTCTGTTGGGAGAATGTTATTTGGTTTTATTTAATGGTTTGTATGAGAAAATAGTGAAAGAACCTGTATTAATACTAGCGATTGAGCGTGTATTTAGATGGTTTTATTTGATGATTCGTTTGAATGTTATAGTTTGTAGTGTAGCTGTGAGATACTAGTGAAAAACTTGTAATAGTACTAGCGAATCATTATGTAACTTTGAATAAAATTTGAAATTTGTTAAGCATGCTATTAATTTTGCTATGTTATTAAATATTTCTTAATTAAGAATATTTCATCTCAATAAAATGAATACCAAACGTGTCAGAAAATTACTATTTTCTATTGTTAATAATATACAAAAAGGTCCTTTTTATTATTTTTTCAGAATAGGTACTATACAAATACAATTAATCCTAATAAATAAAAGAAAGAAAAATTTCGACACTAACGCCCGTTACTCTGCCAATTGAGCTACCGTGTCAATGGCTGCCAGCGCAAAATTCTTCTATCCTTTATTTCTTTTACACTTTTAAGTAGTGTTTGCGTTCCCTACCTCCGTTTTTTTACAAATTCGGACGGTTATTTGACTACCTTTACAGATAGAATTTAAATGTTAAGAAAGCTTAACTATCACATAATTAGAATGTTTCGCGAATTACCCGTGCACCCACCAGCTTCACCCACCGCTCTAGAGATTGAACCTATTTGATACAAACCTATCGTGGCCACTTGTTAGATAAAATTATGAATACATAGTACGGTTCATTAAAGTATTACATGTCATTCAATATCAACGGAATCAACAACAGATTTTCTGAAGAGCTGACAGAAACACATTTATCCATTTCTTTGTATTTGCGGTCCCACAATAGACTGCGAAATAAAGTGCATACATAGACAACGCGGTATAGTGTTACTGTTTAAAGGTCACCAATACGTAAAACAAAAAGTTTACGCCAACAAATCGTCAATTCGGAATTGTACTCTCAAGCAGAAACTGAAATGAACTATCAATAAAATAAGTGAAAATAATATTAGTAACAGTCCTACGAACCTCCTATCAACGTTTTGCGTTGCTCCTTCAGCTGCCAATTTATGAAAATATTGTTAATGTTATAATTATTTTCAGGACGACCAGTATATTAAGTGCTTATATGCAAAGGAATGTGTACACAACGAAAACCAGAATGAAGTAGCGATAGCTATTGATAACGCAAAAGTAGAAGCAGCTTCTACATCCAAACCGATAACAAAAATTTATAAGAAACATTGATCCTTTAAAAGACAAAGGACTTGAATTTTTGACTCCGGTGCCGTCATTTGATAACGCTAAACATTCTTTATATGACAGTCGCAATAAAGGTTATCAAGTACAAAAGACCGTGTATAAGGAACTTAATGAAGTTGAGATACCGATGCAATTTCGACAATATTTGGTTGCAGACTATTGCGATAGTAATGATGGTATAAGAATTCTACTTTTTGCAGATAACAAAAAGTGTCAAGTCTTGTGTGACATTGAAGAAATATTTATCGACGGCACCTTTAAAACAGTTCCTAAACCATTTTATCAGTTGACAGCGAAAACGGAAGTACCTCATCAACAACAAAAGTAGAGCCATTAATGTATGCACTGCTTCCAAACAAAAAAGAGAAGACTTACGGTGTAATGTTTGATTTGATTGCATCAGGTGTGCCTCAATTCAAACCTAAAATTGTTCATGCAGACTTTGAATATGCTATAACAAATGCGCTCAAACAATTCTTTCCATTTATTGGAGATATATTACCGAGGAATGCCAAGATATAAATGACGCGAATTTACAAAAAAATATTTCATATTTTCAAAATTTTATATGAAGGCTAATTTAATTGAAGAATGGTGCGTGTACAATAAACGTCACAGAACCAATAATGTTGCCGAAAGTTGGAACAGCGATATTAATAAAAAAAATAATAGACATTATGAAACAATTGCCAAGTTTTTAACCAAGATATTTAAAAACAATCAAAAACTTACTAATACACGGAACTAAAATGTTATAAGGAGAGATAGTCAAATACTAAATACACAAATACAACTAATAAACGGTGAAATAAGCCTCGGTCTTTTTTTAGAGAAGTTACGGTAAACATGACGGATTCTTCGTTGTTTCTTACCTGGATATTACACTTGTGCATAAAGTGTTATTTTTTTAAGTTTTTTTTTAAATTATTAAAACTCATCTACAATTTAAAAAATATCGATAGTTTTGTTCAATCTCTAGTGCGGTGGGTGCACGGGTAAACGAAAATTACTCGTGCACCCACTAGTGGGTGAAGCTGGTGGGTTAACGGGTTGCGAGCGGAATGTTTTTGTTCAACCTCTTTTTCTTTCCTTTATTTATCAGTAATAATCCCCACATGAGGTTTTCATGAACAAAAACATTCTAATTAATATACAATTATTTTGAAACCCTATTACAAATAAATAAAGAATAAATAAAGGAATGAAAAATTTAACGGTAGCTCAATGGCAGAGCGTCGGGGCGTATACCCGAGGTCGCGGGTTCGATTCCCGCCTGTGTCGAAATTTTTCTTTCCTTTATTTATTCTTTATTTATTACTATAGAATTATGTTGATATAAGATATAAATAAACATTCTAATTACTATACAATTATGTTGATATAAGATATAAATATGGATATATCTTACGTCAGTGAGAACTTTGTTCCGCGTCAGCAGCTGGTTGATTTCCACTTCTAGTTGAGCGCCTGAAATAACAAATATACTATGCTATAGGCTATTTGACAAGATTTTAAAACTATTTTTCGTAATTTGGTAATGAGTTTGCTGTGTAGTGTCGGCTTAGAATGTCGCTACTTCTTTCTACCCACGGGTGTCGTAAGAAGCGACTAAGGGTTTTGGGGCTTTTTATTGGATTTTTGGGCGATGCGGTTGGAGACCTATCACCAAAAACCTTTATTTTTACCATCTTTTCCCCACTCAACTTCCAAAAGTGGCTGAAGAATTTATAATTCCTTAGCTCTGGCTACCCCTTCTAGGGATTCATAGCCGTGAGTATATGTATGTATGTATGTAATTATAAATGAAAAATGTATTTGTTACTCACATCTATCTTCCGTACTCCGAACCCTGGCCTGTGCTTCCTGGTACCGTCGTAACGTATTTTGTTCTGTCTCTGCCAACTCCTTTAGCTCGCATTCGTATTGCTCTTTGTTGCGTCTGACAGAGAATATATTGTAAATAGGGTGATGAAAATATGTTAATGCACTTATTAGTAAAGTACATTATAAATTATATAATTCGCTGTGTAGTGTCGGCTTAGAATAGCACTACCCCGTTTCTACCGATGGGTGTACGTAAGAGGCGACTAACGGTATTGGGGCTTTTAAGGGATTCGAGGGCGATGCGGTTGGAGACCACCAACAACCTTTATTTTACCATCTTTTCCCCACGCAACTTTTAAAAGTGGCTGAGGAATTTCTAATTCCTTAGCTCAGGCTACCCCTTCTAGGGATTTATAGCCGTATACGTATGTATGTATGTATGTATTTCCTCTTTAGAAATTATATAAAAATACCTGAAAGACTCCTGTAACTCTCTCCTAGCAGCCTGCACCTCTCTCTCAATTCTCTCGTTCATTTCACGACTCTCCTTATCTCTTTCTCTCTTATGTTGAGCTATTATCTCCTCTTCTCTTCTCTTCATCATCTCTTCTTGCTCCGCTTTGTACTCTCTCTTGTACTGCTCGAACTTTTCTATTAGGTCCTCTTCCTTTTTTTGCATTTCGACCTATTTTGGAAATTATTTTGGTTAGATTAAAAACTTACAGGTACACAAAAATTAAAGTACCAATTGATCGCCTTATTACTGGAAACGATGTCTTTCTGACAACCTTTGAATGGTAGGGTCAATAAATTGGTTTTTATAATTATAGGCAGTTCGATGTAAAAAAAAAAGCTAGTATGAATGGTCAACTTAGCCAAGTGGCTACAGTCTACTACGCTGGCCTAGTACAGGTACGCGGACTAACAATAATATATACAACATCTAAGGACTCATATCGATATCATATTCTGATAATTTTTTTACACATGGAAGAAATAATACATACATACATACATATACTCACGGCTATAAATCCCTTACGGGGTAGCCAGAGCTTTGGAATGAAATTCCTTAGCCACTTTTGGAAGTTGATGGGGAAAAGATGGTAATAAAAAATAAATGTTTTTGGTGACGGGTCTCCATCCACATCGCCCAAAAATCATTTATGAAGCCCCTATACCCTTAGTCGCCTCTTACGATCACCCACGGGTAGAAATGGGGTAGTGTTATTCTAAGCCAACACTACACGGCACATGGAAGACAAATAACTAATAAAAACTAAAAAAAAACTAGGATTTTAATGCAAATTGCGATTGAAATGAATTGAACTGAGCGAGGTTTACCTAACCTCAGTCTTTTTACTTCTGTGCATTCAGTCCTAAGCATTAAGCCGCACTCTAACTAAGAAACCATTGACCATAAGAAACTATTTTCTATTGACTTCAATGAGAAAATAGTTTTCCGGTGGTTACTCCAATGGTAAATTCGATCACGACATGGAACCATAGGATAGGTTGAGCCGTTCCAGGGAATTTCATTCACTAAGAAGTGGCCTACCGGCGTATAAGTTACTATAAAACTATAGTGCTGTGTAGTGTCGGCTTAGAATAGCACTACCTCATTTCTTCCGGTGGGTGTACGTAAGAGGCTGCTAACGGTATTGGGGCTTTTAAGGGATTTTTGGGCGATGCGGTTGCAGACCCATCACCAACAACCTTTATTTTACCATCTTTTCCCCACTCAACTTTCCAAAAGTGGCTGAAGAATTTTTAATTCCTTAGCTTTGGCTACCCCTTTGAGGGATTTATAGCCGTGAGTATATGTATGTAAAACTATATTGATCCCAATTACCTCCAACCGTTGCTTCTCTTGCTGGATAGTCTCTTCAATCTGAGCTTGCTTCTTCTCAAAGACCTGCTCTTGTTCGGCTTTCCATTTTTCTAAAAATAACATAAGTAATAACTATAATTTCTAGGATGGAATTGAATGATTGATTTTTCTCAGTGTATATATGTTAATTTATTGGCATGACTTTTGAGAAAAACGACTTGACCGATTGTAAATCATAGATCTATCTTTCGAATAACGCTTTTTTATATAAAGTCTTTGATATGAAATATAATGTCTATAACATTATAAAGTATGGTTACCATTTTGGCACAGAAACGTTAAGTAAAACATACATACATATACTCACGGCTATAAATCTCTAGAAGGGGTAGCCAGAGCTGAGGAATTAGAAATTCCTCAGCCACTTTTGGAAGTTGAGTGGGGAAAAGATGGTAAAACAAAGGTTGTTGGTGATGGGTCTCCAACCGCATCGCCCAAAAATCCCTTAAAAGCCCCAATACCGTTAGTCGCCTCTTACGTACACCTACCGGAAGAAATGGGGTAGTGCTATTCTAAGCCGACACTACACAGTTAAGTAGAAGTCTTTAAAAAAGAGTGACAAATAAATAACACTTCATATATTTTTGCAAACAGCTGCTAATTTGCCCTAACTTATAACGCCTTTAAAATCCTAATGCGAACAACATATATGACGCAAGCACAGACAGATGCGAGGAGCAATAAAAGCTATAACAAGAGCAATGTATTTCACACGCTTAATACTACTGTGACCTATGTAAAAATTTTGATGAATTGAGTTACAATATACACAGACCTTAAAAAGCATGCTCTACAACATAGGCACGAGAAAACACAACTTAACACAAAAAGGTTCAATTTCACTTGGGTCTTTATCGTCTCGTATTCATAGTGTTGTAGAGCATGCTTTTCAAGGTGTGTTTTTATTGTAACTCAATTCATCAATTTTGACATAGGTCACTGTAGTATTAAGCGTGCGATTTAATAAATCGTTAGTGTCACCAGAGCTTTGTAATTTAAATTTCCAATATGTCTTACTTACTTACTTACTTACTTATACTCACGCCCATTGTTCCCATTGGGGTAGGCAGAGACTATCGATCGCCACTTTGTACGATCCTGACAAACCTCTCTAGCTTCGTTTACATCCATCAATCTTTTCATACATGCTCTTTTATTCTTCATACTTCGGACGCCAGCCTTTTTGAGCACACTCTCAATTTGGTCCAAGTGTGTTCTCCGTGGTCGTCCTCGACTCACATTACCTTCCACGTTGGCTCTATAGATCTCTTTCACCAATTTACTGTCATTCATCCTCTCTATGTGCCCAAACCACCTTAACATTCCTTTCTCTATCTTGCACACTACGTCATCTTTCACACCTAAACGTTCACGAATTACACTATTTCTCACTCTGTCGCACAACCTTACATTACATATACTTCTGAGGGATCTCATTTCCACTGCATTCACTCTACTTTCATGCCTCTTTTGCCATGCCCAACATTCACTACCATACATCAGCGTAGGAACCAGTACAGCATTGTGAACTGCCATTCGCGCCTTTTCAGACAGGAACTGGCTCGACATTAGACTGTTTATGGCTCCATTTACCGCATTTCCCTTTTTTACTCTCCTTTCAATATCTTCCTCGCATTTTCCGTCCCTTGTAAACAAACTTCCCAGATATACAAACTCTTTCACTTGTTCCACTTTCTTGCCACCTATTGTAATCTCACATTCTGTCATACTTTCCTCTCTCTGGAAAACCATTGTCTTGGTTTTGTCCACATTCACTCGCATGCCCTTTCTTTCAAAAGACTTACACGCAATATTCACCATCTCTTGCAACTCATTTACCGTTGATGCAAGTAATACTTGATCGTCAGCGTATAAGAGGCATTTAATGATGAATCCTTCCATTCTCAGACCATAATCACTTTCGCGTAGTTCTTTCAAACAGTCATCCATGAACAGATTGAAAAGCCACGGAGAAGCTACACAACCCTGACGTACACCCCTAGAGATTTCAAACCAGTCCGTGTTTTCTCCGTTTATTCTTACACATGCACTGGAACCCTCATAGAGTGACTCCAATGCACGTATAAGTTGGCTCCCCAAACCGAACTTAGACAACACCTCCCACAAATTCTTTCTTACTACCCTATCATACGCCTTCTCCAGATCAATGAAGGTGCAATACACTTTTTGGTTCTTTGCTAAGAATTTTTCTGTGATGCACCTTAAGGAGAAGATTTGATCCATACATCCCATTCCCTTTCTAAACCCTGCTTGCACATCCCAGATTTTCTCATCAGTTTCTTTCATCACTCTTTCAATCAATACCTTAGCATACAATTTACCGACAACACTAAGTAGGCTAATACCACGGTAGTTTTTTGCTACCTGGCGTGACCCTTTCCCTTTATATAGGGGCACTATCACCGCTCTGCACCAATCATTTGGTACTTTGCCAAGTGCCCAACACTTTCGAAAAAGGAAGAACAGCCAAGAAGCCACTAACCCTTTACCAGCCCTTAGCATTTCGATATTAACTCTATCATACCCTGCCGCTTTCCCTAATTTCATACAATTCATCGCTTTTACAATTTCTTCCATACTTATCACACTTTCACACATATCACCCAACACTTCGTTACAATTAATATTAATATCAATTGCTGAAGTAGTGGGGTCATCCTCTTTTTCAAAGAGACCCTCGAAATAATCCTTCCATACCCTTTTTATTCTAATTCCATCAGTCATTAATTCACCTTTTTCATCCTTCATTACATTTGTACTGGTGTTTTGTGAAACTCCCCTTTCACGTCTGATATATTTCCAAAACAATTTTTGATTGTTTTGGAAATTATTGGAGAGTTTCTTTTCACTCCATTCTTTCAGATCTCGCTTTTTCTGCTCTATTTTATTCTTAACCATTCTCTTTATTCTCTTATATTCATCTTCAAATCTCTCAACTTCATCATCATTTATACACACATTCATCCGTTTACTAGCTTTGATTGCTAGTAAATCGAGCCAAGCTTTCTTCTTTTCATTCACTGCATCTTTCACATTTTTATCCCACCAACTAGCTGATGGTCTAATTTTCCTTTTGCTCACTCCACAAACTTCCGTCGCACATTCAACTAACGTAGATTTGAGCACACTCCATACATCTTCAATTTCCATTTCATCCGTCATTTCTACGCAACTCAGTCTTTCATCCAATTTCTTAACATATTCATCTCCTATTTTTTCATCTTCTACTAAATTTTCTACTCTTATTCTCGAAGGTTCAGTAGTTGGCACTCTAGTCCTATGACGCCACCGTTTGAACAGACCCCTTACTCGTGACACGACGAGGAAATGGTCTGTTCCCACGTTGACACCTCTATAGACTCTAGTGTCAACCACTTTTGATTTCAGTCTTTCATCCACAATCACAAAATCTATCATACTTCTCTCGCTACCTCGTTGCCTTGTATACATGTGGATATCTTTGTGTTTAAACAATGTGTTAGTAACACAAAGATCCCTCTCCAAACATACTTCAATCAATTTTTCCCCATTTTCATTCACTCTCTGATCCCCATATTTTCCTAATACTCGTTCACATCCGTTGCGTTTCACACCAACCCAACCATTAAAATCCCCTAACATAATTATCCTTTCATTCAAATCACACCCATTCACTACATCACCTAATAAATTCCAAAACTCTTCCCTCTGAGTTAGTGCTTTCGACATATCCGGCGCATAGACGCATATTATGCGTAACCGGATCAAACCCACTTTCAACTTAACCCAGAGGAGCCTTGGACTCACACACTCATGCTCTGACATACATTGAACCATCCTTTCAGACATAAGAAGTCCCACTCCTTGGCAAGCTCTGATATTAGGGTCGACCCCCGACCAGATGGCAGTAATTGATCCAAGTTGCGAGACCTCTTTTCCCTTACACTTCGTCTCATTTACACACAGCAAATCTAAATTCTTTTCTTTCATTACCAGGCATACTTCATCTAACTTTTCTTGCATTCCTCCGCAAACATTCATCGTACTAAAGCGGGTCTCTCCAGCCCACTTTTCGCCCAATGAGAATCTATGACGTGATAAGTGGCGAGCTTTATCGCCGTCTCCGTGTTGATTTTTACTTAAACACATGTGATTCCCACGAGTAGCTAGGGAAGCATTCTGTCCACTTTGTCAGAGCCCCGCTTGACAAAGCAAGGTTATTTAGTGCCCGGAGTTCACCAGGCTCCGGGACGTTGGCACGCTAGAGACCAGGCTCACCCCTGGCCACGCATCTATCAGCACGGCAGACCTTAGATTGGTGTAAGGGCGAAGATGATAGAAGCCCTGAAGTCCCTTAGTCGACTCTTACGAAACACCCACGGGAAGAGATGGGGTAGTGCTATTCTATGCCGGCACTACACAGCCTACTTTACTTAACACTGATATCTTCCATTGTTGATTATTAAAACGATTTTGGGTTTTTTGCATTATTGATTCACTATTTAGCGATGTGTCTAGAAACTTATCAGCTTGTATAAAATCTGCTACTTAATCAATTTAAAGTAAAACAAAGTCACGTACTTTACCACGCCAACCAAAAGTGTAGTGTGTTAGAGTAGCATTACCACCTTTCTTCCCGTGAGAGGCGATTAGGGCTTTTTAAGTGATTTTTGGGCGATGCGGTTGGAGACCTGATGCTGTCTATCCCTTTTACGGATTTATAGCCGTAAGTAAATGTATGTATATTTGTTATCTAAAAAAAACTCACGAAATTCCTTAGTCTGCGCCTCAGCCTTCATGAGCAACTCCTTAGCCACTCTCTCGTTTTCCGCGCGCATGTCAGAAACCAGACGGGTTCGTTGAGACTGGTAGGATGATTCTAGGGCTAGGATCTGCTTTTCTAGGCTGGAAATATATCATCATAATCATTTATAGAACACGTAATAAAAGGTAGTAACACCGCTGTTGTTGCCACCTCCTTAACTAATGATCGAATCCGTAACGAGGATGTTGCTACAAATAAACCGAAGTAAATGTATAGCCCAAAATGTTAAAAAATTTACTAACATCACATTTATCGAGTACATACATACATACATATACTCGCGGCTATAAATCCCTAGAAGGGGCCAGAGCCAGAGCTAAGGAGTTACAAATTCCTCAGCCACTTTTGGAAGTTGAGTGGGGAAATGATGGTAGAAGAAATTTATCGAGTATGGGTAGGTAAAGTAAAATTACTGCCAAGATATTCGCAATAACTAACAATTAAGCTTGCTCTACTGAGCACGGATACTGCTTATCGCACAAACTTCATACGGAACGGGGGTTAATAAGGGGACATATTAAAACAACCGAGATATTTCAGTAGGAGAACCACCGCTCCTTATGCAGACAAGAGTTCAAATCTTGAGTCGGCCCTAAACTAATCCTTCCTTTCCGTCATATTATTGGTTCATTTACTCAGGTTGTTAGAAATACACCGTGAGAAAACACATGGCTAAGTTTTAATTAGTAATGTGAAAGTGTATTCGTACAAAACGCCGATAGTACTTTGCCTATAACGTGAATGCACCGATCAAGCAAAACGTGGGTACTCTGAACACCAGGTGATAATCTCACCCGATGTTCAGAAGTATTTGTACCTCTGCCAACCCCTTCGGGGATGAACGCCGTGAACGTTTGAGTCTTGACGTTTTTGTTGTCTTATTCACTAAGAAACAAATTTGAATGATTTTGTTCATGAAAACCTCATGTGGGGATTATTATTATTACATAAAGGAAATAAAAAAAATGTAATTGTAAGTGGAAATAAAGGAAGCGTAAAACAAACAAAGGAAAGAAGAATATCGCACTGCCAGCCATTGACACGGTAGCTCAATTGGCAGAGCGACGGGGGCGTATACCCGAGGTCGCGGGTTCGATCCCCGCTTGTGTCGAAATTTTTCTTTCCTTTATTTATTTTTCGCATTATCTAAAGTATATTCAAATAATTGAGTCGATACAGCGCATATTTATACGTCACTTGGACTTCAGAACTAAACGATGGGACTGCATCTACGAAACGTCATGCAAGCATCACAAAATATTACAACTTGACCAGCGCCGCATTCTTTTAGACATGTTAATAATAATATATTGTTTACCGGCTTGCCATTCCAGCAATGCAAATAGTCAGCGCTTGAGTTTGTAGGTGTTGACCGTGTCTACAAACTGGTCTCAGCGCAAAATAGAGCAATAATCTCCCTGGATTTGGATATGGTGAGGAGCGCACTCGAAGAGACGATCCTGGAATATCGCGAAGTGCCTCTCGAAAGGAGGCCAAGGCTGCCCCGAGTTCCTCTCAGCATCAAGGTTCGGGATGTCGTTGAGGCCGTCAATAACATGCTGCCCTCATTTTTAGAGAGCAGCATGGACCTTTGGGATACGGATTCAATTCTCTTTGGCGCCGCAATGACAGTTTGTCAATTTGTCGGCGTCAGGATGCCGCCAACAAGAGCTGGTGGCTCCCACCAGGCTGGCAGTACTAGTCCCAGGACTAGAACTAGACCAGCCTGGATGAGGCGGATTGAAAGCCGTATCACAAGGGCCAGGGTCCTCATCGGCAAACTGACCAGCTTCAGATCAGGCAACAATAGGCCGAGGGTGGTGCGCTTCATCAGGGAGGCATTCCCTGGTGAGAATGTCTTTGACAACTTACCGGAGTTTGCCTGTAGACTGGTGGAGCGCATCGATGATCTGAAGCAGAAGATCGCTGCTTGGGGTAAGCGAATTAGGCGATATTCTGAAAGGGTAAAGAGGTACCAACAGAATCGTCTCTTCATGAGTGACCAGAAGAAGTTCTACAGAACTTTGGAGCGTCCCGACGTGGTTACGACAGGTCAGCGACCGGAAAAAGCCGATGTAGTAGCCTTTTGGCGTGGGCTTTGGTCGCTGCCTGTTGATCACGAAGAGGGCCGATGGTTCGAGGCGGTCGAGGGAGCGTGCGAGCCCATAGCGCCCATGAACCCCGTCAACATATCCGAGGAGGATGTGGTGGCTGCGATCCGTAAGGCTCCGAACTAGAAAAGTCCAGGGCCGGACGGATTGCACCATTACTGGTTGAAGGGGTTCACGCGCTGTCACGCTACTCTCGCCCGTCAGTTCCAAAGCGCCCTCGAGAGTGGGATGCTCCCGAACTTCTTAACTACTGGGGTCACTCATTTAGCTCCAAAGAGCGATGCTACCGCGGATCCATCACAATACCGCCCCATTACTTGTCTTTGTACAATTTACAAGACCTTGACATCCGTTCTGAGCTCCAAGATTACTCAACACATTGTTGATAACAATGTGATCTCTGGAGCTCAGAACGGATGTAGGGGCGGTAGTCGCGGTAGCAAGGAGCTGCTCCTCATCGACGCGGTCGTAGGCCAATTGGTCAAACGCAACCGTCGGAACTTCTCCGCTGGCTGGATAGACTACAGGAAGGCGTTCGATTCGGTACCTCATACATGGCTCATGAGGGTCCTCGAGCTGTACAAAATTGATAGTACAGTTCGACACTTCCTCGGGCAGTGTATGGGGTGCTGGAGAACGATCCTGAGTTTAGACGGTCAGCGGATGACGGACGCGGATGACCAAATTGATATAAGGCGAGGGATTTTCCAGGGCGATTGCCTGAGTCCAGTTTGGTTTTGCTTGGCCCTGAATCCTCTGAGTACACTCTTGGAGAATTCGGGGACAGGCTTTCAGTTTCGGAGAGGCGGACCACGCTTGCCTCATCTCCTTTACATGGATGACCTGAAGCTTTACGCCCCCACGGCTGACAGATTGGCGGAGCTACTGACGATCACTAACGATTTCAGTGGTTCCGTCAAGATGGAGCTCGGGGTCGATAAGTGTGCGGTCATTCATGTTGAGAAGGGGCATGTCGTGCACTGTGATGGTGTCGATGTCGGCACCAATCATTTGAGGGCACTCTCCGAGGCTGAAACATACCGGTATCTGGGCATGTCACAAACCATCGGTGTGAAGGTGGCAGACGTGAAACAGGGTGTTTGCGAGGAGTTTTATGAACGCCTGAAAAGTGTGCTTAATAGCTACTTGTCAGGCGTTAATAAGATCCGAGCCATTAACTCCTGGGTCATGCCTGTACTGATGTACACATTTGGCGTGCTCAGATGGACTCAGACCGAACTCGACGCTCTGGACAGACGAGTCCGCACGATGATGACCTCTCATCGAATGCATCATCCGAGGTCGTCGGTTATGAGATTGTATATCCCGCGGAAGTGTGGTGGTCGAGGCCTCTTGAGTGCCAAAACCATGCACAACCGCGAGGTATGCAACCTCAGAAACTATTTTTTGACGATGACGGATGATAGTATTCGGGAAGAGGTGGTCGCTAGTGATAAAGGACTGACTCCCTTATCGTTGGCCTCACAGGATTGGCGAACCCCGGAGGTACTTAGCACCTCTGATCGGGAGTCCGTATGGAAAGAGAAGGAGCTGCACGGGAGGTTTTACAAGGTACTTCACGAACCTTTCGTGGACCGTAAAGCCTCCCTGCATTGGCTGCGTTTCGGGGACCTCTTTGGGGAAACCGAAGGTTTTGTCTGTGCAATACAAGACCAGGTTATCAAGACGCGGAACTATCGGAAATACATCCTAAAGGACGGTACCACAGACATCTGTCGAGCATGTGGCCGTCCCGGAGAGTCACTTAGGCATGTTATTTCCGGTTGTTCGGCTCTTGCTAACACTGAGTACTTGCACAGACACAACCAAGCAGCCAAAATCCTGCATCAGGAGCTCGCTCTGAAATACGGACTCTTGCAACAGAGGCTGCCGTATTACAAGTATCTGCCGGAGCCAATCTTAGAAAACGACCGTGCCAAAATCTATTGGGACCGATCCGTTATCACGGACAGGACTATTCTAGCGAATAAGCCTGATATCGTGGTATGGGATCGGTCGCAGTCGAGGGTATTTCTAGTGGATGTCACTATCCCGCATGACGAGGGTCTCGTGAAAGCCGAAACCGAGAAGCGTCGGAAGTATCTCGATCTGGCTCACGAGATCACCGACATGTGGGGTGTGACCTCGACTGAAATTATCCCAATTGTTTTGTCCGCGAACGGGTTAATTCCAACCAGCCTCGCGACCAACTTGAGGCGGTTGGATTTCTGTGGCGTGTCGGTTCCAGCACAAATGCAGAAAGCGGTGCTGCTCGATACGGCTCGGATCGTCCGTCGGTTCTTGAACCTGACTCCCTGACCCCGACCGACTGTGCTTTTGTCGGGGAGTACCGCCTCTCCCATTTAAAATTTATATTTTCATTTTCAGCCAAGGGAGAGGCGAGAAACAAAAAAGTCTTTCGAAATAATAATAATAATAAATCGTTTATTTTCTAATTAACCTATGTACAAATTATACTAGAGCACATATTTTACAATTAAAATAAGGGTGAGACATATAGAGTACATTAGTGCCATTATAGGTCGTGCCTGTGCAATGGACACTAATAATTTAATTTTTTAAAAGAATACAAAAACAAATCGTGTTCTCCTCTAGTAAGAAAATATGTATTTGTGTGTGTGTGTGTGTGTGTTTGAATGTGTGTATAGGGGTGTGTGTAGTATTTGTATATGTATTTGTATATGTATGTGTGTGTTTGCGTAAATATATATATATATAATTGGATATATAATTATTTGATATAGGTAAGAAGCATCTCTGTGTCGTCATAATTCAGGGTTTGGAGAAAGTCAGTAATTTTTTTCTTAAAATTGAATGCAGAAAGTTGGTTACTAGGCATCAATTTATTCACTTTATTGTAAAGTAATGGTCCCAAGAAACAGAAGAACCGATTTGCAAATTGGGTTTTTAGACGTGGAACGGAGGCAAAAAGTGGATAGCGGGAAGAACGAGAGTTTGAAGGTAACGGGGGAGGCGTTTGAGAGTGCTGTTTAAGCAGAGTATGTAGAATAAAGAGCTGGCGGACAGTTAATAAACTACTACTACTGTAAAGTTCGTAAGTAGGGAAGAGTCGAGGTTTACGATTAATCGTTTTGAGAACAGCCCTTTGGGCGCGTTCTAGTGTAATCAGTAAGGATTTGGAAGCACCCCCCCATGAAGTTATACAGTAAGTTAATATAGATTGACAGAGTGCTATGTATACTGTCTTAAGAAGGGCGGGATTAGAAATATTTCGCAATTTGCTGAAGACGTAAATTAGCTTCCTGACCCTTGAGGCGACATGAGAAATATGTTCGGAAAAGGTGAGCTTATAATCTACCATTACACCTAAATATCTTATGACCTTGACCCTCTCAATTAATGGACAAGAACAAGAACTGCGAGCGTTACTGTGGAAACAGAACTTGCGTAATACATAAGTATCCGGGGGAGGTTGCGTTTTTTCTGTAATCGAGAAGGTCATGTATTTAGTCTTTGTTGTATTTAATGATAGACTGTTTGCCACTAACCACTTAGATATTATATTAAAGCCTTGTTGAGCAGAGTTGAAAGTTTCATACCATGAAGAACCAGTAAATGTGAGTACAGTGTCGTCAGCAAAAGAAATAATTTGGCCATCGTTCAGTTTGAAGTCGG
Organism: Bedellia somnulentella; assembly: GCA_963576735.1. NCBI lineage: Eukaryota > Metazoa > Arthropoda > Insecta > Lepidoptera > Bedelliidae > Bedellia > Bedellia somnulentella. Next base: position 616,627 of record OY755184.1, on the reverse strand, counting down.
ACAGCTCATTAATATATATGAGAAAGAGCAGCGGTCCCAGTATGCTTCCCTGAGGAACACCATATTTGATGTTAAGTGGGGAGCTTGTGATACCCTCAATAGTAGCATACTGAGACCGGTCGGTCAGATAGCTTTCAAACAACTTTAGCTGTGTACCACGAATTCCCATAGCCTCCATTTTGCGCAAAAGAATTGGGATGGAGGTACTGTCGAACGCTTTAGCCAGGTCCAAAAAGATAGACAAAACTCTTTTTCCTTTGTCTAAATTACGAGCTATGTGGTCGGTTAAGTTTTGGACTGCTTCTGACGTAGATCGTCCGCGTCGGAAACCGTATTGGTTTAGGGATAGCAAGGTTTTGTCCTCTAGATAGGCGATCAAACGGGAATTTATGAGGCGTTCTATAATTTTTGACAAGGCGGGAAGGACAGAAATCGGACGGTAATTAGTTATATTATATTTATCTCCCGACTTATAAATTGGATGGACCACAGCTTTTTTCAAATAATCTGGGAAGACACCCAGATGAAAACTAAGATTAATAATATGTGCAAGAGAAGGGATCATAATATTTTTGAATCTTTTAATGACTTCAGATGGTATGCCATCCCATCCAACTGCACATTCTGACTTTATCAAGTTTATAACCTTGTCTATCTCATCATAGTCTAGAGAGAAGAGAGAGAGAGAGAACTAAACGATGGGACTGCACCTACGAAACGTCATGCAAACATCACAAAATATTACAACTTGACCAGCGCCGCATTCTTTCAGACATGTTAGTTCTGCATGATGTTTTGAGTGGTCGGATGGATTGTCCCAACGTAGTTTCCCAAATTGGACTAAACACGCCTGCGCTCAGAACTCGCCATACTTTTAGAACAATGTTTCACCTACCTTTTGCTAGAACCAACTATGCTCATAACGCGCCTATTCAACGAATTTTAGATGAATAAAACAAATATTTTTATTTCCTCGATCCATTTGCACATAGCAAGTCTATTTTCAACCATTTCTATGTCATATTATTTAAATAAGGTTTTACTATTATATAACGTTTATGCATATCAATACAATCACATTCACATACATACACTCACATTCTCATATACACACTCACACATCATAACACACATTACACACACCACACACATTATCATTCAAGTATCATCAATTTATCATTACTATTAAATTTTATTCTTTTCTCAATTGTTTAGCATTTTTACATATATATATATTTTTCTTTTTCTGTTGTTATTCATTTTGTCTTTAGATAGTTTAGTTAATTTTTTTCTTTTGAATTAACTGTGTGTGTATCTTGTTTTAACTTGTGATCATCTGTTATTGGCCTTATTTACTGTACTGTTTCAACTTACTATATAATATGTGTTGCTGTTGATGATCCTTATATAATAAATAAATAAATAAGCTGTGTAGTGCCGGCATAGAATAGCACTACCCCATCTCTTCCCGTGGGTGTTTCGTAAGAGTCGACTAAGGGACTTCAGGGCTTCTATCATCTTCGCCCTTACACCAATCTAAGGTCTGCCGTGCTGATAGATGCGTGGCCAGGGGTGAGCCTGGTCTCTAGCGTGCCAACGTCCCGGAGCCTGGTGAACTCCGGGCACTAAATAACCTTGCTTTGTCAAGCGGGGCTCTGACAAAGTGGACAGAATGCTTCCCTAGCTACTCGTGGGAATCACATGTGTTTAAATAAAAATCAACACGGAGACGGCGATAAAGCTCGCCACTTATCACGTCATAGATTCTCATTGGGCGAAAAGTGGGCTGGAGAGACCCGCTTTAGTACGATGAATGTTTGCGGAGGAATGCAAGAAAAGTTAGATGAAGTATGCCTGGTAATGAAAGAAAAGAATTTAGATTTGCTGTGTGTAAATGAGACGAAGTGTAAGGGAAAAGAGGTCTCGCAACTTGGATCAATTACTGCCATCTGGTCGGGGGTCGACCCTAATATCAGAGCTTGCCTAGGAGTGGGACTTCTTATGTCTGAAAGGATGGTTCAATGTATGTCAGAGCATGAGTGTGTGAGTCCAAGGCTCCTCTGGGTTAAGTTGAAAGTGAGTTTGATCCGGTTACGCATAATATGCGTCTATGCGCCGGATATGTCGAAAGCACTAACTCAGAGGGAAGAGTTTTGGAATTTATTAGGTGATGTAGTGAATGGGTGTGATTTGAATGAAAGGATAATTATGTTAGGGGATTTTAATGGTTGGGTTGGTGTGAAACGCAACGGATGTGAACGAGTATTAGGAAAATATGGGGATCAGAGAGTGAATGAAAATGGGGAAAAATTGATTGAAGTATGTTTGGAGAGGGATCTTTGTGTTACTAACACATTGTTTAAACACAAAGATATCCACATGTATACAAGGCAACGAGGTAGCGAGAGAAGTATGATAGATTTTGTGATTGTGGATGAAAGACTGAAATCAAAAGTGGTTGACACTAGAGTCTATAGAGGTGTCAACGTGGGAACAGACCATTTCCTCGTCGTGTCACGAGTAAGGGGTCTGTTCAAACGGTGGCGTCATAGGACTAGAGTGCCAACTACTGAACCTTCGAGAATAAGAGTAGAGAATTTAGTAGAAGATGAAAAAATAGGAGATGAATATGTTAAGAAATTGGATGAAAGACTGAGTTGCGTAGAAATGACGGATGAAATGGAAATTGAAGATGTATGGAGTGTGCTCAAATCTACGTTAGTTGAATGTGCGACGGAAGTTTGTGGAGTGAGCAAAAGGAAAATTAGACCATCAGCTAGTTGGTGGGATAAAAATGTGAAAGATGCAGTGAATGAAAAGAAGAAAGCTTGGCTCGATTTACTAGCAATCAAAGCTAGTAAACGGATGAATATGTGTATAAATGATGATGAAGTTGAGAGATTTGAAGATGAATATAAGAGAATAAAGAGAATGGTTAAGAATAAAATAGAGCAGAAAAAGCGAGATCTGAAAGAATGGAGTGAAAAGAAACTCTCCAATAATTTCCAAAACAATCAAAAATTGTTTTGGAAATATATCAGACGTGAAAGGGGAGTTTCACAAAACACCAGTACAAATGTAATGAAGGATGAAAAAGGTGAATTAATGACTGATGGAATTAGAATAAAAAGGGTATGGAAGGATTATTTCGAGGGGCTCTTTGAAAAAGAGGATTACCCCACTACTTCAGCAATTGATATTAATATTAATTGTAACGAAGTGTTGGGTGATATGTGTGAAAGTGTGATAAGTATGGAAGAAATTGTAAAAGCGATGAAATGTATGAAATTAGGGAAAGCGGCAGGGTATGATAGAGTTAATATCGAAATGCTAAGGGCTGGTAAAGGGTTAGTGGCTTCTTGGCTGTTCTTCCTTTTCCGAAAGTGTTGGGCACTTGGCAAAGTACCAAATGATTGGTGCAGAGCGGTGATAGTGCCCCTATATAAAGGGAAAGGGTCACGCCAGGTAGCAAAAAACTACCGTGGTATTAGCCTACTTAGTGTTGTCGGTAAATTGTATGCTAAGGTATTGATTGAAAGAGTGATGAAAGAAACTGATGAGAAAATCTGGGATGTGCAAGCAGGGTTTAGAAAGGGAATGGGATGTATGGATCAAATCTTCTCCTTAAGGTGCATCACAGAAAAATTCTTAGCAAAGAACCAAAAAGTGTATTGCACCTTCATTGATCTGGAGAAGGCGTATGATAGGGTAGTAAGAAAGAATTTGTGGGAGGTGTTGTCTAAGTTCGGTTTGGGGAGCCAACTTATACGTGCATTGGAGTCACTCTATGAGGGTTCCAGTGCATGTGTAAGAATAAACGGAGAAAACACGGACTGGTTTGAAATCTCTAGGGGTGTACGTCAGGGTTGTGTAGCTTCTCCGTGGCTTTTCAATCTGTTCATGGATGACTGTTTGAAAGAACTACGCGAAAGTGATTATGGTCTGAGAATGGAAGGATTCATCATTAAATGCCTCTTATACGCTGACGATCAAGTATTACTTGCATCAACGGTAAATGAGTTGCAAGAGATGGTGAATATTGCGTGTAAGTCTTTTGAAAGAAAGGGCATGCGAGTGAATGTGGACAAAACCAAGACAATGGTTTTCCAGAGAGAGGAAAGTATGACAGAATGTGAGATTACAATAGGTGGCAAGAAAGTGGAACAAGTGAAAGAGTTTGTATATCTGGGAAGTTTGTTTGCAAGGGACGGAAAATGCGAGGAAGATATTGAGAGGAGAGTAAAAAAGGGAAATGCGGTAAATGGAGCCATAAACAGTCTAATGTCGAGCCAGTTCCTGTCTGAAAAGGCGCGAATGGCAGTTCACAATGCTGTACTGGTTCCTACGCTGATGTATGGTAGTGAATGTTGGGCATGGCAAAAGAGGCATGAAAGTAGAGTGAATGCAGTGGAAATGAGATCCCTCAGAAGTATATGTAATGTAAGGTTGTGCGACAGAGTGAGAAATAGTGTAATTCGTGAACGTTTAGGTGTGAAAGATGACGTAGTGTGCAAGATAGAGAAAGGAATGTTAAGGTGGTTTGGGCACATAGAGAGGATGAATGACAGTAAATTGGTGAAAGAGATCTATAGAGCCAACGTGGAAGGTAATGTGAGTAGAGGACGACCACGGAGAACACACTTGGACCAAATTGAGAGTGTGCTCAAAAAGGCTGGCGTCCGAAGTATGAAGAATAAAAGAGCATGTATGAAAAGATTGATGGATGTAAACGAAGCTAGAGAGGTTTGTCAGGATCGTACAAAGTGGCGATCGATAGTCTCTGCCTACCCCAATGGGAACAATGGGCGTGAGTATAAGTAAGTAAGTAAGTAAATAAATAAGTTAAAACAAAACTGTATACTCAAATAAATTTTGTTACTTTAAAACTTCACCCACAATACCTATGACTAGCCATCTGCCTCTCCCTCACAAGTGCCTCCTCTTTCTCCTCATTCAGTTTTCTCCTCAGCTCCTCAATCTCGCTGGCATGTTTGGCTTGCATCCTCCCCGTGTACTCAGCATGACCCATCTTGAGATCTGCTATCTCTTTTTGTTGTCTTTCCGCCATGTCTCGGAGCTCGCCTTCTAGGCCTTTTACTGTTAGCTCCTGGAATAATTTCAGGTTATTTTGAGTTATATTTGAAAGAACACTACCCCATTTCTACCCGTGGGTGATCGTAAGAGGCGATTAAGGGTATAGGGGCTTGTCAAGTGATTTATGGGCGATGTGGTTGGAGACCCGTCACGAAAACATTTATTATTACCACCTTTTGCCCAATCAACTTCCAAAAGTGGCTGAGGAATTTCTCATTCCAAAGCTCTGGCTACCCCGTTTAGGGAATTATAGTCGTGAGTATATGTATGTATGAATTTTGAAAGAAAAATGATTTATTTGGTTAATAATGGTACAATAGTTAGGTAAACTACAAAAGGTTGCCGAGTTGGTTCTGGCTCAGAATATTTGCCTCAGCCTTTATCTTCCTAAATTAGGTAAGGAACATCTTTTTCTGAAGCTCAAGTTACCTCTTCAAGGAGTAAGTTTCAGTTACTTTTGTATTTAGATATACTCACGGCTATAAATCCAAAAAAATGTGTAGCCAGAGTTAGAGAATGGAAAATTCTTCAGCTACTTTTGGGAGTGGGAAAATGATTACAAAATAAAGGTAAATTACTACTAATATCATAACTTAATCTCTTTTATATAATAATATGATTGACACCAACCTTTATTTTCTCAGCCTTCTGTTTAACCCAACGTTGTCTCGCCACCTACAGTAACAGATATATAACATTAAAATTCATTATTAAAACCACAATGGGAACTCTTGTCTTAAACCATGACTCAAGTCTCACTCTAGCCAGTAGACTGACCGTGCACCAAATTTTAACTTTACATACCGCGATGTCAGATTATGACAGAGACGCTGCTATGATCGAGTGAGTCCGCTATAGTGTGCACTCTAACAGTACTCCCACAAACAACCGACTCACACTTGACAAGTTTCCTCACCTAACAAAAGCATTCATCAACCCGACTCGCACTTGACCCTCACCTGTTGCGCGGCAGCCATCTTGTCCCGCTGACTGCTCAGCTTCAGACTCGCACTTGACTAATCATCTTGTCTCTCTTTCTAGTTAGTTCCACCTATCCTAAAAACACCTTTCATCACATTTGCTGTGTAGTGTCGGCTTGGAATAACACTACCCCATTCCTGTCAGTGGGTGTTCGTAAGAGGCGTCTAACGGTATTGGGTTTTTAGGCGATGCGGTTGAAGACCCATCACCAACATCCTTTACTTTGTGTAATTAATATTTATGTTATTATTTATTATTTCAATTGAATAAGTTAGTTTTAAAGTAAGCTTGTTTTGTGCATTTACCCAGATAACTAGTTTACCGATCTCACCTTCCAAAGGTTGTCTAGAAGAGATCGCTTTTAGCGATAAGACCGTCGATTGTACCTCATTGTAAACTGTATGATAATTTGTTTTATAAATTTGTGTTTGATGTACAATAAAGAGTTATTCTATTCTATCCTTTATTTTGTCATCTTTTCCCTACACAACTTTCCAAAAGTGGCTGAAGAACCTCCTTAGAAGAAGAAGTTCCTTAGCTCTGGCTAACCCCTTCTAGGGATTTATAGCCGTGAGTATGTGTGTATAAACCCAACTCGCACTTGACCAGTCCACGCACCTGTTGCGCGGCGGCCATCTTGTCCCGCTGGCTGCTGAGCTCCAGCTTGTACCGCTCCTCCATGGCCTGCGCGGATCGCCGCCATTTCTCTTCCATGGCGCGTCTTTCGTCTACCAGCTGTTCTATGCGGTGGTTTAGCGTCTTTTTGTCGTTTATTAGCTGGGGAAGAAAAGTTGATTATTAAGAGCATTATTATTAATTACTTATACTTAAAAAATAACATAACAAAACATAACATAAACGTTCACGCCGAATATCCCCGAAGGGGTTGGCAGAGGTACTAATACTTCTGAACATCAAGTGACTTTGTCACCTGGTGTTCAGAGTACCCACGTTTTGCATGGACAGTGTACTCACGTGATAGGGGGCAGGCCTACCGCCGTTTTGTACGAATACGCTGTTACATGATAAGTACAACTCAGCCATGTGGGTTTCCTCACGATGTTACGTTACGGTGAGGGAAACATTATTATTAATTACTTATAATAAAAATAAATCTTACTGTGTAGTGTCGGCTTAAAATAGCACTACCCCATTTCTTCCGGTGGGTGTACGTAAGAGGCGACTAATGGTATTGGGGCTTTTTAGGGATTTTTGTGCGATGCGGTTGGAGACCCATCACCAAAAACCTTCATTTTACCATCTTTCCCCCACTCAACTGTCCAAACGTGGCTGAGGAATTTCGAATTCCTTAGCTCTGGCTATCCCTTCTAGGGATTTATAGCCGTGAGTATATTTATGTATGTTCAAAAATATACTTGACAGTACCTTTAAGCGTGATATAAGTATTGTCAAAGTTCCCGTAAGAGAGGGCGCTACTTTGATGTGTTCATGGTTGTAAAACTATTAATTCTAATAATAGCGACATGATAGTCCAGTGGGTAGAACACCCGCCCGAAAACAGAAGGGCGTGAGTTCCAATCCTGGGACGGGCCTACACCAATTTGTCTTTTCTAAAGTCATATGTGTGGTTAATTTATCATGGTTGTTAACGGTGAGGGAAAACATCGTGAGGAAACCCACATGGCTGAGTTGTACTTAGTCATGTGACAGTGTATTCGTACAAAACGGCGATAGGCCTGCCCCCTATCACGTGAGTACACTGTCCATGCAAAACGTGGGTACTCTGAACACCAGGTGACAAAGTCACGTGATGTTCAGAAGTATTAGTACCTCTGCCAACCCCTTCGGGGATATTCGGCGTGAACGTTATGTTACATTATGTCTAATAATAGTCAACTTTATTTTGTATTTAGTAGTAGTATTTTGTTGTTTGTCGAGGCCTCAGGAAGCCAATATGAACCAGTCGAAATCTATTGGGTAAAATGAAGACGATTTTTATAGCGAGTCACTTCAGTAGTCACAAAATGCTTCCTTGTCGCCATGAAAAATATTTCTATATTAGGCAACATGTTAAAAGCATATAAATAAAAAACACCACAATAGGTATGAAAGATAGTATCTTAAATATATACATTACATACACTGCCGGCTATAAATCACAAAAACAAGTAACAAGAGCTTTAGAATTAAAAAAAATCAGCAACTTTTGGAACTTAACTGGGGAAATGGTGATGGGTCTCCAGCCACATCGCCTGACAATTATTTTAATATTCCTAAAAACCTCAAAAAAAAAATCGCGGGAAGAAATGGGTTAGTGTTATTCTAAACCGCCACTATACAATCTTAAAGTACCTGATCAATAAAGGCTTGATGTCTTTTGATTGCGTCTTCGCACTCGGACTTGACCCGGCTCACTTGTCGCTGCGATTGCCGCTCTAAGTTACTAATCTTGTTGATCATCTGAAATTATAAGCATAAGATTTTTGAATTGACCACTATATCTATCTATACTATACTCATAGATGTGAGGTGAATGAGGAATGTAAAGGAACACTGTTTTATTATTTGTCCGCGCCATTAATAATGATTAATATATAGTATTTTCTAAGATTTTCACGATTGCACATTATAATTGAAAACTTCCCGTGACCATGATAACTGAAAAGTTTTCGAAACGTCTCGAGCTTTAAAAATAATGTAATAACACGCGATTAAAATATCTGAAAATCAATAGTTGTTTCAATTATAATGATTAATATATTTTGAAATTAAACAATGTGCAAAAAGTAAGTTTTTCAGTTTATTCAGTGATCAGGAAATCAGAATCAGCACAAATGGCCTAGTATACGGTGGGGCTCTCTGTCATATTTTTCTTCCATTTAGCCAACCTCGCTTTTTCATGATTTTCTCTTTATATTGGGAATTATTTTATTCAAAACTCTCTTACACGTCCAACTCTTTTCTCATCTCAAGTTTTCAAATTCAATTCTCAAAACATTTTAATTGACATGTTCATATATAAGTAACAATATTATTTTAAATGTTATATGTTGAGATTGTTTCGGAACATAGATGATGGATGATAGTAAATTGGTGAAAGAGACCTATTTATAGAGCCAATATGGAAGGTAATGTTAGTAGAGGGCTCATATGGACCAAATATAGAGAATGTGCTCAAAACGGCAGGCATCCGGAGTATAAAGAATAAAAGAGCATGTATGAAAAGTTTACTGGATGTGAACGAAGCTAGATAGGTTTCCCAGGATCGTATAAAGTGACGATAGATATGCCCATTAGGAAATAACAGCGCAACTATATGTATGTATGTTGGTTGCGCGGGCGGGATAGCTACGAAGGACCAGAGCTGGGGAAGGCTCAGCGGATGGCGAAGGTATAGGAAATAGGAAGCAACGTGAGACTCACCTCGTTCTCGTAACGGACGACTTGGCTTGGTCGATGGCGGCGGCTCCGTCAACAACGCTGCTGTTTTTCTCTTAAGCGGCTACACTTCCACACACAACACAATCTTATTCAAATAAACAAATAGTCATAAAACTTCAATATGAAACATGCGGGCGCGGTTCAGATGATGCGGTGTACAGCGGTTTTCGATACGGATATCTAAGTGCTACTGCTCGCTCGATCGTCTCTCCCCTTCCTGGTCATCCCTCCTCCTCGTATGACATCTCACGCGCAGGTAAGGAAAGGAAAAGGATAGAATGAGACGGGATTAACGAGTCCGATCAACTACCCACTTCTAGTTATAAAATAATTTAGGTACGCGGTACGGTAGGTACGGCGCAAGCATCCCCCCGGGCTTGAAGTCTCTCGAGATTCAAATACAAATAAACGCAAAATACTGTATAAAATCTAACGCGGCTACTTAAACTAAACTAACGCGGTATAAGAATCTGAACTAAAATAATAAAAAAAAACTTAAATTAATTAGGTAGGGGACATAAACGAGTTGCTGGTCGTACATACGAACCAGAAGCCGTCTTAACGCGGGCGACTCTAACTACTCCATCCTTCGCGGGAAATACGTCTTCAACAACCCCTAGAGGCCAATGAAGTGGCGGCGCGTTATCCGTTACGACAATAACTACAGTACCAACAGAAAGAGGACAAGCGGGAGTGTTCCACTTTTGCCTAACCTGTAGCGTGTGCAGATATTCCGATCTCCAGCGCCTCCAGAAGTGTTGCAAAACGCGATCAAGAAGAACGTGACGTTCGAGAAGATGAGTCCGATCTTCAACGACTTCAGACGCGGGTAAATACTTTAGCGGGGTGTAAACTAAAAAATGTGCGGGAGTTATCGCGAGCGGCTCTGCCGGATCAGACGATAGAGTGCGGCAGAGCGGGCGGCTGTTCATGACAGCCTCGACTTGTGTCAGAACAGTCGTCATCTCTTCGTAAGAGAGCGTTTGCTTTCCGACGACACGAAATAAATGGTTCTTCATACTTTTAATATTTGACTCCCAGTCAGAACCGAAGTGTGGTGCTCTAGGCACATTGAGATTCCACGTAATACGGTTTTCCGAAAGAATGCGAGAAAATTCGGAACTATATTCACAAGAAATCAAAAATTTGTGAAGTTCATCTAAGTGACGCTTAGCTCCTACGTAATTTGTCCCGTTATCTGAGTACATATGCGAAACAGGACCACGGCGTGATAAAAAGCGTTTAAAAACTGACAAAAAGCATGCCGAACTTAAACTAGAAGCCAACTCGATATGTATGGCTCGAGTTGTCAGACACACGAAAATACAAACGTACGCCTTAACAGTACGTATACCACGTCCACGCGAGGGCGTGATCATAAAAGGGCCAGCGAAATCTGTACCCGTGTGAACAAATGGCTTAATAGTAGATACAACACGGCAAGCTTTAAGCTCGGACATTTCGGGAAAGTTAGGCTTAGGGCGTAACTTAAAACATGCAATACATTTAAATATGCGACTACGTATAACATTACGTGCAGAAAATATCCAATAACGTTGTCTTAATATAGACATCATTAGGTCGGGACCCGCGTGACAGTGTTTTTTGTGATAATAATCTATAATGAGATCAACCACATGATCTTTACGCGGCAAAACAACAGGGTGTTTTTCGCTAAAACTTATGTCGGCATTCGACAATCGACCACCTACTAAAATTACATCGTTATTTAAAAATGGTGTAAGTCGCTGAAAGGCACGGTTACAACATTTGCCTGATTTTAAATTAGAAATTTCATTGTAAAAATAAAATTCTTGTAAGTTTCGTATAATTTTTTGCTCAACAAAATTTAAATCATTGGCGGAAATATAATTGCTGCGCGGTAATAAATTAAGGAAGCGGTAAATATAAACTAAAACGCGTAATAACTTCGACCACGAAGAATAACGATCAGCAATTCGTAAAACAAGCGGTCTTTCTGTAGTTTGAACAGCCAACACAACCGCAGGCTTCAGCTCAGGCGGCACCGAAATAGTCGAGGGATCGAATTGGGAAATAGGCCATGCGTCTAGGCTCTCTTTCATCCATTCCGGACCTTGCCACCAGAGCGGGTGGTTTAATATCTGCGCGGGTGTCAGCCCCCGAGACAAACAATCAGCCGGATTATCGCTTCCCGCGACGTGATGAAAATGATCGGAAGATAACTCGGCTTGTATCTTTGAAACGCGGTTAGCTACAAAGGTAGCCCAGCGGTGGGGTGACGAATGTATCCAACACAAAGCTACAGTCGAATCGGAAAACGCGTGTATACTATTAACACCAACGCGGGCACTACTAACATTCAAAACTATACGTATCAGTTTCGCTAATAAAAGAGCGGCGCACAACTCTAAACGTGCGAGGGATACCACTTTAGCGGGCGCAACGCGGGACTTCGAACATACTAGGCGAATCGCGCGTGAGTTACTATTTTCTACAATAAAGTAAACTACTGCTCCGTATGCCCTTTCGCTGGCATCCGCGAAACCTACCAAGTGTATCACACTTTTACTAACGATGCCTAAATGACGCGGTATGGAAATATGATTTAATAAAAGTAGTTCACTACGAAACTTATCCCAAGCAGAGACAACATTCTCTGGAGGGGTTTCATCCCAATCACATCCTAACAACCATAATTGTTTTATAATTAACTTAGCATATAAGATAACAGGGCCGATAAATCCCATCAGGTCCCACAGTCGCGCGACACAGGATAATATTGAACGCTTTGTAGGACGTTCGCTAGGTAAGCAAACACTTAACGCAAATTCATCAGTCGTGGGTGACCATGACATACCTAAGACTTTATGTGAATCCGTTTTATCAAACTCAACTAAAGCTGATAAACGATGCGATTCAGGAAGAGACTCCAGAACTCGCGGCGCGTTACTATTCCATTTAACGAGATCGAACTGACCAAGTTTTAACAACGAAATAACTTCATGTGCCGTCTGCACACCTTCTCTGTCGTTTTCGACCGAGTGGACAAAGTCATCCATGTACAGAGAATTATTTAAAATAGCCTTTGCACGCGGAAAATTATCACCTTCATCGTAAACGAGTTGCTTTACTGTGCGAAGCGCGTGGAAAGGGCTGGACTTAAGTCCGAAACAAACTCTATTGAATTGGAAAACATCTATTGGTTCATTAGAATTAAAGCGGTATAAAATGCGTTGAAATCTTTTATCACTTTCCCGCACACCCAGACACAAAAACATCTGGCGTATGTCAGCCGAAAGTGCTACAGGAAACATGCGAAAGTTTATAATAATTTCAAATAAATTACCTTGTAAGTTATGACCGCTGTATAAAATATCGTTAAGCGATTTAGAGCTGCTAGTCTTCGCGCTAGCGTCCAAGACAATACGAAGTTTAGTGGTAGCTTTATCTTCCCGTAGAACCCCGTGGTGTGGGATATAATAAGCAGGCTTAATCTGCGACTCGGAAGTTTCCCGTGGCACGGGTGATAAGTAACCTTTATCAATATACTCGCGGATGACGTCATCGTACGCCAGTTTATAAGCGGGTGAAGCGGCGAGCTTGCGCTCTAAACACATAAAACGTTTTTTAGCGGTTTCCAACGATTGACCTAAAACCGATGGATCATCTTTAAAAGGTAAAGCTACTACGTATCTACCCGTCGAATCCCGAGTCGTAGTGCTCTGGTAAAACTGCTCGCACGCGCGGTCGTCGGGGCTGCTCACGGGCTGCGCACCGACATCGTCGAGCTCCCAAAATCGTCTCACAATCGAGTCAATGTTCGCGTCTACAGAACAGCAAGAGATGGTCGTGCCATACTCAGCCGACAGCACGGGCGCGAGACCGGATACCACGTACCCAAACACGGTCTCGATAGCGTGTGGTGTTCCCGCAAAACTACTGACTTTATTTGGCAGTAATAAGTGCGAAAAGAGTGATGCTCCTATTAGAATTTCGATATCTCCAGTAACCGAAAAAGTATCGTCTGCTAAAGGCAACGAATGTAAATACGCGAGCATCGAAGTGTCGACAGCGACGGAAGGTAAGCGGTCCGTGACCTTATCGACTACTAAAGTGTCGATCTCGTAGTTAATATCACGATTAAAGCGGGAAAATATTCTTAATTTTAAGTACGACTTAATAGTCTTCCTGGCACCCCCAATACCCTTCACGAAGGATATCGTAGGACTTAAATGATTACTTAAACCTAATTTATCACAACACGATTGCGAAATAAAATTGCTTTGAGACGCACTGTCTAATAAGCAACGTACTACGACTTCGTTTCCATAAACGTCGTGAGTAATAACGCGCGCGGTGGCTAGTAACACTGTCGTAGGTATATTACTGCTCGAACGGCTAATATTATTGCACAAGGTAATATTCGAACGCGGGGTAAATTGTGTCGTAGAAGCAGACGCGGGAGCGGAAATCGGTTCAGAAAGGCGGGGAACAATGTTTGAATTCGCTGAGTACGTATTAATATTGCTATCAGTTACGTAAACAGGCGGCGCGGGCTCACGCGCAGCGAGTGTGGCGCTCGCGCAGGCGGGTGCAGAATAGCCGAACGCCTCCGCCGCGCCGCGCGGGGCTGAACCGGTGCGGGCGGCGGGGTGGTGCGGTGCTGCATGTTGCGTTGGCGCGGTCGTATAATAACTAATAGATTGCGGACAGCTATAAGCGGGTGGATTAACCATAACCGTATCTCGACCATTACAATTAAAATAATTATTTTTATCCGCGGAGCGTGGTGAAGAAAGGGACGTCATCGCGACTGCGGTGACGTTTCGTTCTATGTGTAGGGCTGTATGGTGTTTACCTCCACAGTTACGACAGCGAGACTGTGAATTGCACGCGGATGTTTTGTGTGAAACACTAAGGCAATTCACGCACACATCCCTCTCCTTGACACACTTTAATCTTTCCTCCACAGGCATTACATTGAACTTTGGACATTTATAAATATGCGTATGCGATGGGGTATTACATAAAATGCAATTACGTGCGGTTGCGGTCGAAATGTTGACGTATGCCTGAGTTTTCGGGAATTTAATAGCACGCGGGGGTTGGAAAGGTTTATTAAGATTTGTATTAGGTTTAGTTGTGGAGCGCTGCAGTAACTTTACTTGCTGGTTAACAAACATAGTTAACTGGTCGAGGGTAGGAAATTCAGTTGTTTTGTGTTCTAATTCGAACGAACGAACAGTTTCAGAATCCAGCTTTTTTAAAGCAATATGTAGTAATAAGTAATCTAATAAATTTGGTAAGTTTAAACCTTTCAGCGCTGAAATGGATGTGAAATATTGATAAGCGAATGAATCAAGGCTATCCGCGGTTGCTAAGTTGACCTGTTTTGTATCAAGAATACGTTGTATGTAGTCACTAGCTAGTGAACGTTTATCTTCATACCTTTTAACGAGCGCTTCAAATATTATGTCGTAGTTTTCACCACAAGGCGTTAGACCGGCGAATATTGTTTGCGCCTTGCCTTGTAATTTACCTAGCAAATAATAAATACGTTCAGAATTGCAAAGACTAGGGTTATTGTGAACGTTGCTGAGGAAGCTAGCATAAAATAACGGCCATTTATTTGGTTCGCCGTTAAATGCGGGTAGCTCAATCGGCGGTAGGTGTGGACGCGCCATTTGTATCTTCTTACAATCAGCGGCTGCGGGTGATGTTTTAGGACATAAAGTCGCACAGCGGTGTTTAACATAACTGTATATATCTTCGAACTCGAGCCATAACTTGTGAGAAGGTGTAAAATCCGGATTTATTTGAGTACTGAGAACATTAACAGCTTCGACTGTTTCTAAAACTTTTTGCGGGTAACTTTCTAGCATTTCGACATCAAAAATGAATTTGTCGATGTCGGCTTGGGTGTCTAGTTTTTGAGCGTTGACATAAAGTGATCGAACTCGCTCGAGATAAGCCTCTAATCTCGATTCTAAGTTAGTTAATTTCGCTCTATTTGTAGCCATATTTAATTAAAATTACGCGGTAAATATAAGTATATAATTAACTACTTGGAGATGCGGGGTCGCGGAGTAATATTCAACCTGAAGGTAGAATATAATTTACTTAAATATAAAATCAACGTAGACGTGGTAATTAATCCGGCTCGTTTGGACCAAATGGTTGCGCGGGCGGGATAGCTACGAAGGACCAGAGCTGGGGAAGGCTCAGCGGATGGCGAAGGTATAGGAAATAGGAAGCAACGTGAGACTCACCTCGTTCTCGTAACGGACGACTTGGCTTGGTCGATGGCGGCGGCTCCGTCAACAACGCTGCTGTTTTTCTCTTAAGCGGCTACACTTCCACACACAACACAATCTTATTCAAATAAACAAATAGTCATAAAACTTCAATATGAAACATGCGGGCGCGGTTCAGATGATGCGGTGTACAGCGGTTTTCGATACGGATATCTAAGTGCTACTGCTCGCTCGATCGTCTCTCCCCTTCCTGGTCATCCCTCCTCCTCGTATGACATCTCACGCGCAGGTAAGGAAAGGAAAAGGATAGAATGAGACGGGATTAACGAGTCCGATCAACTACCCACTTCTAGTTATAAAATAATTTAGGTACGCGGTACGGTAGGTACGGCGCAAGCATATGTCATTTTAATTTATTGTATATTATTATAGTGTAGCTGTATCAATGAATAATACAATCGTTCTACCTGTTCCTTATGCGTTGCCAAGCTTTCCTGTAGCAGTGCAATGCAGCAGGACCTCTCTTCCAGCTGTAGAGATGCTGTCACCAGTCTTTGTGCTAGCTCGGTCACCGGCAGACGAAGAAGACTCTCTAGACTAAACATGTTTGACCTTACTATATTATACATACATACATGTACTCATGGTTGTAAATCCCACGATAGAAGTAGAAGAAGCTTCAGAATGAGACATTCTTAAGCCATTTTTGAAAGTTACTTCATGATTGGTCTCCAACCGCATCGCTCAAAAATCATTTAGAAATCCTTAATAGTCGTAGCATGGGGAAAACAGGCTTAATAGCTAAACATACTGCTTTAAATGACTAAATTCTTGTTAACTACTGGTCATCCACAATTCTGCAGCTCCTAAAATGGCTAAGTGCGAGGAGGCTCGCCCGTGGAGCGATATAAATAATAAGCCAAGCTTTCTTTTGAGACGGAGGAGACTCTCTAGACTAAACACATATGTCTTTTACTATATTATATATATATATATATATTTATATACTTGCGGCTATTAATCCCTAGAAGGGGAAGCCGTAGATTCTGAATGAGAAATTCTTCAGCCTCTTTGGAAGTTGAGTGGGAAAGAGATTGTAAAAAAAATATTTTTGATGATGGATCTACCGCGTCGCTCAACAATCACTTTAAACGCCCCTATAATATTAGCTGGGGTGGAAACTGACTTTATACTTAAAAATGTCTTTAATAAATTCTTGTAATTACTGATCATTCACTTATCACTTCTGTAGCTGAATACCTAAAAATGGCCAAGTGCGAGTTGGTCGACCGATTATTATTATATATAATTTATTTGCAAACCATTCTAATCTTTTTTAATAACTTAATAATAATTTTTTAACCTATATTTTGCTTGGAAAGTGCGTTATTTTTTTTTATCTAATTGTTAAAAACTATGATCAATTGACAACAAATATGACTTTAGAAAAGAGACATTGGTGTAGGCCCGACTCAGGATTTGAACCCACGCTTCTCTGTCTGAGTGGCAGCGGTACTCCCCACTGAGCTATCCCAGTTTTATTAAATTTAATAAATTAATATTATATGAATACTTACGACGGAATGGTGCTAGGTGTAGCCGATGTCACCAGAGATAAAGCATCATTTGTGCTCTCCTCCACTTTTTCCAGAAACTTGAAAATCTCCCTGAAATATAGTTATTATATGAATTGGAATACTACATCCTGTTTCCATGGTCATGAATCCCAAAAAGGGGTAGACAAAGGTTCAGAAATAGAATTTACTTACCCATAATGGAAATTAAGGAGGTGAGGTTTTAAAATGAAAGTGATGGATCACCTCGTACGCCCACAAAAAGAAATGGGTTAGTGCTATTTTAAGCCGACACTACACAGCATTGTATTGTTGTCACTAATATAATATTTTATTCAAAATAAAGATTTGATCCTCATTTTCCTATATTGTACCTACTTTATAATACATTACTTTATTTTACAACCGTGATAGCCTAGTGGGTAGAACACTCGGTTAACGTGGAAACGACTAGTGTTCAAATCCTGGGTCGGGCCTACACCAATTTGTCTTTTCTAAAGACATATGTGTGGTTAATTTATCATGGTTGTTAACGGTGAGGGAAAACATCGTGAGGAAACCCACATGGCTGAGTTGTACTTAGTCATGTGACAGTGTATTCGTACAAAACGGCGATAGGCTTGCCCCCTATCACGTGAGTACACTGTCCATGCAAAACGTGGGTACTCTGAACACCAGGTGACAAAGTCACGTGATGTTCAGAAGTATTAGTACCTCTGCCAACCCCTTCGGGGATATTCGGCGTGAACGTTTATGCTTTATTATTATTTATAATACATACATACATACATATACTAACGGCTATAAATCCCTAGAAGGGGTAGCCAGAGCTAAGGAATTAGAAATTCCTCAGCCACTTTTGGAAGTTGCGTGGGGAAAAGATGGTAAAATAAAGGTTGTTGGTGATGGGTCTCCAATCGCATCGCCCAAAAATCCCTTAAAAGCCCCAATACCGTTAATCGCCTCTTACGTACACCCACCGGAAGAAATGGGGTAGTGCTATTCTAAGCCGACACTACACAGCAAATAATACAACACAGCAAATTTATAATGTTACTACATTGATAACTTACATAAAGTTATCTTTAGGTGTATCTTTTTCTTCTTCTGCATTGGTCTTAGGAGTTTCTGGTTTAGCTACATTCACCGGTTTTTCTCCAAAACTTTCAATCTCTTTAAGCATCGTACAAATATCAAGAACTGTTGCATTTGAGCTCAGTTCTCTCGGCTTCATTACTGGTGTAGTTTCTTCTGATTTCACTTCAGCGATGGGAGGAACATTTGGTAATGGTGATTCTTTGGTATTATCAACTTCAACAACTCTCGGAGTATCTGCTAATAAAGACACCCATGATTCAACATCTTTATCATTCTCAACACCTTCTATTCTAGCACTCAAAGGTATTTTATTATTTGGACTTTTGTTCACATTTATACTTTTATTTATATTGTTTTTTCCTGATTTGTTGTTCCATACTTGCTTTTGCGATGATATTTCTTCCATTTTCTTATCAAACCTCTTTAAATTTATAGCCAAATCTTTACTGTAATCTGACTTTTTCACTCTTAAATAGTTTTGTATTAGTTCGTTAGTGGATATTTTTGATACATCATTTTTATCTTTAACTCTTAATTCCTGTTCAGGTGCATTAATTTTCGTATTTTCTTTAC
The DNA here is from genome assembly GCA_963576735.1 of Bedellia somnulentella. Lineage (NCBI taxonomy): Eukaryota > Metazoa > Arthropoda > Insecta > Lepidoptera > Bedelliidae > Bedellia > Bedellia somnulentella. Next base: position 597,669 of record OY755184.1, on the reverse strand, counting down.
TATCTGAACGACTGATTGGTTCAAACATTTTATCAACGTCTACTGGGGATGGTGGCTTTGCGTCAGTTTTGATATCCTTTATTGTAAGCTCATGCAGATTATTTATGGCTTCAAGTTCTTTTTTATAATCTTCTATTACTTTGGAAGTGTATGCTTTAGTATTGCTATTGCGAAGGTATTCAGGATACTCTGCATCGTCATCTTCCTTATTATGGTTGGAGCTTGAAGGTACTTCTAATTTATCCACTTTAGTATGAGGGAGTTCTGAGTCTTTATCTCTTGGTGAATTGTATGGTGTTGGGCTTCTCACTTCTTTTTTAATGAAAAAGTCCTTGTAAAGGAGTCTGCTATGTTTTAATGGTTCTGTCCACTGACATACTTTTTTATCAGGAGGAAATGTATTCAATGGATTAATTTCATATGATACACTACTAGGTATAGATTCCATGCTTTTTGGTTGAACTTTATCTTGCATCCCATTTCTTTTGTAATCCAACGAAGATGACTGTAATGAATAGTCATGTTTACTTGGATGCTCATCATTTGTGCCACTGTCAGTGTACCCAGAATCCTTGGATGATTCTTTATGTTTATTAGATCTTGTATTATTTGCTTCAAAATCCTCGTAAAAGCTAGTGTACGTTCTGATGCGTCCATTATTTGAGGTGTTTTTGGTTTCAGTCTGAAAATCAAATGTTTTCAACTCAGTTTCATTTTCTAAGGGTAAATCTTGGATGGCTTCTTCAATAGAATTTTCCGGGGAAAGACTCGATAGATTGTTAGAAGGTGCACTATCTAAATCTTGAGTACATTCTTCTTCAACTAAAGACAATTGTTGTTTTGTTAAATTTAATCTCTTGGAATATGTGTCGATTGCTTCTTCAACTTCATCGTGTAAATTGCCTGAACCAAATGAAACCCTTCCTGCTAAGGAGTCCCTATTTGTCTTTTTATCATTCATGGGTAGGAAGTAGTTTTGAGCCCGCTTAAAATAAGGTGACGGACTCCTTTCACCATACATCTCAGATCTTTGATAAATTTCTCTATCCTGTACTGGTGAATTATGTCTCGTGCGGACCGGCAGAGTTATATCAAGTGTATGCACATCTACATTAGTTCTATCATCACAGCTCTGCTCAACTTTTCTTTCCCTCTTTATTAAATTTCTATACTTGACAAAGTTTTTATAATTTGAATGCTTTGCTTTTGGCGATTGTGCTTTAGCCTTAATTTTAGTGCCAAGACTTATGTATGTGTCTTCTGAGCCATGTTCCGAAGTGTTGCTGCAGAGCTCCGTATCTATGTTTATGTTCTTTTTAACATTAGCCCCGTTATTTTTTAATAAATCAATTGTAGGTGGAACCACTCTAATGTTGTTGGGAGTACCTGAAACAAAGTTTGATATTAAGGTGGGTTTATAATAATAATAATCCTTATTTCTGTCATTACAAGTTATTGTTACTACTTATCCTATGCTCACAGGGCTCTGCCCTTTTTTTAGGGAGTAGGTTCTATATGTAAATGTAATAGTTTAAAAGTTTTTTTTTCAGCTGTGTAGTGTCGGCTTAGAAAAGCACTACCCCATTTCTTCCGGTGGGTATACGTAAGAGGCGAGTAACGGTGTTTGGGCTTTGGAGGGATTTTTGGGCGATGCAGTTGGAGACTCATCACCAACAACCTTTATTTCACCATCTTTTCCCCACTCAATTTACAAAAGTGGCTGAGGAATTTCTAATTCCTTAGCTCTGGCTACCCCTTCTGCTGTGAGTAAATGTTTTTTTTTATTTCACCACTTTTTAGGACCAATATATTACCAACACTTTTTAATGTGTTGTGTAAAATGAAAGTGGGTAGCGCGGGACAGAATTTCACAGTATTTTCTCAGGATTCCATGTTTACACCACACCATTACACCACAGATCCTAATATTATATGTCAGCAGCAACTAGTTTTTAACAACCATCAGTTATTTACGGAATTCACTAATTTAACACTACTTTCAAGAACTTTTATATTAAAGCCTAGGAGGCAATTTTGCTATAAACTATACTACTCTACTATAGGGTTGGTACATATTCCCATAAAAATGCAACCCATACTTCTCATTTATAAGTTACTCAGGCACCTTTGAAAGTTGAGTGGGGAAAGGATTTCAATATAAACGATGCTTTGTCAAATCACTTGAAACCCCCACAACTCTTCTCACCTTGTATAACAGCTGCATGGAGGTTGGTGCTATTATAAGCCTAGTAATACTACACAACTGATATATACATAGTGCAAATAATAAAGATAAAGTAATATATATTGGAATTAAAATATTTTTAAAACCCTTTTGCCACTATGGATATGAACACTTTATTCTTGATTTCTGTAGAATAAAATAGAATAGAAAAACTCTTTATTGCACATCAAACACAAATTTACAAAAGTAATTACATGATCAAACAGTTTACAGTGAGGTACAATTGGCGGTCTTATCGCTAAAAGCGATCTCTTCCAGACAACCTTTGGAAGGTGAGATCAATTAATTAATTATTTGGGTAGATGCACAAAACAAGGCCAAAAAAACATAATAAGATATTAAGCTGATAATAATTCTGTAATGTTTAACATAGTATTAAAATTTATTTTATCCATATAAATGATTTTATTGACCAAAGTAAATACAAGCAAAAAATATTTTCTGAATTTTATAATGAGCTGTTACTCAGCTATAAAGACTTAGTACAAGAATTCCCACACATTTAAAGTTAAAAATAATAAATAACTTACTATTATAACTATGTAGCGCTTCTATACTGATAGATTTAAGTAAATTTTTGGTTAATGGTTCTTTTGATCCAGCTGAGAATGGACGTCGGAGTCGATCATGGTTTTCCTGTAAATAATTATAGCCTACATAAATAGTCTGGTGTGGACAGTAACTGGTAAAAAAAGACATGTAAACCTAACATGTTGATTGTCCCTGAATCACATGCAATTATTTGAATACTGTTAACATAACATGGTTTTATGGGCTGGACCATTAGGAATTTGATTTTTAAGTCATATATAAGTATAGAACAAAGTAAAATCACTGACAACCCATACGTTTTTCCCTGTTGTTGCTTAGACACACTTTTCCTCTAAATGTAAGCTGAATGAATGTCTCAGGGAAGATAGACAAATACCCTTGGACAGTGAACATGTGATAATATAAAGTGGCAATCAATAGTTTTTTTGGTAATGAACAATTTGTTTTTTTAAATATATGTAATTGTCTTGTGTAAATCTTACCAAATAACATACATACATACATACATATGCTCACGGCTATAAATCCCAAGAACGGGTAGCCAGAGCTAAGGAATTAGAAATTCCTCAGCCACTTTAGGAAATGTAACCGCATCGCCCAAAAATTCCTTAGCAGCCCCAATACCGTTAGTCGTCTCTTACGTACACCCACCAGAAGAAATGGGGTATTGCTATTCTAAGCCGACACTACACAGCATAAATAAATGTTATTTCTTTCTTTTATCCTCAACAGAAATTGAAAAAAGGCCTCTGGGGCCAGGACCAACGGAGATTAGTTGCTGTGTCACCATTGATACCAAATCGGGATGTTGGATTATCAAATACATTATTACAGTACTGATATAGTGTTACATATGATCTTCATCATCATAAGATAATGAACTATTCATAGAATAAGTTTGTGGAACTATTATAATGTTGTGTAGTCCTAGCTTAAAATAGTCCTACCGTGTATTATTATTCCCACTGGGTTCAGGCTTCGGATTTTAGCAATTTAAGATATTCTGGTCCAATTATACTACAAAACACAGAGGTCATGTAGGCTATTCAAAAGCAAATATAAATCACTTTAATGCTTGGCATTAATATGACATATTTTTGTGTACGCAAACGAAATATTTTAGCAATAAAGTAAAGTTAAACTTACGGAAGGATAACAGCAGTTTTGTAAAGCAGAGCGAGGTCGGTTTCGAATATTCTTTTTATCATCCTTTTTCTTGCCCCTGTAAGACAAATTTACGGGTGAACCAAGAAGCCGAAGGTTGTTGGGTTCTTTCGACATTTCATCGAATAATCACTTCAACGAAGGCTGCATGCCGTAAAAACTCCTTTGTTTGGAATATAATCTGTTTGTTGCCATGGAAATTTCTCAGTTGCCAAGCAACAGGTGAAATCTTCATAATATTTTTCTTTCCTTTCATGTTCAGACTAATGTTAGATGGAGAATTTTAAAAGTTACTTTTTATGTCATATATTTAGTACATAAATTAATCAACTTGTTGAAAATATACATTGAGTTTTAACTGAAACAACATTGATTTTAAAACTTAACTTAAACGTCAAATGGGTATTGCAATTTGATTGAGCATAAAAATAGCGCGGTAATTTTAAATCAAATTGAGTGATGTTAAGTTAGGTGTAAGTCCAAAGTTAGAGCTTTATAATTTCCGGTGTCAAAGAAGGAGGTTGCCAGTAAAATAAAAAACGCATACGCAGGTTGGTAAATATTTATTTGTTAAATAATTAAATATTTTACTATCTCTCTTGCTTTTGCTACTGATGATAAAAAGGTGCTCCCTCATCTCGTTTTATTTAACGTTATAGATTTGAGCATTACATCCATTGAAGTAATATGATATACGATTACATCAGTGAATGAGGAGAACCGAGCATTAGAATGCGCACCTTGTAATAATTATATGAATGATTGTATGAATTACACGCGAATGCTGGTCAGTCAGGGGTGTATTATTGTAATGTAATGCTCAAAGACGAATCTATAATGTTACAGTACACGTGAATGCTAAATTAAATATAAGCTCTTTCAAATTCAAACTTTGAATACAAATTCCCCCCCCGGATCTCGTAACGAGTGGACGTGTTCCAAGTAACCAAAATACTAAATTTAATTGGAAAATAACTAACTATCAGTTGTTTATATTGTTGGCGCGAAAAGCTTGCTCGGAGCATAACTTCATCGTCATCTATTTTTAGTCAAGGGTGAGAACAACCAGATATATTTTCATAATTTGTGTTAAAATAAACCGTTCGAAAAATATTGTAAGAAGTAATGCTACAGTTAATATTAGGAGTTACCCACTGATTAAAAAGTAACACAAATTATTCGGAACCATAAGCTTAATTTGGCGAGTCTTCTCAACGACGCTGTGGTTGACCGTGTAGCATAACCGCCTGCAATACGAACACCTCGTGGTTCAAACCCTGCCAACGGCATAAGTCGAAAAATTATTTTTCTTGTTTAAAAATATATTTGCTTCAATAACGCCAAAAATAACATTAACATGCCTCTAAAACGGACTCCTCCTTCATCTCCGAAATCTATTTCTACCAAGCCAGGTGGTGTTCAACCCGACGGAACCGACTTGTTTAAAGGTGTTGGTACTCAGGTACATTACGATTCTGAACCTAATATAAACTATGCATGTGAAGCAATGGCCAAGAACCGTCCTAAAAGAAAACGAAATGCACGTGATACTGAACCACACTAAAATATGACTGAGGACACCTGCTCATTGTTTAACACGCTTAAAAAAGAAATAGATGCCAAATTCGACGTGTTGCTTAATTCAATGCAGGAAATTAAAGAACAGAATGTTAAATTTACATCTACAATAGATTTTATGTCCCACAAATACGACGAAGTGTTAAAAAAGTTGTCATCGGTAGAGGAAGATAACTCCAAGAATAAAAAATATATCAAAGAACTGGAGATCAAAATAGAGATGCTAGAATCCCGTAACCGATCAGCTTCCATTGAAATTAGGAACTTGCCTAGAAAAGCTCACGAAAGCAAGGAAGATCTCATGCTCATTGCGGAAAAGACCTTGAATGCACTTAAAATTGAAAGTTCCCAAAATCATATCAGAGACGTTTATCGGATTAACACGAAGTTGGATAAAAACAAACCAATAATTATAGATTTCAACTCGGTCATCAAAAGGGAACAGACAATCCAAAGTTATAAGCAATATAATAAAAGCAATAAAGATAAATTCAATACAAACACTATATTTAAGGATAATACCTCTACCCCAGTATTTCTTTCTGAAAATTTAACGACAATGAAGCGAAAATTGTTCTTCTTGAGTAGAGAATTTGGAAGGGGAATGGTTATAAGTTCTGTTGGTCATCATATGGAAACATTTATTTGAGGAAACAAGAGGGTGCCCCACTTGAAAAAATTGTGTCTGAAGAGGATTTAAAGAAACTTGAAAGAGGTGCTATGTGACTACTTGTTATGATTTTGTTTTCGTTATTTTTTTCTACTTTTTTTAATTTTACTAACTATTTTTCTATGTTTTGCGCTAGCTTATTATTATTTCTTATACTCATGAAATCACAACAAAATATTTACAATCACACACACATACATAGTATATACAATTTTACACAGTTTCCAATTTTATATACAAAAATCTTTTTACTAAAGTACAATTCACTCACAATTTTAACTATCATTTTGATATATTTGACGCCTTTTATAATTATATTAAAATACAATGTTTCTTTATGTCTTTTTTACATCTTAAAGAAAAAATACCTTACACTAACTGAAGTTTTGGATGTTTTTAAACTGAGACTAATTCTTGTTGCCAGAAATATATTATTAATGAACATTCGATCCAAGTGATGTTATAATTATAAAAGAACTTGATCTTGCATTCCTTCCTAAGTGCACTAAACTCTTAAATCCATCTAATTCCTGCAATACACTTTACCCAGATAAAGCTCCTGAAAATGTCTTAAATATTCTCTGTGCCAACGTTTGTAGTTTAGAATGTAATATAGATAAATTCTTACTATTTGCTTCCAGCATTGATACTTCCATAGATGTGTTTATTTTAACTGAGTGCTGGCTAAAAGAGAAAGAACCACCACAGTCAATCAATGGTTACAATACTTTCTATACGGAAAAGTTTATAAATCAAAACAATGGGATAACAGTATATGTGAAAAATCATCTTGACGTTGTATGTAGCGAACCCATAATTCAAGACGGTGATTGTCTTATCTTAACAATTAACAAAGATTACTCGTTAGTATGTAGCTATCGTCCTCCGTGTTTTAAAGACCCTTCACAATATTTAAAAAGCATCAACATGTTACTAGGGAATATAAATACCAGACATATAATACTTACAGGAGACATTAATATAAATACATTGCCAGGAAAAATTACCAATCACGGTAATGAATATCTTGACATGATCGCCTTTCATGGATTACAAGTAGGGGTCAATATACCAACCCGTGGCAATAATTGCCTAGATCATTTCATGGTAAAGTCTGACCTCAACTGGCAAACAATAGTCTATGATTCATTAACTGATCACTCACCGATCCTACTGAGTTTTGACAATACTAGTATAAGGAAAGAGTCAATGCGCTATTGCAATGTAAAAACAAATTATAAAGCTGTAGATGATATTTTAAGCAAAGAAAACTGGTCAGAATTATACAAAAATAACGATATTAACCAAGCTACTGAATTATTCACAAATAAAATTATAAATATTATTAGCGATAATACAGAAACATCACACGTACCTCATAGATTGCAACCACTCAAGCCCTGGATCACACCAAATATAGTCAAAAGTATTCGTAAAAGAAATTTAATGCATAAAAGCATGAAACAGAATCCCAACGACCCTATGAAGAAAGATAAATATTCAAAATATAACTTACACTGCAATATCTTAATTAAATCATTAAAAAAGGATTACTATGAAAAGAAATTAGACAAAAATTCTAAAAATAGTAAACAAACCTGGAACACTGTAAAAGAACTTGGCCAGCTTACCAAAACAAAAATTCCTTCTAAGAAACTTCTTGAATTAGATGTAGACCCTTCCAAATCACTTGACATAGTAAACAACTATTTTACTTCCGTTGGCAGAACTCTAGCTAATGAAACTATTGACAAACTACAACAAGATGATGAGAAGTTAGCTCAAAATGTAAACTTATGTAATGGTCCTAAAGACACTATTCCTTTATTTCTAACAAACACTTTTGAAATTAAATCTATTGTAAATAAATTGAAAACAAGCGATTCAACAGGATGGGATAAAATTTCTTCTAAATTTCTGAAACAATTTAGCAACCATTTGATACCTCCTCTCACATACCTTTGCAACCTTAGTTTTAATACCGGCACTTTTCCCAACGTTTTAAAAAAAGCTGTTGTCTGTCCTATTTACAAAACCGGAGATAAATGTTTGCCTAGTAACTATCGACCTATTTCTATTCTCAGTACTATATCAAAAATAATAGAAAAAGTAGTTAACAAAAGACTTATTCGGTACTTGGAAGATAAACATCTAATCTCTCCAAAACAATTTGGATTTCGTTTAGGAAAATCAACTTCCGATGCTGTATTGAAGCTTACAAATACTGTGACTAAATATTTAGACAAACACAAAAAATGTATAGCGGTATTCCTTGACTTACAGAAGGCATTTGATACGGTTTCCATACCAATACTATTAAGGAGACTAGAAAGCTATGGTATTAGGGGCATTGTTCTGAATTGGTTTGAAAACTACCTAACGAATAGATCTCAAAAAGTGCGAGTAGATGACTATTATAGTGAAAGCAAAAAATGCGTATATGGTGTACCCCAAGGAAGTATATTGGGCCCAACCTTATTTCTCCTCTATATAAATAGTCTATGTAACCTTGACTTAGGTAATGCTGAAATTCTTATGTTTGCCGACGACACAGTTCTCCTCTTTCATCATGATACTTGGAATAAAACTAAGTTATTAGCTGAAAACGGACTAGCATTAGTATCAAGCTGGTTGGAGGACCACTTACTGACCCTTAATGCACAAAAAACTAAATTCATTTGTTTCAGCATAACAAATAAAAAATTAAGCTCTAGACCTGATTCAATCAAGCTGCACACATACCCCTGCAATAGGAACTGCAGTGATACTCATAATAAGGACATATGTTGTTGCCCCAATCTTGAAAGAGTTCCTTTTATCAGATATTTGGGTGTTATTCTGGATCAAAATATGAATTGGAAATTGCATATTGATTATGTTGTTTCACGCACTAGGAAATTTATATATGTGTTTAAAAAACTTCGGCTTATCGGGAACACTAAGCTTTTAATACAAATTTACCGAGCCTTATGTGAAAGCATAATTAGTTACTGCATAAGTGCATGGGGTGGTGCTGCGAAATCGCATATGATACTCATTGAACGTGCTCAAAGAGCTGTTTTAAAAGTTTTACTCAATCTCCCTTTTAAATATTCTACCAGTAAGCTTTACTATGAGGCTAATGTTTTATCAGTGCGTAAGTTATATATCCTAGATTGTCTTCGTAGATATCATTCCAAGGATCTGCCACACTTGTTAGATTTTGATATAAATGCAATTAAAAGAGTTCCGCAATTTACGTTTTCCAAATGCAATACATCATTTGCCCAGCGACAATATGAATTCATGGCTCATTATTTATACCGCCAAATTAGGACTAACATCAAAAAAGAGATAAGACATTTAAATAATTTTAAATTTAAGGAAATAATATTGAATTGGTTAGTTAAATTAAGTTATGACCAAACAGAAAATATGTTGAGTATTTGTAAATAACATTGTATTATTATATATCAATACACCTACACACACACACACACACACACACACACACACACACAAACACACACACACACACACACATCCATAAGCTAGTAATGTAAAAATATAATATAATGGATTAAGTTCTAATTACCTTAACGTTTGTTTCTTTGTATTCTTAACTTAGTAAATATGTACATGTATAAGGTGAAGATCTTGATTAAATTGGAACATGTTAATTAATAACTATACCATATGGGAATACTGTCTCTCACACTACGGGCAACCCTTTTGAGAGACAGGTTCATAATATATTGTAATATGTTCTAATGTGCCAATAAATGTACTTTTTTTTTTTTTTTTTTAAATGGGTCCATAAACGCTTAGATGATTTAACTATTACATATTCTCTCTATACACTTCCAATCTGGTTACTATGGTGAAATTACACAGCAAGTAACATAAGCCAACTTAGAGATAACTAAACGCAAAACCTATTGTTACCTAGTTTGTAATGACGTCATTGATCAAAATACGAACAAAACGAACTCTTCGAGAGAAAAGAACCTGCCTGCACCTGCATTCATTGCGATAAATCCGTTTGAGACAACCGAGATACTATAGTAATCGGTATTAGTATTCGGTATTCATCACTGTGCGGCACAGTCTGTCTGACTGAGCCAACTTCACTTCGCTCGCTCACCACTTGTGTGCGTGATAGCAGTAGCGGACGGTCGGATTTAAATTACGCAGTACGCAGAATCTAGCTACATAAAAATAGCATTGACCAGTTCAAGTTTCAAGGTGTTAGTGCAACAGTGGTATTAATATTGTGGTTTGGAATAAATTGTGCTGAATAAGTTCTTTTTCGGGCAAAAGGAATTTTATATCGTAAAAATGTTCAGCTCTATTGCCGGTAAGTTTTAAAATAATTATATAAATAAATTCAAGATGTAAGTATGCATTTAGTTGAATTTATAACTTTAGATTATAAAGTAAATTACATTTAATTAGTCACTATTTAATATTTAATGCACTTGTAGCTACAGTTCTTATTAGATTCTACTATAGATGTAGTCTCCACCGACAATTTATTACTACCGTTCAATATGTTCATCCCTCATTCTTAATTTGTTAAGCGGTTTTAGTGTGTAAGTAGAATTACTGGGAAGATGATTGAGTGTGGGATGATTCGGCCATGGTTCGAAATATTTACTTACCTAATAAATTATGTTATATTATTCTTAAGTACGGTTGAAATATTTTAACGTGTTATCTCAAACTTTTTATTTCATTTGGCCGACCGACGACGGGGCGGGGTTTCCCGATTCTATTTCATAGATTTAGTAGTGATATTTATATTTTCATTTTTCTGAAATTATTTACACATATTCGATCTCCGAGCTACCCCAATCTCTATGCTCGTTTAACACTACACGGAAATGCGACATTAGAGTTGGTATTTAATAGCACTATCCCATCGCATCCCATGATATGTGAACTTTATGCTGCGGGAGGAGGAGGAGGGAATTATACGAATACGTTACAATTAATTTTCATATTATGGCGTAAATTGTGGCTGTATCTTTGTAAATAAAAAAATTCAGGAAGTTATAATATGAATTATTAGTATTTTATCTATTAATATAAAATCGCGTCTTCCAAAAATCTATATCCTGCAACCTGCATCAGTCTATAGTTTGCTTTTGCTGTAATAATAATAACTGAGCGAAATGCTCAAGGGAAGTCCCTAGATATTTAAAATCTAGGTACTTCCCTTGAGCAGCAAACTGACACACTTTGGGGGTTCCCCGTAACTAGCATTTCTAAAGTTTCTGCCATATTAATGCTTCAATCGTAGTCGTACCTTATACACAATACATGTAAGTGGGTGGGTAGACTGTATTTTGAAAATGGTGATAAAATTTCAAGATGATTCTCTGCCTTGACTTTGAGTACATACGGCATCAAGGATACTATATGTCTTATAATAAAATCTTTTTTTTTCAATCGCACTTAGACAGACATAAGCCAGCTTCAAAAGGCGATAGCAATGATACGATGATGGATGATAGTAAATTGGTAAAAGAGATTTACAGAGCCAGTGTGGATGGTTATGTTAGTAGAGGACGAACTCGGAGGACATTTGGAGTAGCGAGTGTGCTCTTAAATGCAGGCGTCCGAAGTATGAAGTATAAAAGAGCATGTATGGGAAGATTGATGGATGTAAACGATGCGAGAGAGGTTTGCCAGGATCGTACAAAATGGCTATCGATAGCCTCTGCCTACCTCAATGGGAACTAACGGCGTGAGTATATGTATGTAACATAACATAACATAAACGTTCACGCCGAATATCCCCGAAGGGGTTGGCAGAGGTACTAATACTTCTGAACATCACGTGACTTTGTCACCTGGTGTTCAGAGTACTCACGTGAAAGGGGGCAGGCCTATCGCCGTTTTGTACGAATACACTGTCACATGACTAAGTACAACTCAGCCATGTGGGTTTCCTCACGATGTTTTCCCTCACCGTTAACAACCGTGATAAATAAACCACACATAGAAAAGACAAATTGGTGTAGGCCCGACCCGGGATTCGAACACTAGTCGTTTGCACGATAACCGGTGTTCTACCCACTGGGCTATCACGTCGTTTATATGTATGTATGTTATATATTTCGTCCTACACTACTGTTCGTAAGTTAGCGGAGAGTTCAATGATCTAGTGAGGTCAGATATGTCTTAGTAACAGGACTGGTAGGTGTTTCTGCAGTTATCGTAACGCCTACGCCATCTTTATCATACATACATACATATACTCACGGCTATAAATCCCTAAAAGGGGTAGCCAGAGCTGAGAAATAATAAATTCCTCAGCCACTTTTGGAAGTTGAGTGGGGAAAAGATGGTAGTACAAAGTTTGTTGGTGATGGGTCTCCAACCGCATCGCCCAAAAATCCCTTAAAAAGCCCCAAGTCCGTTAGTCGCCTCTTACGTACACCCACCGGAAGAAATGGGGTAGTGCTATTCTAAGCCGACACTACACAGCAATCTAAGCCGACACTACACAGCTTCTTTATCATACTTGCATTATTGTCCCAGGAGGTTTTAGAGTAATGGTCTATCTTTGAGCGTCAGGTCGTTTATAGTTTTCGTAGGTAAATTAAAAAAAAGTCAAGGGCGTATATATTGACCGTTGATAGCCTCTGAATACCCCAAGTGAATTGATGGAGTTAGTTTAACCATGTAAGGTTTTATAATTAAAAGAGTTTACAACACATGCATTCAAAAAGGTGTGTAGTTTCGACTTAGAATAAGCACAACCCTTTTCTACCTGTGGGTTATCGTAAGAGGCGACTAAGGGTATAGGGCATAGGGGCTTCATATGTGATTTTGGGGGATGAGGTTGAGACCCTTCATCAACAATTATTTATTATTACCATCTTTACCCCACTCAACTTCGAAAAGTGGCTAAGGAAGTTCATATACCAAACCTCTGACCACCACTTTTAGGGATTTATAGCCGTGAGTATGTGTATGTATGTATGTATGCATTCAAAAAGCGCTACTGTAGTAACGCCAAAATATGAACATTAAAAACACTATATATAAAACACACATCACCATATTTACGTCGTAGTAAACAAAAACAAATGACGGCGCCGCAATGGCGGCAAACAGCCATTTTAGAATGTTATTATGTGAGTCATTCTACAGCCGACATCATAAGCCAATATCCATAGCCGAAATCGGCATTAACAAATAACCATTAACAATACGTTACGTGGGTTATTTATTACGATAGCTGTGTAGTGTCGTGTCGGCTTAGATTAGCACTAAACCATTTACTAATAAATAAAGAACAAATAAAGGAAAGAAAAATTTCGACACAGGCGGGAATCGAACCCGCGACCTCGGGTATACGCCCCCGTCGCTTTGCCAATTGAGCTACCGTGTCAATGGCTGCCAGCGCGAAATTCTTCTATCCTTTGTTTCTTTTACACTTTTAAGTAGTGTTTGCGTTCCCTACGACACAGGCAGGTTCGATCCCGCCTGTGTCGAAATTTTTCTTTCCTTTATTTATTACTAATAATCCCCACATGAGGTTTTCATGAACAAAATCATTCAGATTACTAAACCATTTGTTTATGTAGGTGTCAAAAGATGCAAGTTAGATTTTTGGGGCTTTTTAGGTGATATGTTGGACGATGTGGCTGAAGAAATCTTTTCCTCACTCAACTTCCCAAAGTGTTTTTTCAGTGTCTGATCCTGAGGCTCTAGATACTCTTTTTCTATTTATATTCTCTTTGGATAGAATACCTGCCACATTTCAGAGTATAACTCTCGAAAAGACAGACAGACAGACTCTCTTGGCTTAGGACAGGCTCAGGTAGTATTTAATTCAAACCATGCCCCCTGACCCCCTGTGCGACCACGGTTGTTAAAATATATATTAGGACTATAATATAAATAGTTATTAGCGAACCGTAAAGCTAACTTCCTTTTACATTATACACTACAAATATACATACATACATATACTCACGGCTATAAATCCCTAGAAGGAGTAGCCAGAGCAAAGGAATTAAAAATTCCTCAGCCACTTTTGGAAAATTATAAGTGGGGAAAAGATGGTTAAATAAAGGTTGTTCGTGATGGGTCTCCAACCGCATCGCCCAAAAATCCATTAAATTCCCCAATACCGTTGGTCGCCTCTTACGATCACCCACGGATAGAAATGGAGTAGTGTGTTATTCTAAGCCGACACTACACGGCTACAAATATGTATTGTATTGTAGAATTGTTGATAAAAACTTGAAAATGCGCAGATGCTAGGTTGTAAGCTGAACCTTGACCTTTCAATTACTGTCTGGGTCTGACCAGCTGACTATAAAGATACTTATCATAAAAACTTCACTAGTCACTTGATACATAAGGTATAAGGCAACGGTTTTGTAGAAAGGGTTAATACACATTTAGGGCCGGCGCTCACTGCCGGCATGGCATGGCAAAGGATTTCGGTACAGATATAGCATTTTTAATCTTATTACCATGAGTATAGAATTCATTTTACTTTATTTTGACACAACGATGCCAACGTTCTGTCCTACCGCGGCCTCCCTCGGCATGGTTGTGTCAAAATGAATTCTATACGCATGGTAATAAGATTAAAAATGCTATATCTGTACCGAAATGCTTTGCCATGCCATGCCGGCAGTCAGCGCCGGCCCTAACTCATGGCCAAAAATCCAAGACAAAAGGGGTAGCCAGAGCTTCAGAGCTAGAAACTCCTCAGCCACATTTAGAAGTTGACAGGGGACAAGATGGTAGTAAAAAGTATTATTGGTGATGGGTCTCCAACCGCATCGCCCAATAAGCACTTAAAAAAAGCCCCATACCCTTAGTCGCCTATTACGACAGCCGTGGGTAGAAAGGGGTAGTGACATTCTAAGCCGACACTACACGGCAACGGGTAAAATTATTGTTGATTAAGACTTCAATGCGTAGAACTTCATCGGGCAGTGATATTTTGCAAATATTAAATTTTTCTTCTATCATTGCATACCTTATGAAATTTAGCGTTATGATATAGCATGTGTTCTATTGATGAAGTATATCTTTTAATCGAATGTTTACGTACACAAATAAATATTTTCTTTTTATAATAAGTATCAATATTCCATACATACTCATACTCACGCCATCAGTTTCTATTGGGTTAAGAAAGAAAGAAAGAGAGACATTTATTCGCTGTACAGAACATGGAAAAATAACATTAATAAAGAAAAAAAAAACAACACATTATTCAATTATCAAAGCAAGAGAACAAAAGTAAACAAGAAAAAAGATACAAATATAATATTTAGAAGGCAAGGCCTCCGCACAGCGAAACGGTGCTGCCTCAGCATTACGTTGTGACAGCAGACACTATCGATCGCCACTTTACGATCCTGGCATACCTGTCGTTCTGCCTACATTCATCAATCTTGTCATACATTTTAAAAACCGATTAAATGAACAAAAACAAATTCCATACGGCCTCTCACGCAAAACAAAGATAAACATATCACTAATTACTAAAATTTACTGACATAAGCATAATTAGGCACAAAAAGCTAAGAAGTATAATACTTTTGCGTTTAAAAATCATGAGGCAGTCTACGCATGTGCAAGTTATGACATCACCAAGGTCGACCAGGTCGGACGAACTGGAACCACAACATTGATCAGAAAGCCTAGCATGGCAGCGATTTTATCGTCACGATATCGATTAGAATGAGAGACAGTATACGATACTAAGTAAGTGCGAAGGAGATGGCTGTTTTATACCACGCGATATCTAGTTAAAGCGTCGCTCGTACTAGATGCTGGTAGCCATGGCTTGGCTGGGTCTAATTGGTTTATGACTCACTAATGAGGTATGTACTTGTATACCTTGGAAACCATTGAGATCGGTCGTCTGGGTGGATTATATCATATCCATCAATGATTTTATTGTTTTACAAATATTATTTAATACCCCAACGGCACGTGTTTGGTTTCGTATTTGTAAAACGGTTTAATTTTTAAAAAAGGAACTTAATATTGTTAAACTTTTGAAGTCACATTATAATTAAAACAACTACTTATTGATTTTCGGATATTTCAATCGCGTGTAATTACATTGTTTTTAAAGCCCGACGTTTCGAAAACTTTTCAGTTATCAAGTTATCATGGTCACGGGAAGACTAAAAACAATATAATCACACGCGATTAAAATATCCGAAAATCAATAAGTAGTTGTTTTAATTATAATGTGCAATCGTTAAAAATTTAGAAAATACTATTTTAAAGTCACAACCTAATCAAAGTAAATAAAAGCTACTTTCAATAACGCATAACTTAACCTGCAGATTAACCTTTTCTAAAGCGCTTTGGTACCTTTTTATCTGAAACTAGTGCAGATAAAATTCCATTGTTAAAATGCAATTAAGATAATTTGCTGACTTCACCGAACCGGTATGACATCACCCGCCGAGGACAATCTTTGTTCCTGACATTACATTACAATTCAACTGGCGCTGATTTATCAAACGTGGAGTATTCTACTTCGTGACACAAATTGTTAAGACAAATGGTCACACGTGGACTATAACAATGAGCCTTATTAGGAGGATCACTCACTTAAAAGGGTAATGATGAGGGCTATGTTAAATACATACAAATACACACGCCATTAGTTCCCATTGGGGTAGGCAGAGACTATCGATCGCCACTTTGTACGAAGAACCTGTCTAGCTTCGTTTACATCAATCAATATTTTCATACATGCTCTTTTATTATTCATACTTCGGACTCCTGCCTTTTTGAGCACTCTCTCTATTTGGTCCAAATATGCCTCTGAGGTCGTCCTCTTCTAACATTCCCTTCTCATTGGCTCTGTAGATCTCTTTCACCAATTTACTGTCATCCATCCTCTCTATTTTAGGAGTTTTATTTTAGAAGAATATGGAGAATTAAGTTAATGTGCAAAGGGCAGGGCAAAATTTCAGTCATTGCATGCATATCGACGACCCTTAATAAAGATGATAAAACTATAACCTTTATCCTGTCTGCCCATACCCCGCGATTTGTAAACTAAATTTGAAGGGAAATCTCGAAAAAAATAACATTGTTTGACGCATCACAAGAATTTAATATAATTATTCTGAATGAAAATCTATAAAATATTTTTCAATTACTGTAAGAAGAAATTTTGTTTTATTGTCTTTTTCATTCTATGATAATATTGTATTATAAGATCGCCCAGCTCCACAAGGGTAGTGTTATTTTTCAAATATCTAAAGTTGCTCAGTGACTGTTTACCCATTGTAAATGTTTACGTGATGATATGTTATAGCCTATGTTACTCCCGAAAGTTATTAATTAATTATTAAATAAATATTATTTAATTGTAAATTATGAAAGAATGATTAAATTCCGTTGAATAAACGTATTCTTTCATTATTTTCTTTATAAAAGTTTCAGAGTCTATTTATTAAAAACATATAAAAACAAGCCGGTTGTCATTTTATAATATTAGTTAGTAAATTACATAATTTCGTTTATATATATATCGATGATAAATACAAAATGTAATATTATTTCCATTTACAGCCAGATGCAATGAAGTTTAGTTTGCATGAATAATTTGAATTGAATTAAAATGTGCCTTGAAACAACTGAACCGCGTTTATGCAACGTCCATGATGGGAAAATTATAGATAAGCTGAAAATTGCTATTCTTATTGAGTTTTTATTATAACGCTTTTTTCAATTAAGCTGTACATTGCTCGGGCTTATTATGCTAGATAAATGAATATATAACTGACTTACGCCCGATTTCTGAATTGAGTATTCAAGCTGAGAACGACTTAAGTATCGTTTTGTCTCATTCAGTTGTTAAGATTTCAATGCGACAGAACGATACTTAAGTTGTTCTCAGCTGGAATACTCAATTCAGAAATCGGTTGTTTGCAAACTTAAATTGCTAATAATAATATAATAATTATTTATTCGGCAAGTATTAGCAATTTAAGCAATTTTAATTATAATTGAAAAATCACTTACAAGGGAGGACTAGTTTTATTGCTTATTATCGTAAAATTCTTATGCCTGCTGACTACACAAACAACATGTTATAATAGGCATTTAAAAGCTAGCAGTTACGATTTTTGTGTTTCTGCATAGCTAACGAGCGACCTTTTAAAGGGATATCGTCTGGTGTTACACAGTCATCTCTTTTGCACTTACTTAGTAATGAATAGCGACATGATAGTCCAGTGGGTAAGAACACCCGCCCGAAAAACAGAAGGGCATGAGTTCCAATCCTGGGACGGGCCTACACCAATTTGTCTTTTCTAAAGTCATATGTGTGGTTAATTTATCATGGTTGCTAACGGTGAGGGAAAACATCGTGAGGAAACCCACATGGCTGAGTTGTACTTAGTCATGTGACAGTGTATTCGTACAAAACGGCGATAGGCCTGCCCCCTATCACGTGAGTACACTGTCTAAGCAAAACGTGGGTACCTTCTCTGGAAACTAGATGGCGCTTGCCATGTGAGTTCAGGAGTATTGGTACCTCTGCCAACCCCTTCGGGGATAAAACGGCGTGAACGTTTATGTATGTTATGTTATGTAGTATTGAATAATAATAATAATAAACACTTTATTGCATACAAATACACAACACACAAACAGTATTTAAAAATTACAAAACAGTCAATGTACACAAAGGCGGACTTATCGCCTTAACGCGATTTCTTCCAGTCAACCTTTATGGTGAGGAACAAATGAATAACTCTTTAATTTAAATTACGGTCAAATATATTATTTAAGCAATTTAAACGAAACTTAATTAAACACAACTTATTTACAACCTATATATTAATTTATATACCTAATAATAATTATATCAAATATACCATACAATATCTTAATACATACTTTATATAATAAAATAAATACAAATATATACATATACTTAACTTTATAAAATCTACCAACCTAAGGTTTCAAAAAAATGGGAATTAAGTATATTTTTAAATATATTATATATAGTATCGTGTACTGTCATCTTATTCTAACCGATATCGTGACGATAAAATAGCGCTCGTACTAGGCCTCCTGTTTCTGGCAAAAAGTACAGATAATACAATGTAACAAAACGTGTTAGATGCGAGATTAGTTGGATCATTTTTAATTATACTTTTTGGCATCTTAAACTCCTATACTAATACTACACATATGAAAAGTTTTGTGGATGAAACACATGTGTATTATGAATATTCTAACGTTATAATTCTTAACAGATTCTTTTTATTGGTGAGGGAAAACATCGTGAGGAAACCCACATGGCTGAGTTGTACTTAGTCATGTGATAGTGTATTCGTACAAAACGGCGATAGGCCTGCCCCCTATCATGTGAGTACACTGTCCATGCAAAACGTGGGTACTCTGAACACCAGGTGACAAAGTCACGTGATGTTCAGAAGTAATAGTACCTCTGCCAACCCCTTCGGGGATATTCGGCGTGAACGTTTATGTTATGTTATGTTATTATGTATTCTTTTTAAATTTATTACAGAAGTAATTAGGGTAAGACACGTATTAAGATGGAAATAAGATCAGTATCATAAATGACAACTGTAATTTAAACTACTCTACAAAGGAAAACTAATCTTCCAAAATATAAAATTCACAATGTTCACCATACTCCTCCGAAACGGCTAAACTGATTTAAACGAAATTTTGTATAAACATTCGGTAGGTCTGAGAATAGGTTTATAATTGTTTTACTACTTAATCATAAGGGTTGACCATCCATAAATTTTAAATAATCTAAACAACGTTTGCTGGGTCAGCTAGTAAGAAATAAAAATAAGGATAACATAAGTATAAGCTATGTCAATTTAAACAAACTATAACAGTTTAAAATCGCAGTTGAGAATGGTAGGCGACTCATACCCGAGCTACCATGATGTCATCGCATGCAGACCACGTAGTGTGGTGGAGCCTGGATCGATACAGCTGCGACCTAGAACCCTAGACTGGCTGGCGTCATGCTGCCTGACCTACTGCATATACCTTTCTGTGTAATGGCACAAAATCACAGACCACCCCCAATAGACTCCGCATACAGTATATATTTGTATGAATCCAAACTGGCAACTCTTGGAGGAAAGCACGTGTAGCGGGGAACAACGCACAATGCCTGTGATTGGCTCTTTCAAGGTCGCTCTATACTTGAACTCTTTAATAGTGATGGGACTAGAGATGGGTCGAGGGCATAAAAACATATTGGGCAGATTGGACGTATTGGGTTAAAATGGGCAAAAATGAATTTACGCCCGATAAATGCCCAATCGCTGGGCGGAAAAACTAAACTCTACTTTAAAATTAAACTACAAGTGGATCATTATTTTAATTGTGTTTAACATATACATATACATCAGCGTCATCAGAACAAAGGAATAAAAAGAAAAATAGAAGTTATAATATGCCAAATATGTGCATATAAGTATTTTAAATTCTTACTTAGACGACATTATAGTCCAATGGGTAGAACGCCCGCCCGTAAACAGACAGTCGTGAGTTTAACTCCCGGGTCGGGGCTACACCAATTGATCTTTTCTAATGGTGGTGACGGTACTTAACGGTGAGGGAAAACATCGTGAGGAAACCACATGGCCGACTTGTACTTAGCTATATGACAGTGTATTCGTACAAAACGGCAATAGGCCTGCCCCCTATCACGTGAGTTCACTGTCTAAGCAAAACATGGGTTTACAAACATACTTTGGACACTAAGTGGCGCTGTCACGTGATGTTCGGAACCATTGGTAGCTCTGCCAACTCCTTCGTGGATAAACGGCGTGAACGTTTATGTTATGTTAAATTCTTAATCTTTAAAATTAAATTAAATTTTTAACCCACTTTTACTTTGAACGATTATAATAATTATTATTTATACCCTTACAATAAAAAAACACATTCAATTATATCAAGCGATTGAGTAGTATAAGATATTAACTTTAGTATAACGAATAATGTTATAAAGCAACAAAGCAAAAAAAACATACATTTTATATTTATTTTTATCATTATTAACATAATGTAGTAACGGTATATTCCGCTAACAGATTTTTTAAATGTGAAAATACTCACGTTCACGCTACTATTTATACTCAAAGGGGATGAAATAATACTTAGGTATTAGGGTTTTAAACTGAAAAACAGTATGTGTTCAAATAGTAAAGGTCAATGAGCGTCAATGTATTGAAAAATAACCACAGCGGACACGAATGATTTTGATGTCATATATTGACAGAGGACATGAACTATTCGTGGCAAAAGGCGCATATTTCCGGGTTGTAATAATTTGGCGGTGGATGGCGTTAACACCAGTAAAGATGTAAAGAAACAGGCAAAAATCAATTTTCGCGCCAGTGATCACTTGATACTATTGCTCAGTTGGCAGAGCGACGGGGGCGTATATCCGCTGCTAGATTTTTGTTGTCTTACCTTTTAAAAGGCAAATGCAAATATACACTAACTTAAGTAAATTTTTTTAAGATTCAGAAGAGCAGGCTACCCCTTTTAGGGATTTGTAGCCATAAGTAGATGGATGTAAAACGTAAAGCAAATCGCTCGCTCTGTTTTATTATTTATTCAATGTCATTCGATTTCTTTGAATACTCAAATGCGCTCATATCTTTTCGGTATTTGCTATTATTTGTTATCATTAACATAACATAACATAAACGTTTACGCCGAATATCCCCGAAGGGGTTGGCAGAGGTAGTAATACTTCTGAACATCACGTGACTTTGTCACCTGGTGTTCAGAGTACCCACGTTTTGCATGGACAGTGTACTCACGTGATAGGGGGCAGGCCTATCGCCGTTTTGTACAAATACACTGTCACATGACTAAGTACAACTCAGCCATGTGGGTTTCCTCACGATGTTTTCCCTCACCATTAACAACCATGATAAATATGTCTTTGGAAAAGACAAATTGGTGTAGGCCCGACCCAGGATTTGAACACTAGTCGTTTGCACGATAACCGAGTGTTCTTTCCACTGGGCTATCACGGTCGTCACTAGTTATTATTAACTGTTATATTTTTAAACTTTCTGATCACCGTGAATGCGCTTTTTGCATTTGCAGCGAAGAACATAATAAAATTTATATATTATATGCTAACAAATAAAATGAGTTGACGTGGATGTTCATACTTTAATAGAAATTTAAAAAATGTGCCTGGTCAAAAAGATTTATAATCTCTGACATGTCAAAAAATGGTAGCGCCAGAATTCTACGTAATTTAAAATCTAGGTACAAAAAAGCGAGATTGAACCAATGTCAACTCTATATATATAAAGTGTCCAATAAGAGCGCGCGATTTGTCCTTAAAGACAGTATCACAATTTTTCCCCATTATATTGTAACAAATTAATGAATTATCATAAAAAGTATGTTAAGATTCTTGCATTTTAAAATGTTTGCGTTTCTGTCTGCGAAACTTCATAAAACGGGTTGGTTGCATCCATTGACTTTTATGCTAATGGTCCATATCATGAACCCTATAAGTATTATTCACTCTTTAAATAAAATAGTTCATTTTATGATGATGTGGGAGTCATGTTAGAGCGCACACTATTGCGGACTCAAACGCACATAGCAGCGTCTCACTCATATTCCTACATCGCGGAGTGTAAATGTTTTTCGAGTTAAGCATAGATACAAATTATAAGTTGGTACACAGCAGGGTGTACTGGCCAGTATATCTTTGCTGTTTCCACAGTGGTGACCCCTCGATAAGAACACACGCTTCTTTCTACTACATTTCTCGATCTACCCGCAACTTCTATTCCTCGCTTACCTCACCACACCACTCATTCAGCAGAGCATCTACAGGCATGCAATCACCGGCCTCATTGCTCACACTGAATTTGGTAATTGGTTATAGGTACCTCCTAGCTTTGATATCGTCGTATCGACTAGGAGGGGAGTACTGTGGGAGTCATGTTAGAGCGCACACTACTGCGGACTCAAACGCACATAGCAGCGTCTCACTCATATTCCTACATCGCGGAGTGTAAATGTTTTTCGAGTTAAGCATAGATACAAATTATAAGTTGGTACACAGCAGGGTGTACTGGCCAGTATATCTTTGCTGTTTCCACAATGATATTAAATAATAACATCAACCACACTCTTACAATAATGATATTTTAAAAATCAAAATTAAATAAGATTTCTGCCCACGTAATGGACATTTATTCGGCATTTATGGACATCTATTGGGCATAAATCCAATCCGCCCAAAATGCCCGGGCAAAATCCCATCTCTAGATGGGACACATTTGAGAAATTATATTGATAAATTTGTTCGTAAGGAAAGAATAATAGATTTTAACATTCATATTTTTATTGAAAAGAAAGAAAGAAATGGAAATACATATACATGGGCCGGTAAACAAAACCGGTGTCGTTGAAACGATAAGAAGCTTCAATCTATTTGGCTTTCATCTCGGGTAATTTAGAAAAACTCAAATATAAAAGAAATTCTATCAGAGCAAGATTTGAAATATTTAGATACTTGCTGGTACCCGCGACTTCGTCTGCGTCCTTTTAATTTTGATGTTAGGTTTTGCATAAAGATTAAATAAAACAAATAAATAAATATATACGTGTACTTATATTTAAGAAATAATCTGTATACGGACATATTATACACAGATTAAGTTAGTCCCAAACTAAGTAAGACTTATATTATGGGATACTAACTTAACGATATATTTAATATTATATAGTACACATATGAATAATACCTAAGACTAAAAAACAATCATTGAAGCTCATCACATAAATATTGCTCTGAAATCGGGATCGAACCCGCAACCTCCGGACCGGATTGACTTCGTAGTTCCCGTTCCGAAACCATTCCGTTCTAAAAGTATATCTGGACATCCTTGACGTTATGCTAGAAAAAGACGTAATCACGATCAACGTAAAGAGTGAATGTGACGGAACTATGGTGTTGACCAGTTTAAATTGATCTCTTGAATTGCAATTTAATTATGATTTGATGCTTAGTAATGGAATGTAATACCGTCTTTTTGGTAGTTGTATTTTGTGGTTGATTTCCCACACCACTTTATAAAACATGTATGCATTTCAAAGCAAAAGTAATAAATAAAACAGTATGTATAAATATTTTTGGTGCACGAACACTCAGTTCCTAGTTCTGGTCGCAACTGAAACAGTGCGGACAACAGATTTTATACTTCAACTCAATTAGTCGGACGTGTTGCCGATATCGAGTGCCCTGTAAGCGGAATCTATAGGGGGTTATCTATGCACAAAATTTATGGTGTTTAGGGATTTGACATGGATGTGTGTTTCGGAAGAGGGAGGTATTAGTACGTCTGCGATATACGGCTTGAACGTTTGAGTTTGAGAGAAAGACAAAATAAACGATATTTTTGTCTTCCCCAATACCCTTAGTCGCCTCTTACGACACCCGTGGGTAGAAAGGGGTAGCGACGTTCTAAGCCGGCACTACACGTACACGACTTTTTATTGGGGCTTTTTATTGGATTTTTGGGCGATGCGGTTGGAGACCCATCACCAAAAACCTTTATTTTACGATCTTTTCCCCACTCAACTTCCAAAAGTGGCTGAGGAATTTATAATTCCTTAGCTCTGGCTACCCCTTCTAGGGAATTATATCCGTGAGTATATGTATGTATTTTTTTCTTGTCTCTCTGTCAATATTAATAAAACAAAATATCAAAGCCCATTTTTTTAAAACATGGTGTGGTCTTTGTACCTATTTTTTTTTACTATTTGACCGTTTAAGAGATGTGGCTTCCATGTTACTAATTATTATATTTTTCTTTCTACAATCATTATTTCAAAAAAGATATTATATATTATTGGTTGACCTAGAGCTGTGATGTTTTAAAGTGAAACCATCTTACTTTAGAAATATGGGAAACGTCTATAATATACATTTACCATTAATAATGAAATAGTCTTAATCAAATAAAATACTTTTATTACTTGAAAAAATATTGAACCATGACCTGAGGATCTGACTCGCATTTATCTAGCTTTTTTTAACGTCGTCAGAGAAGGAAGTAATAGTTTTTGCTTAAGTTAAACAAGTAGGAAATCGATTAAAAACGTAGTTAAATCTGAGGACAGTACAAAGTTGCTGTTGATGTTACATCAAATTACGGCATAATTGCAAAAGTTTCGTCATTAACAATAAAATTGTAGATGTTAAATGAAACGATAATTTGTAAATTTGGTGATAATGGTCTCATACATACATATACTCACGGCTATAAATCCCTAGAAGGGTAGCCAGAGCTAAGGAACTAGAAATTCCTCAGCCACTTTTGGAAAGTTGAGTGGGGAAAAGATGGCAAAATGGTCCCATCATAATAATACCTCGATCCCTCAATCATTTCATAGGACACCCACAGTATGTGATGAAATAGTGCAATTCAAAGCTCATCTCAGCTGATACAACACCAACTTATTATTATTTAAACAATCTTCATAGCTCAGTGGAAATACCACCACTAAATTATTACGTTTCAAAAGTCACATGTGTAGTTAATGTATCATGGTTGTTAAGGGTGCGGGAAAACTATTTGATGTAACCCACATGACTAAGTTTAACTAGAGACGGCGGAGACGTACAAAACGGAGATTTTCTGCCTCCTATCACGTGAGTACAGTGTTCAAACAAAACGGGGTAGTCTAAAACCCTTTCAGAGATATACGTCTTCAACTTTCGAGTTGAGTTGAGAGACATTATTATATCTGAGATAAACAGTAGGTACAATGACTTGTTCAATAACAAGACATTACCGCTCATACGATTAACTTGTCTATAAATAAACGTGCAAAGTTCGGATTTTAACTTTATTACTCATACTCCTACCACTGTCTGTGGTCGTGCCAACTTATACTTCGACATGATTCATTTTCCTGGATATCTATAGATGTATACGTGTTAATTATTACTTTGACAAGGTTTTTGTATTTGATATAGTTGAATCACAATTGCATGATAATATGTCATTTTTATGCTGTGTAGTGTCGGCTTAGAATAGCACTACCCCATTTCATCCGGTGGGTGTACGTAAGAGGCGACTAAGGGTATTGGGGCTTTTTAAGCGATTTTTGGGCGATGCGGTTGGAAACCCATCACCAACAAGCTTTGTTTTTCATCTTCTTCCAAAGCAACTTCCAAAAGTGGCTGAGGATTTTTAATTCCTTAGCTCTGGCTACCCCTTCTAGGGATTTATAGCCGTGAGTATGTGTGTGTGTGTGTGTATGTCATTTTCCCTGATTCACAATATAAAAATATTTGTTGTTAATATCTTTATTTTCCATGTAATTATTAAATATATATGCTATTACATAACATACATTTATATAACCGCCGATAAATCCTAAATAAAAAGTCTTCTACCTAATGTTTACACTGCGTTATCGATTATTTTGTCTGGAATGATTGCCTAACACGCTTCTGATAACCTATATATATAACAGTTTTTAATACGTTCTAAGTGATTTACATTCATATATTAGAATTTAGGCGTTAAAAATACATATTATGTCCATTTCACAACATCAAATAATTACATTTGTGTTGTGACTTTGTGTTCTGAGAACTGACTCACATAAAGTAGTAGAGAATACATACATACATATACTCACGGCTGTAAATCCCTACAAGGGGTAGCCAGAGCTGAGGAACTAGAAGTTCCTCGGCCACTTTTGGAAAGTAGAGTGGGGCAAAGATGGTAAAAATAAAGGTTGTTGGTGATGGGTCTCCAACCGCATCGCCCAAAAATCCCTTAATAGCCCCAATACCGTTAGTCGCCTCTTACGTACACCCACCGGAAGAAATGGGGTAGTGCTATTCTAAGCCGACACTACACAGCACATAGTAGAGAATAATACCAAATAATCAAAATAAATGATGTTTAGCTATTCATAAACTATATTAATATGGGTTGTTTGAAAGAGATCGCTCTTAGTGATAAGACCGCCAGTTGTACTTTGGCTTTTGTACCGATCTTTTTTTTTTGTAATTGTTGTTTTTTTGTGATGTGCATAAAGAGTTTTTTATTATTTTGGGAACACTATTATTTATTATTAATGTGGTTAAAAACATATCAATAACCTACGATCTCATACTCAAACTCAAACTTTTATTGCAAACCATAAGTGTACAAATAGTTGGTGTAATCAAGGTACAGATCCTTTGTTTTATCATATTTCTTGAATACTTTACAAAATGTATAAAACAGAGCTCGGCTTTTTCCTAAAATCTAGTGAACCTATACTCATAAATAGCTATAATAATTCTAGTACTTCTCTTTTGAAGAATTTTGGAACGCTGCATCTAAATGTCTCATTATTCATAACAATGACGAGGTGCTAGCCGAGCTACGCCCCCGCAGTGCGCGCGCGGGAGTGTTATTTATTTGGTTAGTAAATCAGTCATCGCGTTGCGAAATCGGTCAACCGAATATCGAACAACGTACTCCCGGTCCTCCACTAGGGTTATTTTAGTTCTGTAATGGATCAGTTTGTTTTGAGCGTATGCGCACGTGAGCCACTTCATAACGTTCCTTCTATATTTCGGTAGTTATAGCAGGAACTACCCTAATTATATCTTACCTACGCTCATGCCTATGGAGTAGCGTTCTTCAACTTCTGGAAATTAAGACGGGAAAGATAGCAAAATAAAGGATGTTTTCTCCTACATCACTGATAGATGGTTTTATCGATCACTTAAAACGCCTTATGTGCTTCTTCGCCTCCTGTTACACCCAAGGGAAGGTGTAGGGTGATGCTATTGCAGATTGCCACTGCACGTCAAATTAGAAGAATATTTTATAAGATGATGAAGATTTTATTATCTTTAAATTATGTTAAGAAGATATCAAGTTTGTTATATATAATGTTTGAAGATATAAGATGTAAATATAATGATATCCGAAACTTCTGTTCTAATTTTCATAATATTGTTCTTACAACACAAGCGTGACAACCGTGATAGCTCAATGGGTAGAACACCGGTTATCGTGCAAACGACTAGTGTTCAAATCCGGGGTCGGGCCTACACCAATTAGTCTTTTCTAAAGACGTATGTTTATCATGGTTGTAAACGGTGAGGAAACCCACATAGCTGAGTTGTACTTAGTCATGTGACGGTGTATTTATACAAAACGGCGATAGGCCTGCCCCTTATCGCGTTAGTACACTGTCCAATTGTCCATGCAAAACGTGGGTACTCCGAACACCAGGTGACAAAGTCACGTGATATTCAGAAGTATTAGTACCTCTGCAAACCCCTTCGGAGATATTCGGCGTGAACATTTATGTTATGTTCTTAAGTGAAGGAATGTAATACTGAACATTTTTCAGTTTAAACTTGGGCGCATCAGGATGAAATTTCTTAGTAAAATTGAAATAAATTAAATATTCTTCTAAATTCTTCTAATAAATTATATCATTGATATCAAAATAATAAGATAAATCTTTCTTTTTTGAACGTCAAATTGCACCTTAAAATCCAGTTAATATATACTTCTAAATTGTAAATTGAAACACTGGAGTTCCTTAGGTATGTGTTAAATAAAAATCAATTTGTGTCATGCAACAAAATGTTTTTGAGGTAAACATAGAAAAGTTAGTTCATATATAACTTAAGTGTATTTATACTGGAGTAGTAAATTAATTTGACCTTTTGTTGGCAAAACAAAGACGGTAAATATTTTCGTACTTCGCATTTCATGTTATTTCGTACGTATTTGCATAATTTTACATGACCATGACGATATTCATGTTTATTATTCGCTTTATCATGAACCAGTATATTTCCATGCACTTAGTATGCCGTTTTAGGAAAGTAAATTATTTATATGTTACATGTGCATATCCTTCCGGATATAAACTTTAAATAAAGTAGCGGAGTTTCTGTATTAGTAACTCGTCTGCTAAGGGATAATAGAAAGAGAATGATGAAAAATAATAAAAACGATATTGTCTTAAAAAAAATGTATTTTTTTTGCTATAACATGATTCTAAATGTTTCATTATTTTACATCGTTTGGCGATAACCAATTCTGTTTCTTTTTTTCATCAATGTATTACAAGTAGTGTTGATGAGGATTCCTCTTCCTCAAAATGAGGAATTTCCTCATATTTTTGAGATCCCTCATCCTCTTCCTCTTCCTCAAATTTTGACTTCGAAATCCTCTTCCTCAACCTTTTCCTCATAGTTTGAGAGGAATTTAAGAGGAATGACAGTTGTAAGTTCTGTTGAAACAAAATGTGTGTAATAGAGAGCTAGACAGAGAGAGAGAGAGCGAGAGTGAGACAGAGAAGCCTCGCCGTATTAAATAGTTAAAGGAAGACAGAGATGAAAACATATAAACAAGTTCAATACTGGCGTAATTTGCGTAATGTTACTTGTTCTTTTATTCCTCTTCAGCATCCTCATCCTCTTCCTCTTGGTCTACCAGATTCCTCATCCTCATCCTCTTCCTCAAAATTAATTTAGGAAAATTCCTCTTCCTCATCCTCTTCCTCATAACAAGTTCCTCAACAACCCTACTTACAAGGATAAAACAATAATTATATCATTACGAGTACTCGCTCTTTAAGTGATGGTTGGGCGATGTGTCTGAAGAGATATCCATCACCGTCCTTTTTTTTATCATTTCCCACTCATTCTGGAAGGGTGGCTGAGGAAATTCTGATTCCCTGGTTATCTCTTTTTGGGATTCATTATCCTGGAGTATTGATAGGTAAGGTAGGCGATAATTGTATTAAAATTTCATGAAAATAAACTCATAATGCACCACATGACAATTTAATTTAATATTGCACATTTATTTGTTGGATTTTATGTCAAATTCAATGGTCAAGTTTATAGCAATTTTATCATAATCTGTAAATTTCATGCTCATTTAAATTTAAATAGTTGCAGATTTTTACCTATCTCTAGATCTACTAGAATTGTCTTTGTTATTCAACATAGTATGTAAACATGTAAACATATTATACTCACAGATATCGTTCGCCACTTACAATCCTTTTAAACCTTTATTAACCTTTTTCTAATGTTAATATTATGATATCACCATTTATGCCATCACAAATTCTAATTTAATATTTTTGTATGTTTAACAAATAGTTTCGCATCGTATACCGTAGATTCATTTAGTAGAAAGTACAGAACTTTTCAATTTAATTTATCAAGTTAGTTATAGTGAAATAAAGTAAACTATGATTGCTCGCCACTTAGCTAGATCTTTTATTACATAATACAGTAGAAAGACATAATAATACGAATAGAAACTAATGTAGAAACGTAGTCTGCATCGTTATTATTGCCATTTTTATAATAATATTAATACTGTAGTTTGATTGTGAATAATTTAATCAATTTGATATTTTCCATGCTGACCGGTCGATAGACAAAAACCTTGGTGAGTTATGTTCATGATTCATATATTTCTCACAGTCCATATAATTTACCCACCGAAGGGGCTCGTGCCTATATCTGATGGGTGATTTGGCTATAGTGCACCACGCTGGCCTTGCG
Source organism: Bedellia somnulentella (assembly GCA_963576735.1). Classification (NCBI taxonomy): domain Eukaryota; kingdom Metazoa; phylum Arthropoda; class Insecta; order Lepidoptera; family Bedelliidae; genus Bedellia; species Bedellia somnulentella. The sequence goes on along the minus strand of OY755184.1, from coordinate 566,865 downwards.
AACTGGCCGACTAAATGAAATGAAGTAGTTTGAAACATGGTATGTTATTTGACGTTTATTATGAGGACTACTACAGTGGCTTTCGGGACTAAAATGGTTTATCGTGCTCTCCAGGCGAGGAATCATCTTAGTTTTAGAAAAATATAGCGTTCAAACCTGCAATGTATTTCCCGAATTGGGCTTAATCTTACAAATTCTTGTATTTGAATTCGAATTCTGGTTCTGAAATTAAACCAGAGACCACCGGACTTTAGGCTGAACATTTTACTGCTAGCCCGCGGAAGTATTTCATAAGTAAGTAGCCGGAAAAACAACACAATATGCGAAATGTACTGAAAAGACTGAAAACGATTACGTTACGATAAAATTTATACGCAATTTCAAAATCAAACAAAGCAAAGTTTAAATAAAAGTTATAGTTGTGTTTGTATAATTATTTTTAACTGTCAACCTGTTAATAAGCCAAAATGAATAATACTGTAATAACATAATTCTCCTCTTTCTACATATCATGTACATATCGAGCACATAACTTAAACAGAGTAATAAATCTAATGTAAGTTCGATTCAAATTTTGAACCTATGCCTCCTGCATTTTTGGATGCATAATCTATACTTATAATAAATCTGTAGAGAGGTCAATTCTGTACATGAAATATATTTTCAAAATAACTATCAGGTGGTGATTAGGGATCGATACTGATGCCAAAAATGCAATCAGTAAAATTTTTGTCTGTCTGTCTGTCTGTCTGTCTGTCTGTCTGTCTGTCTGTCTGTCTGTCTGTCTGTCTGTCGGTTTGTATGTTCCTTATGGAAACAAAAACTACTCGACGGATTTTAACGAAACTTGGTACAATTATTCTCCATACTCCTGGGCAGGTTTTTGTATACTTTCCAGCAGAGTAGTAAAGGGGAATTTTGGGAAATTTTGGGAAAACGGGAGAAGTTACTACATTTTTTAAGCTTCCGTCGCGTGTGCAGCCTTAATGGTTAAACTTACATAGGAATCATTTATGACGGAAATATTCTTCATAAAATTATCTAAAAAAAAATCCTTAACAGTTTATGTCTATCTTTTACGGTTGACTCACAATAACACGTGTAATTCCTGATAGCTTAGCAGTTCGGAACATTCTGATTATATTTGTTTACTCTTACGTTTGTAAACCTCTCACTCATCCGTAATTTAAAAAAGGTAACAATATTACCTATTCAATAAAAAAAGAATCATAGAAATCGGTATAGAAACACCGAAATTATACATAAAATAAGCCATCGCGCCCGTGACCAAAACCGAATCGTTACTAATTTACATATAACATACTAGATGGCGCCAGGAGTTGCATCCTACAACACGTAATGATTTATTTTTTAGATTGTTATAAATATTTCATAGCGTTTTATTCCAAAATTTGCTATTAAACGGAAATACTGAACCGTTCATTAAAGCGCATTAAAAATCACCAAACTACACTGTTTAGGGAGTGCTATAAATTTAATAAATTGAAAACATTGCACTGAATTTCACAATGCTTGAGCAGTGACTAAAGAAAGAAACCTCAGATATTTAAAAAACAACGCTACCCGTGCGTAGCTGGGACGATCCACTAGTAATTAATAAATGTGCCTATCCAGTAACTAATCAAATGACTTCTAATTATCAGTAACAACACACAAGATGTTAAACTATATAAATAGACCAGCATGAGATCAGTTAAATAGCACTACCCACGTACAAATTCCCGGCAATATCGGTGTGATGATATGAAACACTCGGTGGGACGACCTTGGCCTCCACCTACTTAGCTGGGCGCTGGGGATCGATAGAGCTGATGGAACGAATTGGTTTTCACTGGAACAGTCGGAAATATATCTGATTATGTGTATGATTTAAATTTAGGATAGTAGGATTGCTAATATATCTGCTAATTTTACATATGTGTACATAAATAGACGGTAATAATATCAAAAAACACCGGGTGGATTCAGAGTTGGGAGACGGTATTTTATGTACTATAATAGAAGAAAAGAAGAAAATTTTGTATATCTGATACATAGCTCTACATTTAAATCTGTGATTGAAGACTCAATCATCACTCGTGTTTAACTGAGAACTTTGTCTTCAGTTTATATGAGATAACCAGTGGAGTGAGTATACTCATAAATAAAAGATGTTATTAAAGGAAAGAAAAATTTCGACACTGGCGGGGTTCGAACCCGCGACCTTCGGGTATACGCCCCCGTCGCTCGCGCGTACGAAGGTCGCGGGTTCGAACCCCGCCAGTGTCGAAATTTTTCTTTCCTTTAATAACATCTTTTATTTATGAGTAATAATCCCCACATGAGGAATTCATGTCAAAAAACATTAAATTAGGAGTGAGTATACTCATTCTAAAAAAAAAATCAAAACGGACAAATCTTTAAAATAGTATGCCTGGGTATGCTTTACAATCAAGAGTAAATTCTCAGTAATACGCTGTCTTCAAACCCTTGAGATAAGTTTATTTCCAAATTAAAATAAGGCTAATTTCGATGTATGCTATTTCCAACAAAAAAGACATATCAAAGTAGATATGCCGTGTAAAGGCGACTTAGAATAGCACTACCCCATTTTTCCGGTGGGTGTACGTAAGGGGCGACTAACGGTATTGGGGTTTTTAAAGGAATTTTGGGCGATGCGGTTGGAGACACATCACCAACAATCTTTATTCTACCATCTTTTCCCCACTAAAATTTCCAAAAGTGGCTGAGGAATTTTTTATTCCCTAGCTCTGGCTACCCTTTCTAGGGATCTAAAGCCCTGACTATATGTATGTATGTATATTCCTGTAAAAAGTTACGCGTGACCATACATAAAAAAAGCGTTGAATTGATAACGTCCTCCGCTTTCCGTCGGTTAAAGAGTAGTCAGGGGTTCAGAATTAACCATCAATTTATTTCTCTTACAATAGAGACTTCAAATTTCGAAGATATCAATGAGAATATACGAACGAAAGGGTTGCTATGCTAGTTAGACTTTCAAAAGTGATAAGTGTGTGAATGCAATTGGGCGTGACCTTGTGATATGTTATCAGTTATCGCGTGAAACGGCTAAACTCTTTTATCGTAATTATAAAAAGTTGTGATATTTATAGCTTCAAATATCAGATCGTATATTATCTTGATATCAGCTTGATTTAATTACGCGCGGTTTTGAACGATAATTTAATTATTTTATGATAAAATTGCGCAATTTTGTCAAAGGTCAAGTAAACGACTCCTACGGGTGAGACGGTAGGCACAATTACTATTTTATATGAAATTTACATTATATTATATTTCACTAGGGATTTACACACATCATATTTTTTTATATCAAGTTGTGAATAACATGGAACATGTTGATCCGAATCTTTGAATATACCTTTACCCTGAATGTTGTTCTATGATGTTATATAGCCATTCTAGTTAGTATGTAAATAATAAAATAAAATATGCGATTTAGTGCCGGCAATGAATCCCGAATGGGGTAACTAGAGTTTCAGAATTAATATTCCTCAGCCACTTTGTAAGAGGAGTAGAGAGAACAACCTTCCGCTTCGCGCAGCAACCATTCAAATCCTCAATAACCTGAGTCGCCTCATTGTCGTCCAGAAGAATAAAAAAATGCTATTATATTTGCGATCTAGTCCTCAAAAAGGGTTGTGGGCGAAAATCTCTTGGCCAAAGTGTAAGTAGGTATCATCATCCTATCAGCTTCATAGTAAGCCTCAATAGACCAGAAAATTTTGGGGTCAATTAGGGTTGTGGGCATGCCCATCTTGCCCATATGGCTCCACGCTTGACATAAGATAGATTTAATATTAATTAATATCCTTATCAAACCGATAAAATAAGTATATCATATAATAAGATACAGCACCCGTAACTACTATATCTTTATATTCAACTCAACCCATCCAGGAGCCTTCAAGAGCATCGGCGAGAAGACCGCCTCCCTGTTCGAGCGGAAGAAGAAGGATGTAGAGCAGCTGGCGCAGGAGACGGCGGAGGAGGCGGCGCAGGTGGTGCAGGAGCAGCTCAAGAAGACCGGCGAGGCTGTCAGCGGGGCGCAGACCTCAGGTTGGTGTGAAGTGAGGTTTTATGGATGAGCAATTTATAAAACCCGGTAACGGTGCGGTAGACAACCGTGATAATCGGTGGGAGCTTCTCGTGCAGGGCTTACATAAATAGTTTTCATTCGCCGTGTAGTGTCGGCTTACAATAGCACTACCCCGTTTCTACCGATGGGTGTACGTAAGAGGCGACTAACGGTATTGGGGCTTTTTAAGGGATTTTTGGGCGATGCTGTTGGAGACCCATCACCAACAACCTTTATTTAACCATCTTTTCCCCACTCAATTTTCCAAAAGTGGCTGATGAATTTCTAATTCCTTAGCTCTGGCTACCCCTTCTAGGGATTTATAGCCGTGAGTATATGTTATGTTATGCTTACATAAATAGGTCTTATATTAAGTCATGTATGATTGGGTTTATCATGGCTGTTAACGGTGAGGAAAAACATCGTTAATAAACTCATATGGCTAAGTTAAGTTTTAGTAAGTAAGTAGGATTCAAGAAACGAAATTCAGTTCATTTCTACCTCACGCGCTTTTTTTGTACCTTTCGTGATTTCGACGTAAGAGTGAGTGCAATAACTGTTAAGAAACGGGATGTCTGATCACCGTCATAAATTGGTTTTTTGTAATGCCAAATATTAAGTTAATTAATCATCTTTTATCGTCTCAAGTCTTCTATTTAAATAAATTTCAGTACCCTAATTTCTTTTGACACCAGGCAGGTTCAAACTTTTACCTTAATATTTTGTTGTCAGCGGTTTAAAACTACAATGCAGTCAATTGCAACCCTACTATTCTGTAAATCTACTAAGGGCCAGCGCTGACTGCCGGCATGGCATGGCAAAGGATTTCGGTACAGATATAGCATTTTTAATCTTATTACCATGCGTATAGAATTCATTTTGACCCAACGATGCCGAGGGAGGCCGCGGTAAGACAGAACGTCGGCATCGTTGTGTCAAAATGAAGTAAAATGAATTCTATACTCATGGTAATAAGATTAAAAATGCTATATCTGTACCGAAATCCTTTGCCATGCCATGCCATGCCATGCCGGCAGTGAGCGCTGGCCCTAACGTATGTGACATCATTAAAAGCTGAAATATGGTTGCGCTATTAATTGAAAGCTATAAATACATAAGTAGGCATATGCATCGTGAAACCCACATGGCTGAGTTGTACTTAGTCATGTGACAGTGTATTCGTACAAAACGGCGATAGGCCTGCCCCCTATCACGTGAGTACACTGTCTAAGCAAAACGTGGGTACCTTCTCTGGAAACTAGATGGCGCTTGCCATGTGAGTTCAGGAGTATTGGTACCTCTGCCAACCCCTTCGGGGATAGACGGCGTGAACGTTTATGTTATGTTATGTTATGTAGGCATATGCATGCATGAATTGTACCATACTCCGACCATGCTGACCTAGTGCGGGTTAACAGACAATAACGATTTCTACAGTCATATTGCATTCTTAATTAGTTTAGTGTCTTACTCATATTTTATTAGCCGCCCACCATGGCTTAGAGCGGTTATCACTTTTCCATCGAATCTTCATGTCATTATACATACATGCACATACTTAAAGTGCTAACAGACGATCGAACATGTACGGCGCGCACCATCGCACTGTGCGGTGCGCTCTAGATTACAGACGTTCGAATATGTACGGCGCGCACCACCGCACCGTGCACCGCAAGCGCTTCGAACCAGCCCGCACCAATATTAATAATAATTATGTGCGGCGAACCACGCTACACACGTTCGTTTTTGGTACGGCCCGTACCACGAACACTGGTGCGCGCCGTACATGTTCGATCGTCTGTTAGCACTTTTACAGCTGTTAATCTTTAGAAGCGGTAGGGAAAGCTTCACGTTAAGAAATTCGTAAGCCACTTTTGGAAGTTAAGTGGGGAATATATTGTAAAATAAAGAATGTTGGTCTTCAACCGCATCTTCCAACAAATTCTTTAAAAGCCCCGTCACCCTTAGTCGCCTTTAACGAACACCCACGGGGAAAGTGGGGTAGTGCTAATCTAAGCAGACACTACACAGCTTAAAAGTACACAGGCAAAGTTTTATAGGTAATATTTTAGTTATCTAACAGTACCTATATAACTTTTAAAATTTATTACAGCCAATGAAGCCAGAAACTCGACAGTCGATGCTCTAGACAAGGAGCTGTCAAAAGTATCGCTGGCGGCCGGCGAGGCCAAGGAGGCTGCCAACAAAGCCGTGGCTGACGGGAAGAAAGTCGTCGACACCACGAAAGGTGAGATAATAAAAACTGATCTAGATTTTTGAACGGCTGCGACCTGATTCTCGTGATTTGGTGGGTCAATGCACCAATAGTTTTAGTTCCTGGTTGGTTGTTTGTTTCAATTACTTGTTTTTCGGGCGTCACAGGTTTTTTACTGTTTTTTTACGAATTAGTCATTACTTCGATGTTTTTAAGAGTAAAGTTTTCCATACATAAAATCACGGTTACGAAAACCAGAAAGGGGTAGCTAAAGCTTCACAATTAGAAATTTTTCAGCCACTTTTGGATATTATTCTAAAATGAAGAATAATGATGTGATGATGCATCTCCAACCACCCATGCGTCTCTGATCCGTCTCGTACGTCGCCTATGAGAAGAAACTGGTTAATGCTAAGTAGTGCTAAGTCAATACTACGCAGCGTAGTTTTAATTGTTAAACGCAATATTTTAAACATTGATTAGCTCGTAGTCTTAACCTTAGCTTTGGAGCAAATGAAACCAGCTTTGTTTTTTTATTTCACATGCTTCAACTTATTGTTCACCGAGCATGATGTTTAAGCTCCTTCTTTTATATTTTTGCTGCACCTAGTTTAATTATTATTTGCACATTCTAGACACGATTGCCAGCACAGTTGATAGTACTAAGAAAGCTGCTGAAACCACAGTGAAAACTGCTAAAGGTAAGAAATTTTATATTTAATAAAAGATGTACATATTATTTAGTTGTAAAATCTTCTCAAACACTGTATATTTATTGTCACAGTACCGGTGGAGGTATTAACAAGAATATTAACCAATGTGGAGGTAAAACTAATACCAACCCTATTGTATTATAGTTAAGTTCTAATTTGCTTTTTGTAGATACCGTATCGCCATCTGTAGATAGCGCACAGACGACTGCACAAAATGTTTTGGGAACAGGAATGTCGTACGCAAACAGTGCCAAAGGTGAATTTTATCTGTTTATGCTAAAAATGGGTTCTGATTGAAACATATTCTTCTATATTGATTTGAAAACTGATATAATTGTCATACAAATTAAGATTTCTGTAGATTCATTTACAACAATATTTAGACAACTAAAGGACAACCTTCAGTTTAAACCTTTTCAGAAAAATAAAACTATCCATAACTGGAAATCGTGAACCCGCATTTTGAAACGTCTTCTAGAAACAAATATCTTAATTAGTATTACTCTTATAATGTAAAATATATATAAATAGATGCTAATAAAAAGAACGTAAAGAATATGAAAGTATGAAAAAAACTAAAATACAAATAAACAAACGCCCATTGAAACGGCTACAAGTACAAAATTTACAATGCATTGAACGTTTACTTATAATAGCCAACTGATACATTTAGTTATAAACTAAAGTGGATATTACACCGATTGCCCAAAAAGTCCGGTAGCAAATGAACATGTAGCATGATAAGCTAACTAAGACTACTTACTTAACTTATCATACTACTCTTTCACTTGCTATCGTTCGCTTCGAACGTCGTCGTGTAAAACCCTCTTTAAAGACATTGGAAATAGTACTTTAGAAACGTCCAATAGTATATGTTATTAAATTCGTTGTTTAAGTGACTACGTTGTTTCTTCACTTATAGAGCAAATATTAATGTTGATTTATTTTGTAGATACAGTAGCAAACACAGTAAATAATACGCTAGAAAGCACACACAAACTAGCTGGCAACGCTTTAGAGACTGGCAAATCTTATGCTGAAAGTGCTAAAGGTAATTTTTCTGTAATGTTTTTTGTGTCATTCATTTTGTGTTGTTTGTAATTTCATAATATTCTGTTGAGTACATTTTTGTCTTTAGTAACATTTTTGTAGATATCAGTTAATCCATGACTTGCTTCCTCGATGTAGTTGTGTGTTGTTAAGTGTTGATTAATATCATATTCACTTACTTAGATTACCGAATTTTGATTTGTAAGTGCTAACCTAATTGTTGTGTGATGTAGATAATGTTCAAAACACTTTGCACGCCGCAGTAGACAGTTCTTGGACAGCTGTGCAAAACGCTTTAGATTTAGGCAAGACTTACCTCGATAGCGCTAAAGGTATAATTTTTTGTTTTGATTGCTATATAATTTTTATTTCATACAATTGTTTGAGTTTATTTTATTTCTTTTGCTTAGAAACCGTATCGAACACAGTAGATAGTACAAAGAAAACGGCTGAAAATGCAGTAGAAACTGGAAAATCTTATGCGGTATCGGCGAAAGGTAACAATCCTGACAAAATAAGTCTGATAATAATCAAATCGGAAATAAGCGTTTACAGTAATATATTTTGCCATTTTAGATACTCTTGAAAGCACAATAAAAAGTACTGTAGAAACCACTAAAGATACAGCTTTTGCGGCGGTAGATAAAGGAAAGTCGTATGTAGACAGTGCAAAAGGTATGATCTTTTCTGGATATTTAAATTTCTTTGACTTAAGACGCGTATTAAATAATTGGGTTTTACTTTAGATACGGTTTCCAATACAATCACAGCAACAGTAGATGCAACTTCAAAAGTGGCAGCTTCTGCAGTTGAAAAAGGAACTACAGCTATCGGAGTCGCCAGAGATACAGTAACAAACACAGCCACAGCCACAATTGATACTACTAAAAATGTGGCAGCTTCAGCGGTTGAGAAGGGTACCACAGCTATCGGTTTTGCTAAGGACACAGTAACGAACACCGTTTCAGCTACAATAGATACCACTAAAAGTGTTGCGGCATCCGCTGTAGAGAAAGGTTCTACTGCTTTTGGTACAGCCAAAGACACAGTCACTAGCACTGTCTCTGCAACCGTAGATACAACCAAAAATGCAGCTGCTTCAGCTGTAGAAAAAGGTACCTCAGTTATGGGGACGGCTAAAGATACAGCATTTGCTGCGGTTGATACCACTAAGAACCTTGCATCATCTGCAGTTGAAAAAGGAACATCGGCTTTAGGAACTGCTAAAGGTAATATATATAAAACTTTAGTAATACACTGTATCTCATTATTATTTTCATTTTAAAAGCTAAAATAAAATATATTTTTTATTTCAAATTTAGATACAGTATCTAACGCTGTATACACATCCGTGGATACAGCAAAAACAGTTGCTTCTGCAGCTGTTGAGAAAGGTACGAATGTAGTTCAATCAGCGAAGGACACCGTAGCCAACACAGTGACAGCCACTGTAGACACCTCAAAAAGTGTAGCTTCAGCGGCAATGGACAAGAGCACTTCAGTATATGATTCAGCTAAAAGTACAGTGGCTAGCACCGTTGAAACTACCAAAGACTACGCCAATTCTGCTGTGGAAAAAGGCACATCTGCTTTTGGATCAGCTAAGGACACCGTGGCTAGCACAGTTGCAGCAACTGTAGACACAACAAAAAATGTAGCAAATGCAGCTTTTGAAAAGGGTACAAACGCTATTGGAACTGCCAAAGGTAGTATTAAATAAACATGTATATATTTTAATATTTTCTGAGTTGTACAAATTTATGTTTTCTTAAAGACACGGTAGCCAGTTCAATCACAGCATCAGTAGATGCAACAAGAAATATGGCAGCATCCGCTGTAGAGACAAGTACTAATGCAATTGGCTCTGTTAAAAACACTGTAGCAAACACAGTATCAGCTACAGTTGATACAACGAAAAACACAGCATCTTCAGCTATGGAAAAAGGAACATCAGCTATTGGAGCAGCAAAGGATTCAGTAACCAGCACATTTCAAAGTTCGATAGATACGACTAAGAATGTAGCTTCATCAACTTTTGATGAAGGATCCTCATTATTTGAGTCAGCCAAAGGTATGAAACATCGGAATCATATTGTCAAGTTTCATTTGCTGAATATAACCTATCAAATTTTATTATATTTTTAGACTCCGTTTCAAATACGGTTGGAGGTGCTGTAGATAGTACTAAGGATCTAGCAGAATCGGCATGGGGAAAAAGTACCACATTAGCTGAATCAGCAAAAGGTATATTACGTGTGCGTTTAATAAGAAAAATAGGATCAATAAACTAACTAAAGTGTGATCATATTTGAATTGTAATTAATTATTTGTTTTTGTGTTTTCATGAATAACCATTTCAGTGGAGTGGGTAATGAAACCTGTATTTATAAATTCAATTAATGACGTTTATACCCATCTCATATTTTTTTCTATCTGATAATAACGTTTTAATCCCGAACAGATAAATTCGAGGAAAGTCTTTTTAATTGTGACAGAAAAGACGACGGTGATAACATTTCTAACTCTGATTTAAACCAGCAACTAATAAAAGGTATGGAACGCTTATTTTACTTTGAGATTCTAAACGAGATTATTTACGATTTTCGGGATAATTTTTAATAAAATATGGCATTAATATCGATGATAAAATTGTAAACCAGGTCTCGTCTATTTTTAAACAATTCTCTCGATTAGGATTTCAAAGCATTTTTAACCTTTTCTTTTACTGTTTTTCCGCTTTTTCTTATTTACCTTTTTGCCTTTTATTTACTATCGCAGACTTTATCACTAACACTGCACAGAACACTGTAGACGCTACCATTGAAGTTGCCAAGGATATTTTAGAAAATTCTTCGAAAGTGTCCGACGAGACAGAAGGTAAAGAATCTACGAAGTAAACTTAAGTGGGTTTCACACGCCATGGTATAGAGAGTACGGTAGCAAGTAAACATGTAGTATGCCAACTTAGACTTACTATATCCTTATTACACACGCATTCACTTGCTACCGTTCCCTTTGTACCGTGTCCTATAATAGCCAATTTAAGTTGTCGGTAAGCAATATTTAATTTTTAATTGTAACATACGGATGTATGTTTTCTAGACAAAGTATGCAACCTCGAATTGAAAGTATCCCTTCAAAACACTGTGTTGGGTGGGCAGAAAACTGTCGAGGATACAAGTGGTATTTAATTTAAAATGATCATAAGAGTGTGCCCTTTTTAGTGTGATCCAATTTTAACAACGTTAACTTCTTGTAAAAAAAAATTAAGTTTTTAAGTTTTTGTCATAACAATTTTTCTGTTTGGTAGGCATAATATTAACTTAAACTTATCGCTCACGCCGTAAATTTCTGAAGGGGTATGAGGTACTTATACTTCTGAACATCGTGTCGACACTTTTTGTCACTCAGTGTTCAGTAGCCTTCTTTTGCTTGGGCAGTGCATTCACATGATGGGGGTCAGGCCTTTCGTCGCTTTGTACAATTACACTCACGAGAATAAATACAACCCTACCATGTGGTTCACTTTGTTTTCCTTTTCTGAAAACCATCATGATAAAGTAACCATACATATGACTTAAGAAAATACACACACCGGCTCAGGATTTGCTATCAGGGATAAAAAATAGTTTAACGGATAATAAACCCAATATCTTCACATACAAATTAAAACCTATACATTTATAAAAAAAAATAGAGTGTATGCATAGTTCTAACATCATATAAACGTTACATAACATAAACGTTCACGCCGTTTATCCCCGAAGGGGTTGGCAGAGGTACCAATACTCCTGAACTCACATGGCAAGCGCCATCTAGTTTCCAGAGAAGGTACCCACGTTTTGCTTAGACAGTGTACTCACGTGATAGGGGGCAGGCCTATCGCCGTTTTGTACGAATACACTGTCACATGACTAAGTATAACTCAGCCATGTGGGTTTCCTCACGATGTTTTCCCTCACCGTTAGCAACCATGATAAATTAACCACACATATGACTTTAGAAAAGACAAATTGGTGTAGGCCCGTCCCAGGATTGGAACTCACGCCCTTCTGTTTTTCGGGCGGGTGTTCTACCCACTGGACTATCATGTCGCTTCTAACATCATCTTGCTTATATACTTCATTGATTTGAATAATATAATGGATGAAATGCGTTTATGAAATCTGGACACCGAGTCCAAAATTATATTATTTCAACAATGTTTTTGAATGCGAGTGATTGTTTATTATTATTAGTTATTTAGAAGTTTTAACAAGCAAATATAATAGTTTAAATAGCAGCTTATGTAAAAGAAAAAAAATAACAGATTTTAATAGCTCTGTGTGCTCATCTTTTTAGAAAATTAATGAAACTCATAGTATTCTATTCCATTACAGAGGCTATCAACACAACCGTAGATTCAACGAAGAAAGCAGCTGAGGAGGCAAAAGCACAAGCCCTGAAGGCTGCTGAAGATGCTAAGGAAAAGGCCCGTCTGGCTGCTGAAGAAGCTAAAGAAAAAGCTCGCTTAGCTGCTGAAGCTGCTGCGGAAGAAGCCAAGAAAGCTGCCAGTAAGTTTAACTCCTTTTTAATATTCTTTAGTTGGATATATGACAACATATATGTAAAATAAAATCATGGTCATGGCACAGCCAGCCCTTCAGAATCCCAGCCACATCGCACAATAACCACTTAAAAATAAAAAGCCTCAATTCCTCGCCTTTTCGAACACCCGCAGGAAGAAATGGGTTAGTTCTATTATAAATCCCATGTCAACGGTGAGAGAAAACGTCTTGAGGAAATCAACACGGCTGAGCATATACTAAATCTTTTCACATTTTATTCGTGGAAAGCGGTGATCTATCTGATAAAGTTGAAGTATTTTTAACCAATTTACCAATCCCAGCCGCAGCCGTAGAGGAGTCCCGCGCGGCGGCGGAGCGCGCGGCGGCGCAGGCCAGCCAGGCGGCCGACGACAAGCTCAAGCGCGTGGAGGCGGCCGCCGACCAGGGGATCAAGAACGCCAGCCAAGTCGTCAACAACAAGATCAAGGATACCGACAAGTTTCTCAATGACACTAGGGATTCGGTAAGGAAGATAAACATATCTAAAGACAAAAATTGAGTGGCAGATTTTTTGGATCAAAATTTGCAGAGATAGTTTAAAATTGCATTTTTTAGTCAAAAAAATGTGACTGTCCGTAATCTAGAGCTCGTAACAGTTTTCTCGATATGACGTAAAATTACTTTATATCATTGCATATTATTCATTTTATTTTATCTCTTCTATGTATTGGCTACCGTGATAGCCCAGTGGGTAGAACACTCGGTTATCGTGCAAGCGACTAGTGTTCAAATCCTGGGTCGGGCCTACACCAATTTGTCTTTCCTAAAGACATATGTGTGGTTAATTTATCATGGTTGTTAACGGTGAGGGAAAACATCGTGAGGAAACCCACATGGCTGAGTTGTACTTAGTCATGTGACAGTGTATTCGTACAAAACGGCGATAGGCCTGCCCCCTATCACGTGAGTACACTGTCCATGCAAAACGTGGGTACTCTGAACACCAGGTGACAAAGTCACGTGCTGTTCAGAAGTATTAGTACCTCTGCCAACCCCTTTGGGGATATTCGGCGTGAACGCTTATTTTATGTTATGTAATAATAGTGAATGTATGCAGTGATGATGCATGGTTATGACAAATTCAGAGCGCTATGCTTAGTGTCGATGAGTTGTGTGGCGTAGTATAAACTGCGTATTTGCCTCATGAGACCATCTAAGCATCCTACGCTTATCGCTATAATACCTCTGTAATAAATTCAAGAAAAACTACCATCGGTCTTGAGTTTAAGACCTGGAGGGTAACGGGATCGGTTCCCTATATTTCTATTCTATTCTTAATTGGTTGACATATATCTGTGTGCAGGCCTACCAGTACACATTTGAAAATCCTGACTGTCCAACTGTAGTATAGTCAGGTAGATTTAAAACATATGTAAGTCAAGATGAAGTCTTTCAATCTATATTCCCAACAGTCTAGATTTCTGTTTCAAATTCAGCTACCTCAAAATTCAATTACAACATGAAATGTACTTTCCAGCTCTTATCGAACCTCTCAACGGCCGCTCACGACGGGGCCGAGGGCGCCGCTGGGTTTCTCAGCAAGGGACTCGTCAGTCTAACTCACCCCAAGTAAACTGGAAATGTATCGTCACTCTACACTCTACACGCTTTGTGCATTTCAGTAACAGCTGGCTGGCTTCTAGAAATACAAAATGGCCGCGGTGTCAATTTATTGCCGCCATTTTTTCGTTTTTTTATGTAATGGATGTTATGAATAGAAAAAAAATGTCTTTGGTTTAAAAATGTCTTTTAAGTCACTTACAAATTAGCAGATTGGCTAAAAAATATAAAACAGGCGATTCTATTAAATATACTTATCTGCGAAAGTACAACTAAAAATAGTGTTTTCATACCATATTAAAATTAGAAAAGAAATGGTAAAATATTTTATCTATTTGTAATATCCAATTGTAATCGACTCATTTTGTTTATCGTAATTATCTGTATTTTTTTCCTACTTATAAAGTCGTTTTATTTATGTTTTATCAAGAATAAATGATCAATGTGCATTTTTTTCGCATAAAATACTGCTAATACTAATGTTTATATTTTATATAATGTTTACCTTTAAATAGATCTGTTATGCAAACTTAAATATATAAATTATATATCGTTAAAAATAAAGCCTTTTATATATTTTTAAATAAGAATATATAACGTTATATTTCGTAAGATAAAATATTTTATTTTCCTACCGTCTATTGTTGTATAGTATAGTGCAAATGTATATCGTAAGTTAGTTTTTATGGCAGTACATTTTATGTCAATCATGTAACTAAATATTCGCTACGAAAATATTTGTGTTGTAAATAAACGTTGTTTCAGTAAAGTCCGATGTCGTTTTATTTAATTACCCTCACATTTTACGACCTGATCAAAAGGAATTTGACTACATCCGTTGCCAAAATGTTATTGGTAGGCGACTTCTGGGTCCAGAGGTCACGGGTTCGAATCCTGCTGAGAAAAATCATTTATGTGATGATTTTCAATGTTTGTTTCTTACCTGGGATGTTGTTTAAGTGCGTATTATAAATCTTCGAAATATTAGAAAAAGACAATAATCTAGGTAGGTGGATGGGAACTGGAAAGGCCGGTGCTATAGCGTGGCCAGCCTGTTCATCGGATTTAAACCCTTTCTCTTCCTTTCCCTTCTTTTACTTTGGTGCTATAAAAGAAAAAGTTTATGGAATACCCGTCAGGGACTTGAAGACAAGGATCACAGAGACAGACATTAGAAGATTTGCTCTAAATATCTCCCGATCATTTAACGATGTACGATGGTGGTAGCCATTTCAAGCATTTTATTAAAACAGCCATTGTAATGTACAGTCTAAGATACGGTAAACTGTAACCGTTTTGAAACTAATTACCCAATCGATTTTTGTATGGAAATAGGATCATTTTTTCTCTTTATTACATAATACCTAGAAGCAAGACTGTATCAAAGGAACAGAATAAACATTTAAATAATATTTGCGTACGAATTTGAGACTATTGTTACATACATACATACATATACTCACGCCATTAGTTCCCATTGGGGTAGGCAGAGACTATTGATCGCCACTTCGCACGATCCTGACAAACCTCTCTAGCTTCGTTTACATCCATCAATCTTTTCATACATGCTCTTTTATTCTTCATACTTCGGACGCCAGCCTTTTTGAGCACACTCTCAATTTGGTCCAAGTGTGTTCTCCGTGGTCGTCCTCTACTAACATTACCATCCACACTAGCTCTATAGATCCCTTTTACCAATTTTCTATCATCCATCCTCTCTATGTGCCCAAACCATCTCAACATTCCTTTTTCTATCTTTCTTACAATATCATCTTTCACACCACACTTTTCACGAATAACACTATTTCTCACTCGGTCACATAATCTAACATTACAAATTTTTCTGAGGGACCTCATCTCTACTGCATTCACTCTGCTCTCATGCTTCTTCTGCCACACCCAACATTCGCTTCCATACATAAGCGTAGGAACAAGAACAGCATCATGCACAGCCATTCGGGCCTTTTCAGACACCGATTGACAGGTCATTAGGCTATTCATTGCTATACTACTATACTGCTATTCATTGCGAGACTATTGTTGTAACCGAATTTTTAAATGTCTTAGTATGAATTTTGCAAATAAGTGTTGTTCCATTTTGAAATAGCAATAAAATTACCTATCTTTAAAAGTTACTCGCCGCAGATCTTGATTAGATATGTAATGCTTTTTTTTTACATCAATTTGATACAGGGGTTTAGAGCTACGTAACCTTTTCGGACAGCCTGTATATCGGTTCAAAATTTAGAAAATATAATTTAATATTTTCAGTTTGTTTTTTTATGGTATTTACAATGGATTAATATTTTGTTTTATAAGTTTAGTTCTTATTTTTATATTATTTTCTATGGCATATTTAATATGAAAGTCATCAGTGTGCATTAGGGTTTAAACTTTAGTTAGTGTACAAATGCTGAGTCCGCGCCTATGGCTCTCATTACTTGTTTCTTGTATCAATATGAGGGGTTAACAAAGATTTTTTCACTTCTTTACAAATCTAGTTGCCCAGAGTCGGTAAATGGCTCAACTCAACCCATACATTCCCGGCGTATATCCCGGGAGGGTGTGGCAGAGATACTAAACTAATACTTCTAAATATAACGTGACTTTGTCATCTGATGTTCAGAGTACCTACCCACGTTTTGCTTGGACAGAGCGTACTCGCATGATAGGGGAAAGGCGTATCGCCTTTTGTACAAACAAATACGATGTCATAATTTAAATCTTTTTGTTCATGAAAACCTCATGTGGGGATTATTACTAATAAATAAAGGAAAGAAAAATTTCGACACAGGAGGGAATCGAACCCGCGACCTCGGATATACGGCCTTCCGAATTAGTTAAAATTCGGAGGTAGGAAACGCAAACACTACTTAAACGTGTAAAAGAAATAAAGGATAGAAGAATTTCGCACTGGCAGCTAATTGACACGGTGGCTCAGTTGGCAGAGCGTCGGGGCGTATACCCGAGGTCGCGGGTTCGATTCCCGCCTGTGTCGAAATTTTTCTTTCCTTTATTTATTCTTTATTTATTAGAAATACGATGTCACATGATTAACTATAACTCAGCCATGTGGGTTTCCTCACGATGTTTTCCCTCACCGTTAACAACTATAATAAATTAACGACACATTTGTCTTTAGAAAAGACAAATTGGTTTAGGCTCGACCCGGGGTTTGAACCCTCATCGTCAACATGAAAAGCGATGTTTCACCCACTGATCTTATCACGGTTGCACATGCTAGTACATGGTTCTAACTAGCGATGTGCCGTTACCAGTAATTTACTCTAGGCGAGTATTTTCCCAGTAACGTTACTGTAACATTCCCAAAAAATAGTAATATAGGGAAACATACGAAAAAAATTTTTTTGTCTTCAATTTTATTTGTGATTATAAGCACTTGAAAAGGATTTTTACGACTTTTTATCCTAACAAAACATATTTTCTTACTTTAAATATTATTTTCCCAATATTTCTAGTAATTTACCGAGTAAGATTCGAGAAAATTACCGAGTAACTTCCCATATAGTAACTTTCTAGGTATTTTATCATTTTTCCTGTCAAGATACTTAATAATGTTCTTGACAAATTTTGTCTGGAAATGTACCGTTAAGCTTTAAAAATAAAACATTTAATTACAAAATCAACATTTATTAAATTTGGCTAACAGCATTATTTATACCTATAACAATGACTATAGTATTCCTAATCTTAATTTTGGAGATAACAAAAGTAATTACAGACACAAGAAATCATAATCATAGTACGTAGGACACAGTTTTAGAATCTAACTAATATAATAATAAATATAAACTCAACAAGCTTTCCATATTTTTCTCCAATGATTTACAATATTAATTCTTTAGATAATCACAGCCAGCTAATCACTTTTCTCCAATGATTTACAATATTAACTTTTTAGATAATCACAGTCACAGCCAATCACTTTTCTCAAATGATTTACAACATTAACTTTTTAGATAATCAAAGTCACAGCTAATCTTAACAACAATAAAATCTTAAATAAACACAAACAATCATAAAAATTATAAAAATAAAATCAGTCTTTTAATCAGAGTTTTCAGAATCTGAAATAATTATTCGATTGTGCCTCTTTTGAGTACTGGAACTTGGAAAATCTCCGTCTGTAGAATGGGTGGCGTCTATTAAAGAGGTCTCCAATAAAGTATCGAATAAATCCACATCTGAATCAGATTCTGAAGAAGATGAGTTAACTACATTGCTTGTGTTGGTTTCTGACCTATATGAATCAGTTTTCTTCACTGGGATTTGTCCATCATCATGACCATGAATTAATTTCCAGTTGTGTGCTATGAAGCAAATCTTTCCCGCTCTGTTTGTTGTCAATTTGTTTCTTTTTTTTGAATGTATGTTCGAAAAAGTTGAAAAAGATCTCTCTACAGAAGCAGAAGTAGCTGGGACTGATAATATTTTCATTGCTATTTGTCCCAAAAGAGATTTAGGGAAAAGCGTTTCCCACCATGAAAGCGGTTCAGTAGTTTCAGCCATTTTCCATACAAAGTCCTTTTCCCAAACACCACGGCGACATTTATAGTTAGATAAATCCTCCAAAAGCGACCCTGAATTCGTTTCATCTATATTCATGATCACTTCCATTCCGTCAATGTTTTCTTCGTCTGTTAGATGAACTCCTTGATTATTGGGATCTAATATTGATGCTGCATAATGAATTGGTTTTAAGGCATTCGCTTTCCTTTCGTTACACTTAGTTATTATGCTCGCTTGATCATCCCCCAAAAAAGCTGTTGAATTCGAATTATTTAGCAAATCTTCTACTTCTTTTATCGCCTTATGTACCAGATGAATAGAGCAGTAATCACCTTCTAGTTTAATTATCCAGTCAACTATGGGTTTCAGTAATATTTTCAGGTCTTCAATTTTGTGCCATTCAGTTTCATCCAATAGTTTTGCTTTGTATTTAGTAAGAGGCAAGTTTTCAGTATTGATTACCAAGTTTTGCAGTATAACCTTTGATTTTAGGAAATTCTCAAGGCATTGTAAATAGCTTCCCCACCTTGTCTTGACGGGTAACTGGAGAGAAACATTTATTGACTTCTCTTCAGCAATTTTGCGAAATTCTGCATTAATAATATGCGATTTACTTATAGATTTGATTACGTCCACAATATACGAAAATTGATCGCGTAATTTACTTATTTTCAAAATATCTCCAATTAACAAATGAAGCGTATGTGCTAGACATCCAATCCAAATAGTTTGGTTATATTTTGCCTTTATCAATCTGCCACATTTTACCATATTCGCTGCATTATCTGATATTATTGCCAAAAACTTTGATGCATCAAGTTCTTCCATGACTTTAAAAATCTCTTCTGATAAGTATTCAGCTGTATGTCGGCTATTTTTGGTAGCAATAAATTTATAAAAATATGGTTTTGGTCCATATAAAATAATATTCAAAATTGGTTCGTTCCTTAAGTTAGACCACCCATCAATTGCTAGATGTAAAACATTCGCTTGCTTTAGTTTCTGTGTGACATTTTTCTGCATGTCTGTATATTCAGCATCCAGCAAGGTCGTTGCTAAAACTTTTCTTGATGGTGGATTATACATTGGATTTAATTTATGTAAAGTCTGTTTCCAAAGTGGGTGCTCAAAAATAGAAAGTGGGGTACCAGTTACGAAGATGGCTCTTGCAATGAGTCGATGAATATCCATCTAAAACAACAAACATTAATTGCATTAAGTGGATTAGAAGCTCCAACTCAGAATCAGAATATGATTTCTATTCAACAGTACAATAATACTAGTTCCGTGGCGCAGTGGTCAACACACCCGACTGCGACACAGAGAGAATGGGTTCGATCCCCGGCCAGATCAAGATGAAAAATAATCTTTTTCAGATTGACCTGGGTATTGGGTGTTTATCATTGCTTTTTGAAGAATAAAGACATTTTTTTTTTAAACTAAACTTGATGACGTTGGATCGGCATCACTAAAACACAATTAGTGTTCTACAAGATCGATAATCGACTAAACTTATATGACAGATGTTAAATACTACCCTGAAGACCTGCGAGGTGTGGCGTGCGGGCAGCGGGGGGAAATGCTCCCGCGCTTCACTTGAGGCCCCGAATGCATTAAACACACGCTTTATCTATAGTGTAGGGCTAGCTCTATTAGTGTGCTTAGTTCCTATATACTATATTATTATTACGGCATTATATATAGCTTATTGACTTAATTATTATGATTAACTCATCAGAAAATTTGAAGATTGTAGGAAAAATACCCAGCTTAAAGTGTAGGTACTTTAAGGCTAGTTAAAATTAAAAGTAATGTTAAAACTTACCATATTCAATTGTTCATTTTGATTTTCACATGGAATATTTTCTGATGATGTTCCTGGCTTTGCTTGTGGTGACTGTATGGTGGGTTTCACATTGCAAAATAAATTTTTCACATCACTTGGACACATAGTACATTTTTTTAAGTGTACAGTAAATTTAGTTGCATTTTTAAAATTGTAGATGACCTTACAAAACGAACACATATATGAGGTCTTTGTACTGTAATTTTTTTCTATAAAGTAATCGAACACTTTGCTTTTTGGCTTCATTTTTACACAAATGTGTTTATTGATCTGTTAACGATGCTCAACTGCGCTAGTGCTATAGGACACGTCATCGCGTGGGCAGCGGGCGCGGGGGGAATCAAACTGAGTGAGATAGCTATAGCATAGCGAACTAGGAATACCAGCGCGTGCGCTTTTTGAACAAATTTTTCATAAAGAATCATTTAATACAATATTACCGACTTTTGGGAAATTTACTGGTAATATAGAATCTTACTGGGAATATTTCCAAATGGTAAAATACTGGTAACGGTAAAATGGTAGCGGCACATCACTAGTTCTAACTGGGAATTTATTATAAACTGAAAATTTAATTACCCCAATGGTCGTGTTCAATCGAACTCAAACAAAACCATAGACTAAACTACGTAAACCATAGAATAAACTGTTTAATTACTGCCTTTCTATCAATAATGGAAGACGGAAATGGAAACCACTTCTTTCAATGGACGGATTACATGAAGGACTAAAAAACTAAACGCAATTTTTAAATTGACTGACAGTGTCGGTCGACAAGCAAAGCAGTCAGTATAGTATTCAAATCAACGAATACAGATACTCTAACGAGAAGAATGCTCACTCCATACAATACGTATTTTTGTTAGTACCTGCGACAAGTGGTCAGATGTCACTGTAGTCTAATTTTGGAATGGCGGGAAATTTGAAAAATCTACCATTACCGATGTGGCGGGAAATTTGAAATTTTGCAATACTTTTCTAGGATCTTGATTGATACTGAAACATTCATTTAATTTTATTTCAAGGAATAAAAGCTAGGTATTGGTTTGCTTTTTTTGCTTGAAATAAAATGAATTCATATTGAAGGAAATAAATAAAACGAAAAGTAAAATTTCAGGAGTTTTTTAATATTTTAATTTTCTTATCTAGACGTTTCTTGGCGTATTCGCTAGATAATTCTCTGTTCTGCACTGTGCAAAATCTTTTTATCATTATTATTGAAACCGAATTCTGTATAATTTTTATATTCTCAGACCTTTTTTTTGTCATTTTTTTCTAATAATTTTATGCAATTGTACTTTATTTTATCCTCATGGTCATTTTCTTTTAAATTTTTTTTATTAGTTTAGCAGATTCTTCAACACAGGCTACAAAGCTATGGTTAGCATACTGAAGACTATGCTTGCCACCTACATATTCTTTAAATTCTGTGAAAATATGTACTTCAGAATGCTTATTGGCAAGCATAGCCTTCGTACAGCTCATGCAATCTCTCATATTTTTTTTGAAAATAAAACCTCAAACATACGCGCAAGCCAGTCAGGTAATTAGATTTTGACACTGTTTTATTTTTGTTTCCGCTACGAACATTTCTAATATTGCTTAAAATAGCTGTTTTAAAGCCAGCAATGAATGGAGCGACTGTGGGATTATCATTTGACCCGCAATTGGCTCTTATACACCCAAATAAATTTTTAATGGGATCTTGATTGATTCGCCTTGTGGGTATGCTTTTAACGTTATATTTTTTATTGAGATTATTCCACCGTCGCTCATATCCATGGATCAATTTAAGGCAGCCCAATTGTGACGGTGGCTTTCTGCGGCACCCAATAAATTATAACTCATTTACTAAAACTACAGATTTTTTTAAAAAAAACTCCATATGTGGGCTCCGGGGTTAGTAAAATTAGTTTTATATGGTTTTCCTTCTTGCTGGTCCGGCGCACTAGCATTCAATAAATCAAATAAATTATTGAAATGCTCCAAAAATGTTGCGGTGCAGATTGCTGCTGCAGGTAACTCATCTGAAACAACGATGCTATATGTATATATGTATAGTTGCATTTTTATTTTAAACGAGGTTATATTAAGTTATTTTTTTACTTAAGGTACATAGAACTTACTCTTCAAATGAAATATATAGTGACTACTCTATTGATGAGAAACTGCATTAAAATCTATTGCTTATTTTTAAAGATGTCATCATACACAGGCAAAAAGTAACCTTTCAGTTTGCGCTTGAAGGTGATCCTACAGCATACATCATGGATTAGTCGGGAAGATCCTCTAAATACAATTTATATAAATTGTTTTATGATTTGTCATACAGTTATTAATAATCAGAATTATGAATCACATTTATACATACATGATTATAACTGTGTAGTGTTGGCATAGAATAACACTATCCCATTTATTCTAGTGGGTTTGCGTAAGGGACGACTAACGGTGTTGGGGCTTTAAGGGATTTTTGGGCGACGCGGTTGGAGACCCATCACCAACACCCTTTATTTTACCATCCTTTCCCCACTCCACTTTACAAAAGTGACTGAGGATTTTTTTATTCCTCAATGGCTACCCCTTCTAGGGATTTATAGCCGTGAGAATATGTATTTATGTGTGTAAGTACATACATATTCTGCCTAAAAAGTTGATAGGTAGATAACTCACTGGTGGATGCTTTAGAATAAATGCTCATTGCCGCAGAGTGGCTTAATATTTGGGTAGCTAATTTCACTCGCATTTTCTCTCTTCCGTTTGGTTCGATATGTCTCTTTGACAACTTAGGAGCAAACACGAAGTGAGGATTGCTATTATCTAGCTCATAGAACTTTTTTATGTGCTTCCAAGATGCAACACCTGAAATGAGAAAAACAAAATTTATTTTAACCATTTATGCAACTTACTTATACTCACAATGTTGTTTCCATTGGGGTAGGCAGAGACTATAGATCACCACTTTGTACAATCCTCGCATACCGCTTGCTTTGCTTACATCTATCAATCTTTTTATTCACGCTCCTTAATCTTGAGCACACTCGTGTCTCCATCTTGTCCATTAACAGTTATCCACTTTTGCTCTATTGTAGTGTGTTCAACATGCAGAGTAATGAACTCACAGCTCACCCTATGATACCCATCTTTTAAAGTCTAGTTAGAATATAAGCACTTAACAATGACTATATTCATGTTATAAAAATTAAACATGTATTTAACCTCTTTTAAGTAATACAAAAAGCATGCGTAATTCTAAATTAAATAACTTTATATTCAACTGCAAAACCAAGCATTTATTTTCATCCCTCATGAATCCGAATTTCACTATAGATCTCTTTCACAAATGGTTACATTAAAAATAACTTTAAGTTTTAAACTTACTGGTAAACATTTTCATTATTTTTGCTCAGAGTTGGAAACCTATGAAGTCTAAGTCCAGGGTTTGTAGCTTCGCTGGAACCACACTTGGAGCAACTGAAGTAGAAAAGAAAAGTTTGTATAAGCATAACTAGCGATTAATGATAATGTAATGATTAGCAGTATGTGTATTAATAACCATATTTATGAGAATTTATTTACTTATTTCAAGGAAAGTAAACCAGCTATCAATACAAATTAACATCATTTGAATAGTTAGCATGAAGCTACTTATAGAATCTCACGGTCAAAAACACATTAGCAACAAAAGTGCATTACAAATATATATTTGCTTTTGAAGTATTAAACATGGTTCATATGGCAGTAAAATAATATACTTATTAAACTGATTAAGTAGGGAAAACTTTTTAATTTTATGACCTTAAGAAATATTAAAACATGTAAGAAAATAAATAATAATAACATAACCATAAAAAAATAACTACTGAAAACTTGCCTGAGCGCGCTAAAGTTAGTACATAATAGATCCAAATCTTGACAATAACTAGTAAAACTATAGCTTACTCTAATTATGAAACTGTTTGTATTATATCTGTTTGCATTTGACACTGTCTTCTAGATGAAGTGGTTTAGGTTCGATTCCCACAAGGGCGATTGTTCGTCTAACCCTTTGATTAGTTTTGAATCAAGTAGTTAGGTGAAGTAACAACTCAACTATAGTATCTTTATTTTTATGGTAAATAAAACTTTATAATGGGTTGTTTCTGAACCTGAACATTGTACTCTTAACTTAACTATTACAGTTGCTAAATAATGAAATATGCATAAGTATATTTACTCACCGGCGATACAAGTGAGACATTATGCAGAAAATATCAATGCAAACGAAATTCAGGGTCAATATCTCACTTCACAAAGTGTCTCAGTCAAAACTGGCACAAAACACGACGTAAATCTTGAAACACGTATCAACTCAACGTATAAGTCAGCACAGCAGAAGAGAAGTATCGAGAAGATGAAGAATATTGGAAGACAGAAAACTTCACAACCAATAAAAATAAAATTAAAATTCCGAGTAACTTAGGAGCAAAAATATTATACCAGCTCAAAATATTAATACAACCAGAACTTCTACCATTTTCTTCATGTATGAAAAAGACGCGACCAAATTCAAAATATATCAAGTAATTATATTTAGCTCATAATTATTTACCTAAATTCAATTGTTTCAATTAATTAATCAGAGTTTTAGTGAGTTCAGAACCTAGAAGTTTACTACCATTTTACTGTTTTACCAGCATTGGTCACACTTCAACTGGATCAACTACCATACATTTGTCAATGTGTGTGTGTTGTGTCTGTACACGCGAGTGAACACCCCCTGATTCAAATTCATTAGTATCGTCAGTCAGTATCAGTAACTAAATAAAATAACCTAACCTACAAAACAATTAATCTAATTTATTTACATTATTGTCCTCTATGATTGAATCTATTTTGGATTCGAATACTTATTCTACATAATTTCTTATAAAAATGACTTCTTTGTTTCGTCAAGGAATATGGCAAGCAAAAAAAATATTTATGACCCATCCCATACGTACGATCTCGGTAACGCAGAAACTAAACTTGAAAGAATGTAAGTAGAATATTCTATTATTAAATATTAACGTTTGTTAAGTGAGTAATAGCAATGCTTGGATTTCTTTGCACTTATAAACTTATTGTATGCCTGACTGAACCTCGGACCCAAGAACGGATATCTTGGAATAAAAGAGTATAGTTCATATTCAAAAGCTTCCTCCGTACCGTAACTGATTGGTGACCTATCTTGCCTTACCTCAACTCGCAGCTATAGATCAATAGCTTCGAAATTTATAGTACTTATTAGCCACATGTAAAAAAAAAGAAACATTTTCGAATTTAAAAGATTTCAACTGTAAAATAAATTGATATTCTCTTTCAGTGCGAGAACACAAGGAAAATGATACACTTGTGGTAAGTGGTGTTACTGTAGAGTCACCACGGGCTAAACTACTGGTGCAGCCCAAGGAGGAACTTGTTTTGCCTGATGGGAATAAACCCTGCTACATGTGTGCATTAGATTTGGATGTAAAGCACACAGATGTCCTCATATTAAGTCAATTTGTCAGGAGTGATGGTTGTATGCTGCCTCGACGAATAACAGGTCTTTGCTCCAGACAACAGAAGAAAATTGGAAAAATGGTTACAATGGCACAGAAAGCTGGTAATTCATTGTATATTTGTTATCCTTGGTGTCTAAAATGATAATCTTTTATTATTATTAAATAAAATTGAAATTGTAAGGCGCTTTTGAAGCAGAAAATAATATTAAGCTTTATGGATGGAAAATGTGTGGGAGATATTGAAAGGAGAGTTAATAAGGGAAATGCAATGAATGGAGCCATGAATGGTCTGATGTCGAGCCAGTTGTTATGAGAAAAGGCTGGAATGCTGATGTATGGTAGTGAATGTTGGGCATGGCAGAAGAAGCATGAAAGTAGAGTTAATGCAGTGGAAATGAGATCCCTCAGAAGTATATGTAATGTAAGGCTGTATGATAGAGTGAAAAAGGAATGTAAGGCTGCCTGTCCATTTAAGCGGAGCGATGCGGCGGAGCGGAGAAACGGACAAATATTAGCCAATAGTATTGCACAAAAAGGACACTCCTGCAGCGGAGCGGAATTTTTGTGCAATACTATTGGCTAATATTTGTCCGTTTCTCCGCTCCGCCGCATCGCTCCGCTTAAATGGACAGGCAGCCTTAAGGTGGTTTGGGCACATAGAGAAGATGAATGAAAATAAAGTAAGGAAGGAGTATATAGAGCCAATGTGGATGGGATTGTTATTAGAGGACAGCCTCATAAAACATTTTTAGATCAGTTAGAAAACATTCTTATAAAGATGGGGGTGCAAAGTGAGAAGAATAAAAGACAATGTATGAGAAGAATAATGAATATAAGGGAAGCAAGAGAGGTTTGTCAGGATCATACTAAGTGGCAATTGATAAAATCTCTGCCTACCCCAATGAGAATAATGGGTGTGAGTATAAGTAAGTTGGTCTTAGTAGCAAACCTTAGATTTTAATTATGAAGATATTAAATAAGTGAATCTGTTTCATAACTAAATCACTCTGATGGTATAGCATACTATTATTTTTTTTATATTTTGATATCACCCATGGCCTAGTTGCTAGACTATGCAACAAGTTTCTAGATTTGGAGGTTGTGGGTTCAAATCCTGCTGAGTAAATCTTGTCAAACATATTATTAAACACTTATTATATCTCAGAACAGAATTTGTTAAGTTTTACTTACCTTAAAGCTAATTTGATCTGTGTATGACTGATATCTCCATATATTCCTTTATTTGTATAATATTAACTATATGTCTGTTTTGCTTTTGTCTGTCTTTAATGTATGTATTTTTTTGCTTTCCAGGTCTAATGATAAACCTTACTCCAAGCTACTGTAAAAAAGACCCCACGAAACGAAGAGATTGGAAGAAATTCAACACATACTTTGATGAGGAAACCATATTTGTGAGGAAGTTCCGCAAACAAGAAGACAGGTTCAGGCGTAGCGGCTCCATGTATTTTTATTAGTGAAATAATGCATATTGTAGTTAAATATTAAATGTTGTAAATATTAAATTAGCATTTTTTTATTACAATACTCATGGCCTTTTTCCATTGAAGGGGTAGCTAGATCCCAGAAATCAGGAGTGCCTCAGCATTCTTTTGGAGCAAATTGAAGAATATTTAAGACTCAAATGTCCACACAGTACAAACACAGTATATCCCCAAAGGTACTATTACTTTATTGTACGAACATAGTAAGCACGTAATGTACAACTTAGCCATGTGGGTTTCTCTCACCATTAAAAACCAAGATAAGTTACCAGTTTGGAAAAGACATTCCTGTATATATATGTCGCAGGAATATGATCAAACTAGGGACTTAATCATTTTTCAGATCCTTACAGGCTTGAGTGTGGGGTGAGGCAAGGGGGGCTGACCTCCCCAGCTCTCTTTAATCTATATGTTAATGAGTTGATCGTTGGGCTTTGCAGCACCCGTGTCGGGTGTCATATTGACGGTCACTGCATAAACAGTATCAGTTACGCGGATGACATGGTGCTGCTTAGCCCTTCGATCGCTGCGCTAAGAAAGTTGATACATATGTGTGAATGTTATGCAGAATCGCATGGCTTATTATATAATGTTAAAAAGAGCGAGCTAATGGTTTTTCGCCCGAAGACGCGTAAAGTAGAACATTTACCTTCTGTCACCCTGAATAATGTTAGCCTTATAAGAGTGTCGTCATTCAAGTACCTAGGGCACATTGTGACGGAGGACTTGAATGATGACAATGATATTGAGAGGGAACGGAGGGCGATGGCAGTCCGCTGCAATATGTTGGCTCGTAGATTTGCAAAGTGTAACGCAGAGGTTAAAATTACACTTTTTAAAGCCTTCTGCCAAACCCTGTACACATGCAGTCTATGGGTCAGCTGTACGCGGCGGGCTCTCAGCGCCCTTCGTGTTCAATATAATAATTGCCTCAGGATGCTGTTGGGGCTTCCTCGCTTCTGCAGTGCCTCCGGAATGTTTGCACTAGCGCACACAGACGGCTTTACCACAGTGTTGCGCAAAAGGACGGCCTCAATGCTAAGGAGGGTGAGAGGAAGCTCGAACAGTATCCTGAAGGTCTTGAATAATAAGCCCGATTGCCCATTCCAGAGGCACTGCGTTAATATGCACGTCAGTGTGCCTGGAGTTCGGTTGGGCAAATATTTGAACTGAATTGTTATTACTTTTTTGTACTTACCTAGTTTTAATATACTAACCTATTTTTAAGATATGCTAACAACATTTGGAAGTGTCCGAAATAAACAAATTTTATTTTATTTTTTATTGTTTATTTATTTAAGCAATTTGATAAAATCTCGGCAAATGATAAAATAATGACAAGATTTCAACATAGTAGTGAAATTAGTAAAACAAGTATTGCAGTCAGACGTAGTTATCAAAAATAACTCCTTATCATATAATTTACATACTGAATCATACGAATGGAAAATTAAAATAGTATTGAAATAAAAAGAAAAATAATATTTATTTATTAAAAAATGTTGCAGATTTATAGCATCTTGAATTACACAGAACGTTACTTACTTTTCTTGCAGGCACATATTTGTTATATATAATATGGAATATTTGCATGAACACTTCTTATACCGTTGACCTCCAAATAAAGATGTCTTCCCTACAATGTCACGTAAAAGAAGAGGGTGCAATACAAAAACGAACATGTAATTTTGACATTTCACTGAAATCGTAGAGGAATTTGATCAATTCAATAGATTTTGATTTGGGAATTGGCCAAATATTTAGATATGTTTAGGGATATGTTAAAATCTTTTCATTATTTTATCATTAACCCTTTACTGCCTACCACCTATTTTTGTCACGCAACCACCTACCATACGTCTCAAAGACGGAGAGGTGAAATAACATAACTTTGTAAAATCTACAGGGGAGAGGTTTCCTAATCAATTAAAATTGAATGAATGAATGAACCTAATCAATCATGAGACGGTTTGTCACTTACCAGAGACCAACGCGCGCACCTCCAACCTCGACAAGCGATTGCGCGGTACTTACAGACGCGGGGGGAAAATACAGGAAAGCACGGGTCTGTACGTGTTTCACTTGTCAAAATATGTGAGACGTATGGTAGGTGGTTAAGGGTTAATTGGGATTTGATTAAGTCCCTATTTTTATCATATCCCTGCGACATATATAAGTCCCTGTTTAAGGATATTTTACATCATACATACAAACATATACTCACGGCTATAAATCCCATGAAGGGGTAGCCAGAGCTAGGGAATTAGAAATTCCTCAGCCACTTTTGGAAGTTGCGTGGGGAAAAGATGGTGAAATAAAGGTTTTTGGTGATGGGTCTCCAACCGCATCGCCCAAAAATCCCTTAAAAGCCCTAATACCGTTAGTCGCCTCTTACGTACACCCACCGGAAGAAATGGGGTAGTGCTATTCTAAGCCGGCACTACACAGCACACACTAAGGATATTTTAAAATTAATTTAAGACTACAGTTATGTTAAATTTTATTAGTTAGCTATATCTTTGTGGAAACAGCAAAGATATACTGGCCAGTACACCCTGCTGTGTACCAACTTATAATTTGTATCTATGCTTAACTCGAAAAACATTTACACTCCGCGGTGTAGGAATATGAGTGAGACGCTGCTATGTGCGTTTGAGTCCGCAGTAGTGTGCGCTCTAACATGACTCCCACAGTACTCCCCTCCTAGTCGATACGACGATATCAAAGCTAGGAGGTACCTATAACCAATTACCAAATTCAGTGTGAGCAATGAGGCCGGTGATTGCATGCCTGTAGATGCTCTGCTGAATGAATGGTGTGGTGGGGTAAGCGAGGAATAGAAGTTGCGGGTAGATCGAGAAATGTAGTAGAAAGAAGCGTGTGTTCTTATCGAGGGGTCACCACTGTGGAAACAGCAAATATATACTGGCCAGTACACCCTGCTGTGTACCAACTTATAATTTGTATCTATGCTTAACTCGAAAAACATTTACACTCCGCGATGTAGGAATATGAGTGAGACGCTGCTATGTGCGTTTGAGTCCGCAGTAGTGTGCGCTCTAACATGACTCCCACATCTTTGCTTTGCTTCGTATTGTGGCTAGTGGCTGGCTTTAGGTAATACTAAGCACAATTTATTATAGTATTCAAAGAGACACTTATATAAAACTAATAATTACGGATAAAAATGTTACATAAATATAGATACACTCAACAACATACATACATATACTCACGCCATTAATTCCCATTGGGGTAGGCAGAGACTATCGATCGCCACTTCGTACGATCCTGACAAACCTCTCTAGCTTCGTTTACATCCATCAATCTTTTCATACATACTCTTTTATTCTTCATACTTCGGACGCCAGCCTTTTTGAGCACACTCTCAATTTGGTCCAAGTGTGTTCTCCGTGGTCGTCCTCTACTAACATTACCATCCACACTAGCTCTATAGATCCCTTTTACCAATTTTCTATCATCCATCCTCTCTATGTGCCCAAACCATCTTAACATTCCTTTTTCTATCTTTCTTACAATATCATCTTTCACACCACACTTTTCACGAATAACACTATTTCTCACTCGGTCACACAATCTAACATTACAAATATTTCAATAGAAACAGGGTTGTTGTAAAATTGTCGTGAATTATCGTATTTCACAATAATATAAAACATAATTAATGTTTGAGAATTTGACATATAGTAGCGTTAATAATTTGATTTGGAAGTGTTTATGTGCCAAGTGAGACGCGGCAACGAATAAAGGTCTGCATAAACAGTCGATCCCTAAACCTTCCCTAACCAGCAGGATACCAAGTAATTGCCTCTGTTTCTAACTAACCCCGCCTTAAATTGCCAAGGTGGGTCGTGTTCCATATACCCTTTGTGTCACGATTGTACTCTAAGCCTTACTCTTAGCCTTAGAGTCTAAGGGCCCAGCAGCAGGCGATATTGAACATAACAGGCGGTATTTCATAAATATCATAATTTCAGAGTGGTAAGAAAACATTAAATCTTTTAAGAAGTAATTAAAGTTGATGCCTTTCTCCTTAAAATCAAGTCTTGTGCCCGCGTTATAAGCAGTATAAGAATCCTCAAAAAAGTTCCTTGACTTACTCTTGATAAAATTAACCATTAACCTCCTGATGCCCAGCCGTTATTATTATTTTTATGACTATCTGCCCATGGTCCTCACACAAGGACTATTGCGTTTACCTAGCTTACTGCCCAGAAACTTAAACTTGAATAAATGTCGCAAAAAATATTATTTAGTGTTCCTAGTAGTATGTACGGGTAATGTATTAAAAAAGTAACCAGTCTCAAAATAGTTTTAAAGCGGAAATAATTAGTCCTCATGTGAGGACCGTGGGCAGATAATCAAATTGGTAGAAAAAATATGTATTAGGTAATTTGTTAGCAATTACAACACTTATGAAATAAGAACCACTTAGAAACACAATTAACACTTTAAATCAGTTTTACATGAGTTTAGAACTTATATTTATTCTAGATAAACTCTTACATTTGTCTACTATTAGAATTATTGAGATCAACTTAGGAACAAAATTAAGAACATTGGAGAAGATAAATCATCTGAGTTACGAGACAACTCCGTGGAATAAAGACTAGGAAGTGCTGATGGAACTTCAAGGCTTCGAGACTCCTCCCGTAAAAAAACACTTATATTTGGAGAAGACAAATCATCTGAGTTACGAGGCACCTCGGTCAGTAAGTCAGCTCTTAATAAAATGGAAGGCTCAGCTAGCTGCTCCTGGATATCAACATCAGAAAAATCAAATTGTATGGGTTCCTCAGATAGATCTATGTCCGACATAGCTAAATCCGCTTCAATATCATGATTTCCCATGTATCCTGTAAAAAAAAATAAACTTATAAGTGTATCTAAAATTATAGTATAGCGGTCCAGAGTCCTTAAGTGAGGACTAAAGGTAAAAAGTATTTTATGTAATTGAAGACCAGGGTACCCAGACGAGTACCATTATAAATGGATGCTCATAGAATTTTATTTACAAACGTAATTGATAAAATATTAGTGTTCGCCATTTGCTGACATACTTAATAATAAGGTTTTATTAAAGTTATTGAATAATATGATTAGATCGCATAAATAAAATGAGATTAAAACTTATTTAGTCAACGTGGCCGCTTCATGGTTCCTGTTTTTGAAATTTATTGAATGAACAATTGATTATCCTAAGATGACATTTATGACAGCTGTCAGTGACTGAATACTTGTTCCTAATGGATGCATTCCAAAAAAAAATTGGCGATAAATTCAAATGTGGTTCGAACACAAAGTATTGGTCCTCGGAGAAGGACCGTGGGCATTTAGTCCAGAAAATGTTTTTTATAGCTTGGGCAGTAACAACTTTATTTGTTAAGTACTCACATAAGTACCGTGGGCATCAGGAGGGTATAACAGGCATCTTTACGATCTTTATCGAGTTACTTAACAAGGGAAATAAAAAAAACCATTAAAAAAGAGAGCACTTCAGTAATAATTTATTTCTACAATAATTCGTTGCAGACAACATTCTCCTTAACAATACATCAGAGATCTACTCGAAAGTCACTCGTAAGAAAATATAAATTAACAAAATGCATTAATATTATTAGTACTATCAAATCATACTATGATAGAATAAAACAGATATTTAGAAAATGCTAATACATTGAGTGTAAAATCGCTAGAATGCTTTTATTCGCCATGTTGGCCATATTTGGTGCCGAGAGAAGTCGGGGCAGATCACAGTCTTTCGTATAGATATAGGTAGCCGAGGTCTTTGGGCGGGTTTTCTGATAACGCTACCTGAAATATAAAAAAGTAAATTAAATGTAAGATGCCATTTGAAAATATATAGCGAAAAAACCGCTAACCAACAATGAAT
The DNA here is from genome assembly GCA_963576735.1 of Bedellia somnulentella. NCBI lineage: Eukaryota > Metazoa > Arthropoda > Insecta > Lepidoptera > Bedelliidae > Bedellia > Bedellia somnulentella. The sequence continues at coordinate 533,280 of OY755184.1, read as the reverse complement.
CAGACAAACAAAACAAGAAAGAATTAAATCTGTGAATTTCAACTTTCTTATTATCACGGTTCATGAGAAAGAGCCTAGTGATCGACAGAGGTACAGACAGACAGATAGCAAAATCTTGGTAAGGATCTCTAGTTTTCTAGGACGGAACCCTAAAGCTATAAATAAATTAATATAATATTATTTTTAATTTTCTGGGATAAAAAGTATCCTATTTGTTAATTTGGGTCATTATCTAGCATTCTGCTAAATTTCATGGATATACATAATGTACTTGAGGAGCCTTTTCGCCTCAAACACAAAAACATCTAAACTTTCATATTTAACATAACATAATATAAAATATAGCGACATGATAGTCCAGTGGGTAGAACACCCGCCCGAAAACAGAAGGGCGTGAGTTCCAATCCTGGGTCGGGACTACACCAATTTGTCTTTTCTAAAGTCATATGTGTGGTTAATTTATCATGGTTGCTAACGGTGAGGGAAAACATCGTGAGGAAACCCATATGGCTGAGTTGTACTTAGTCATGTGACAGTGTATTCGTACAAAACGGCGATAGGCCTGCCCCCTATCACGTGAGTACACTGTCTGAGCAAAACGTGGGTACCTTCTCTGGAAACTAGATGGCGCTTGCCATTGTGAGTTCAGGAGTATTGGTACCTCTGCCAACCCCTTCGGGGATAAACGGCGTGAACGTTTATGTTATGTTATGTTTATGTATGTATAATATAAACGTTCACGCCGAATATCCCCGAAGGGGTTGGCAGAGGTACAGTCGCCATCAGATATATCGGAGCGGCCGAGGTACTCAAATATTTCTGAGCAACAATAAATTTCAATAAATTCTTTACGGTAAATAAGATCAATAAGATCTGACCACCCAATTCGCCACAAATATATGAGCAGTGGTTTTTCAATTAAATCTGAACACACAACGAGAATAATATCTGCTCAGACAGGGTGATCATAAATATCTGAACATTTAGGGAATATATACCTTAAAGCACTAGGCATACAGTTTAAAATTCTTTAACTAACTACGCTGAAATACATTTTCTACACAACCAACATTTGGTTTTATCAATGTCAAAACTAAAAAGAGTTTAAATCTTTTTGTTCATGAAAATCTCATGTGGGGATTATTACTAATAAATAAAGAATAAATAAAGGAAAGAAAAATTTCGACACAGGCGGGATTCGAACCCGCGACCTCGGGTATACGCCCCCGTCGCTCTTGCCAATTGAGCTACCGTGTCAATGGCTGCCAGCGCGAAATTCTTCTATCCTTTATTTCTTTTACACGTTTTAGTAGTGTTTGCGTTTCCTACCTCCGAATTTTTTTTTTACTAATTCGGAAGGCCACTTGTCTATCTTTTTAGATAGAATGCCAATGTTGAAAACGCCTATCACATAATTTAAATCTTTTTGTTCATGAAAACCTCATGTGGGGATAATTACTAATAAATAAAGAATAAATAAAGGAAAGAAAAATTTCGACACAGGCGGGATTCGAACCCGCGACCTCGGGTATACGCCCCCGTCGCTCTTGCCAATTGAGCTACCGTGTCAATGGCTGCCAGCGCGAAATTCTTCTATCCTTTATTTAACACTACTAAAACGTGTAAAAGAAATAAAGGATAGAAGAAGTTGTACGGTTAAGATATTATTAGAAAAAAGTACTAAATCGTTCCCCACTAACCAACTCTTTTTTGAATGGGTTTGTAGCTGTATAATTTTCGCCGGTACAAAAACATCAAGAGGTAAAATAACTTAGAATTTTTGAAACATTGTATGCAATTTTTTTACATCGTAAGTACCAGGGTAGCATAAATATTAATGCAGCTTTAATAAAATAAAAGGATAAACTAGTTTTTACAAAATTATACTTTTTCCTGTAGTTTTCTCTAATGTATTCTTCCTCTTCATATGTATTATTATTAAATGAGGACAATAAATCTAATGGTTAATAAATAAAAATAAAAAAAGAACATGAATTCTTAATAAAATACAAAAAATAAACACAAGGGAGGATTTGAACCCTGACGCAACGAATTATATATATGATTTCTAATTACTAAACCGCTAGGCCATAGTGACTGACACAATAGTGGATGAAATATTGGAAAGCATTCATACCTATTTTAATTTGGCAGCTTTCTATATTACCATAGATATAGAAGCACATAGTTTGGCAGTAAGTGACAAACGTCATAGCATTAACGTCAAAAAAGGCTGGACTTCTCACGGACACGATAACAGCCTACAACGGTTTTGGCATAAAAGATAAAAGAAAATAATTTACTTATTTTCGTTAATTCTGGTATTTAAGTCTTAGCTTTGGTGATTTTTTGATAAAGTTATTAATATTTAACATCACAGAACCTAAATCAAATACATATTCTTTGGCAAACATAATTTTTTTAGCCATTTATGTCCAAATTAAGACTGTAATAATCACCAGTCTATCGCCCGATTTCTGAATTGAGTATTCAAGCTGAGAATAACTTAAGTATCGTTTTGTCTCATTCAGTTGTTAAGATTTCAATGCGAGAGAACGATACTTAAGTTGTTCTCAGCTGAAATATTCAATTCAGAAATCTGTCGTATATGTTTTATTATAGATCTCAAAGTTTTCAATGCAAATATATGATAAACAATATCTTCTTTCATCATAATATTACAATTACATTACAATAACAAATACGTGAATTATTATAAATTTTAATAGGGCTATTATGGAATTCGCTATACTAATATCACGCACATACACTCATTTACGCACACCGTTGTACTTATTTTGGTTTCGCCTATCATCTTTGTATTGCCCATCTATATACGTAAGTATAGCATAATAAATCTGTGAATATTTGATAAATACATGCAGTGACAGTTATGTGTACCATTTTTGTGAATTGCCAAATATTTTATTCAAATGTGTCTCTTGTAACAAGACTGTAAAGTTACTTTTCGCAGATTTATATTTTGTATACCTACTAATTTTGTAAAAGGAAAATTCATTACATCTGTACGATTACATTTAAGAACTTTAAACTGTATACCTAGGGCTTTAAGGTATATTTTCCTTAATTGTTTAGATATTTATGATCACCCTGTCTGAGCAGATAACTTTGACGAGTTGTGCTTTCAGATGTTATTGTCTCGTTGTGTGTTCAGAATTAATTGAAAACCCACTGCTCATATATTTGTGGCGAATTGGGTGTTCAGATCTTATTGATCTTATTTACCGTAAAGAATTTATTGAAAAATATTGCTGCTCAGAAATATTTGAGTACCTCTGCCACTCCGATATATCTGATGGCGACTGTACTAATACTTCTGAACATCACGTGACTTTGTCACCTGAAGAGCAAGCACGAGCCGTGTTTAAACTAGTTATCACGTGGGATAAAGCAGCCATCTCTTACGCACTTACTTAGTATCGTATACTGCCATCTCATTCTAACCGTTATCGTGTCGATAAAAAAGCGCTCGTGCTTGCTATTCTGGTGTTAAGAGTACCTACGTTCATATTTATTTCAATTTCATATTTATAATGTTTATAGACATACATATATATACTCACGGCTATAAATCCCTAAAAGGGGTAGCCAGAGCTAAGGAATTATAAATTCCTAAGCCACTTTTGGAAGTTTAGTGGGGAAAGGCGGTAAAAAAATCCAATAAAAAGCCCCAATACCCTTAGTCGCCTCTTACTTACACCCATCGGTAGAAACGGAGTAGTGCTATTCTAAGCCGACACTACACGGCAAACTAATTTACTTCACTTTCATATTTATAATGTTAATAGGATAAGTTTTATAGTGAAAGTTATATCCTATTATATTAGTTATATCCTATTATATTAAATTAATATTAGTTTAATATAATACCTTATTATCATTGAAGATGACCCAGTTCCCATCGTGTAGCACGTGGCACACGTAGTGGCCGACCATCGTGGACGAGCCCATGTGGGAGATGAACGCTATCAACTTGTATTCTGGAAATTATTATTTTAAATTAATTGAATGACGTAAACTTTATTTTACCATCTTCTCCCCACGCAACTTCCAAAAGTGGCTGAGGAATTTCTAATTCCTTAGCACTGGCTACCCCTTATAGGGATTTATAGCCGTGAGTATATGTATATGTACGATATAGTGTAATCTTTAATAACAAGCTGACCAAGTACTTATTAGAAAATAAGACTTACAATAATTGGCATTAGATTTGAGCTAAACTCAGAAAAATGATTTTACTTCAATTCATTCATATTGACTGTTCTAAAAAACTTATTGGAGGGCATAATAAGGCTTTGATATAACCTACTATCTCAGTAGTAGTTGTTAGTCTGCAAAACTTTACTAGCTTCATTTACATCCATCAATCTTTTCCTAAATGCCCTTTTATTCTTCACACTTTGCTGTGTAGTGTCGGCTTAGAATAGCACTACCCCATTTCTTCCGGCGGGTGTACGTAAGATGCGACTAACGGTATTGGGGCTTTTAAGGGATTTTTGGGCGATGCGGTTCGAGACCCATCACCAACAACCTTTATTTCACCATTTTTTCCCCATGCAACTTCCAAAAGTGGCTGAGGAATTTCTAATTCCTTAGCTCTGGCTACCCCTTCTAGGGATTTATAGCCGTGAGTATATGAATGAATGACTTTGGATGCCTGTCTTTTTGAGCGCACTCTCTATTTGGTCCAAATGTGTACTCCAAGGTCGTCCTCTACTACATTACTTTCCACATTGGCTCTATAAACCTTTTACCAATTTACTATCATACATCCTCTCCATGTGCCCAAAACATCTTAATATTTCTTTCCCTATTTTAAATATCATATAATAATGACTAGCTTTGTACCCGCGACTACGTCCGCGTGTTCAAATTTTTTTTGTTATATAATCTAGTTATGGAAAATAGATGAACTTTCGGTAAAACTTCAGACGGAGACCTTCAATTTGATACCTGAACCAATTTTCTAGCTCTTAACATCGCGACACAGACTGGTTCACAAAATCCACCCTCTCTCGTTTAATATATTAATGATTGATAACTTACTCTCACTCCCATCCCGATTTTCTTCCCTGGTCTGATTCCCATCAGCTGTTTCCGGTTGATCCAGTTCGTCCACGTGGCTGAAGATCCAGTCCACGGCCCGGCCCACGTCCCCGGAAGTGGCCTCGAGGGCCTTAAGGGCTTGGGGCCTCGTGAAGCCCATACACATTATCTGGTCTATGCTGCCTTCGTCTACTGGAGCTTTGGCGGATGCTGAGAAAAAAAGCATTCTCGTTAGTTTTAATTTGGTTGATGGAATATGTTGCTGCTTAGAATCACGACCAAAAATATAAAAAAATTTGTATAGTTTGAGCTTCTGTAGGATTTAAAAAGCCAATTTTAAAATTTGAATGGAGACAAATTCACAACTATTTATCTAACTATCCTACTTGTAGGTACCAGTCTACACAGCACATTCTTCGTCTATTCTATCTAAGGTATTGGAAACGGCTTTAATATAAGCATAAGGCTTAGCGTAATTAATAATCCAAATGATGTGTATCACGACAACGAATAACAGTGCTTGAAACAAGTTGTAATAACTGCTACAAATATTTCTAATAAATATTCACTCTCTCTCTCACAATTCTCAATTGGCAGAGCGACGGGGGCGTATACCGGAGGTCGTGGGTTCGATCTCCGCTAGTGTCAAAAAATTTCTTTCCTTTATTTATTAGAAATAATCCCCACATGAGGTTTTCTTGAACAAAAAAACATTCTAATGCTACAAATTAGTACCTCAAAATAGCTTAAGAAACACACATGACATTAGAAAAGGCACATTGATTAGGATCTACTCGTTGAACCCATGCCGCTCTAAATAAATAAAAAAAAACATTTATTTCGAAGTAAAAAGATATTTTTTTGTTTTTTGGACGTCAAATTTCAACTTAATACTAAGTTTACTTCGCATGATACTACTACTACTACTTTACATGATAGGCGAGTGCTTTACCCACATTTGTTAATCCTATTAATGTTATATAAGTGAAAGTTTGGATGTTTGTGTGTTTGAGGTGAAAAGGCTCCTCAAGTACATAATGTATATGAATAAAATTTGGCAGAATGCTAGATAATGACCCAAATTACAACATAGGATACTTTTCATCCCGGAATAATTTGAGCAATAAAATATTCACGGCTGACTGAACTAAGAGTACCGGAAAAAACGCCTGAAATTTTGTTATAAGCAAATTTGACAGTACAAAGTCTGTCGGGTCGGCTAGTTAATAATATATCTATGCGTACCAGTTTTAGTCCCAGGCGGTACAAACTCGTTGGCGAAGTCCCAGTCGGTCACGTGTTCCATCAGCCAGTGGGACGCGGCCTCCATGTTGGCGTTTCCGGTGAAGTATAGAGCCTTCTTGCAAGCCTCCACTGGGAAACCCATCTCTAGCTGTAATCATTGATTTGAAAATAATCACTGATTACTTTATTAACTTAATATTACTTTATTATTACTTTGAGGCCAACTTGACATCATCATATGTCCGTATTTATTTATTTTTTCAATTAAACATAAATAGATGTCTGTAAATTTGAAGATATTGTAAATCGCTGTGAGGAAACTAAAGAGAATTTAGTAGAAGGATTTAGAGACTAAAAGCACCATATCTTTGCTCAAAGTAAGTATGACAATGCAATCAGGGGTCTTAGCACGTTTCGTGATTATATCGTGAACCCGGTGATTAGATAGACATAATGATATAAAAAAAGAAGTGCAAAAGAGGATCAAAAACTTGGCCACAATAATTTCAACCTTATCTACCTTCAAACAGCGATCAAATGCAATGAATTTTAATTGTATCTATGCTTACTGTTGGAGTTATCCTAAGATATAAAACAATGATATGAACCTACCAACTGTTCCAACAAGACCTGGTTGTAGACGGGTGCGGCCACTTCCGGCGCCGTTTCCGGTAGCGGCTGCTCGTCCGGCTGGAGGCCTCGCCCGCGGAGACAGGATAGGTCTACCTGCAATTGGAAATTAAAAAATAACATATCAAATTGACAAAATAATGCGTTGGGAATAGATTGCAATTGGGCGATAAATCTCCAACCGCATTGTCCTACAATTACTTGAAAAGCCTCAACACCCTTAGTCACCTCTAATGACAGATGATGTTTCCCAATATTTATCAGAATTTGATAATCCTTGAAATCATAGATGAACTAATAAAAACCGTAGGTAAGTTATGCGCGCTCATAAGTGGCACTTAAAAAACAGGCTAAATGGCTCATCTGACTTTGTTTTTTTTTGTTACTAACATAAGTATTTAAGTGTGTGTGATTACTAACAACCATATGTATGAATAATCCGAAATAAATGATTTGATTTGATTACGCCACCCAAAATCCGGAGCAAAAGTAGAGTCAACCGTTTAAGAAGGTAACAGTTACATTCAAATAATATAAAAATGTCCTTTCTATTTCCAAATAAACTGTTTTTTCTATTCAAAAACATCGCAACTCAATCGACGTATCCCTTAATCCCTCCATACGTCATTTACATAATCATTAAATATGGTTACAAATCGGTACATTAAACTTTTCTTGTATTTAAAATTATATTTATCAGGGTACTTTTTAAGGTTACAAGTTAGCAGCCGGTTTCACAATTGAGCATTCTAGCTCTAATCAGTTGAGTTTTTATCAAACTCTAAGTACCGTGAGTATATGTATGTATGTATGTAAATAAATAGATATCCACCTCCCACGGCATATCCACGGCCACATCTAACTTGGCGGGCGTCCAGTCCTCTTTGACGGTGAACTTCTTCAGCTGGATGAAAAGGTAGTCGGGAAACGTGGCAAGCCGAGTTGTTCTGGAATAATATTATTGGTCACTCATTTTAACAGCATTTACTACCATGTATATTATGTGCTGTGTAGTGTCGGCTTAGAATAGCGCTACCCCATTTCTTCCGGTGAGTGTACGTAAGAGGCGACTAACGGTATTGGGGCTTTTAAGGGATTTTTGAGCGATGCGGTGTGAGACCCATCACCAACAACCTTCACTTTACCATTTATTTCCCACTTAACTTTTAAAGGTGGCTGAAGAATTTTCAATTCCCTAGCTCTGGCTATCCGTTTAAGAGTTTTAGAGCCGTGATGTATGTTGTGAGATGTGGAAGATTGAAATCGTGGCAAGTGGAATGCAACGTGAGATAGAGCATATTGTGAAAGATTCGTTTCTAATTCTGAACATCTGCCTACGCCTCTTTGTTCCATTCTATTTATTTATTTTGGACAAACAACAGACACAGACTAAATTCATTATTTCTAATTAAATTACATGGTGAAATCAGTCTGTATCCAGAACTATTCATCACAGAATATTTACATTTCTATTATTATTCTATTTATCTTATCATTATAAACATATTTTAAAAACTTATATGAAACCGCACTTTGTACAAAATATATAATCAGCATTTAAACATTATGAAGCTTATTACTAATACATCTATTGAATGGGATTGTGTTTGTGTGCGTGTGTGTGTATGTATATGTAATAAAAATAATAATAATAATAAAAATTTATTCAGTTTTCAAAAGTACATAATGTACATATGTGTGTCATACACTAGAATTGATCATTTAATGGTATCATTTATCAGTATGCTTCGCTTGAGCTGGAGTTTAGACGTATTAAATATGTCTATAGAGCTGTAGTTTTTATTGTGTGATTCACAAATCCTACGAAGAGGGACGCGCTCGCCAGTCACCGTTATTCAAATTCGTGTATATTCAAAATATAAAAAATGGATACAAATGAATGACGACACATACTTGTAGGCGGTGACCTTCTCGTTGACGGCGCTGCTGTAGAAGTGCTCGACGGGCTCCTCCCGCAGGAAGCTGTCCAGACACGCGCTGAACGGGATGAAGGGCCGGATGGGCTGGCTCGGGTCCCTAGGGATTCATTAGTTCATGTAATAAATAAAAAGGATAAAAAGAATAGAAAAATTTCGACACCGGCGGGGATCGAACCCGCAACCTCCGGGTATACGACGACGGGTAGAGCGACGGGGGCGTATACCCGGAGGTCGCGGGTTCGATCCCCGCCGATGTCGAAATTTTTCTTTCCTTTTTTATTAGTAATAATCCCCACATGAGGTTTTCATGAACAAAAACATTCAAATTAGTTTATGGAAGTTGATGGCGTATTTCGTAATATCAACGAAATTATGCTCGTTAATTCTAAAGTGCGTAGAGTGATGATTTGTGATGTCGATGTTATGTAAGATTGACTGATGATTTAGTGAAAGTCGCTGGAGGCAGATAGATGATGGTAAAATTAGTTGTACAGATCTTTGGAAGAGGTCTTTGTCATAAAATTATTGACTTGTGGTGATCATAAGGTTGCGTGTTCAAATCACGTCGGGGTCACCAATGTGGAGGAAAAGGAAAGATCTTCCGCCAGGCGGTGGTATGCCTGGGGACCGCGGTCCAACTGTATTAAGTTGGAACTTGCATATACAGGGTGTAATTGTAACGACTGTTTTCAATGAAAAGTATGATTAATTATCACGTATAGAGGCAGAATTCGTTGAAAAAAAATACACTTATTTTTTTTCAAATTTTGTTAAAATTTGCACTAAGAAAGTAGTACTATTGACACCAACACGCTCAATGTGTGCTTGAAACGCGATGACAAGGCGGGCAACTCAGCTGACAGCTGCGACCCGCCGTGACCCTTAACCGGCGGCCAAATCAAATCAAGGCCAGTAAAGTAATCAATCGAACTTAGCTTCTAATATCTTCTTATTTTTTACATGTTATTATTTGACGTGATAAAATTGAATAACACTACCCCATAGTTAATACTGCGTTTGAATGCGGCAGTATGTTCAGAGAAAAATTCATAATTCGTAAACATCGATCGCCGCGAAATTCAAAATCTGCATACGTATCAAGTCGGGCGGGCTTGTCGGCATTTTATCAAAGGAACAGTATTAGTACTAAGTTAGTTGTTTGTAGCTCATTGTGTTTGTGTCGCTTATGATTGGATGTCACTTTGATTTTTCGCATTAATTTTCGGAGTGTGAGTTCAGTTTTAGTATCTTGTGTTGTGATTGTGTTGAGTAAATATGGCGTACACGAACCAGCAAAGTTCATTGTTGGTGTTTTATTTATTTATTTATTTATTGGGCATGCACACAGTACAACATCATAATATTATATTTTCCAAAAGACATAATGTTTTGCTCAGATGCAGTACCAAAACAGCATGCACAGCATTACCTTGTAAGTTGAACTATACAATGTTTGATACAAATATAAATGATTCGAAATAAAATAATGTAAATTTAATTCAATGGAAGTTCGTATATAAACAATTTCAAAAAGAATCATAAACAAAGATATTATAAATAAATTGAAATTAAATTAAAATTGAGATCAAATTAAAATTAAAACATTAACAGTATAAAAAAGAAATAAAATAAATTAATATTAAAATAGTTTTCTTAAAGTAGAGTATTGTGTAAAATATTATAATTATTATAATAGTACTTATTAAATTATTTCTATGCATTTTTTACGAAACGAACGTAGAGAGTCATGATAAATATCAGGAGGAGTCACTTCTTCTTTATTATTGCAAATGGAGTTATATAATTGACACATTCTATGGATGGGGTTATTATTAACGACATTTGAGCTTGCACTTGGCACAATAAACGGGCGAGCATGGCGCAATGTCTTCCGAGGGACATTGATGTTTATATGAGACAGAACAGAAGTCGAAAGCGAGCCATTAATTATCTTGTGCAACGTAGTAAGATCTAATATTTGCCTTCTTTCAAATAAATTATTAAGTTCAAAGTGTTGACAACGTTCCTCATATGATTTTAATTTTCTTCTCAGTCCAAACCGTGAACATAATAATCTTACAAAGCGTTTTTGAACCGATTCTATCTTGTCGATGTACGTATTGTAAAATGGTGCCCAGATCGCTGATGCATATTCAATTTGACTTAGTACTAGGGATTTATAGATTCTTATCAAGCTTGCAGGGTTTTGAAAATCTTTAGTATTTCGGGAAAGGAAGCCAATTAGCCTGTAGCACCTATTTACGATAGTGTTGCATTGTTCACTGTATGATAATTTACAATCGAGTAGAACCCCGAGATCCTTGGCAACGCTTTTTTTTTCTATTATGGTATTATTTATTATGTTAATTCTCATTTTTATAATGTTAATTCTCAAAATGTTCTGCGTTTTGCGCAAATAAAGGTGATAGCCCGGATCTGCCACTGCCAATCAAAACGGGGTGAGTTATTTTCATTTGTATTCTTTAACTGTGATAGAGTACAGATACACCCGTTTAGAGCTCTTTAGCCCCGAGAGAGTTTAGTAAACACCAAGAACTCCTCCAATTTCGATGTCGGTTAATGAATGAATAGGTATCTCTTGCGCACTTTATTTTATGCCACGTAAATGCATCGTTTCGAGGGTCTATTTGTTTTTAACTTTATTATCTTACGCTCATGAAGTACAAACATTACATACATACTCACGCCGTTACTTCCCATTGGGGAGGCAGAGATGTGAAGTAAAACAAAAATAGCGGTAGCTGATTATTTAGGACGACAGTTTTGTTATAATCGTCGGTGTTAATTTATAGAGATAGATTTTTTACATACATATTCTCACGCCATTAGTTCCCATTGGGGTAGGCAGAGACTATCGATCGCCACTTCGTACGATCCTGGCAAACCTCTCTAGCTTTGTTTACATCCATCAATCTTTTTACTTGAAAATGTATGAATTACACTACCCCATATTTAATACTGGATTGAAATACGAGGCGACTAAGACCACAGCCTCACCAGGCGCGGCGATAAGTTCAAAGAAAAATCAAACATAGCCGCGAAATTCAAAAATTTTTTGCATTGCTGTCATAGTGCGGTTTATACGGTCACGAGCAAGTGTGCGCAAGACTAGATGGTCACATGACGCGCCCGCTGTTCTCTGTGTGTGGGTGAGACATTATACGGGTAGGAGTGTGTGCGCTAGGCTAGTGTAGATAACCACAGTTTTCCATCTGATGGAGAAAGTAAGTTTTTCTGCTACAGCGGTTTTAATCTTTTTGTTTATTTCATATGGTGGATATTAAGCATTAAACTTTAATATACGAATTAATATTGAAGTAACAATCGCCGTCAAACTAACACGCTGTATAGTAAACATTTTAGAAACTTCGATTGCGCGATGTACGATTTGTATGGCGAGTCTTGATGACGCGTGTGACGTATATTACTTGGTTTCGTGTTGCTGTGGAATGTGATTCTTCTTGCACTGTCAGCGTTTCTTTGTAGTGCGCGTCATTGTGTACTGATAGCGCGTCGCTGCAGACTTTTACTTATACGTTCTACTTTTAACTCAACGTCCACAATGTTTCTCATGGACTGGGAAAGGTACTAATGACATTAAGTTAATTGGTTGTCAGAGTGTTCATGTTATTTAACATTTTAAACAAATGCGACTCTCGAACATAACTCATCATTGAAATTAAACATAAAATCATTTTCATAGGGAGTGTGCCGTATCTATTTTTACGACACATTCATTTGATAAAATTAAATATAAATCAAGATAAAATCATTTAATAAAGATCACGTTTAGGGTTAGTATATAAGCTAGGCATTTTATTAAATAAATCAGACTTGTAACTGAGCATAGATCAAGCCTTTTACTACTCTCCCGAAGGATTGCCAAATGACGGCAAAGTAGATTTTTAGTAAGATACATGGTGTAGGTTCGCCTCAACATTCATAAGAAACGGTAGTCATTCTAAGGTTATCTCACACATTCCCAAGCGCACATACACTAGAGCTCGCTTTATCACTTCGACCAGGTTCCTGCGCTTCACAGATATTGCGGTCAATCGGTTTTGTAATAGCAGTGGAACTTTTACCGTTATTATATGATTATAATAATAATAATAATAATTATCTACTACTACTGACGATCACTAACGATTTCAGTGGTTCCGTCAAGATGGAGCTCGGGGTCGATAAGTGTGCGGTCATCCATGTTGAGAAGGGGCATGTCGTGCACTCTGATGGTGTCGATGTCGGCACCAATCATTTGAGGGCACTCTCCGAGGCTGAAACATACCGGTATCTGGGCATGTCACAAACCATCGGTGTGAAGGTGGCAGACGTGAAACAGGGTGTTTGCGAGGAGTTTTATGAACGCCTGAAAAGTGTGCTTAATAGCTACTTGTCAGGCGTTAATAAGATCCGAGCCATTAACTCCTGGGTCATGCCTGTACTGATGTACACATTTGGCGTGCTCAGATGGACTCAGACCGAACTCGACGCTCTGGACAGACGAGTCCGCACGATGATGACCTCTCATCGAATGCATCATCCGAGGTCGTCGGTTATGAGATTGTATATCCCGCGGAAGTGTGGTGGTCGAGGCCTCTTGAGTGCCAAAACCATGCACAACCGCGAGGTATGCAACCTCAGAAACTATTTTTTTGACGATGACGGATGATAGTATTCGGGGAGAGGTGGTCGCTAGTGATAAAGGACTGACTCCCTTATCGTTGGCCTCACAGGATTGGCGAACCCCGGAGGTACTTAGCACCTCTGATCGGGAGTCCGTATGGAAAGAGAAGGAGCTGCACGGGAGGTTTTACAAGATACTTCACGAACCTTTCGTGGACCGTAAAGCCTCCCTGCATTGGCTGCGTTTCGGGGACCTCTTTGGGGAAACCGAAGGTTTTGTCTGTGCAATACAAGACCAGGTTATCAAGACGCGGAACTATCGGAAATACATCCTAAAGGACGGTACCACAGACATCTGTCGAGCATGTGGCCGTCCCGGAGAGTCACTTAGGCATGTTATTTCCGGTTGTTCGGCTCTCGCTAGCACTGAGTACTTGCACAGACACAACCAAGCAGCCAAAATCCTGCATCAGGAGCTCGCTCTGAAATACGGACTCTTGCAACAGAGGCTGCCGTATTACAAGTATCTGCCGGAGCCAATCCTAGAAAACGACCGTGCCAAAATCTATTGGGACCGATCCGTTATCACAGACAGGACTATTCTAGCGAATAAGCCTGATATCGTGGTATGGGATCGGTCGCAGTCGAGGGTATTTCTAGTGGATGTCACTATCCCTCATGACGAGGGTCTCGTGAAAGCCGACACCGAGAAGCGTCGGAAATATCTCGATCTGGCTCACGAGATCACCGACATGTGGGGTGTGACTTCGACAGAAATAATCCCAATTGTTTTGTCCGCGAACGGGTTAATTCCAACCAGCCTCGCGACCAACTTGAGGCGGTTGGATTTCTGTGGCGTGTCGGTTCCAGCACAGATGCAGAAAGCGGTGCTGCTCGATACGGCTCGGATCGTCCGTCGGTTCTTGAACCTGACTCCCTGACCCCGACCGACTGTGCTCTTGTCGGGGAGTACCGCCTCTCCCATTTTAAATTTATATTTTCTTTTTCGGCCATGGGAGAGGCGAGGAACTAAACGCATACCCAAAATAATAATAAAACTCTTTATTGCACATTACAAAATAAAAACAACAATTACAAAAAAGATCGGTATAAAAGCCAAAGTACAACTGGCGGTCTTATCACTAAGAGCGATCTCTTCCAGACAACCCATTAATGGAAAGATTTGCTGGATTAAAAACATGTTCGGTAGATGTCCAATAAATTAAACTGATTTGCTTAAAAACTAAAAATTATTCATCAAACTATTATCTATCTATTTTAAGTATTACTAAATATATATATATATATATATTATAGCACGTTGTAAGATCATTACGAGGGACGTTCAATGTATTCTCGGTATCGGGTACTTTTTGTTAGTGATGAGGGTAGTTTTTGTATATGGTTAGCTAGTGACACTATCTCAGGTTATAGGTTTAAAATTGCGTTTATTTACGATCGCTAGTTTATTCATAATTACATTTTTAGTAAGCTAAAATGACCGACTCTTGTACTTTGTAGTAATTGGAACACCGCGCTGTTATTAAGTTTCTTACCAAACAAGGTAGAAGTCAAAAAAGTATCCACGAAGAGATGTTGACTATTTACAGAGATTCTGCGCCTTCGATTTCTACTGTTCAAAAGTGGTCGAGTGAGTTTAAAAGGGGAAGACAGAGCATCGAAGATGATCCTCGGTCTGGTTGGTCTGTTTCTGCCACTACAGAAGAAAATGTGCAAAAAGTTGAAATACTTGTACTTGAAGATGCATAAACTAGGATCCATACGTTAGCAGAGATGACCAAGCTATCCGTAGGTAGCATACACTCGTGTAATACATACGTGATCTCGCGCTCCCTGGCCTCGTCCAGGTTGGTGGCGGCGCGCAGCGGCACGGGCAGCGGCACGTGCAGCTCGGAGCGGCGCTGGTAGCGCACGAGCTGGGACGCGCCGCAGCGCACGCGCTCCTCCACCGTGTAGCGCAGCGCCGCGTGCGGGGGGGACCGCCCGCGACTGTGGCGCTGGGAATGACATGTCACTGAGATTACTGTGCTGTGTAGGTTAGTACGGCACGTTAGGTGCGGGACTGTGAGTAGTGGGAGGTTGAACTTGTAACGGGTGGGTGCAGCGACTGTGATTGGGATGTAGCGGTATGTTATGTGAAATTTGGAAGATTATAGGAAATTGAATGGAGCATGGGTGTTTTCTTGTGTAAGTGCTGTATACAATGTGGTATAACTGATTCAGTAAATATGTGAGCTTTGGTAGATTTATATGTTGTCTTTTTTAGAATATGGTAGTAGTTTATTTGCTCGTATAAAATCGTATTACGAGGGCTGCTATTTATGTATCCGGAACTGGCCACTTACAGAACAATAATTTAAAAAGTAATTACATCATTTAAAAATAGAACTCTTTAGCTTTAGAATACATTTATTTTTATGTGACTGTCAATTGTTTTCACATCGTAGCGTCATTTTGAAAATTGCGTGTCTTCACCACCATGGATTTAACTCGTGAACATTTTCGTGCCATGATTTTTTACGATTTTCGGCGTGGTCTAACTCAAAAACAGTGCATCGATCAGCTTACTTCAACTTTTGGGGATGAAGCACCCTCAAAGACCACTGTGTATCACTGGTTTAGCGAGTTTAATCGTGGACGATCTAAGCTTACTGATGAAATTAAAGAAGGTCGCCCTAAAACGGTCGTTGTACCTCAAAACATCGATGCTGTCCGGGAACTAATAACTCAAGATCGTCATGTTACATATCGTGAGATAGAGGCATCTCTGGGCATTAGTATGACGAGCATACATAAGATACTTCATGAACATTTAGCTGTAAAAAAAATTTGCTCCCGTTGGATTCCGCACAACTTGAGTATTGATCAAAAACAGGCTCGTGTCGATTGGTGCAAAGAACTGTTAAAAAAATACAACCGTGGTGCGTCAAAAGCTGTTTATAATATCTACACAGGTGACGAATCTTGGATCTACGCTTACGACCCCGAAACTAAGCAGCAGTCCACGGTGTGGGTGTTCCAAGATGAGCCGAACCCAACAAAAGTTATTCGTGCAAAAAGCACATTGAAGCAAATGGTCGCTTGTTTTTTTGGTATAAATGGCCATGTAGCTACAGTGCCTTTAGAGAATCGTAAAACTGTTAATTCGGAGTGGTATACGACCATTTGTTTGCCGGAAGTCTTTGAACAAATAAGAAAGACTAACCGACAACGTAGAATCATTCTGCATCACGACAATGCTAGCTGTCACAGGTCGGCCGTCACAACTCAGTTTTTAGAAGCTCAAAAGATCGAATTGACAGGTCATCCGCCGTACAGCCCTGATTTGGCACCCAATGATTTTTATTTATTTCCAAATGTGAAGAAAAAATTACGTGGTCAACGTTTTTCGAGCCGCGAAGAGGCAGTCGATGCGTTCAAAATGCACGTTTTGGAGATACCTCAGTCTGAGTGGAAAAAGTGCTATGAAAATTGGTTTCAACGCATGCAAAAGTGTATAGATCTGAGCGGCGAATATTTTGAGAAGCAATAAAACCATATTAATTGATATATGTTTGTTTCTTTTTTTTATTCCGGATACATAAATAGCAGCCCTCGTATGTATATAAATCACTTCGTTTACAGAATTACTTTTTGGTTTTATTAAAAACTAGCAGCCCGTCCCGGCTTCGCTCGGGCATAAATTATCATTAACATTTTGTTTTTTATTTTATTACATGTATTATTGTTTTAATATATTTTTTTTAAGTTTTAAGCTATGTTATATTTTTTTGCTGTGTAGTGTCGGCTTAGAATAGCACTACCCCATTTCTTCCGGTGGGTGTACGTAAGAGGCGACTAACGGTTTTGGGGCTTTTGAGGGATTTTTGGGCGATGCGGTTGGTGACCCATCACCAACAACCTTTATTTCACCATCTTTTCCCCACACAACTTCCAAAAGTGGCTGAGGAATTTCTGATTTCTTAGCTCTGGCTACCCCTTCTAGGGATTTATAGCCGTGAGTATATGTATGTATGTATGTTATATTTTTTGTATTTACATTTAGATATATTTTTTCATTTTTTTCATTTTTCATAATGAGTAATTACATCAAAAGCCGTTCAATTTATAGAGTTAGAGCTTCCCTGTAAATAATATTTGACGTTGTTGTATTTTGGGGCAGCAAAATAAATTGATGTTCAGGAGCTCCCACCCGCGACAGGCCAACGTACAGTTGACCGTGAGTAAAACTATTCTTTCGCAGGTCAATCCCTACTAATTTGAAGGTTTGGCCTTGGGACTTATTAATTGTTAAAGCAAAAGATGTTTTAACCGGAAATTGTAGCCGTTTAAATAGAATTGGCAGATCAGTTGGGATCATCGGTATCCTCGGTATATGAGCTAATTGACCGGCTGCTGGGCCAGTGATAATAGTCGCTACAATTAAATTTTGCTTTAACTCTTTGATAAGCAGCCTCCCGTACCCTTCGTGACGCCTTACTACTTACTACTATACGTAGCTAATCGAGCGGAGTTTTATCTATTTTTTTAATTCGAGATAACTTTCGAATGGAATGTTCGAATCGAATAATTTAATATAAATATAAGGGTATTGAAGTAGTCTGAAATAATATATACGTTTTTTTTATAAGGATTAGATAGGCCTTTTCTAAAGCAGGATTTTAATTTAATTTTTAAATAATTTTATATTATGACGCTTGTTGTGAGATAACTATAATAGTTAGAGACATGCTGTCGGGGCATTTTTTTTAGATAATGATGTGTTCTATAAAATTGTAGTACATAATTTTATTCTATTGTCAATAGTTTTCGCAGCGCACCTGATAAAAGGATTTTTTTTTGGTATTTCTTTAACACCTTGGGTTACATTTTTGAAGTTTACGTAAGGATCCCTAATTTTTTTGAAAATGAGATATAGCCTATGTCACTCGGGAATAGTGTAGCATCAAAACAGTGAAAGAATTTTTCAAATCCGTCCAGTAGTTTTGGAGCCTATTCAATTCAAACAAACAAACAAACAAAAAATCAAACCTTTCCTCTTTATAATATTAGTATAGATGCGTTATAAAATCAAAAACCGGGCAAGTGCGAGTCGGACTCATGCACGAAAGGTTCCGTACTATCTACATCTTTAATAGAAATTTGTTTTCTTGTATGGGAACCATCCTTTCCAACCATCCATCTATTATACTGTTATTTAATTATTTGCTTTGAAAGGTGATATGCAAGTTAATATTCAGTGAAAATTTTAATCATCGAATTTTTACCGTTATTAACATTAAGCAAAAAAATACGAAAAAAAACACGTTTATTTTTTGAAGATCCCCCTTAATATTCATTTTTTTCAAATTTTTTGTATTTTTGTTATAGGGACAACAGAAATACATCATTTGTGAAAATTTCAGCTTTCTAGCCATCACGATTTATGAGATACAGACAGACAGCGAAGTCTTAGTAATAGGGTTCGGTTTTACCTTTTGATACGGAACCCTTAAAAGGAAACCAATTTAATGAATCTAAAAAGTTAATTTTAGTTAATAATTAAGTTATATTTATTTTTTCAATCTGTTCCGGTTGTTATCACTGTTCGCTATTTTTTTGTAAAATAGATACATATACTTACAGCTATCAATCCCAAGAAAGGGTGACTCAAATTTCAGAATTAGAAATTCTTTGGCCACTTTTAGAACTTGCGTGGGGAAAAATTTGTAAAATTAATGATTATTGGTGAAGAAAAATGGTTTATTAATTCTCTCAGTTTATTAAAAATTTAATTTAATTACCTCAGTAAGCGTAAGAAAATGCATAAGAAACTCATGAGCATCCTGCTGCCTCTTAGTCCTGAACTCAGGATGGTCTTTGCCCACCAGCTGCCGGAACATGTGAGGAGATATGCCTCTCTGGCTGCCGTCCTCCTCGGGAATCGAATACCGACCCGACAGGAGGCCTACGCCTAGCTTTGAGCTGGAGAAGAGATTAGTAGTTGGTTAGGATATTGAGGGATGATATTTAAATAATATAAAAGCTAAAAGAATTATAGCATAAGCAATTATAAGACTTCTAAAAGCTAGTATGTTACGTTTTAACGTGAAAGGATAATACCGATATGAAAGGAGATTCTCTTCTTCAGATTTGTGATTTTCGAAATAAATCAGTTTTTTTTATTATTTATAGATGCAGTAGATTGAGGTTATCTTATTTTACCTAATCTTACATTGATTTTGCATATTGCCTCAAGATAACATAGGTCTTAAAATAAACAGGTTGTTTGCTTGTCTATGAACGAGAAAATAATTTATTACGCGTATGACATGATATTAAACAATATATATAAAAAATCTAAATAACTTACGTCTGAATATTAAAATCATTAACTGGATCCTCCGGGAACGTGGCAAACACGCTCGGGGCGCCCTCTACAAACCGTTGCACGAAATCTGGGATACGGAATATCACCTGCGACAAAAATATAATTGAATTAAGTTGCTACAGACACCGGCATATTACTTAATAGGTAAATTTTGAAGTAATCCTCTTTATACACCTAAAAATCCATAAAAAATGCGAAGTGCAGGTCGCAATTGCCCTTGGTGGGTCTTCTAGTATTAAGTATGTAAGATTTGATATAGATTAATGCATATATTCACGTCATGAGATCTCATTGGGGTAGAGACATCACCACTTTGTAGGATCCTGGCACACCTCATATACTTTAATCAATCTTTTCATATGTGCCCTAAGATTTTCTTAGGTTTTATTTTCTAGATCCTGCTTTTTAGCACATTTTTCAATTGATCTTAATGTGTCCTCTGTTGTCGTCCCTTAATGACATTGCTATCCACATTGGATTTTTTTTTTGCTTCCCCAATTTACTTTCATCTATTATCCCTAGATGTCCAAACCATCTTAACATTGCCTTTTCCACTTCACCTTTCACTCGGTCAATAACCTATCTATGTTTCTGCGGGCCCCATCCCATTCACTCTACTCTGTTTCTCCATACATACATATACTCACGGCTATAAATCCCTAGAAGGGGTAGCCAGAGCTAAGGAAAAAGAAATTCTTAAGCCACTTTTTGAAAGTTGAGTGGGGAAAAGATACATACATACATACATATATACTCACGCCGTTAATTCCCATTGGGGTAGGCAGAGACTATCGATCGCCACTTTGTACGATCCTGGCAAACCTCTCTTGCTTCGTCTACATCCATCAATCTTTTCATACATGCTCTTTTATTCTTCATACTTCGGACGCCTGCCTTATAGCATACTTTCAATTTGGTCCAAGTGTGTCTTTCGTGGCCATCCTCTACTAACATTACCTTCCACATTAGCTCTATAGATACCCTTTACCAATTTCTTTCAACATTCGTTTTTCTATCTTACTTACAATATCATCTTTTACACCACACCTTTCACGAATCACATAGTTCCTCACACGATCACATAACCTTACATTACAAACTTTTCTGAGGGACCTCATTTCTACTGCATTCACTCTGCTTTCGTGCTTCTTCTGCCACACCCAACATGGGGAAAAGATGTTAGCATAAAATTGTTGGTGATGGGTCTCCAACCGCATCGCCCAAAAATCTTTTAAAAGCCCCAGTACCGTTAGTCGCCTCTTACGTACACCCACCAGAAGAAATAGTGTAGTGTTATTCTGAACCGACACTACGCAGCTATACCTCTTCATAAAGTATACCATATAAATAGTTATCTGTCCGATACCTGTATAACCAAGTTGTTAGAGCAAGAGTTCCTACATTGGCCATCCCGGTGAGTCCTGACCAATGCAATGGTCTTAGTTCTCAACCAGACTCTTTCTCAGTATGAAATAAAGAGTTATTCTAGTGTATAGTGTATTATATAGTATATTCTAGTAGCTGTGCAGTGTCGGCTTAGAATAGCAGGACCCAATTTCTTCCCGTGAGTTTGTAAGAGGCGACTAAGGGTATTGGGGCTTCACCAACAGCCTTTATTTTACTATCTTTTCCCCACTCAACTTCCTAAAGAAGCTTAAGAATATTTAAGCTCTGGCTACCCTTTTTAGGGATTTATAGTGTGTATGTAAGTATATCATGACTCGCTGTTGGTCTTTCGTAATGAAATTAAGAATAGATTATGTTCGTGAAATTTTAATTATTAATATTTATTTTATTTTCTATGCATAAACTTTAATCGCTAATGTTAATTTATATTTTTTAAGTCTAAATTTGTTTTTTAAATTCAATTTAATAATTTGTTCTTTATAACTTTTAAATACATATATAAAAATATTTTTTATCATGCTGTGCCCACTTCCGTGTAGTGTCGGCTTAGAATAGCACTACCCCATTCCTACCCGTGGGTGATCGTAAGAGGCGACTAAGGGTATAGGGGCTTTTTAAGTGGTTTTTGGGCGACACGTGGTTGGAGACCCTTCACCAAAAACATTTATTATTACCATCTTTTCCCCAATCAACTTCCAAAAGTGGCTGAGGAATTTTTCATTCCAAAGCTCTGGCTACCCCGTTAAGGGATTTATAGCCGTGAGTATATGTATGCTGTGCCCACTATTAAGGTAAATTTACAGAAGTTATTTGATTAAATGTTGTAAAATATCTTTGATATGTAATTGTACTGTATGTGTGCCAAATGAATAAATAAATAAATAAATACCTGCATAACCGAGTTGATATAGCACGTGTTGCCCAGATTGGCCATCCCGGTGAGTCCCGGGCCATGTAAAGGTCTGAGTTCTCTTCCAGATTCTTGCAGCATGTTCCACTCGTTGGTGCGCTGGTTCAGCTCCAGTTCTAACTCCACCATGGATTTCTCAGTCTGGGGAAATGGATTATATTGTTAGACTTCAGCGCCTTAAAAGTTGCTACTTAATTTTAGATTATTTATTGACGAATTATATATTGCTGTGTAGTGTCGGCTTAGAATAGCACTACCCCATTTCTTCCGGTGGGTGTACGTAAGAGGCGACTAACGGTATTGGGGCTTTTAAGGGATTTTGCCCCACTCCATCTTTTCCCCACTCAACTTTTCAAACGTGACTGAGGAATTTCGAATTCCTTAGCTCTGGCTACCCCTTCTAGGGATTTATAGTCATAAGTATATGTATGTATGTATGAATTATATATATAACTTGTCATTGAATAAATAAATTTATTGTGTAAAAAAGTAAGGGCAATTGCAACATCAAATTGAAGTAAATGAGTTTAAGGTATTTTTAAATAGTTCAAGAATTCAGGTTATTTGTTAATTTTATGTGAGTTATTCTAATACTGCAAAAAAATGTAGTGACGAGCAATAATGAATAAAATAAAATATTCATACTATTGCTCTTTCGCATTACTGTTATATTAAATGTTATATTCAAAAAATTTTAGTTGTTATAACTACTGCTGACCCCTTTTCTTACAACGGTTGTAAGTGTCTATTAAATAAAATTTCAGAAATCGGTTTGTGGGAGTCATGTTAGAGCGCAGACTACTGCGGACTCACTCGCACATAGCAGCGTCTCACTCATATCCTACATCGCGGAGTGTAAATGTTTTTCGAGTTAAGCATAGATACAAAATTATAAGTTGTTACACAGCAGGGTGTACTGGCCAGTATATCTTTGCTGTTCCCACAGGTTGAATAGTTTCGGAACCTATTCAATGCAAACAAACGCAAACATCCAATTTTTTATATTACATACATACATACATACATATACTCACGGCTATAAATCCCTATAAAGGGGTAGCCAGAGCTAAGGAACTAGAAGTTCCTCAGCCACTTTTGGAAAATTGAGTGGGGAAAAGATGGCAAAATAAAGGTTGCTGGTGATGGGTCTCCAACCGCATCGCCCAAAAATCTCTTAAAAGCCCCAACACCGTTAGTCGCCTCTTACGTACACCCACCGGCAGAAATGGGGTAGTGTTATTCTAAGCCGACACTACACAGCAATTTTTTTATATTAATATTTATTTTATTTGTTTGGAATACTTACAGCTAAATTATACAATAAATGTTTATAAAATCAGCTATAAACTAAGCCAATAACAAGTATTCGCAAATATAGACTATATTGCAATAATACCTTCTGCATCTGCTGCACATTGATACCAAAGTGTTTGAGATGGTCGGCCAAGTATGGGTCCTCGACCATATCGTCCTCCGGGTAGGAGAACACATCACCTTTGCCTTCCGCTGTGATGGTGCCCAGTTTCACCGCTAGGGGGTAGCCTGTCTCTTTGTAATGGGCCGCCTGGAAAAATAGCAGTTCATTAAACTAATTTCTTTAACATCAATCAATCTATTGGAATACCAAATAAGTTTAAAACAAATTTTAACATTAGTAAGTTTATTTATTTTTCTGTTTAATTTTACATACTTTACAAAATATATTTAAATCTCACTCATATAAATACACTGAATGTGTAGAACTATTACTACCTTCTTATCTCTTACTGTCTACCACAACACATAAATAAAAGATGCTTTATTAAAGTATTGTTAAGAGTAGAGGGCATAGTAAAGGAAAAATCTTCTAACGGCATTTTTTGTATCCAACTTAACTTGTAAGACATTTACATTATTAAATAAAATAAATGGATAAATATTATACATTTCTCTTGGTCAAACTTAACATAAACCACTGGTACCAAGAAAGATAGCAAATCTACCCTCAACTTATTTTTTTAAATATAAAAAATAACTCACCGCATGTTCATTTCCGCCGGATCCGTCAAAGAATCGTCTGCCGCACAGAATGGCCCCGTCCGACAAATTGAGCCACAGGTTGTTGGTGAGGTCACATTTGGCACACTTCCATCCTGAGGGCGGTATCTTCACGCCGTTGTCTAGCTGGTTGAGACTTACGGCGTGACTGTGAAAAATGGGTTTAGAATTATTGGTTTAGCAGTCGTTTTGGTGGTAGGAAAGGGGAGTACTTATCTAGGGAAAAGGTACTTCTGAGAGTAATAGAGACTGTCTCACTGTATTTCCACTTAAGTGAACCAATTGTGTGGACAACAAAATATATAATCAATACTTTTTTTTCCTATTTCGTGTTACTCCCTTCCAAAACGAGTTCAGTTTATTTGACGTTAAGTAAATTATTAATTGCATTTAATACTCACACGGACACCTCCCGTTTCTCGCCGTCCCAGGTGCCTTCCATGGCGGCCATCTCCGCCAGCTTGAACGGGGACTCGGCGGCTATCACTGCTTGCGCTGATGAGGTTATCTGGAGGAATCATATTATTTGGATATAACATTTCATCATCATCAGCTGTTATGTTTGTTTGTTTATCCTGCAGTTGCTTACGTACTGAGATGTCAGTAGAAACCTTATTCTAATATGATAGACCGTTTCAAAATTATATGGTAGCAAAATCATAATTTCAAACACTTGACTTGAAGGACTAATGATAAGTTAAGTGACTATAAAACGAGCAATACTGTTAAGAGTAGATATTTTACTTCAGAATTGTAATACAATAAAATTACAAAATGTGTTGAATTCTGTTAACCTACCTTATGTACGTCCTAAGTTTCACATATAACAACATTTAATAAACAATTTGGTATTTTAAATTGTATCTTCTCTTTATAGCACTAATTTATTCTCTACTTTTTATAAATTTTCACAAATTTAGTTACCACATACTAAACAAATTCCTACAGGCACCCAACATAAGACTGGGATAAATTGCCTATGGTTGAGCATCACCAAAACCGTTCCCACAATTATACACAAAAATAAAAAAATACGTACAACATCCGGCATAGCAGTCTCCGGAAACGGAAACGAGTGGAAGCCAGGCAGCACGACCACGTGGTGGTGGTCGCAGTACACGAACCTGGCGCGGCCCGCGTCGGGGTCGAACCCGCCCTCCACCCCGATGGCGAGCCGCGTGATCTTCTTCTCGGGCCCGTCGCCCGTCTGCTCGGGTTCCGGGGCCTAACGATTGATACCGTTCATTCTTATGTCGTTAGGGTTTTATATTTATAATAATGATTTATAGCAATAGGTCCCGTAGCATGAGGCTGTTGTATAAATAGTCTGTCAGTTTTCGATTTTCACGTGACATACTCCAACACGCCTCATGCTACGGGGACAGGATTAGCACAGATTTCTTCCCTTTTGATTATACATTTTCTTATATTCGGGAAAATATATTAACTGCTGTGTAGTGTCGGCATAGAATAGCACTACCCCATCTCGTCCCGTGGGTGTTTCGTAGGAGTCGACTAAGGGAACAGGGCTTTTCCATCTTCGCCCTTACACCAATCCAAGGTCTGCCGTGCCGAGGGATGCGTGGCCAGGGGTGAGCCTGGTCTCTAGCGTGCCGCCGTCCCGGAGCTTGGTGCACTCCGGGTACTAAATAACCTTACCTAGTCAAGCGGGGCTCTGGCTAGGCGGACAGTTCATTTCCCTTGCTTTTCGTGGGGTCCAAATGTGTTTCGAATCAAAAATAAAACACGATGGCGGCGATGTGGCTCGCCACCTATCACGCCGTGGTTCCTCGCGGGGCGAAAAGTGGGCTGAAGAGACCCGCTTTGGTACGATGAATGTGTGTGGAGGGATGCATGAAAAATTAGATGAAGTATGTTTGATTATGGAAGAAAGAAACCTAGATTTTCTGTGTGTAAATGAAACGAAGCGCAAGTTACTTGCATCGTCGGTTGAGGAGTTGCAAGAGATGATGAATATTGCATGTGCGTCGTTTGAAAGAAAAGGAATGAGAGTGAATGTAGATAAAACCAAAACCATGGTTTTCGAGAGAGAGGAGAATATGACTGAATGCGTGATTGAGATCAATGGTAAGAAAGTGGAACAAGTGAAAGAGTTCGTATATCTGGGAAGTTTGTTTACTAGGGATGGAAAGTGTGATGAAGACATTGAAAGAAGAGTAAAAAAGGGTAATGCGGTAAATGGAGCACTGGATAGTCTCATGTCTAGTCAATCGGTGTCCGAAAAGGCCCGAATGGCTGTGCATGATGCTGTCCTCGTTCCTACGCTTATGTATGGCAGTGAATGTTGGGTGTGGCAGAAGAAGCATGAAAGCAGAGTGAATGCAGTAGAAATGAGATCCCTCAGAAAAGTTTGTAATGTAAGGTTATGTGATCGTGTGAGGAATGATGTGATTCGTGAAAGGTGTGGTGTAAAAGATGATATTGTAAGAAAGATAGAAAAAGGAATGTTGAGATGGTTTGGGCACATAGAGAGGATGGATGACAGTAAAGTGGTGAAAGAGATATATAGAGCCAATGTGGAAGGTAATGTTAGTAGAGGACGACCTCGGAGGACACATTTAGATCAGATAGAAAATGTACTCAAAAAGGCAGGTGTCCGAAGTACGAAGAATAAAAGAGCATGTATGAAAAGATTGATGGATGTGAATGAAGCTAGAGAGGTTTGCCAGGATCGTACAAAGTGGCGATCGATAGTCTCTGCCTACCCCAATGGGAACTAACGGCGTGAGAATATGTATGTATGTATGTATATTAACTGCCTTCGTGGCCTAGCAATACATAACGTTCGGATAACAATCCAGACGTCTTTCGTTCGCTAAATTCAAAAATTGTATTTGCAAGATTCGACCCAGCATGCTTGAATAGCCAGAATGTCCCAAAATTAAACTGATTCCGTTCTCTAGCTGTCGGTATGGGCTAGTGTCATGATAGTAGTTGTTAGTATGCTATCCCGCAATTGACAATCGCGATGGACTATGGGCAAATTACTCTATTAAGGGTAAACTCGAGCATGTCGGTAGGGATATATATGGGTTATGAGGGGTTATTTTATTTTAATACTAACATTGTAGTCCTGTCACTTGAAAGTAATTGTTCATAATTGTGAATATTCCAGGTGCAGTACTTTATGATCATGACTACACACTAATGACTGATCCTCAAATTATTTCAATACTAGCTTTTTGCCCGCGACTTCGTCCGCGTGGACTTCATTTTTTGCATCCGGTTTACATTAAAAATACCGAAACACTATCTCAACTTCTGTTTTTTATATTTATATATTCCCGCGGGCATTGTAAAGGATATAAAGGACATTGAAGCTTTTCAAGTGCTTGTTGGGCGATGCAGTTGCTGACCCATCACTAATTACCTTTATTTAACTACCTTTTCCCTAATCTATTTCCAAAAGTGGATGAAGAATTACTTTCTCTATATATCTGGCTACCTTTTATGGAAATTATGGCCGTTAGTATATACTCATGAATGATTAATAGATGAATTTCATAAATTCAATCGCACCAAGTTTTATGTTTCTAGATACAAAAATGACAAAAATCTCTATATTAACTTTCATTTGCTGTAACAACCTCTTAGGGGTTGAGTTTCAAAAATATATTTTTAAATTTTTCATAAGAATCATGGACCAAACCATTTTGTACCAAGTTTCTATGTTCAAAATGAGAATATATTAGTAAGTATAAATACGAATAGTAGTTTGGCGCTTCGGCGGCGGCCCGGTGCTGCTCCCTACACTGACCGTTGGTGATAGTGGGAGAGCTTGCTGGAATTGCTCGGGAATATGGGGATGGTTAGTGGTGGATCTCCATACAAAATAATTGCTGAAGTTAAGGGATAGTGCTTGCTATTATTATATATATTGCTATTCAAAGCTAAAAAAACAAAAAAAAAATACAGAAGCTTGAATTACCTGAGATACTAATCTGGAACGATTGATTCATGATAGTTCTAGTTGAATATCCGGCGGTGGCAAAATTTACTTTCCGCCCACAGCTTCGCCCGCGTAAAATGCGGTTATATTGCGGTATAAAGTATAAAACTTCTCATTCCCACAGAAAAATCTAAGAAGAGCGATGTAACGCTGGATATGCTCAGTTGTTAAACCAAAACCGAATGGTACACTATATTGTATATTTTCCCTTGAGGAGCTAAAACATGCAGATTTTGGGCACTGGAAACCCGGGAACACGCTACATAGAGCTGACCATGCGAAAAACAATGTTTTTAAAAGTGTACTCCAGCAACCCATAATATATACATTATACAATGGTGGTGAATTAATATAACACAGTAACTAAAAGTACATGACTCGTAAAGTGCAAGTAACGATGATCTGTTTTTATTATATTGGCTTTAAACAAAATATGTCGAAATTGAATGCATTTCAGTTATACACACGAAGTGTTTATTGTAAAGATTTATTTTAATATTGATGTTTTTTTTTTCGCTTTTATACCGGGGGGGGAAATCCTCAAAGGATCCCTCCTCCGCCACTCGAGAGAGCAACGGGGGTATGTCAGAGTTGTACTGACTAAAACCCCCCCGTTCGGTGCTGCTGGCCCTGCGGCGTCACCTTGTCTTGTTTTGCCGGGTGGCTGAAGGCCGCCCTGGCGGGGCAAAGGTGTGTACCTAAGCTAAGTCGGATAGGGTATTTTAAAGTTGACGCATCAGATTTTGGGTTTATATACTCTAATAAAGAAGAAATTTATAAGGTTTCAGCTGAATGGTTAAAGATTGCGCTGCTAAAATCCACAAAGTGAGGATGTCGGGAAGTTTCCAGCCCCTGGCTAAAGCGTAAGATATCATCCCACTTCTTAAGTATCTTAAACATACAACGTTACCACGTTTTAAAAAACACCCGGCGCCATCTCTTGCATTCCTCGAGAACTAAATATTACCTTGTTTTAAACGACACACAGCGCAAGCAAACAATATTTTTGTTATCCCTCGGGAATATCATTTTTCCGGGATAAAAGTACTCTATTATTTAATCTGGACTTCTAACTATATGTCTGCAAAATTTCAAAGCAATCGGTTCAGTAGTTACGGCGTGAAAGCGGCACAAATAAACAAACAAACAAACTCACTTTCCGATTTATAATATTAGTATGGATATTAGCTTTGCATTATGACGTTAAAATATGCAAAAAATATTAATATGCGCAAACTTACGGGTTTTTTCTCCCGCTGTATGTGTAAGAAGACCGCATTGCCTGTCTTCTGGAAGTACTGCTCCACGTAGTTGCGACCGAAGCCGAGGAAAGACGTTAGTGACACATATAGGCCGGTTTCTGTCTCCTGTAATAAAAATAAAACAATAACAGCATTTTTAGAGGTCTATATATTTTAGAGGTGCATATGAATATTTATATTAATGTTTATAAACGAGTTTTTTTAAAGTGGCAAAACTGTGACGTTTGAAAACAAAATCGAAAACTTTTTTACGAGGGCGAGAATTCGTAGTGAAAATAATAAAAGAGCATGTATGAGAAGAATAATGAATAATGATTTGTCAGGATCGTACAAAGTGGCGATCGATAGTCTCTGCCTTCTCAATGGGAACAACGAGCGTGAGTTTTTAAGGGTAATTAAGTATGTTTTAATATCAAGTTTTAAAATGGGTTCGTGTATGTCTCAAGGTGCTTTATAATATTCGTGATTATCTGAGTGTGGAGTTCACTTTTGCGAATCATTGATATTATCAAGGTTAAACTACTGTGATGTGGTCTATGGCAGTTGCATACTTGGTCGTACACAGAGGCTTATACAGCGTGTACAAAACGCATGTGCACGTTATTGTTTTCGGGTCCCTCCACGCTCCCACATCACTCCGCATTTGAACGATGCAAAGTTATTGAACATGCAAGCGCGTCGATTATTACACCTCGCAACGCTTATGTTTGGTGTTGTTAAGCTGGAGTCGCCAGCTTATCTATATAAAAAATTAGAATGGTCATCCAGTGACTTCCATTTTAAAACTAGAGCGATTCTACCGAGGCACCGATCCGCTGCGTTTCGAGGTTCTTTTAAGTTTGCAGCGTCCAAATGCTGGAATGATCTTCCCCCACCAATCCGTGATGTGTGCAGTGGGAACACCTTTAAGCACAAGCTTAAAGGTTACTTACTCACTCAACAGAACATACGTCGTTAAGAACCCTGA
Organism: Bedellia somnulentella; assembly: GCA_963576735.1. Taxonomy (NCBI): domain Eukaryota; kingdom Metazoa; phylum Arthropoda; class Insecta; order Lepidoptera; family Bedelliidae; genus Bedellia; species Bedellia somnulentella. The sequence goes on along the minus strand of OY755184.1, from coordinate 502,807 downwards.
CCCTAATCCTACATATCCCAATTTATATCGTGTATACGCTTTATATATGCATACTTTATTGTTTCTGAATTCTAAATACATACATACATACATACATACATATACTCACGGCTGTAAATCCCTAGAAGGGGTAGCCAGAGCAAAGGAATTAGAAATTCCTCAGCCACTTTTGGAAATGATAGTGGGGAAAAGATGGTAAAAATAAAGGTTGTTGGTGATGGGTTTCCAACCGCATCGCCCAAAAATCCCTTAAAAGCCCCAATACCGTTAGTCGCCTCTTACGTACACCCACCGGAAGAAATGGGGTAGTGCTATTCTAAGCCGACACTACACAGCATTTCTCAGCATAATTCTAAATATATCATTATATACGTGCATTTTACACTTTTAATAGGATATAATTATATGTATTCATGTATACATATGTGTATTTATGTATATGTTTTCATTAAAGAGTGTACCTATGCAATTATTATATTTATTTATTTTTATCTTTTATTATCATTATTTTTCTTTATTTGTTTATTATGTGGTTTTTTTTTAAAGTAAGAGTGCAAGTTATGTGTGCGGGTATGGCCAGATTATTGATAGATTTTTTTGTATTTCGTTTTTAATTAACTATTATTTTGTTGTCAATCATTTTATGTATCATGAAATGTATGTTATATGTGTCACTCCAAATGGGTCCTGACTGAAAATCAGTGTTGTGTGTAAAACGCACAAAAATAAGCTGAGGCAGGACCTATTCACATTTGTTTCATTTATTTTATTTTATTTTGTATCACTTTTTATGTCTCTTTTATAATTTTAATATTTAAGTAAACTGTGTTGTAGTTAATATTTCAAATGTGAATAAACGTCTCTTCTTTCTTTCTTTCTATGTGCTCACATAAATAAGCAAAAACCTATTAAAAATATTACCGAAGCCTACTGGGTTTGAAAGGTTCTGGAGTAGCGGCCACGTACCGGAAGACGCAGTGTGGGTAGGCCTCTCTAATAAAGTGGACCGTAGATCTCCCCTTAAAGCTAGCAGTACACATTGGGCCAACATTGGGCCAGTGTCGGGCCGTTTAAATTGTGAAGCATTTACACATTGGCGAGTTGCCCGCCCAGTCTGAATTGGCGTTTCAATAAAGATGGACGTGGAAACGGTCGCAGCCGCGGCAGTCTATCTGTACAGTACAGCACATTTAATTATTTCCTTCATATTGAAAATTTATTAAAAATATAATTAATAATGGGTTCTTATTATTAATAATGGGTTCACTTTGATAACATTCAATAAATTTTAATGTGGTTTTAATAGCTGTATAGTGCCAGCTTAGAATAGCACTACCCCATTTCTTCCGGTGGGTGTACGTAAGAGGCAACTAACGGTATTGGGGCTTTTAAGCGATTGTTGGGCGATTCGGTTGGAGATCCATCAACAACAACCTTTATTTCACCATCTTTTCCCCACGAAAATTCCAAAAGTTGCTGAGGAATTTATAATTCCCTAGCTCTGTCTACCTCTTCAAGGGATGTATAGCCGTGAGTATATGTATGTATGTATGTAATTTTAATGTCTCGTCGCTTGTCCACGCCATCGAAGCCGCCATCTTTAATAAAAAGGTTCACGCGCTGCACTACCGCATCCACAGACAGTTGACATCGAACTGAATAAGCCGCCAACGTGTGAGTGAACATTGTTGGCGGGACGCGCCAAGATCCTTTGATGTGTGGTAAAAAACCGACACCGCTCCGGATAGCTGGCCAACGTTGGCCATCAATCACCAACACCACCAATGTAGCGCCAAGTAGCCCTCTACACGCTGGCCCAATGCTTGGCCCAATGTGTACTGCTACCATAAGATACTTTACGTATGTCACATGACAAAACATGTCAAGAGAGTCACAGTGAGAAGAACCCGAGTACGTATGAGAAGAATGATGCATGTGAGGGAAGCAAGAGTTATGTCAGGACCGTAGTAATTAATAGTAGTATAGTAGAATTAATAGGGTGAGTAAAAGTAAATATTTGAAGAAAACTAAGATGTGTTTTTTTTTTAAATAGGGTCTGTCATCATTACTGTTAGTTATTTATTTCGGGTGGCATTATATTTTTGCTAGTCCTAATTCTGAAGTAGATCTATTTAATTTAATGTTTTTTGACATGAATTCCTCATGTGGGGATTATTACTCATAAATAAAAGATGTTATTAAAGGAAAGAAAAAAGGAGGTAGGAAACGCAAACACTACTTGAACGTGTAAAAAAGAAACAAAGGATAGAGAAATTTCGCGCTGGATGCCAACTGACACTGTAGCTCAGTTGGCAGAGCGACGGGGGCGTATACCCGAAGGTCGCGGGTTCGAACCCCGCCAGTGTCGAAATTTTTCTTTTTAATAACATCTTTTATTTATGAGTAATAATCCCCACATGAGGAATTCATGTCAAAAAACATTAAATTATGTGATAGTTAGGCGTTTCCAACATTTGCATTCTATCTGAAAAGGTAGACAAGTGGCCGTCCGAATTAGTTAAAATTCGGAGGTAGGAAACGCAAACACTACTTGAACGTGTAAAAAAGAAACAAAGGATAGAGAAATTTCGCGCTGGATGCCAACTGACACTGTAGCTCAGTTGGCAGAGCGACGGGGGCGTATACCCGAAGGTCGCGGGTTCGAACCCCGCCAGTGTCGAAATTTTTCTTTCCTTTAATAACATCTTTTATTTAGATCTATTTACTTTTCTTTATCTTTATAGTACTAAAAGTACTTTTTTATTACATACATACATATATACATATACTCACGGCTATAAATCCCTAGATGGGGTAGCCAGAGACAAGGAATTATAAATTCCTCAGCCACTTTTGGAAGTTGAGTGGGGAAAAGGCGGTAAAATAAAGGTTTTTGGTGATGGGTCTCCAACCGCAACGCCCAAAAATCCAATAAAAAGTCCCAATACCCTTAGTCGCCTCTTACGACACCCGTGGGTAGAAAGGGGTAGCGACATTCTAAGCCGGCACTACACGGCAACTACTTTTTTATTGCAGTCGGAAAATGTGTTATTCTTATAGTATAAACAGTACAACGACTGCCCCCATGATTTGTATGAAAACAGTTACATTGATAACTTTATCACCTCGCTTTGGTGAAAATAGGGGTAAAGCTACAATGCTCATTTTTTATTTGGTATTCACACAACCAAGTACAGACATGATGGAGTCCATTACCGACTTATATTTGGGAGTATTTCTAATTATTTCTGGTTTTTTATTAAGCTTAATAAGTTTAAGAACAATGTTACAAGGAAAAGGATCATATCAAACGGTTTTGATATCCGAAAATGTGTTATTAAGTTGCATTGGACTGTCTTTTATTATACGATATTTGTACGAGTATTATCCAGAGAGTATGGAAATGGATGAAATAGGCAGAAAAAGTGTTTCAAACCGCAAGTTTCAGTGTGATTTCGTAACATTACTTACTAGTTACGGTCCCCTTATTGTGTCTTTAGTGAACAGTTTTTTAAGCTTGGTTATAGATAATTTTATACATTATAGAATGATTCAGGAGAAACATAAACGAGAAGAAGACAATATTGTCGAAGAAATCCGGTCTATTCAAAGTTCAAATGAAAGCAAAACGTGGAATATTTTGAAATATTTAACAAAGTATTTTTCTATTTTCTCTACAATTATTCAATGGATAACTCCGATTTTAATCGCGGTATCAATGTACCCTATGAGTGTCAAAGAAGAAACTGTACCTTTAGGGTATAGAAGCAAGGGATCCTGTGTTACTATATTAGATTTATCAAACAAAACATGTCTGATGAGTGACTTCAATGAAAGTTTGGCGTTCCGTAGTGGTATTTCAAACTCACACAACATAAGTCACGATTTCAATAGAAGCCAAGAAATTAATGCAGTGCTAAACAAAATATATAGTATCGTTAACACTTTTGATAACAGTTCTATCAGCAATAAAAAAACTAAAGCGAGAGAAATAACAGTGTTCAATCAAGAATGTATGAAAATGTGTTATATAGAAACAAAATCATTCATTGTATATATTTTAGCCTTAGCAGCAGTTAGTTACTTTCTACCTATAACTATATCTATGGTGATACTGACGAAGATATATTCAATGAAAGATAACATACATACAAAAACGGTGGTGTCTAGAGAACTATTGTACAACATGATATTCTGGACCCCGGTGGTGTTTGACACATTCATCACTTTAATATTCTGCTCATATTCTATGAACGGTACTCGCACATCCTTACTTAACATAGTCGCTAATGTTTATCAAGTTATCAAAAACTTCATAAATACTAGATATTTTAAAAATAATATAGTTTCACCACAAGCCTCGTCATAATTAAGTTAAGAAACAAATAGAATGTTAATGAAATCATAATGTGTATTTTTCATTTCAATTTAACCCTAAAGACAACCAAATTATGGTGTAATTTGTATTGTATTGGAAATTATTGGTATTCCTGAAATGAATGATGAAAACCATAATCATATTGCCCTTTTAGTGACAATAAAAGGCGAGGTAGACCTATCCGAACAAGATCTCAATAAAGTAATGCTTGTTGGACCAAAAAAAAAAATGCATCAGAAAGTCACTGAAATAGATGTAGAACAAAATTATCCAGACCTATAGTAATAAAATTTACTAGAATTCTGAAGAAAAATGATTTGCTTAAAAACATGAAATCCCGAAACATAAACACAAATGGCAAAGTTGAAGGGCCAGGGTAACCAATTTATGTTAATGAACAGTTACCACAAAAAAAAACGGAAACTTGTAAAACCAAAACAGTATAACTTTCATTTTGCTTGGACTAAAAATGGGTCGATACTCATTAGGAAATCAGAGGGTGTACCAGTTATCACTATCTATTCTGTGGAGGATCTTACTTAATCAACAAGTTGGAACAAATATTATGTAGATTATATATTAGAAACACTAAGGCTATTGATTAGTATACTTTGTATAACCTCAAATATTATTTTTGTATTAGCTGTATAGTGTCCGCTTAGAATTGCACTACCCCATTTCTTCTGGTGGGTGTTCATAAGAGGCAACTAATGATATTGGGGCTTTTAAAGGATTTTTGGGCGATGCGTTTGGAGACCCATCACCAACAACCTTTATTTCACCATCTTTTCCACACGCAACTTCCAAAATTCGCTGAGGGCTTTATAATTTCCTTGCTTTGGCTGCCCCTTCAAGGGATTTATAGCCATGAGTATGTATGTATGTATATTTGTAAATACATACTCACATTTCATATTTGCAAGGGACACCTGCTACATCTATACTAATATTATAAAGCTGAAGAGTTTGTTTGTTTGAATGCTAGGATCTCAAGAACTGCCCAATCAAACTAAAAATTATTTTTGTGTTGGAAAGATCTAATTTCGAATTTGCAGGAAATGTATTAGCTGAAGTATGGAGTTCAATGGAAATTGATGGCTATAATGTTACTGCAAAATATGTTGGGGCTGGTGAACAAGATGTTCCTGATTTTCCAGACATTAAATGGTATTCAGAACATGTGCGTGAAAGCCAATACTTGCTTCAAATTTTAAAATGTAGGAATACAGAATGCTGTCGCCTAAGAAGTGGCCTATTCAGATTATTAGATAACAGGTTTCTTCCACCACCTGTGAAAGTAAAACAAACAGTTGATGACTTGGTTTTGGATGAAGGAGGGCAATTTATTGATTTTACAGTCAATTTAGCTCTACGCTTAAGTGCTTCACTCAAAGATTTCCTGCAAATGCCCTACAATTACTTTTGTCCGACGGTTAAATTGAGGCTATCAAGTCGAACATGCAAAACGTGTGGTCTTTATCATGCTTCTGTCAAGTCACTGAATCGTCACATCGTGAAGATCCATAAAAAAGTAAACACCCACACTGATAGGAAAGTTAGACCTGTAAGAGTTGCTGCTCGTCGTGCTAATGAACCATGATATTGAATGGCTCATTGAGAACGATGTTAGACATTCCAAAATCGGATGAAAGTGAGCAGACTCATAACACTGAGCAGCAATCCAATGTCATCGAAAACATAGAATCATGGATTCGGGTTTCATGGACTGAAGACTGTTAATTTGAATTTAATATGAGAAATTTAAAATAAGTTTAATTTAATGTTTTTTGACATGAATTCCTCATGTGGGGATTATTACTCATAAATAAAAGATGTTATTGATAATTCATAAATTAAAGACGGGGGCGTATACCCGAAGGTCGCGGGTTCAAACCCCGCCAGTGTCGAAATTTTTCTTTCCTTTAATAACTGTTAGTTGTCGAGGTGTTAGAACAATGAATAAAACGATGATTCCTTCAACACAAGTGTATTCAGACTGACGTATTAGAGACGACGCAGCGTCTCGCTCAAAAACACAAGTACCCGACAATAATCGTTATTATTAACCCTAACATTCCTCCCCCATATTACATAACAACCCTTCAATAAAAACCTTTGTAACTAAAATCTTTTCGTGGTCTCAACATACGACGAGGAGGATCTGGTTCCACCTCGGAAATTGGTGACGAGAAAACGTCCTGCCTCTCCTCAGCACTAGGACTACTAGGTTCCTTCTCGGGTGTCAACTCACTGACTTCAGTATCGGCGGGAGGAGTCGACTGTAAGACTATAGGCGGTAGACAGTCTTGAAACTCGTCGCAGTCGTTCTCCCTAACAGTGTCGTGCGTCTCTGCGTTCCCCTCTGACGTGAGTTGTGACACCGGTATATCGCTTTTGTCTTCCAACAACTGGTTTATATGTTTTTTTAGCATCTTTTCACTATTTGATATTTTTACTAAGTATGCAGACTTTCCTATTTTCTTATTTATTTCACCATTAGTCCAAAAACTTTTATTATTTTTAAAAACTTTAACTAAAACTTTTTGTCCTATCTTAAATTTAATGTCTCTTCTTCCCCCATAATTCCTAATCTGTGAAGACTGAGATTTTTCAACATTGTCTGAGAGTGCTACATCGAGTACAGCTAAACTACGCGGTTGCAATAAATCGAGTCTATTACGCAAATTACGACCGAATAATATTTCTGCAGGAGAACGATTGGTAGAGGAGTGGACAGAGTTACGATAATTAAATAAAAATTCAAGCAGCCTTACATTTAGATCCTTCATGGAAGAACCTTCTAATAAAATACTCTTAATGCTTTTTTTAATAATTTTAACATAGCTTTCTGCTTGTCCATTACTTGCCGGATGAAACGTCGGTGACGTTAAATGCTGTATACTATTCTTAACGCAAAAATTACTGAACTCTGAAGAGATAAAAGAAGGTCCGTTATCGGTACAAATCGTATTAAACAAGCCAAATCTAGACATCAACTCGCATAATTTAATAATAACAGTTTTGGAACTATATCCCGCGGTAACATCAAATACCTCTACCCACTTGGAGTAAGCGTCAACAGCCACTAGGTATGTCCTACCTTGAAAAGGGCCCAGAAAGTCTAAATGAACTCGCGACCACGGTTCCTTTGGATACGGCCACGGTGTGAGCGGCGCGCTGGGGGGCGCGGGGCGCAGCTGGTTGCACACGTCGCACGTCTCCACTACGCCATCTACGTCTGACGTCATACCCGGCCACCAGAACCGTCTCCTTGCTTCTGATTTCATTTTTACGATGCCCATATGACCTTTATGAAGCTCTTTTAGAATAATCTTACGTAACGATAATGGAATAACCAATCTATCCCCACGCATCAAACAATTCCGTTCTACGGCTAATTCCAACCTACAACCGAAATAAGGTTTTATATCCTTATTTAAAATTCTCGTAGGCCATCCATTCAATGTATTAAAACATACTTCCGATAATACCTTATCTTGTTTAGTGGCCACGGCCACGTCGCATAAAGACACCGGAGGCGCGTCAGATTGCCATACAAAATTGATATATGTAGCACTGTCTATGTCTTCGTTACTTAACGCCGAGCCCTCGGAATTTTCGCCATCTAACGGGTTCATAGAACGACTCAAAAAATCAGCACTATTGTCACTACTACTTACATATTCAATTTTATAGTTATAAGCCGAAAGAAATAACGCATAACGCTGTAAACGATTAGCCGAAACTTCGGGTATGCCCTTTCCTGGTTTAAAAATCGACAACAAAGGCTTATGATCGGTTCTTAATATAAAAGGGTCTGCCCTACCATACAAATACTGGTGAAATTTGCGTATGCCGAATATGATAGCAGTAGCTTCTTTTTGTATCTGACTGTATTGTTTCTCCGCTGCACAGAGCGACCGCGACGCGAATGAAACCGGTTTCTCTAAAGAGCTTATTCCATTACACTTTTATCGTTGCTGAAATCGGAGGTCCTTCACAGTCACTGCCGCAGAAGGCCACAGACGCTTGTTATTCCACTACACCGATTTCAGTTTCTGAATCATTCGCGCGCGCGATTTTTGCGGGCGGTCGTACGAAATTGCTCCCGTCTTTTTTTTAAAACGCTCTCTATCAAACTCTCTTATGGACTATCCCACTCTCATTCAATAAACGACGACACATTGCGTCTATATATCTCTTTCGCTACTATACTTACATATATCCTATTCATGTACACAACCATTTCCAAATATTTTTACGTCATATATCACACAAAATATTAAATAGGCGGGAACTCCTATATGACTTAAAAATAAAAGCATATTTATTAAAAAGTTTGCCGGGGTCGTACGAAGTGGCGATCGATAGTTTCAGCCTACCCCAATGAGAGGTAATGGCGTTAGTATAAGTATGCATATATGTGATTGAACGTATTTGCTTACCCCAATGGGAAATAATGGCGTGCGTATATGTATGCATGTATGTAATTATACGCCTGTGCCTACCCCCACGGGAAGTGATGGCGTGAGTGTAAGTATGCATATTTGAAACAATACGTATCTGCCTACCCCTTACGGAAAAATGGCGGGAGTTTAAGTATGTATGTATGCAATTAAAATTATCTGCTTACCACAAGCGGAAGTAAAAGCGTGAGTATATGCGCGTATGTATGTAATTAAACGTATCTGCCTTCTCCGATGGGAAGTAATGGCGTGAGTATATATAATATAATATAATTTGCATGTATGTGATAAAACCTAGCATAAGCAACCGTGATAGCCCAGTGGGTAGAACACTCGGTTATCGTGCAAACGACTAGTGTTCAAATCCTGGGTCGGGCCTACACCAATTTATCTTTTCTAAAGACATATGTGTGGTTAATTTATCATGGTTGTTAACGGTGAGGGAAAAACATCGTGAGGAAACCCACATGGCTGAGTTGTACTTAGTCATGTGACAGTGTATTCGTACCAAACGGCGATAGGCCTGCCCCCTATCACGTGAGTACACTGTCCATGCAAAACGTGGGTACTCTGAACACCAGGTGACAAAGTCACGTGATGTTCAGAAGTATTAGTACCTCTGCCAACCCCTTCGGGGATATTCGGCGTGAACGTTTATGTTATGTTATATGTTATGTATGTGATAAAACGTATTTACCTACAGCAAACGGAAATAATAGCGTGAGTATATGTATGTATGTAAGAATATAATTATACATATCCGCCTACCCCAATGAAATGGAACCCCTACCTACCTAACTACACCTGGAATTAATGGCGTGAGCATATGTATATCTGCTATAAAACTTTTATTATCTTTTTTTTGTTTACGTAATTTGCAATCATAGGCATGAAAAATTTTGGCACGTCCTCTCGCTGTGGCGGGCGCGAGGCGACTAAATCGTCTGAACGTTATTCCACCTTCCTGAGACGGAGCTACAAAAAATGTAGTGAGCTAGGAACCGAAATTTGTCTCTTTATCGGAAGCCTAGCGTTCTGAACGTTATTCCACTAGTCTGAATTCAGATTCTGTGGCTGTCGGACGTCTGAATTCAGGCAAATGGAATAAGCTCTTAAGCCGTCACTGTCGATCTGCGACAACACAGCTCCTAGACCCCACGGAGATGCATCAACCGTTAAGATAATTTTAGCGTCCGGATTAAAATGAGCTAAAGTCATGTCGGAAGCCAGAACATTTTTAATAGAATTAAAAGTGTCATCGTGTTGTTTATCCCAGTGCCATATACTGTTTTTTTGTAGTAGTTCGTGAAAAGGAGCTAAAATCGAAGATGCATTTTTAATAAAATTCCTATAATAGTTAACTAGACCTAAAAAAGATTTCAACTCCGACACATTCATAGGACGCTTGGCTTCCACTACCGCCCTTATTTTGTCTGGACATTTATGTAACCCGTTTTTATCAATTACAAATCCTAAATAACTTATGGAATCTTGATAGAAAAAACATTTTTCTTTCCTCAAGACTAACCCCACGTTTTGTAACCGTTTCAGAACTTCGTGAATTCTAGCCGAGTGTTCTTCCCGATTTCTTCCCGTTATCAAAATGTCATCCAGGAACTGGAGGACTCCAGGGACACCATGTAATATTTTTTCTAAATTTTTTTGAAAAATCGCCGGAGCACTTGCTAAACCAAACACTAGTCTATTAAACCTGAACAAACCTTTATGCGTATTGATCGTAGTCATGTTTTTAGAGGTCTCCGATAAAAGGTACTGATTGTACGCGGCTGAAAGATCAATTTTAGAGAATTGTACCCCTCCGTGTAGTTTGGAAAACAATTCATCAATACGCGGTAAAGGATGTTTTTCGATTAACAACTGCGTATTCAGTGTAGCTGAGTAGTCGGCGCACAACCTTATACGGCCGTCCGCTCTTATCACTGGGACAATCGGGCTGGCAAATTCACTAAAATCGACAGGTTCGATGATACCAATATTTACTAGCCTATTTATCTCGTCTTCCACCTTTCCTCGCAACGCAAAAGGAACCGGTCTAGCCTTTTTAAATATCGGAATAGCATCGGGTTTTAATTTTAATATAATTTCCGTATTTTTGCAACAACCTAATTTTTCGGAAAATAATTCCGGATATTGTTGAAACAATTCAATGCACGAATTATTGTAATTAATTGGACTTATTTCCAAATTAAATTTACTGATAAAATCCCGTCCCAATAACGGTGGACCTCCATTTCTTACAACAAAAACATCTAATGTATGAGAAGCATGTTTATACGAAAATCGCAACGAAATAAACCCTAAGGTATTTATCCGGCTACCATTGTAACTTTGTAGTATTTTATTACTATCTCTTAATGGAAACTTATGAAACAACTTGTAATATAATTGATCATTAATAGCTGTAATTGCTGAACCTGTATCTACTTCGAACTGTATCATGTGATCCTCCACCAAAACGGACTCCTGCATTGGGTTCCCACGAACACAACGTATATTAAAATTAAATTGCTTACCATCATCCGAGTAACACTCTAAAAAATGCTGATTAGCCTCAGTTTTACTAACACAAACGCGTTTCAAATGTCCTACGACACCGCATTTGGAACATTTATAGTTTTTGAACTTGCACGAATTACGTAAATGTCCGGCATACCCGCACACTACGCACTTTTTTATGTCAACGTTCGAAGTGACCTTTGGACGATTAACCGCCCCCGCCGCCACCGCCGTCGATCGAGCTGAGCGCGCTGCAATGGCGTGGAGCCCCACATCCAGCTGTCGCGCCCCCTCGCGGGCGCACCGTACACTGTCCGCCAGCTGCAATGCTTTGTTCAGCGATAACTGCTCCATGGGTTCGCTGAACAGGCGGTCCCGCTCCGCACCAGCCACCAACCCCAACACGAAGCGATCCCGCAGAGTCTCATCCAGAGACGCCGCCGGAAACACGCAATCCACCGCTAGACCGCGCACCCGCGCAGCCCACTCCGCCATTGATTCGTCAGCTCGTTGTGTCGCACTGTGGAATCTTAACCGCTCTGCAAATCCACATTTCTTGGAAACGAAATGCGAATCAAACAGCACTACGACTTCTTTGTAAGTTAACAATCCGACATCCTTGGGAAGAGATAGATCGCGAATGAGTCTGAACGTTGATTCTGACAACCCACTTAACAAAATGGCTCGTCTTTTCACGCTGCACTTGTCCGTTTCATCGTCGATCTCGTTGGCGAGAAACACAGACCACCCCCAATAGACTCCGCATACAGTATATATTTGTATGAATCCAAACTGGCAACTCTCGGAGGAAAGCACGTGTAGCGGGGAACAACGCACAATGCCTGTGATTGGCTCTTTCAAGGTCGCTCTATACTTGAACTCTTTAATAGTGATGGGACACATTTGAGAAATTATATTGATAAATTTGTTCGTAAGGAAAGAATAATAGATTTTAACATTCATATTTTTATTGAAAAGAAATAGAAATACATAAACATGGGCTGGTAAACAAAACCGGTGTCGTTGAAACGATAAGAAGCTTCAATCTATTTGGCTTTCATCTCGGGTAATTTAGAAAAACTCAGATATAAAAGAAATTCTATCAGAGCAAGATTTGAAATATTTAGATACTTGCTGGTACCCGCGACTTCGTCTGCGTCCTTTTAAATTTGATGTTAGGTTTTGCAAAAATATTAAATAAAACAAATAAATAAATATATACTTGTCCTTATATTTAAGAAATAATCTGTATACGGACATATTATACACAGATTAAGTTAGTCCCAAACTAAGTAAGACTTATATTATGGGATACTAACTTAACGATATATTTAATATTATATAGTACACATATGAATAATACCTAAGACTAAAAAACAATCATTGAAGCTCATCACATAAATATTGCTCTGAAATCGGGATCGAACCCGCAACCTTCGGACCGGATTGACTTCGTAGTTCCCGTTCCGAAACCATTCCGTTCTAAAGGTATCTCTGGACATCCTTGACGTTATGCTAGAAAAAGACGTAATCACGATCAACGTAAAGAGTGAATGTGACGGAACTATGGTGTTGACCAGTTTAAATTGATCTCTTGAATTGCAATTTAATTATGATTTGATGCTTAGTAATGGAATGTAATACCGTCTTTTTGGTAGTTGTATTTTTTGGTTGATTTCCCACACCACTTTATAAAACATGTATGCATTTCAAAGCAAAAGTAATAAATAAAACAGTATGTATAATTATTTTTGGTGCACGAACACTCAGTTCCTAGTTCTGGTCGCAACTGAAACTGTGCGGACAACAAATTTTATACTTCAACTCAATTAGTCGGACGTGTTGCCGATATCGAGTGCCCTGTAAGCGGAATCTATAGGGGGTTATCTATGGCGAGAAACCACTGCTCCAACCGTCCTTTATATAAACTCCAATCTTGAGTTTCATGGTTGAACACGTTATTAACCCCGACCGATATCTTTGCCATAGTTAAACAAAGTAATTAAACGTAGGTCCGACTGCGCCACTGTTAGTTGTCGAGGTGTTAGAACAATGAATAAAACGATGATTCCTTCAACACAAGTGTATTCAGACTGACGTATTAGAGACGACGCAGCGTCTCGCTCAAAAACACAAGTACCCGACAATAATCGTTATTATTAACCCTAACATTCATCTTTTATCTTTCATTTATGATCAAAATAAGTTTATCTTATTTCTTTTTAACATCTTTTATTTATGATTAAAATAAGTTTGTTATGTTTGTAAGATTATAATATTTTTGACCCTTACTCTATGTTGAATACTGCATAAGTAAAATCTTATCTATAGCCTAAATCTATTTTCTTGTTTTTAAAATTTATACCATTATAATTATCCATACTAATATTATAAATCGGAAAGTGAGTTTGTTTGTTTGTTTATTTGTGCCGCTTTCACGCCGTAACTACTGAACCGATTGCTTTGAAATTTTGCAAACGTACAGTTAGAAGTCCAAATTAAATAATAGGGTACTTTTTATCCCTGAAAAATGACATTCCCGAGGGAAAACTAAAATATTGTTTAAATATTGCTGGATGGATGGGAGATGGCACTGTGTGTCGTTTAAATCAAGGTAATATATTGCAAACGAATATAAACATGTAAATTTAGAAGCTAAATGATATGATAATGTATCCTTGAAAATGAGATTTCCGTGGGATGACGTACAATTAGTTTGATCGTCTAAACTGTTTTTTTACATCTACTTATCCTGAAATAACTATAAATAAACGAATAACTAATTATTAACGTAGTTCTTGATGTATGCTATAGATGGCGCTGGGTGTTTTTCAAACCGTGGTATCGATTTCTTTTCAGATACGTTAGAAGTGGAATGACATCTTGCGCTTTAACCTGTAGCTATTTTACGTTGAATTGTGGATTTTGGCGCTCGACATCGGCAGGATATAAAATGCGGGATTATACAGCGGGAGCGGAAGTAAATTTAATTGTTTGGCAATAGCAAGACTATTAGAAAATGAAGAGTATTCAAAATTTGCCATCAAAGTTAGCGTCTCTGTGGCGGAGCGGTAAATCTAAAGAGCTTATTCCATTTGCCTGAATTCAGACGTCCGACAGCCACAGAATCTGAATTCAGACTAGTGGAATAACGTTCAGAACGCTAGGCTTCCGATAAAGAGACAAATTTCGGTTCCTAGCTCACTACATTTTTTGTAGCTCCGTCTCAGGAAGGTGGAATAACGTTCAGTTCAGACGATTTAGTTTAGTCGCCTCGCGCCCGCCACAGCGAGAGGACGTGCCAAAATTTTTCATGCCTATGATTGCAAATTACGTAAACAAAAAAAAGATAATAAAAGTTTTATAGCAGATATACATATGCTCACGCCATTAATTCCAGGGGTAGTTAGGTAGGTAGGGGTTCCATTTCATAGGGGTAGGCGGATATGTATAATTATATTCTTACATACATACATATACTCACGCTATTATTTCCGTTTGCTGTAGGTAAATACGTTTTATCACATACATAACATATAACATAACATAAACGTTCACGCCGAATATCCCCGAAGGGGTTGGCAGAGGTACTAATACTTCTGAACATCACGTGACTTTGTCACCTGGTGTTCAGAGTACCCACGTTTTGCATGGACAGTGTACTCACGTGATAGGGGGCAGGCCTATCGCCGTTTGGTACGAATACACTGTCACATGACTAAGTACAACTCAGCCATGTGGGTTTCCTCACGATGTTTTTCCCTCACCGTTAACAACCATGATAAATTAACCACACATATGTCTTTAGAAAAGATAAATTGGTGTAGGCCCGACCCAGGATTTGAACACTAGTCGTTTGCACGATAACCGAGTGTTCTACCCACTGGGCTATCACGGTTGCTTATGCTAGGTTTTATCACATACATGCAAATTATATTATATTATATATACTCACGCCATTACTTCCCATCGGAGAAGGCAGATACGTTTAATTACATACATACGCGCATATACTCACGCTTTTACTTCCGCTTGTGGTAAGCAGATAATTTTAATTGCATACATACATACTTAAACTCCCGCCATTTTTCCGTAAGGGGTAGGCAGATACGTATTGTTTCAAATATGCATACTTACACTCACGCCATCACTTCCCGTGGGGGTAGGCACAGGCGTATAATTACATACATGCATACATATACGCACGCCATTATTTCCCATTGGGGTAAGCAAATACGTTCAATCACATATATGCATACTTATACTAACGCCATTACCTCTCATTGGGGTAGGCTGAAACTATCGATCGCCACTTCGTACGACCCCGGCAAACTTTTTAATAAATATGCTTTTATTTTTAAGTCATATAGGAGTTCCCGCCTATTTAATATTTTGTGTGATATATGACGTAAAAATATTTGGAAATGGTTGTGTACATGAATAGGATATATGTAAGTATAGTAGCGAAAGAGATATATAGACGCAATGTGTCGTCGTTTATTGAATGAGAGTGGGATAGTCCATAAGAGAGTTTGATAGAGAGCGTTTTAAAAAAAAGACGGGAGCAATTTCGTACGACCGCCCGCAAAAATCGCGCGCGCGAATGATTCAGAAACTGAAATCGGTGTAGTGGAATAACAAGCGTCTGTGGCCTTCTGCGGCAGTGACTGTGAAGGACCTCCGATTTCAGCAACGATAAAAGTGTAATGGAATAAGCTCTTAACCTCTATAAACATTCGAGAGACCCGGGATTAAAACTCAAGGGACACGAGCTTTTTGTAAAAAAAAAGGTTGTTGTGTTAGCTTAGATTAATAGCAAGAACTATCGCAACATGTATAAATCATTCATCTCGGACCATCCACATACTCCCGAGCAATCTTTGCTACAAACTCACCCACCATCACCAACGGTCAGTGTAGGGGGCAGCACCCACCGGGCCTCCGCCTCGCAGTGCCAAACTACTATCCGTACTTGGTATTTTCTAAGACTTTTGCGGTTGAACATTACAATTGAAACAACTATTATAAAACTAAACCCATGTTATAACACGCGATTAAAGATCCGAAAATTAATAGTTACTATATAATACGAACATAATAACTCGAACATAGAAACTTGGAACAAAATGGTTTGTGTCATGATTCTTATCATATATTTTATGGAACTAAGGGGTTGAAATAGTAAATGAAAGTTAGTATAGAGATTTTTGATATTTCTGTATTTAGAAACTTGAAACTTGATGCGATTGACTGTTATAACCACTACAAAAAGGAATTAATGAAATTCATCCGTCAATCATTCATTTATATATGGGTCATTCCATCGTTTCGGGTGTTACACTTGAACTCATACAAGTTGTATTTTTATGCAATATATTAAAGTATTCAGTAGCTTTTATTTTTCAAACTAAACGTTTTAATCTATATCATTAAAATAAATCCAAAATTTACTACATTTTTAGTAAAAACATTGATTTATATGACAAAAAGTGTGTGTTTCGGGCGTTACCTCATTTTGCCTATCCATTCTGACCAAGGTTAATTAGTCGTGAAATTCAGCGAAATTTCTTAAAGAACATATATTGAAAATAAAAGTCAGTTTTAAACAACTAAATTTGTTTTCCATCATCCACAAAAACAAGAACTACTATGTTATATTTACTGTGTTATGACCTTTTTTTATTGTTTCGGGTGTTACTTACCTTTCGTTTCGGGTGTTACGAGTACGAAAATGAAAAACTTTTATATGAAAATATAGTGTTTTTAATCGTAATTTAGTAATAAAATTAACATACTAACTAGCTTTACTTAAGATTTAATAAAATTTCTAAAATGTGAACAGAGTACTCAGAATACTCGTACTTTAATTACTTACTGCTTGCAGTTCGTAGTAAGGTCTAAGTATTTTCAGTTTAACAATATAAGTAATTTACTTTTCAAGTACATTAATTGCAGTGGGGAATTCGAAATAAGTTCGACCTCCTTTGGTTTTCAGTTCTGGATTAGGTAAAGTACGTATAATATCTTCTACTGGGACATCAGACACGTCATTTTCGTCTGCAACGAATATTTTACCAGTATCACCAACCAATTTAAGGTACATTATTTGTACTTCTCCATCTGCTGCAATTTTTTGACAGATACCGGCATATCTGAATTCTTTTTGAATACGACACCCTTCTGGACGAAATTTAATAAGTAAGAAAGCACCAGGTTTTAAAGAATCTGCTTCAGGGGATTCGTCAGACGATTCATCAGAGTCAGTATAGATATCGCTATATCGTAGTTTTTTCGTTGCTTTCGCGACATTTGCTGATACTCCTGAACATCTCGGTTCCTCTGAAGAGCTAGAATCTGGTTTACATGGAGAATTAAAGTTGGGTTCGATCTGTACCCTTTTCCATTCTGCCAACGGTATCAGAAATTCATCAGGCCATATAATGTTTTGTTGTATTCTCACCACTTCAGCAGAAATCGATTTTGATGTTCTTGAAACCAGAAGCCTTTGTCTGTCTAAAACTTCAAAATGATGTTGCTTCTGAAGAAATGGAATTGACTGAATTTCCTCCCAAAGTTCGTTTAGAAATGGCTTATCTATTTCTATGTCTTCTTTGGAGATGAACATTACGTGTACACCTGAAACTTGAGTCTTAATATAATTGTAAAAATCTTTAGCTGAATTAATAATTACTTTCCTTGCTTTTACACCTATCCATGCCGTTCTCTTAACAGTTCCACCTATACCATCGACTGCACCCTTACCGTGAGAAGCGGCAAAAAAATTCCATTGCAAGAAAGAGGCTTCAGCATACTGCAGCAGCTCATACAAAGAAGTCATAATGTATTTATTCTTAAACTGAGCTGCGCAGTTGTCACTAAATAATTTTAAATGCGTGACTTCCTTATTACTTTCTGATTTAATGTAATCAATAATATGCTTCAGAAAGGTCCAAACAGCGTATTTGTCATGTTTTGTCTCATCGCTTACAATTGCCAATGATTGAGTTTTGTTTGCGAACCAGATGCAGCAAGTAAAAATAGTAACTTGTTTGTGGCTCCAATGCGCACTTTGAATTTCGTCCTGATGAACAATTTCGTAATTTTCAGCGAAATCGATTTGCACGATCGCTTCATTATGGTTTAAATTTGTTTTCGAAGTTTCAAAAAAATCACTTTGAACTTTTTTTATGAAACAGTGAAGCCTGAATTTTTCCGTAGATTTCATCAATTGGGTAAAAGCTTCTTTGCATGTCCTTGTCATGTTGGATATTTCCGGACGATTGTTTTTGGTAATCCACTGGTTCCATGATACTTCCTGCAGACCTGTTATCTCTTTAATACCATCCCAGAATTCATCTGGGCATCGATTACAAGATCCGGTCATACACGTTTCGTTTTGTACATCACATGAAATATTTTTAAATAATTCGTGATAGTTTTCTGGCAAGGGGATTTTCTTTTTCAATGCCTCAAACAAGTTAATATAATTTGCATGCTGGGTGCAAACGCAAACATTATGGGGTGTTTGTGAAACTGTAAATACTTCAGCCGGTCTCAACATAAAAAAAGACGATTTTCCTATGACTATATCAGGATTGACTTCTTTAAAATATTCAAATGCTTCAAGAATCGTTGTGAGCATAATTCTTCTTTGCTTTTTTACTTTCAAGCCAGTTATTTGGTCTTTGACTCTCTTATAATCTTTAATACCTGGCGCTTGTCGGCTAACGTCGTCTCGACTGTAAAATTCTGTCACCTGTTTTTTTATCTCTTCAGTCAATTTCGTGCCTTTATTTTGGCTTTCTGTTCTTTCGAGCGGATTGTCGACGTCAATTCCCAGCACATCAATGAGTACTTTTTTCACTACAGCAGCTTTTTTCATAGGCGATTCTGGAAGTATCTTCTTTACTTTTCTTACAGCTTTTGAAAAGGTTTGTTGGCATTTGTATGTGCCAATAGGAGAACCACAGGAAACAGCAGACATTTTCTTTTTGGCTCTAAATGCTCTCACTCTCTCACGAATTTTACGGCGGTGCTCAAGTTTCAAATCTTCGTCTGTATTAAATTTTTCTTTTATCTTCGATCTCCTAATCGCATCTCTTTCTCTCTCCTTTCTAAGATGTTCGGAATATCTATCATCGTCCTGTTTTCGCTTTTCTCGCATTTTAGCCAGTCTTTCTTGTACAGAAGCAGGCATGATGATTATCCTGCAAAAAACCACCACCTCAAAAACATGCTAATGCCACAAAAAATCAAGCAAAACGATACCACAACTATCAGCCCATTCTTGCATCATACTAAACGATTGTTACGAAAGATTTAAGGTTATTTTTTATTTCGCAGCAAACAAACATGCCAAAAAAGAACATAACATGCATATAAACCCAGAACGAAAATGATGTAACGCCCGAAACGTTTCGGGCGTTACACTTTTTGACATGTAAAATCAGTATTTACTTACATCATTCCATTAATTTTAATATATATTTCAAATAATTGCTACTATAACCTTACTTTCCCAAAATATGAAGTTTAAAGCTATTAAGATTTGCATGTAAATAAAATAAATACCTTTTTTTTCGTTTCGGGCGTTACACTGAGGATTGTCTTCAAGGAACAGCCACTAATTTAAAAAATAATGATATTTCTACTTCTTTGTTATACTGCAACGACACTTAAATGCATAACCTTTAAATAGAAAGCGGAAACACGCGGATTCTGACAGTAGTTTTTTTGTTTTAGTGTAGCCAACATTAAGTAAAAAATAGTCGATGAACAAAAACACGTTAACGTCATCTTGATAACGAGATTTTTTTTATGAAATAATAAAGTAATATCCATTTTATGTTTATAATATGCTGATCTGGAATGTTTGCTACTAAAATCAACCATATTAGATGAAAATAATAATACTTTTTATTTTTGACTTCAGTATAATATGTCATGGAATGACCCATATATAGTGTGTAGTGTAGTTTAGTGTAGCCATAGCTTCAGAGATAGTAATTCTTCAACTTTTGGAAGTTGAATGGGGAAAAGGTAGTCAAATAAAGGATTTTAGTGATGGGTCTCCAACTGCATCGCCCAACAATCACTTAAAAAGCCTCAATGTTCTTTATATCCTTTACATCGCCCGCGGATATATAAATATAAAAAACAAGAAGTTGAGATAGTGTTTTGGTATTTTGGATGTAAACTGGATGCAAAAAATGTAGTCCACGCGGACGTAGTCGCGGGCAAAAAGCTAGTAATATATAAAAAAGACATTATTATCTGAAATTTTTTTACGTAAGCATGGGGTGAGGGGGTAAAAGCTTTGCTTACTTTTGCTGACAAGGGGGATGGGGGGGTTAATAATTGTATTAAATCTGCTTACGTAATACTTGAACGGCCCATAACATATACTATACTTTTTATCCAAATTAAAAGTTTAATCCCATTCCAGCTCAAGTTTTCTTAAAAAAAATACTATAAAAAATTGTGAGGATACTATAAAAAACACCTTTTTTCTCATCCTATGATAGAGACCCTCAACATGTCAGTTAAATATTTCAGTTTGCCGACATGAAAGTCAACACTTTTGACAGTACAAAGTCTGTCGGGTCTGCTAGTTAATAATATTTTGGTTGCAGATATATTTCACACTAGAGTCAATTTATCATACTGCATAGGTGCATAGTAGGGTGGCAGCTGCAAGTCTGTACTGTTGTAAAAGTTTGTTTACATTTACCATTCTTGTATCCAACAACTTAGGTATATAAATTCAAGGAAGTTTTGTCATTTAGGAAATTGTTTCTTTTAAGACAATCATAAAACTTTATAAAAGTGGAACTAATATTGAAACAAAAAAACATACCTCACTTGAGTACTAGTAGAGTTTTTAACATCCCGAAACATAATACAGCTTAAACTCTTACAAAACAAATATTTTCCAAATATGTCGGAGTATTGATATAAAATGATAATTATTTATTAAAGTCAATTTTAAATAACTATAAGCAATCTTATTTTTCAGTATAAATAGATCTATTAAGTTTTTTTTCAATTTGAAATGTATGACACAGATGTTTCAGCATAACATTCTGAACAAAAAGAAGTCAAAAGAAGTAACACAAGGCACAAATCGAAAATTAATAATACACGAACTTTGTAAGTATATAGATGTGGTAATAACGGCTTACAATAGCAATAACCTCACTTCTTCATGCGGAGGTCGTAAGAGACAACTTAGGTGTTGAGGGTTTTAAGCGATATTTTGGCAATGTAGCTGGAAACCCAATACCAACCAGTCCTTTGTTTACCAGTATGTGCTCACACTCATTCCTATGGCTGTTCTCAATTCCTGTGACTCTGGCTACCTCTTCCTGAGATTTATGGCCACGAGTAAATGGATGTGTTTATGTTTTTGTAATATTTCATGCGTACTTTTAATTACCGAACTAATATTCATTGGTTATAAAAGAAATTTGCAACTCACCGGATTATCGAACGAATACACACATTCATCTTTGTAAACAAGCTGCTGCGGATTGGGTAGCTTTATCTTACTCAAATGTGGAGTTAGTAAATCAACAGAGGCCATGATTGTCACGCTAATCTAAAGTAAATTATACAATAACTACAGTAATTTTCACAATAAATCTACTATTTCATTTCTATTTTCAAGAACAAGACAAGACAAATGTAAGTTTTCCTTGTTTATTAAAATCTCAGCTCAACGAATCTGGAAACTCGAATCATAAAGCCAATTCCCAAAGAGTTAATACTCAACCGCAGAGCGGTCAACAGAAATAGAAGTAGGAAAATCAACTCTAATAGACTTATTTAGAGTTATAATAATAATAATAATAACCACAGACGGTACCACAGACGTTTGTCGAGCATGTGGCCGTCCCGGAGAGTCACTTAGGCATGTTGTTTCCGGTTGTTCGGCTCTTGCTAACACTGAGTACTTGCACAGACACAACCAAGCAGCCAAAATCCTGCATCAGGAGCTCGCTCTAAAATACGGACTCTTGCAACAGAGGCTGCCGTATTACAAGTATCTGCCGGAGCCAATCCTAGAAAACGACCGTGCCAAAATCTATTGGGACCGATCCGTTATCACGGACAGGACTATTCTAGCGAATAAGCCTGATATCGTGGTATGGGATCGGTCGCAGTCGAGGGTATTTCTAGTGGATGTCACTATCCCTCATGACGAGGGTCTCGTGAAAGCCGAAACCGAGAAGCGTCGGAAATATCTCGATCTGGCCCACGAGATCACCGACATGTGGGGTGTGACTTCGACAGAAATAATCCCAATTGTTTTGTCCGCGAACGGGTTAATTCCAACCAGCCTCGCGACCAACTTGAGGCGGTTGGATTTCTGCGGCGTGTCGGTTCCAGCACAAATGCAGAAGGCGGTGCTGCTCGATACGGCTCGGATCGTTCGTCGGTTCTTGAACCTGAGCCCCTGACCCCCGACCGACTGTTCTTTTGTCGGGGAGTACCGCCTCTTCCATTCAAAATTATATTTTCTTTTTCGGCCATGGGAGAGGCGAGGAACTTAAATTCATGCTCAAAATAATAATAAAAGCATTTATTTGTCTCTTTTACACACATGACATGAAATGTAATAAGGACAATGAATATTTACATAAGACAAAAAGGTTCGGAGCTCGGTCTATCCACAGCAAGTAGATAGCTTCGATTTTCAGCTCCGACCTACTATATACTAAAAAAAAAACTTAAATCTAACTTATAACTAGCACACATAAAATATGTGTAAAAACACATTGTATAAACAAGTTAAATATTCATATCTAAAATATATAACAAAAGCATAACAGCTAGCAAATATGAACAGTTTTACTTTAATTCAATAAAGGGTATAAATCAAACGAATGAGCATAGTATACATATTTACAATCAGCAATTAAAAATAAATATGAAATGTGAAATATGAGGGAGAACTTCTATAAATAGTATAATATTTATATAGTAATATATATAGTATAGGAGTATTATATACATAAGTATGAAAAATAATATATAAACTAATTAATAACCTCATACAAGAAAATACTTACATAAAGTGCGTAGAATATGATATGATACTTACTTGAGATATACAGCAGAACTTAATGTAATTATTTTTAATAAATAACAGGAAGTTAAAAAAATAATAAAATAGTGTATAACCCTGTTACGTTTCGTGAGCCGTTCATTGATATAAAACACAGTGGTTGGATGCTCTGGTAGACCTAGGTCGGAGGTGGTGGTGCCACGTCGTACTCTCGCATTCTTGATGAAGAGGTCACGAAGCGCGCGCCGCGCCAGCCGCACCACGATGGGGCGCGCGCGGTGCTGCGGCCCGCTCGCGTCGGTGGCGGTGATCCGGCGCGGCCCCACTCGCCTCACATCCACCAAGTCGCGCTCCTCCAACGGTACTTGTAGTTTTTTCGCGACATTAAGTACGATGTGTCCCACTGACTCCCCGGGGAACTCGGGAATCTCCGAGATCTCAATGTCATTTCTTAGTACGTCCTGATCACGATCGTTTATTAATAGTTCTAAACTTTTCACAGAGTCTAATACGTTATTAGGACATCCTGATTGTTCCTTCAGTTTTTTCAGTTCTTCCATTAACCGCTTATTTTC